>OX235274.1:120456222-121167914 GCA_944472155.2 Trichobilharzia szidati | reverse complement strand
TTTTTCTACTTGGAAATTGGTGTGTAGAGTAGTTACAATGGTTTTCAGGACTCTACTTGCATTCCTGAGCCATTTAAAACAGTTAAACCTGTAGAGAGTATTGGACAGCTGTTTCGTCCTAGTTTAGAACTCTTCGTCAGTACACGCCAACTAGGGTTCAAACTAAGGATCAAGTCAGGTAAGAGATCAGTTACTCGCGTATGATGCTGACTGCCTACCGTGCTATATATATCGCTAATTGGCAGCATTTGGAATTCATGGGCTGAATGGTCTACGAGCTCACCTTGTAACTGGGAGGTCCTGCGATCGAACCCCCTGTGATTGGTGCATGTCGCTGAAGAACTCCAGACAGGAACGAGGCAGATAGGTGTCCGGTACTCCCAGGTTTTCCAATGGTTCTGTAACAGATATATTTTAGCAAATTAGTTATTGTAATTTACTAACGTGCATTATTTAAGTCCCACAAATTATACACACATTTTTATTCGTTTTTTTATGATACACTTTTTGTCTTCATTACAAAACGTGAATGAATTAATTAAAACCACTTCATAATGTAATATGCATGCAAATATAATCGACCGAATACTACTGAATTCGATCACTTATTCACCGCTTTTAATTTTAGGTGTAAAATACAAATATCAAATCAATCAGCATAATTTTCAAAAAAATCGTATTATCTAATTCAAAAGTCAACGGGTAAAACAGCCCATTTTTAATTTTAAATGGAATTTATATCAAAACCGGTTATTTCATGTAAGTTTATACCTCGATGGGGTAGCTTTATTTATTACTCCTTTCACTGTAATCCCTTTTTATCAGACGCTTGTCATACAACTCTGATGATTCATATTTTTTCTGACTTTTTCATCTTTTTGTAAAATTATGATTTGATACTCCTAAAAATCTGTAAGACAGCAGGGAACGAAATGATTTATTTCACTGGGATAATCTAAAACACTTGAATATGTATATTTTCTACTGTAAAGGTTGATAATAACCGTCCATGAAGCATGTTATTCTTTATGGAGATAAGATGCCTGAGAAAATAATCCAAACAAATTGCTTTTCGCCGTTCTGCGTTTGTCGTCTAAGAAATGTTTCAAGATTGCACTTTTTTTTGAGTAAGAGGCTTGTCTGCATTATCCAGTAAAATAAAATAAATTGGTTTTTACAATTTTTAAAGGTACTTTCATATGCCTAGAGTTCAATATTGAAGCTTTTTATTAAGGTTCAATAGAGTTTGTTCTTCTGTTGCAGCAGCATGCAGCAGCCTATCTCAAAGTTGCCTTCCTTAAGATTTTATAATGATCGTTATGGCAACCAATAAAATGTAAGATGAACTTGACAAACATACTGAAGTATGTTCAGAGCAAGAACTGTACAACAACTACTACTGTAACAAAAGAAGACAAGGGCCAGGCAACAGATCGTTTATTAAGGAAAATCAACACATATCTATAGATTTTAATGTACATTATTGTAGATTATTGTTAGTAGAAAATACAGTCTTTTGATTGGTTGTTTCTCACAGAAAGTTAACCTTGCATCTCTTTGTGGCTGTGTCAGATCATCCATATGCTAACTGTATCCACCTACGCAAGGCCTTTGTTCTCATTTTTTCACCACCAATATTGGGGATATAAACATTGACGTCAATTACTGTCTACCAACTTTGGCTAGCAGCCAGCTCTCACCACACTACTACTACACAAGAAATAGCCATCATGTGTACCTCCAGAACTATTATGAGCTGGTTACATTCATGGATTTAACGATATTCAACCTTATTCGAAAGCAATATGCCTGATTTATGTTGCTGACACATTTGTTACGTTGACAAACTTTTCAGTCACACGAATTCAAAATGTAACTATGATCAGACTTACATATGATAA
This sequence comes from Trichobilharzia szidati, assembly GCA_944472155.2. Lineage (NCBI taxonomy): Eukaryota > Metazoa > Platyhelminthes > Trematoda > Strigeidida > Schistosomatidae > Trichobilharzia > Trichobilharzia szidati. Next base: position 121,166,013 of record OX235274.1, on the reverse strand, counting down.
GTTGGCAAGTGGACAAGAATAATAATTTAGACTGAAGGAAATATTAAACTAAGGTCACAGTTTAGATACTTATGTTAGTGTATGTGTATTCCCATAGACCACTATGTACTTTAAACTAAAAGCCTATGGAGAGTTGTCATCTGAAGTGGTGACAATCAGTAGTGTCCTTCAGGGATTCCCACCACTATCTCCATTTCTGTTTAATTTCATCATAGATATTGTACTAATGAACTTAACCCTAACTAACTTCAGCGACTCAGGGAGTGATTTGTTATCAGGGAAAAATCTCGTTGACTTAGAATATGCAGATGATATAGTTCTCCCAACCAGGTGAAGACGCTGACAAAATAGAGCAGAATCTTCTGAACACCTTGAGCTGCAGTCTCCAAATGTCTTTCATAATATTCTAGCGACTCCTAGCTTAAAGATAGAGAGTGAATTGGTAGAGCGTGTCGACCACTTCATTTAATTGGGGAGTTTCATCAGCCAGCTCCAGCGGGTTGATCGCTGAAGAAATCTCAGTACGGATACAGAAGGCTGGTTTCAGCATTCGCCTGCCGACTGACTCCATCTGCGGCTTAGTAGACGTGATACCCGACTGGCTGTTGACCAAAAGACGTGTGGTGTGCACTGCTAAGTAGTTCACTCCTTCCTCCTTTACATCTAGCCGTAAGGTATGGTCACTGAAGGTGAAAGACATGAAAAGGCCGGCTAGTTGTCTTCGATTATAGGTGTTTGCGTTCTGTCTTCTGTGTTAAGCGGTATAATAGGGTGAATGATATTTAGGTTAGGTGTCGGGTCAAGGAGGTAATGAAGGAAAATCAATCGAAGTTGTGGATCTACATCGATTGAGATGTCTAGGAAATGTGTTATGCATATCTAGTCATCTCCTACCTCGACGGCCAATGATAGCTGACAGAGGATCCGTCAGGTTGGAAAAGAGCTCGTGGCGGTTAGACCAAAACATGACACCAGTCAATAAAATCCATAACTGTTTAAGCCAGCCACGTAGGGAGGTGTATACTGGTTGGGGTCCCCGGGATGGTAAGAAGCAATGAAGGCTGGAGACAATTGGTGATATGGCTCTAAATCGTTGTCAATAGCTGTTGCAGATGCATTGTGATTTTCCATATCCAAAAACTATTGTTCTTCCATATTACTATTCTTTTCCCATCACTCATATTTCTGTTTATTATTTCTCTCTGCTTTGAATCTCTCTCTTCTCTCTTCTCTTTCTTTGTGTGCTACATGGAGAAAGTGTGGCAACTTGAACTGCTGTACGTCTATGCAAAGTTCTACATTGAAACCAGCCAGTCAGTCTTTAAAAAGGGTCGACGTAATTCGTGTGACAACCATAGGGGTATCAGTCTGTTACCAGTTGCGTCTAAAATATTGGCTGCTGTCATGCTTCGCAGACTGTGCAAAATACGCGAAGGATTGATTCGCGAAGAGCAGGCTGGGTTTCGTTCAGGTCGTGGATGCATTGATCATGTGTTCACCCTTCGTCAGTTGTTGGAACACCGCCACACGTATTGCAGGCCAACGATCGTTGTGTTTCTTGATATTAGGGCTGCCTTCGATTCGTTGGACAGAACTGTGCTCTGGAACTGTCTGTTAGAGAGAGGTGTACCTGAGAAATTTGTTAACATCTTGAAAGCCCTATACAGAAACACCTCAGGTAGAGTGAGGGCATACAACCAACTATCACCACTGTTCCCAACCAACAGTGGGGTTAGACAGGGTTGCCCAATCTCACCATTTCTCTTTAACTTTGCCATCGATGACATTCTGGAGTCAGCTCTGAAGGATGTGCGTGAAGGTGGTGTAGATCTGCTACCTGGAGATAGACTTTCCGACCTCGAGTATGCAGACGATATCGTCTTACTGTGCGATAGCATGCAGGCTGCCCAAATCGCACTCAATCAGTTGGCGATCAGTGTCTGTAAGTATGGTATGTGCTTTGCGCCGTCTAAGTGCAAAGTACTGTTACAAGATTGGCAGGAGCCTGTACCTGCACTCACTCTTGCGGGTGGACCGCTTGAAGTTGTCGATAAGTTTGTGTACCTAGGTAGTTGTGTGAGTGCTGGCGGAGGGGTGACGGATGAGATTTCCAACCGTATAATGAAAGCGAGGGTGGCATACATCAACTTGAGCCACCTCTGGCGCCGTCGCGACGTTAGCCTGGCTGTCAAAGGTCGGGTATACAATGCTTCGGTGCGGGCTGCGCTGCTTTACGCCTGTGAAACCTGGCCTCTCCGAGCTGAGGATGTGAGGCGACTCTGCGTGTTCGATCACCGCTGTCTCCGCAGGATTGCTTGCGTTCGATGGCATCATCGCGTGAGTAATTCTGAGGTTCGGCGGCGTGTGTTTGAACACAGTGGAGATCACCATTCATTGAATGTCGTCATCTGGAAACACCGGCTCCGGTGGCTTGGACATGTGCTGCGAATGTCACCCCAGAGGCTTCCGTACAGGTCTCTGTTCGCTAGTCCTGGGACGGGTTGGAAAAGGCGGAGAGGTGGTCAGCCCATGACGTGGCGTCGTGGGATGAAGGATATTTGTGCTAGATTAGCATCGGTTGGTGTGTCACGACTCCCTGGTTGGGGTCTGAGAGATAGCTCAAATCGATGGCTCGAAACGTTATCGGATATGGCCAAGAATCGTAATCAATGGCGAATGTGTTGCGATTTCCTTCTTTCTTCCATTCCCGATGATAGTTAACGGACACTGTTTGAACCTGTTAAGAATGAGTGTTTTCCTTCCAGATGAAGTTCATTATTCGTTCTCTACTTATATATATTTTTTTCTTTTCCTGCCTTCCTTTTTTTTTTCATCTATGTTGTTTTATTATTATTGTGTGGCGCATCCTTCTTGGTGCCATATTGTACCAAGTTTTAATGCGTTTAAATAAATAAATAAATAAATAAGTCAGTCAGTTTAGATTATCCCACTCATTATTACCATAAAAAGCAGTTCACTTAAGTGTTTAAACAATTAAGTTAGAAGTGTGACTAGTGAATCAAGGAATTTAAATAAGGAATTAAAAAGAAAACTGCGGCAAAGTTTTACTTTTTATTCTTGTACGTCGAAATTCATCCAGAAATTTATGAAACTCACTTCTAAAAATAAGTAATTGAGACACACTTAGGATGGTATTCCAAGTCTTTTTGGTTTTACCAGTCAAAGAAGAGATATGAGAAACTCCAGGTAGAATTCTTCACATCAAAATAGGGATTACAATAGTTTTTTGACCTATAAGTTCATACAACGGCGAACTTTATCAACCCGAAGATTCTATTTATCTGGTGAAATGAAACAGTATAGTTTACCAAATGTTCGAGTAGGTACTTTGGCTTATCCACCCCCTTCTCGGCCTAAGCAGCATCTTCAGCTTTTGGAAATCCTTTTGACTGGGATCAATATCTTCACCGACGGCTTTAACTGTACCTCTTGTTTTTCCCATTTGTCTTATTCACTTGTATTAGCAGTGATCATCTCATTGACAAATTATTTTATCTTTCGACAGTGTGACTTATTCTTTACTGCCTTATTAAGTATGATCTATATCAGATTGTTTGTTAATTGCAAACAGATCTGTGCAATGCAGTCTTAGAAATTCGAAGGTAGAACTTTTACATTTTCCTAGTAGAATCAGTGTTTATATATCTGGCCACTGATTGATTTAGGTTCAAATAGTGACGTCAGTGCTGGGGATCCTGAATTCAAACTTTACCTTTAAGCAAATACTTTTTTTTATTTAAAGAGTTTCACTTGTTATGAATCCACAAATGATACATATTTTGTACACTAATTGTTTTTATTTTTAGGTGCTGGTGATGAAAATCTCTTACCCTTTTTTGAAAGTCATTGTCTAGGCACCTTAGCCAGTCATCAAGTCACATGGAAGCATCCAAAACTGTCAATCTCACATTCTGTTCGCCTGGAAGCCTGTTTTACACGATTTCGTGTTGATCAGCTACAGTCAAATGTAAAAGTTTTGTCAAGTGGACGACCTGTTCGACCTGTTGGCACTTTTCAACCGCTATTGTATATTTATGTTGTATCAAGTGTATGTGATAATTGTCATAATTTTGTGTGTTGAAATTATTATTATTATCATTATTATTATTATTACTATTATACTTAATGTGTAACGACAGAAGGCATGGGCCAGGCTACAGATCGTTTATTGAGAAAATCAAGAGATATTACCAGATTTTTATGTACATTATTATTAGCGTTATTGTTAGCAGACAAGCAACGTCTTCTGATTGGTTGTTTTCTTGCTGATGTTTATTCTGTACTGCTTGTGACCGTTCCTCAGAAAGTTAAGTCATATATCTGCGAATCGTATTTGCACACGTTAAGTCTGCTGTGATTGGTTGTTGAGTTCTTCAAGGTTAGGCTATGTTATTATTATTGCCTTTTCCCGTGACCTCGATTCGGGACATGAACATAGACGTTAATTGTCCTTTACAATTTTGGCTTGCAGACAGCTCTCACCACAAATGTATATTTCATTGAATACGTCATCGGCTGATTGTTAATTCGTCTGAGAAGTCGATATTGATGAAAAACAAGATAAGTGGTGATGTTCAGAAAGAAAAGACTTTTCGTGGCGAATTCATTTTCCTCCCCAGCTGTACAGTCACGTTCTTTTTCATGAAACAGGCTAGTCTTCGAGTTTGTGTGACATTTAACATGAATCATCCACGCGCGAAATCCAGAACTTCCTAGAGTTTTCTTATTAGTCGTCCAGTGTATTCCTGTCTTCCCGCTCCCTATTTACAGCGTGCGGCATAATCCAGTCCACCACAATTAAGAATATCATCAGTAGTGATAGCAGGTAGGCAGTCTTGTCGTATTTCCGTATTCACTTCAAAGGCGACTTCGTTGAGTTTTTTTGTGGAACCACTTGACATATGGCATTGTTGTATAACTGCAATTATTGTGGTGGTCTTAATATGAATTATTTCATTTCAATATTACTGTTAAACACCGTTTTACCATATACAAATGTGAGTTGATAGTTTTAGCGACACGTATTTTCGATTTTGAACACATTAACTCAAAGGTGGAGGCAATTCAATTCACTTATGAATTGGAAAGTCAGAAAGGGGAGCTTCTAATGTTAAATTGTAGCGGAAAAAGGAAAGAAGATGGGAAGTTAAATACTAGTGTTCACAGGAAACCCACACATTCAAATCGATATTTGGACTTCCGATCATCTTATCCCATGATAGCAAAAGTACGATTGGTGAAATGTTTAAGTGATAGAGTACAAGAACTAAGTAGTACCAAGGAAAATCAAAGACAGGAAGTGAGGCATATAAGAGTAGCTTTCAAACTTAATTAATGATTACCCTGATAAATAAGTCAGAAAGTATGTAGGGAAATGTAAAAATAAAGTTAATAATAAAAGTAGTGATAATAATAATGACGACATGCATGTCAAACATGCACAGGATAATGACAACAGCAACAATAGGGAATTTAAATCATCAGTAGTACTTTCATACAAGGAAGGAACCTCGGAAACCACCGTAAGGAGAATTCTTAACAATGCAGGCAGGAATAAAAGTGTCTGGCATTCAAACCGCCCACAAATTCAATTAGAAACAAGCTTTTACGGTCAAGGGATATGCTAGTGGAGCCCATTAAATAAAACAATTCAGTTTATTTAATACCCTACTGTGATGACTGTCAGGTCAAATACATAGGTCAAAGTAGTAGAACAGATGCAGTCAGACTAGCCGAGCATAAAAATCTAACAAAATGTAGATTAGTTGACCCGAATAAGATAAGAAATCTGGAGAATAGTTCAGCTATAGCACTACACCACATGCAGTTACACACAGCCATACAATAGGATGATGCGATAAGATGAGGGTTCTAAATTCTAATGTCACAGGGTGGAGGGACAGATTGATAACAGAAGCCTTGTTTATCGAATCAACTGCAAATACGTGTCTGCAATAGGAATTATTCACCACCTGTCCATCCAGATATCTGGAAAATTCTACTACCCCTACGACGACAAATAGAAGAAGACAAAGAAAACTACAAAACTCAAGTTTCGAAGTCGTGTGATTATAATTGATGATATGATTATGAACAATAGTAGATTGTGTTCGAAACTGTGTCATCCAGTAAATAATAATATTAATGCTGTTTCACTCACTGTATGTGTGTGATATATCTAATAAACCAACAAATATGGAATTATTTTCTATTTCATTTTTTTTCTTATTTTTCTATTTTCACCTGCAGAATGTCACTCAGTATACTTCACAAGGTGGAAGAAATGCTATCGGCAGTTGGTTGGGTCATCTGCGTGCACGAAATGTATTCGATTGGTTAATTGTCATGGTGAATTCTGATCCACAGTATAATACTCCAAAAATATTACAAAAATCAAATGTACTGGATAAAATTAAAAGTGATTTCAATGTTCGTACAGGAGATCGGTTAGTAGTGATATTAAAATGAGTAATAATAATGACTTTATCAAGTGTCATGTCAAAGTCATATATAAACCAAACGAATGATGATAAGGGTTAGGCTGTTGTTGTAGGCAATCGACAGATAGTCGTGGATATCCTTTTACATGCCGACTCTGGCGCATATCAGCAAGAGGTACTTGCAACCTTGGAGGAATTGTTGTCTACTCGAACATTGGAACCCCTGCATTACATCACTTTGGAGAAATTGCCACATATTTTTGAAGGCTGCGGTTAACCTCGTCCTATAGGACTGCTGTGGATAGAGTAATCTGTTACTTGGGTATAATCAACGTGACATATGTCTGTTCTTTAGCTCTGATTGCTTTCTGTCAGTTAAGTTTGTAGTGTTGTAACGAAAGAAGATAAGAAACTTTGTAACGGAATGCTTTCATTTGCAATTTGGTATCACTATATCGGAGGTTATGAAAAAATAACCAACCAGCAACATCCAGCGTCAATCACCATCAACAGGAGGGTTTTGAAAGAGGTTACTTCATTTACTTATCTAGGGAGCATTGTCTCAACTACAGGAGGAACGGACGAGGATGTCAAATCGAGAATCGGGAAGGCGAGAAACACATTCATCAACCTGAAACCAATCTGGAAATCTTCGTCACTCAACTCAGCATCAACAACAAAATGATTCGGATTTTCAATACAAACGTCAAGTGAGTCAGTTCTTCTATACGGATCAGAAACTTGGCCAGTGTGTCACAAAGAATATTTCCAACAGCCTGTTGCAGACCTTTATCAACAGATATCTTCGCTCTATACTGAAGATCAGATGACCCGAAAGAATCACCAACAAGAAACTATGGGATCAAACAAAACAAGAAACAATCGCTCAACAAATATGCAAGAGAAAGCGGAGGTGGATTGGACACTCGCTGAGGGGGCCGCTGGGTGACGTCACGCATCAGGGACGTCCAAGAGTGACATGGAGGAGACCGTGTGAAGAGGAATGGAAACAGTATGGACTAACATGGATGAAGGTGAAAAGTACAGCAGAAGACAGAAACAAGTGGAGACGTGCATTTGAAGCCCTATGTTCAACTAGGAACCCAAAGGAATAATAATAACAATCAATCACTATATCGGGAAATTGTGTACTCTTTATGCGAAAGTTGTCATTTGCACAGATCTTCCGTGTAGTGCTACATCTACCCTTCTTATTGTGTATATTGTCTTCTTTTCTTGTCTTCCATGTTTTACCCCAATCCACTGGTTCCCGAGCGATAGCTGCTACCTTGACGCCGTGGTGATCGCCGGGCTTGCATATCTCAATGACCCAACAAGCTAAACTGGCTGGAACTATTGTTCCTGCAGGTCCCACCATGCCAGGAAGGTTGTTACGATAGCGATTAGACTAAAAGCAGTTACCGGCATTGTGTAAGAATCTCTCGTACACTATGCTGGGTGTCTATGGGCGAAGTCGTACTCCTGGGGAACAGGGATGTGACAGCAGTAAGGTATTTCCCTCAGATGACCAGCATGCCAGCTATGCTGTCTCTCCACTCTGGAGAGAAGAGGTTAGAAAAGGTCGACCCTAACAATTGTACATTCCTATTTACCCTACGGTGATCCGTAACCGGTGATAAGTTTACTAATACGGAAGCAATCCAAGTAACCAGTTCATACAGACTGTGTGTATGATCGGTCTCAAGCAGTTGCCCCTTGGGCTCTGCAGTCACGCAACTTTAAGTCTCTTTCTGTTTCGGGTACCCCAAAAATATATCAACTTCCACGGTGTGGTCGGGGGGCAGCCGGGAAGTAACAACCGCCCACACACTTCCAAAAGTACACGAAGCCTTCCTGAGTCAGACTGGTTCATTTGCTCTTTTTAACGTCAACTCTCTCTTTCTCTCTTGGCTATTTTATAGTTTTGTAGAGGTGAATGTCTCTATGTATACTACTCATAAATCTCGTCAGTAGCATAAGGCATAGTGCCGTCAGCAAGCTAGATGACTCACTACTGTCACGGTGTACTTTGAATTCATATCAGGTGAAACGGGAGGTTAAGTGGTAACGTTTATGACCCATACTGTAACACTAGTCGACAGATTTTGACGAACACATTTCGTAGTTATAACTCAGTTATCTGCGACAGATTTTCCATATACCAGGCTGTGAACCATATTGATTGTGTTGTAAGAGCTAATGATAAAGAAGTTGGTGAGGTGTCGATCTGTACCGGGCTCCCATTGGTTGAAAATCAGTCAGCTGCTAAAGCGAGTGAACGACAACACAGGGGGATAACAAACACACTTAGAGCTATTGATATAAGCATAAAACTTAGGCACTGTGGTGGTAGAGTGTAACTCCATTATGGATGAGATTTTATTTTGATAAGTCACACAGTGTTGTTACCCAGTAATATTAACTGATGACCACGTTTCGAGCACAAACTATTGCCACTCATAATCATATCAATTCACTACTCACACACCTTTTTTCCTTCATTTATATATATGTGTGGAATCGATTAGATATTGGAATAAAAATCAATATAGGATAATGTACATTCAGAAACAATAATAATATTAGTGTTATTGATCGATTACAATCAGATGGGAAATAAGAATGTTAAGGCAGGCTTAGTTAAGTTAAGTGTCTAACAAACCGAGCAGTAGCACTAAGTAGTACAAGAAAAGACCTAAATGATGAAATAAAACAGATAGAAGAAGCGTTGGTATCAAATAACTATCCTATAAAATTCATTAGGAAGATCAGAAAAGGCCAAAAGCAAAATAAAAGTAATTGGGAAACTAGTAATGATAAAATAAATAAGAGAGAATATAAGTCATCCACTGTTATACCATATAAGGAGGGGAGACATCTAAGGCTCTCCCTACATAGGATTCTTAATAAAGCAGGAATTAGGGTGGCATTCAAACCTACAAACTCACTCAGGTAGACCAAGCTCTGTAGGCTAAGGTACCCTGTAAGTTGACCCAATTAGACAGAAAAATATAATTTACAAAATACCTTGCAGTGACTGTGATTTAAGTCAACTACATAGGTCAAACTAGTAGATCGGGGTAATCAGATTGTCGGAACATAAGAATTTAGATAAGATAAGAATGTTTGACCCCGAGAAGATAAGTAATTTAGAAAAAGCTCAGCAGTTGCACTACATGCACTAACACACAACCACACAATAGGGTGGGAGAGGTTTAAGATTCTAAGAAGTAATCTATGTATGTGGAGATAGAGGGAGATTGATTACTGAATCCTGCCTGGTTCATCCAGTCCACATCCAACACAACGCATGTAACAGAAATGACTCAATGCAAATACCAGAAATATGAAAGATATTACTACCGCAAGTCAAATCAGAAGAGGATAATAAATAATCTCAAAATTCTATTTCAATTCAAGCACATCACAACATTCTAACAAGCTACTTTTTTATTTTGACTATAAAAACACTCGTCTTATTTCCCATCTGATTGTAATTGATCAATAACACTCATGTTATTATTTCTGAATGTACACTATCCCATATTGAATTTTATTAAAATATCTAGTCAATTCCACACATGTATATAATTAAAGGAAAATATTGTGTGAGTAACTTGATATGATTATGAGTGGGATAGTTTGTGCTCGAAGCGTGTGGTTATCAGTTAATATTACTGTATAACACTACACTGTGTGTGATTTATGAAAATAAAATCTTATCCATAATAGAGTTACACTCAGAGCTAGACGATTAATCTGCGCCTATAATAGAATCTTGATTAAAGAGCACTTGTTGACTGAATAGATCTAACATGCAAAAGTTATTGGTTGCTGATGAATGCGCTCAAAAGTACGAAATCGATGTTCAATCCAGAGGTTCCTGCTGTCTTTAAGATCTGTATTTAAGATCTAAAATAGTAATGAAGTAGTGTTCTCATATACCGCCTACACAATGCTTTTTCTTTTTTTGTTCTTCTTAATGATAATAATAATAATAATAGACAATTTCTTGAAGTTCCTGCACCAAATTCAGTTGAAGAGAGACTATTCAATGAGTCGTGGAATCAGTTGACATATCTTATTCGTAAAGCGATCATTGCAGCGTGTATGTCAATTATCGTGGATTATGATGTTCACTTGCATATGCTGGCTGATTCACGTACAAGTTTCACTTGGGATTATTTCGAGTATTTAGATCGGAAAGTAAGTAAATTTTTACATATATATTTCTTAATTTTGTTTCCCGTTCATCATTAGTTAAAGCTGTGGATATTTTTGTACTCTTATGCATATATATGTGCGTCGGTGGTTCAGGGTTCGATTCCTGGCAGACACACTCCTAGGCGTGATATCTGGCTGTTGACCAAAGGGCGTGTGTACCTTTTAGCAGTCCAATTCGCTCTGCGCTCGTTTATGGCTGTTAGCGAAACATGGCCATTGAAAGCGGAAGACATGAAAAGGCTGGATAGCTGTCTCTCACTGTAGGTGCCTGCGTTCTATCTCCCGTGTTAGGTGGTTTAATAAGGTGAGCAATATTGAGGTGAGACTTCGGTCGAGTGATAGGTAAGGAGAGAGGGGAAATCAATCAATGAGGTTGCGAAGTTACATCGATTAAGATGGTTAGGAGATGTGTTACTCATTCCACCGACCGATGTTAGCTGACATATGGTGGATCAGGTTGGAAAAGAGACAGCTAGTGGTGGTCAACCACTTAGGGAGGTGCAGACTGCCTGACTGCCTGGTTGGGGTCTTCGGGGTGGTAAGAACCAATGAAGGTTAGAAGACAATAGGTGGTGATATGGCTCAAAGTCGTTCTCAATAGCCGGCGCAGACGCATTCACTCTTTGTGATTTATAATATCCAATAAAACTATATTGTTCTTTCATATTTACTATTCTTTAACCCTCGCTTACACTTCTGTTTGTTATCTCTGTCCCTTTTGAATCTCTCTTTACTCTCATCTCTTGCTTTGTGTGGTACATGGAGTGAGTGTAGCAACTCGAACTGAATGGTGGACATGTGTGCAAAGTTCTACATTGAAACCAATCAGTCAGTCAGTCAGGCTTCTAAGCCTCGCTAGCTGGTAGTAAGCCTGGTTAGCAACCCAACCCTATAAAAGAAATACTATCACTGCTACTAAAACTTTAGAGTTCAAGCTCGAGGCCCTGCATGCCACTTGGAACGCATAGGAACAAAATAATGTGTATAGACATGGGTATCTGGAATTAGTTGAATAAAATGGTTTGCATTCATTCCTTGTGTGTGTGTGTGTGTGTGCGTGTGTGCTACTCAACAATTGCTTGCATTTCCGTGCAGTTAGCAATAAGCTACACCCACTGTGTGACGTCCGACGACACTACTGTCAGACTGACTGAGTTTCAAGATCGAACTTTGTACAGAACTGCAGGATTTCAAGTTGCCACTCTTCATTTAGTACAAAGGTAGAAAAAACCAATACAAAAAAGAGATTCCAATAAACTATCATGAGTAGAAATGTATGGGAGGGAGAATAGTAACGTGGAAAAACATGAGGCTTTGATTGATAAAGAGTGAATTCATCTGCTCCATCGAAAATGATTTTGAGCCATATCACTAATAGTAGTCCAAGAACCCCAACTAACCAGGCAGTCTGCACCTCCCCACGTGACGGGTTGAAACTAACTGTGAGAGATTTCACGGAGTGATTCCAGGTTTGGATCTGGCCTCTACTAACTCTTTTCCAACCTAATCCCTTATTAGCTGACAATTCTTGTCGTGGAAATCGGCGGTTTGATATGCGTAACACATATCCTAGATATCCCAATCAATGTAGCCTTACAACCTCATCGATTGGCTTACCTTGCTTAACTTACACTATATGCCATACCCTAATATTGCTCACCACATTTAGGAATATCATCCGTAATAGTAGACAGGCAGTCTTGTCTTACTCCTGTCTTCACTTCAAAGACTCTGCTGAATTTTCTGTTGTGGATCACCCAACATGTTGTATTGTTATATAGCCAACTGTTGAATGAGATTGATGACTGACTGACTTCAACATAGAACAACTTTGCACCGATGTGCAGTAATTCGAGTCGCCTTACACCATTTAATACACAAATCCAGAGAAGAAGAAGAAGAAAGTAAAAAGAAATACTAAATAAAAATATTAAACAGAGATATGTGGCAAAAAGAATGGTAGTATCGAAGAGCAGTATAGTTTTATTGGATATTATAAGTTGCAAGGAGTGGATGCATTTGCACCAGCCATTGACAACGATCACTTTGAGCCATATCACCAATTGTCTCCCCGTCCCGAGGACCCCAAACGGTGAGACTTTCTATACCTTTCTCTGTGGCTTAGACTAAGTGTTGTGGATTTCATTGACTGATGAAGCCATGTTTTGGTTGGAGAATGAGGTTAATAGATATTTAGGGCACTCCACTGCATAGTCTTGAATTAGTTTCCAAATTACTTCGCAATCAACGCTGTCGAAGATCTTTTCAAGGTCGATGAAGTTGAGGTAGAGATTTAAATGTCATTCTATACTGTATCTGATGATGACGATGCATAGAGTTGCAATTTGACCCTCACATGACTCGCTTTTCCTGAATCCAGCCTTTTCGGGTTAGAGTTCTGCATCTAGTGCATGCTTTAGCCTCTCCAGGATGACGCGAATCAATACTTAGATTCGTGTGGAAAAAAGCGTGATTCCGTTCTAGTTCTTTCAGAGTCCTAAGTCGCTCTTCTTTATTACTTTGACAAGGAGTAGCCCTTCTTCCAATCACTTGATACCTTTCCTTCATTCTAAACATTTTGATGCATCTTTCATTGCTTTGCTCAAATTCATAAAGTGGCGTAGGGGTGGTTGAATTTTTATATGGAATTTCTTAAGTAATACAGTTATCTCCACTATAGTTTTACTTTACCACTCCTACTGTGGTGAGAGCTGGCTGCTAGCCAAAGTTGGTAGACAGAGTAATTGACCTCAATGTTTACGTCCCCAATATTGGTGGTGAGAAAATGAGAACAGAGGCTTTGCGTAGGCGGATACAGTTAGCATATGGATGATCTGACACAGCCACAAAGAGATGCAAGGTTAACTTTCTGTGAGAAACAACCAATCAAAAGACTGTATTTTCTACTACTACAATAATCTACAATAATGTACATTAAAATCTATAAATATGTGTTGATTTTCCTTAATAAACGATCTGTTGCTTGGCCCTTGTCTTCTGTTGTTACACTACTACTTATGTGACGTCAGAAGATAAGAAAATTGGTAACGGACTTTTTATTACAAAAAACATGTCATATATATGCACATTTTTAAACATATTTTAAATTGACCAGGTTGGAGTACAATAACCTGTTCTGACTGGTTGACGATCGGCTCGTGGTTAAACAATAGGGCGAAAAGTTGTCCAATGAGATTATTTCATGACCACAACGTAGACTAAATCCAGATTAGAGACATAAACAGTCCTACCTCTCTACTCAGCCATTACTGAATTAAAATGTTGATTTCAGTTTCTGACTGCTTCCCATACATCTGCTTCTATCTATATACTACTGGTAAATCTTATCAGTAGCACCTGCCACACTAAAGCCACTACTGCTGCTGCTGGTGCCAGCTTTTGAACCGATTAATCCTTGAAGAACCTTATAGATACGTAGACGTGATATCCGACTATCGACCAAAGAGCGTGTGTACTGCCCAAAAGTTCGCTCTGTCCTCCTTTATGGCTGTGGGACCTGGCTATTGAAATTGGAAGACATGAAAGGTTTAGCTAGCTGTCTTTGATCATAGGTGCCTGCGCTCTATCTCCCATGGGAAGTGGTATGATAAGGTAAGCAATATTGAGGTTAGGCTTCTGTCGAGTGCTAGGTGAGCAGGGGAAATCAACAGACGAGTCTGTGATGTTACTTCGACTGAGATGTTTAGGACATGTGTTATGTATGCCTAGCCCATTAACCTGCATCTATATACTACTGGTAAATCTTATCAGTAGCACGTGCCACACTAAAGCCACTACTACTGCTGTTGCCAGCTTTTGGACCGATTAATCCTTTTTTCAATAAATAAGATGAAATTGTTTACATGTACTTGTGTGTGTATGTCTATTCTTCACCGAATTGTATGTATCGTTTAGTAGTTTCAGTGATTAATGAAAATACATACAGTGTGTTTAGTGTGCGTGTGTGTATGCGTGCGTTCATAATCGATAAGAAAATAACAGAGAAAGTGATATTGTTAACTATCACGTTGAGCTTTCGTCTACTCCGTTTTTTCTTCTTCTCTTTGCTACTTTCTCATACTTACTATCACTATTACTGCTACTACACCTTATTGTATATCATCGATTTTATTCTAAGTGACATAAATTGCTTCAAGTTCTATTGTCTTCATTTTATAGTGTTATTTTTTTATTGTCTAGATTATTTTGCATTTTTATTTCTTTCTGTTCATGCGTGATAACTTTGTCTGAATTGAATTGACTGTGTGCTACTCAAAAAGAATGCTTGGTGATGGTGGTAATTCTAGGATGTCAAAGTGGTTGCATCAGCCCCAGTGGGTTGATCGCTGACGAAATCTCAGCACGAATACAGAAGGCTAGTTTCGGATATGCTAGATTACGCTGTCTCTGGTGTATATGTGATATCCGGCTAGTTTTAGACAAAAGGACGTGTGGTGTGTACTACTCAACAGTTCTTTCCGGCCTCCTTTATGGCTGTTAGCGAGACATGGCCATGGAAAGTGGAAGACATGAAGTGGCTGACTGGCTGTCTTTCACCATCGGTGCATGCGTTCTATCTCCCGTATGAAGTGGTATAATAGGGTGAGCAACATTGATGTTAGGCATCAGTCGAGTACTGGGTAGGTGTGTGGGGGGAAATCAATCGACGAGGTTGCGAAGTTATACCGACTGAGATGGTTAGGACATTTATTACTTATGCCTAGCCTAGCCATAGCCTTCCTCGAAGGGAAATGTTAGCTGACATAGGGTCAGGTTGGAGAAGAGTTAACTAGTGGTGTTCAGAGCGAAACATGGCTTCATCAGTCAATAAAATCCACAACAGTTAGTTTAAGCCAGCCATGTAGGAAGATGTAGACTTCCTGGTTGGGGTCTTTGGGACAGTAAACGCCAATGAAGGTTGGAGACAATCGGTAATATGGTTCAAAATCGCTTTCAATAGCTGGCGCAGATGCATCCACTCCTTGTGACTTATAATACCTAATGAAACTATATTGCTCTTCGTTAATACTATTTCTTTTGTCTCATATCTCTGTTTACTGTCACTATTTTGGATTTCTTTTTACTTTCTTCTCTGGCTTTGTGTGCTGAGTGAAGTGTGGCGACTCGAACTGCTGCACATCGGTACAAAGTTCTGTGTTGAAACCAGTCAGTCAGACGGATCTCGAACTGAATTTGAAAATCAGTGAGGAGTACTCAGGATAGCTAGCTGTTTCGTTCTAGTGTAATGTATGCACTTATAATATGCACTTATGATCCCACCTCCAGGGATCGAATACATAAGACAAGGAGAGCTCGTTAGCCTAGCCGTTCAGTCCCAATGCGATAGAATTCAATAACCAGTCTATGAATTCTAGCTTCTGCCAATTCGCGATATATACAGCGCCACTGCTACTCAGTCAAATGTCATTAGCGAAGTATTCGTCCTTACAACCCAACTTTATGAACTCGGCTGGTTATCACTTCCCACTAGGTAGCTGCAGACGACTTCTTCCGGTAGACATTCAGTTTCTGGCTAATATCAGATGAGATTTCAAGAGTTATTTTGTAATGGGGATTTGATTTGTTACAAGTTCTGTGAAGCAATGAAAACCAGCCGGGAGTACTAGACAGCAGCTAGCTGTTTTGTGTCAGACTAGCTTGCGACTCATCGGACTGAAACGTGTATTCACGACGTTTCAGCCTTAATTCCATACACAGTTGAAGTGTTGTTGCCTATTTCAATTTGTAACAAAATGCTTTTGGCGTCGGTGGCACAGCCATTAGGACGCTCGCCGACCATGCACATGGTCCGGGGTTCGATCCCCGGCCGCCGACGCACTCCTTTACCTCGCTAAGCCAGAAATAAAAATAGCTGGTGAAGAGGAAAAGTTGGGCATGGGGCTAGCAACCCCATCCTGTAAAATAAACACTGCAACAGAAACTTCAGGTCACTAGCTTGAAGCCCTATGTTCCACTGGGGAACGTGAAGGAAAAAAAATGTATTTTGAACCAATGCTTAAAGTGAAATGAGTTTATTTTTAGAATTTTTCCAAAGACTCTTTTTTTCTCTCTCTCTCTGTATTTTTGTTGTTTTATTTTATGTACATGTACGTAAATAGGAAGAACTAGCTCATATGTACTTATTCCTAGGAGGACATGAACATGCCTTACATGAATACTATGAAGCAACTGAATTACTCTCTAATTGTATTCAAACTTCAATAGACCAAGGTAAGTTTGTGTGTTTTTGTAAATTTTTTGTTGTTCCAAATTAAATAACTTTCTGTCGGAAATTAGTCAGTGATCCTCTTCAAACGGTCTTAAGCTGAATCCGTCTAAATGTCAGGTAGTAAATTTCACTTTCAGACGAAAACGTGACCTACAACAACTAGCTAACTCACATGGTCCCACTATCATTGACGGCATAGAGGTTGAAACTACATCTAATGTCAAGTACCTTGGACTGAGTATTTCCTCCGATCTTTCCTGGTCCTCTCACATCTTGCTAGTTACTAGAAAGATGTTTCGCTTAACGTTCTACGTTAGGAAGTTAAGGCAGTCTGCTATAAAGCAGTCTTTGCTTTCTCAGTTTGTCAATTCTTGTATTCTACCCATCCCTCTTTACTGCTCCCCATTAATCTTTCCTGGACTACTTAAGAAAGATTTCGCTTTGCTGAGAAGGGCACTAAAAGCTGTTAGTAGGGCAAGTGGGGTATCGTTAAACCATCTGGTTAACACCATTGTGGATAGACATATAATGTCATGTAAGAAAGTAGCGAATACTATATTGTCAGACCCCGAATACCCTCTCTATACGCAGCTCTCTCCTTGCATTTCATCTGGTAGAACTAGAAGCAGCTATAGGAGAGGGTGTTTACTGGGACTACCAAGTACACAAAAACTCCACAATACCTTATCTGGCACAGCTGTTATGTGATGAGAAATCCGTTAGGTATGACACGATCAACTTACTGCGGCACTCTAATAAATAGTTCCTATTAGTTTTTATTCTCCTTTCTTTGTTACTATTATATTGTTCCTCACATATTCTATTACACACTAATTTTATGTTTCATATCCTATGGTGCATTGTTTAAAATGTGAATGCAACGCTGCTCTTTTTTTACTACTTCTTTTTATTTATCTATTTTGTTGTTGTTGCTTTTTGTTTTTAAAATCTTATAAAATGTATGAGGTAATTAGATGCAATATTGTAATGCACGCTGAAAATTCCATACCTGTACCACAAATACTGTTTTTTTATTCTTCTTCTTCTTCAGAAGTTGTCTTTATGTATTTTAAAAAATCTTATTCATTTACGTTCCCAGTGGAACATAGGGCGGCTTCAAGCTAGAGGCTTGAATTTTCGATAGCAGTGGTGTTTATTTATTTTTAACGGGATGGGGTTGCTAGCCAGCCTTATGCCCAACCTTCCCTCTCTTTACCAGTCTTATTACTGGCTTGGTGAGGTAAAGGAGTGAGTCGGTGGCCGGGGATTGAACCCCGAACCACATGGGGTTGCAGTTGGCGAGCATTCTATCGTTGTGCCACCGATGAAATGAAGCAGATAGAGCAAGAAGCGTTGGTGTTGAATAACTATCCTATAAAATTCATTAGGAATATCAAAAAAGGTGAAAATAATGGGGAAACTAATAATGATAGCATAAATAAGAGAGGATATAAGGCATCTACAGTAGTTTTTACCATATAAGGAGGGAACATCTGAGACTCTCCCTACGTAGGATTCTCAATAAAGCAGAAATTAGGGTGGCATTCAAACCTACAAACTCACTCAGGTAGGACAAGCTCTATAGGCTAAAGGACCAGCTGGACCCAATTAAACAAAATAACATAATTTACAAAATACCCTTCAATGACTGTGAGGTCAAATAAATAGGTCAAACTAGTAGGTCAGGGGTAATCAGATTGTTGGAACATAAGAATTTAGCCAAGGTTAGAATGATTGACCCTACCCGCGAAGATAAGTAATTTAGAAAAAACTCACCAGTCACACTGCATGCATTGACACACAACCACACAATAGGGTGGGGCAGAGTCAAAATTATAAAGAGTAATATAGGTAGGTGGAGAGTGAGAGAGATTGATTACTGAATCCTGCCTGGTTCATCGAGTCTACACCCAACACATGCAATGGAAGAGACTCAACACAAATACTAGAGATATGGAAGATATTATTACCATCAGTCAGTCAAATCAGAGGAGGATAATAATAATTCTCAAAATTCTATTTCAATTCACATACATTATGAAATTCTAACAAGTTACTTATTATGACTATAAAAACATCTTATTTCTCATCTGACTGTATTTTTATTGATAACACTAATATTATTATTTCCGAATGTACTTCATCTTATATTACTGATTTTATTCAAATGTCTAATCATCAATTTTACTCATGTATATAGATTAAGCAAGAAAGTGAGTAGTGTGATTATGGGTGGCAATGATAAGTTGTGCTCGAAACGTGGTCATCAGTTAATATTGCTGTATAACACCACTGTGTGATTTATCATGTTCCCCAGCAGCTAGCTCTTGAAAAACTATATAGATACGTGAAAGTGATATCCGGCTGGCTGTCGACCAAAGGGCGTGTGTACTGCCCAGCAGTCCGCTCCGTCTTCCTTTATGGCTGGCTGTGAGACCTGGCCATTGAAATTGGAAGACATGAAAAGACTGACTACTAGCTGTCTTTGATCACAGGTGTTTGCGTTCTATCTTTCGTGTGAAGTGGTGAAGCCTCGGTCGAGTGCTAGGTAAGAAGGGGAATTTAACAGGCGACACTTTGGTCAGGACATGTGTTACTCCTGCTTAGCCATCACCTTCCTCGACGGGCAATGTTAGCTGACTGACATAGGATGGATCATGTTGGAAAAGAGCTGGTGGTGGTGGTTAGTGGTCAAACCAAAATATGGTGATATCAGTCAATGGAATCCACAATAGTTAGTTTAAGCCAGCCAGCCAGGCAGCCACGTAGGAAGGTGTAGACTTCCTGGTTAGGATCCTCGGGAGGGTAAAAACCAATGACAGCTGGGGACGAATGGTGATATGGCTCAAAGTGGTCGTTGTCAATGACTGGCCTGGCGCAGATGCATCCACTCCCTTTGACTTATAATATTCAATAAAATTCTGTGGTTCTATATTTCTCTTCTGTTTGCTTCATATCTCTGTTTACTGTCTTTATTTTGCATTTCTTTTTACTTTATTCCCTGGCTTTGTATGCTAAGTGAAGTGTGGCGACTCGAACTGCTACACATCGGTTCAAAGTTCTACTTTGAAACCAGTCAGTCAATCAATATAGATACGTGAGTTTCTCGACCAACTTCTCACTGTTCACTTGTGAAAGACGAGTATGAGTATAAGTTACTATGAATCTGACCAAACTACACTGTACGTGTAGTGATCAAAGGAAATACAATACTCATCGACACTAATCTTCAATTTATTAAGTGCTATTTGAGTAACCTGTATACCGCCGCACAGTAAGGCGATATCGCATCTCCTTGCATTCAAGGTGGAAAAATCTCTCATAGACACCATCACACGCACATCCTTTCAAAGATGTCTTGAGAACGGTATCAATGGTAAGTTTTATGGAGAAATGACGAGACTGGAGAATACAATATAATCCCATTGTTGGTCGTCAACTGCCGTGATATATGGGTGTATGCCTTCACACTCTACCTAAGGTGTTTTTATAAAGGGCTTTGAGGAAATTAGTATTAGAACAAGACATATAAGCGAACAATATTGTTGTTTTCAATTAGATCCTTTTCAGGCTATACTCTAATGTACATAGATTTATGTATAAGAATTGTAACCAATGACGCTCATTTTGTGGGTCAAATAATTATGATAATAATAATAATAACGTGTTAAATGTTTTGAACGTTATAACGATGATTATAATGATAACAAAATAATACTGATTATAAGGTTTATGCAGGTGGCGATAAGAATAACGAAGGTAGCAATATGTATGTGTATATGTAGACAATTCAATAAATAAATAAATTAGCGCAAATCTCAGAAGTTACATAATACTAAAGGTAGGTGAAGTGGACAGATAATCAGAGTTTAAATAAATATCATAAAAGTACGAAGTAAATGGAAAATAAGAAAGGGTGGCAGATGTTTCCCCAATTAGGCTTTACCTAGGCCAAGGATAGGGGGTGACAAAGGTAGAACAAACTTCTTTTGTTGTGTGCAAAGACACTAGGATTGTTCTCTCGAATTAATCCCCATAGCTGCGGCTATGTGTTTAGCAGGCGGATTCGATTTCCCTTCGAAAGGTCCGATGGAATGCGATAGATAACCACCGAAGGCACTATTTCTGTCCACTTGGTGACCACCATCATCAATCAAATGAGTCAAAATAGAACTTCTTATAGATTTTATTTGACCTTTTCCGAACCATGAAGGGAGCTGTCTAATTGTTCGCCCTATATAGCTGGCTTTCTCCACAGGAGCAACTAAATTTGTAGATACACATAGAAGTGACACAGCTAGGCAGAATTTGTCTTTCGCTTGAGCAATCATGATTGGTCGTCAGCTGGAAAGTGACAAACAGAGGTGGTGGCGGTGATAAGTCCGTCTTATTGCTCTCGATAATCTTAGATGTAAGACTTCACTAGCCACATCCCCATTAGATTGCAGTTCCATGAACAGTTGTTTCTTCTTAACAGTTGTCAGTTTCTGTTTATTACACAACATTATTATTATTATCATTATTATTTGATCCACAAAACCAGCGTCATTGGTTACAATTTGTATATGTAAGTCTGTGTAAATTAGAGTGAAGCCTGAAAAAGATCTAATTGAAAGGCATATATATATATCATTATTTCGCTT
Organism: Trichobilharzia szidati; assembly: GCA_944472155.2. NCBI lineage: Eukaryota > Metazoa > Platyhelminthes > Trematoda > Strigeidida > Schistosomatidae > Trichobilharzia > Trichobilharzia szidati. Next base: position 121,144,456 of record OX235274.1, on the reverse strand, counting down.
TATTCTTGTCGTATTCTACTCTCTCTCCCGCTTCATCTAGGAACTAGTCGTCCTCAATGGTTGAATCGATTAGCACAACTTTCGTCGTCTGATGATGCCTCCTATTATATCTGTGATTATTCCTTGGATGTGACAAATACAGAAGCTAAACCAACTAGTCGTTTAAAAGATCGTAGCGCTACATTATTTGAATTGAAAAATTATCTGCTATCACGACAAGCATCTATTTTATGCATATGTGATAAATTATATGAATTCCCTGCGCATACTCATCGGGTGATTTGTTCTACACTGAATGAGATGGACATATTAAAGGTGAGTCAGTCAGTGAGTGAGTGAATGAGTGATTCCCGTAACTCAAATAAGTTTGTGCTTTTTCCACTGCAGTCTAATAGTTTGATAATTGATTTTTTTATTTATAAACTCTGTTCTTGTGTATGAAATGTCAGTAAACATTTTAAAGATGTGCGTCGGTGGCACAGTGGTTAGGCCTCTCGCCGACCATGCACATGGTCCGAGGTTCGATCCCCTGCCAACGCACACCCGATATCTATGGTCGGCCTGCGAAATTTGGGCTACCGATATCCATGCTGAAAATTCCATACTTGTACTGAAAATACGGCGTGGCATCAAGCTGTAATCAAAATAAAATAAAAAAAGTGGAAATCAACATTGACTACTCGTAAACATGTCCACTGGACACCAGTGAAATAACCTAAAGCTTGAAATTCTGTCTAGAAAGTAATTATTTTACAATTAATGGGAATTTATAGAGACAGACAAATGGTGTTGCTATGGGTTCACCAGTTTCCCCAATAGTTGCTGATGTTTTTATGAATAGGCCGGAAGATAGCATCTTTTCAAGGATACTTACTCCTAAAATATGGTTAAGATACGTAGATGATACTTTTGTAATACTAAAACGAGATCTACACAGTTCATTCTTGGAGAAACTGTGCACAATCTATCTCCCAGCATCCAGTTTACTTCGGAAGGAGACGTCGGTGAACTACCTGCCTAGTTATGAGGATGGAAAATGAACATTTTAGTATATCTATATTCAGGAAGAAAACCCACTCCAACCAATATTTAGACTTCGTGTCATCACACTCCATCAGTGCAAGGGTATCAGTTGTTTCAAGTCTTTTTAGACGAGCACACTCTTTGATGTTAACGGATGAGAAGGACAATGAAGAAGAAATATCAAACATTACTGAAACTCTCAAGAAAAATGATTACTCAAAGAACTTCATCAACAAAATCAACACTGGCATTAAGTATAGTCGAAGACGTGTTCCGAAAACATGGATATCAACAGTTGTCATTGCATATAGATTGAAGACGTCAGACGATACGCATCAGAAGAGTACTCAATAAGCACAATGTCAGAGTTTTCTTCGAAACATCATACACACACACACACGACAAAGCAACTTTCTTCATGTAAAAGACCGAATTCTCAAGGACTCTCAATCCAATTGTGTCTATAAAATAAAATGCTTGCTTGGAATGTGATGCGATATACATCGGACAAACATCGCGAGAAATCAAAATCAGAAGAAATGTACACCGTAGTGCCGCCTCTGTTAGACCAACGAGAAATCCAGTTGAAATAGAAAAGCCTGAAAAATCAGCCATAAATTTACACGCCATAGAACCAGGCTACAAAATTGATTTTGACAATATCAAAATAGCCCAGAAAAATTTCACAAATCACAGAGAACGTCTAATATCATCAGAAGCACTTCGTATCAAATGGAATCCAAATTGTCTGAATAGGAATGATGGACTAAAACAGAATCTGACCTGGTTACAACACCTCCCCCCATGAAATGACAAAATCAACACGAATGTGATAAGCAATTTAATTATGTAGACACACGCGCTGCTTTTATAATTTATGCACTTATCAAATCCGACAATCCACCCCTGATATTATTATCTTTATCAGTCGGCCAATATGACAACGCAAAAATGCCCCCCTGCTGATGAACGATGACTATATAAGCTGAGATTTTGTAAATTCTGCTTTAATATTACTGCTTTGATCAAGCTATTAGCAGCAACATTGTATAGCGAAACGTCAGTAAAAACAGTAATATCGTTTTGCTCTTTTTCATTCATTGGGAAATACAAAAGTGCTTTGTAATAATGAATATCATATACCGAATGCCCAAATTTTTTTCAAACTGTTAAAAGTGAACTTGGTTTGGACATACATATCAGGTCACTCATGTTTAATATGTTTATACAGCCCTGATGATATCAAAGAAGAGTTAAACCTAAGAAAAGGTTGTCATCCAAAACGGATATCCGCATCGTTCCATATCTCTGTTTATTGTATCTATTTTGCATTTGTTTTTACTTTCTTCTCTTGCTTTGTGTGCAAAAACGAAGTGAAGTGTGGTGACTCGAACTGCTGCACATCTGTGCAAATTTAGTTCCATATTGGAAGCAGTCTGTCAGTCAGTCATTCGTACTGTGTAAATAGGCGAACTATCGATTTTATTTAATTATTGCCTATTTAACGTGTTTTATTCTGAAAGTATGACTAATGTTCGTCACCTCTCTATCTCAACTTCATCGACTTTGAAAAAGCATTCGACTGCGTCGATCGAGAGGTGATTTGGCAACTACTTCGCTACTACGGGGTGCCACTGACAATTATACATCTCATCCAACAACTGTACGACAATGCTGCATGCCAAGTAATCCACAACGGGAAACTTACGGAATCCTTCGAAGTGAAGACAGGAGTAAGACAAGACTACCTACTATCGCCAATGATTTTCCTGATTGCAGTAGATTGGATAATGCGACAAACAGCGGGCAATGAGAAAACAGGCATAAAATGGACTCACACAAAAACTTGGAGCACCTGAACTTCGCTGATGATATATGTCTGATTTCCCACAAACTGGAAGATATGCAAGCGAAAAGCAACAAGTTGGCAGAAGAAGCATCCAGAGAAGATAGGACTTCAGGTGGACATAGAGAAAACATAGGTGATGAAGATTCCTGGCCAACAGCAACAACAGACAGCAATCAGCATAAATGGGAGGAACTTGAAAGAATCAACCTCTTTTACCTACCTACCAACCTGGGAAGCATCTTCTCAACTACAGGTGGAGGGAACTGATGAGTATATCAAAGCGAGGATCGGGGAAGCAAGGTAAGCAATCTCTCTTACTCTCAAGTTTGTGTGGAGATAGATCGACAGCAATCAGCATGGAAATGAAAATAAGATCCGGATTTCCAACTCCAATGTGAAGCCAGTCAATGCTACTATACGGATCAGAGACTTGGCGCGTCATAAAGAGCATCTCAAACAAACTACAGACCTTCATCAACAGCTAGCTATCTTCGCTCAATACTCAAGATCAGATGGCCAGAAAAGATCAGCAGCAGGGAAGGATCTCTGGGAGCGAATCAACCCAGCAGGAACCGATTATGAAACAAATAAGCAGGAAGAAATGGAGATGGATTGGCTGGCCATACTCTGAGAAAACAAACCATCAAGTGACATCACTAGACAAGCCATTGCTCGAGTGGAACCCGAAAGGGAAGCGGAGAGTTGGTCGTCAGTGTGAGGGTGACATGGCGGAGGTCATGTGAAGAGGAGATGAAAGCATGTGGACAGACTTGGAGCCACGTGAAAAACGTTGGCAGAGAACCGAACGCGCAATGGAGACGTGCAGTTGAAGCCCTTTGTTCCTCTAGTAATTAAAGAAAACAATAATATTTAATAATAATATGACTAATGTTCACTGATTATTTCTCTGTCTGTCTGTCTTTCTCTTTTTTTAGATTCGTATAGATCCTTTATATCGTGCCGTCTGGATTCTATGCATCTGTTTAAATACCCTAACAAATATTCGCTTAGATTCAAATCGTTCAATCGATGATATTAATAAATCAATCATTGAAGTATTAGACACAGCCTATTCATGTAATCATATCCTAGAGAATATCAGTTCAAGTCGGATTACACGGAAATCTCTGGTCAATAATCAGTCAACGTTGACACCACCAGCAGCGATAGCGACAGCCACGGCGACAGCGACAACATCAACATCACAGAATATTTTTCTCGATGCTAGAAAAGACTCCAATCCTACAGTCTGGTATATGAGTCATATAGTAGACAAAATATATACCCATTTGAATTCTCAACAAAATCAAATGCTGTTGTCGAGAAAATCTCCGCCAATTTTAATGACACAGCATAGTACTAGTGGTAATAGCTCTATGCTGACAGATACACCATTGAAATTCATCGCCAAACATAAATCCTCATTGAACACTACTAATACTAATAACAGTACTACTAATAATACTAGTAGTAATAGTAACAAGAATGACAAGGATGAGAAAGATACTTCTTACTGGACCCAGAGTTATGCAGTTGAATTATGGTTGTATGTTTTTAATTATTTAAAACAAATTGGACAAATGACTGGTCTTTGGTGTAGTAGTAGTAGTAGTAGCAGTAGTATCAAGTCCAGTTCACCAAGTCATCGTAAAAAACGCGCACTACTGAATTCAGTAGTCAGTGGAAATTTGAAGAAAAACAACAACAACAAGAAGGAGAAGAAGACGAATCACTCAGTTGCCGATTCTTCTGTAAGTGATCATGATAATAATAATAGTCGAAGCGATGGAGGCGAAGAGGAAGAAGAAGAAAAGGTTGTTGATCCACTAGAGATGTCCGATGCTGGAGGAGGACGGCCGGAAAGGTTTTCCTGTCAAGATAATTCTCTCCTATTGGCTCATAATCATGTGACTGCACTGTTTAATTCATCAGTAATGTATTCACAGATTTTTATTGCAACTGGACAAACACTAGTCGGTTTCTTGAAGTTGATACATAATCCTAAACGAGCGTATGAAATAGTCTTTGATTTGGCTGATTATTTATTGTAAGTTCAGTTGTTGCAGTTTTCTTTCTTGTTCTTGTTATTGTCATTGATTTATTCCTTTGGACATCCTGTGTAAGTTCACATCGGATAAGTGCATTTTGAAATAATGCACAGTAGAGTGCTGCAGTATTAAGAACTTGTTAATTTTTTCGAGCACAATTTAATTGCTGTTCGTAATCATTATCAATTTAGTTACATGGATTAGTCTTGTCACCACTCCGTCCTCCTTTATGGCTGTGAGACCTGGCCACTGGGAGTGGAAGACATGGAAAGGCTGGCTTGCTGTCTTTGATCATAGGTGCCTGCGTTCTATCTCCCGTGTGAAGTGGTATAATAAGGTGAGCAATATTGAGGTTAGACTCAGGTTGAGTGCTAGGTAAGGAGGGGAAATCAATCGATGAGGCTGTGAAATTACATCGACTGAGATGGTTAGGACATGTGTTACGTATGCCTAGCCTAGTCATCGCCTTCCTCGACGGGCGATTTTAGCTGATATACGGTCAGGCTGGAAAAGAGCTAGCGGCAGTTAAACCAAAACGAAACACAACAGTAAGTTTAAGCCAGCCACGTAGGAAGGTGTAAACTGGCTTCCTGGTTGGGGTCCTCGGGACGGTAAAAACCAATGGTTGGAAACAATTGGTGATATGGCTCAAAATGATCGTTCTCAATGGCTGGTGCAGATGCATCCACTCCTTGTGACTTATGATTTTCAATTAAACTGTTTTGTTCTTCGTTAATACTATTCCTTTGTCTCACACCTCTGTTTACTGTCTCTATTTCGCATTTCTCCTACTTCCTTCTCTTGCTTTGTGTGCTACATTGGGTGGAGTGTGGCGACTTGAACTGCCGCACATTGGTGCAAAGTTCTATGTCGAAAACAGACAGACAGACATTCTTCTTGTCCACTCGCCAACTTATTTTATGTAATTCAGATTATAGCTATATTTGTAAATTGTGCGATTGAAAAGTGTCGACACTAATTTCTTCTTTAATTCATTGTTATTTGCATTTTTTTTAAAAAAAATAGTTCACAAGAAGCCTATGATTCTGCTTCATGGTTATACGAGTCAATAATCAACTTTTATGATGAACCTTTATGGCTGGGTTTAATAACTAGTGCACGTATATGCTTAGCCTGGTGTTTACACTTATTATGCATTGGAAAAGAATATAGAAATAAAGATAGTTGTGAAATTGCTCAAAAGTAAGTGTTTTTTCTTCTTATTATTATTAGTATATTATTATTGTTTCCTTTAATTCCTAGAGGGACATAGGGCTTCAGCTGTGCGTCTCCATTGCGTTCGGTTCTCTGCTAGGGTCTTCACCTGGCTCCAAGTTTGCCCACATGCTTTCATCTCCTCTTCACATGACCTCCTTCAAGTCACCCTTGCACTGACGATCAACTCGCCGCTTCCCTTCCGAGTTCCACTCGAGCAATGGCTTGTCTAGTGATGTCACTTGATGGTTTGTTTTCTCAGAGTATGGCCAGCCAATCCACCTCCATTTCTTCCTGGAGATTTGTTTCACAATCGGTTCCTTCTGGGTTGGTTCGCTCCCAGAGATTCCTGTTGCTGACGTTTTCTAGCCAGCCATCTGATTTTGAGTATTGAGCGAAGACAGCTGTTGATTGATGGAGGTGTGTAGTTTGTTTGAAGTGCTCTTTAATGACGCGCCAAGTTTCTGATCCGTATAGTAGCACTGACTTCACATTGGAGTTGAAAATCCGGATCTCATTTTTGATGCTGAGTGTTGTTGACCTCCACACAGACTTGAGAGTAGTGAAAGCTTGTCTTGCTTTTCCGATTCTTGCTTTGATATCCTCGTAAGTTCCCTCCACCTATCGTTGAAACGATGCTTCCCAGGTAGGTAAAGGAGGTTGTTTCTTTCAGGTTCCTTCCATCGATGCTGATTGTTGTCTGTTGTTACCCAGGAATCTTCATCACCTCTGTTTTTCTCTATGTTCGCCTGAAATCCTATCTTTGATGCTTCTTCTGCCAACTTGTTGCTTTTCGCTTGCATATCTTCCAGTTTGTGGGAAATCACACATATATATTATCGGTGAAATCCAGATACTCCAAGTTTTCCTTTTGTGTGGGTCCATTTTATTCCTGTTTCCTCGCTGCCCGCTAACTGTCTGTCGCACTATCCAATCTACTGTAATCATTAAAATCATTGGCGATAGTAGGCAGCCGGCTTGTCTTACTCCCGTCTTTACTTCGAAGGGTTCTGTAAGTTTCCCGTTGCGGATTATTTGGAAGTTTTTTCTTATGTTCCCGTTTTCGTGTATGCTTTTCTAGTCAATTGAAATATTTGAAAAACGTACCCTAACTTGTGCATTTTTTTCATTATGGGTTCCGAGTGGAGCATAGAGCTTCAACAACAGCACTCTGTCCCACTTTCTGTGGTGTGATTCTCTTCACCTGACGCCACGATTGTCTGTAAAGCTTTCATCTCTTCTTCACACAACCACCTCCTTTTGTCACACTTGGACTGACGCCCTAACTCGTCGTTTCGCATTCGGGTTCCACTCAGGAAGCAGTCTGGTGCCCGTGGTCTCCTCAATGTGTGTGCCTGCTTATTGTTCTTTTTCTTCTGTATATAAGTTGATGCATAGCCATCTAATCTTCAATATGAAATTAGCGAAGACGGTTGTTGATAAAAGTCTGTAAATTGTTGAAAATGTTTCTCGTGACGTGTAGTGCAAATTCTGACTCATATAGGGAGAACTGACTGACTTAACATGGGTGTTGAAAATGCGAACGAATTTTGTTCTTTATCCTGAGTACAGAAGATTTCCAAACTGAATTCATATCGATGAGGGTGTACCTCACCTTTCCGTTTCTGGCTGGTTTCTGACATCTTCATCGGTACTGTCGCCCTTAGTTGAAAGGATTCTCCATAAATTTCATACATTTATTCCCCCTTAATGAATTAGAACAAAGCAAGAACTACAGTTTTTGCAGAATAAAATGGTACCATCGTTGTTTATTTCGTTGCCTCCTCGTCAGCAGCTTACAGGGTAAAGACATTATTAAGTATAATTCCATAATGGATAAGAATTTATTTTGATAAATCACACAGTGTAGTACAGTTATATTAACTGATGACGTTTCGAGCACAAACTATTGCTCATAATCATATCAAGTTACTCACACAACTTGATATGATTATGAGCAATAGTTTGTGCTCGAAACGTCATCAGTTAATATAACTGTACTACACTGTGTGATTTATCAAAATAAATTCTTATCCATTATGGAATTATACTCTGCCACAGTGCCCAAGTTTTATACTTATATCATTATTAAGTATACCTACAAAAACAATTTTAACATACTTGCACAGAGTCCATTTTAAGCAAAAATCAATCGATCAGTATATGCATACAGTAATTATATATATGCATATATGTAACGACAGAATCCAAGAGTCAGGCAACAGATCATTTATCAAGGAAATCAACGCATATTTATATATATTTTCATGTATATTACTATGGATATTTAAGTAAACAAACACAGTCTTCCGATTGGTTGTTTCTCACGTAATCTTTCATCTATTTGTGACTGTTTCTTGAATGTCAAATTCTCTATATGTTAACTGCATCCGCCTACGTAAAGTCTGCTGTGGTCGGTTTTGAATCAATCTTTGTTCACATTTTCTCACGACAAATCTTGGGAACGTAAATATTGACGTAAATTACTGTCTACCAATTTGGCTAGTAGACAGCTCTCACCACATATATATAATGTATATATGTAATATTAAACACTATTCCGAACAATAATAATCATACACAATGGAAACTTTTCAGCATTTCACATTCAGATGAAAGAGAGATAAAAATATCCAGTTACCAGAGCAAAGAAAGACTGATAACCGCTTCTTTCTGGACGCATAAATCAGGTTTCAGGCGATTGATGGAAATGGCTTCAGCAAACTTGAAGAGAATTGAGCTCTTTTGCCTGTTGATAATTTTGAACGATTTTTCGACGTCCACCTCATGACTCGTGTCAAGGAGATGCCTAGCGATGGCATAAGCCTTTGGGTACACGTTCAGAAAATCGTAGATATGCCCTTCTTTCTGTCCTTCCAATTCTCCATAGTCAGATAAGTAAAGGAAGTGACCTTTTTCAAATTTCTCCCGCTGATAAAGATTGGTGCTTGTTTTCGTTGGCTAGAAATCATCATCTCCGTCATCTCTGTGTTCACTTGAAGTTCTGTCTTCGCTAGTAGATTCTTCTACTGCCATTTTGTTGAATATCGCCTTTAAATCTTCGAGTCTGTGTGAAGTTAGACATAAATCATCCACTAAGTCCAGATATTCTAGAGTCTTCTTCTTATCGGTCTAGCGTAAAAAACATTCACACTTGAGATCAGTCTCTTTTATAATGATGAAAAATAAATTTATTTCAAGACTGTGAAAACACCATATTTTTCATGTTTTCATTTTACATAGTCAGCAGATATTTTTAACCTTGTCTGAAACTTTTCACTATTCTCCTGGAAACAATCATAAAAAATCTCTTAGTGTAACTGGTGATGATTGAAACGTGAAATGAAAATTCGGGTCACTCCATGAGTCGAACTAAACGATCTCGGAATTACTAGTCCGACTCTCTCTACTTTTGGTACTTGCAGTAAAATGATGAGAACTTGTGTGATCATCGGGCGTGGGAGGAGTCCATGAAGTTGTGTGTGTGAGGACAGATATTCGCCGATGATACTGGCTGGCGGTGGTGCTTAAAATCGTGAGTCGACAGAAGTTAGAATTCATAGGCTGATGGCATTAGATTCTGTTCCAGGGAATGGTTGGATGGTCGACGGGCTCGCAATGTTGTGTAGTCTGAAGCTCCTGGCTTCAATCCTTGAGGGTGAAGAGTCGTGGATGTCTAATTCTGAAGACTACCAAACTGGGACGAAACAGCTGTCTAGTACTCCATGCTGCGTTTTCAAATGCTTCTCTAAGTGATTTCAATCCGTGCTTAAACTTGCAATGACGACTTCGTTTAGCTGTTCGATCTTGTGGCTGAGTCGGTAAGTAGATTACCGGTCTAATTATTTGGAAGCCGCTGTTTCCAATCTTTCAATCCATCATTACTCGCTACATCAATTCCAGTATTCTAACTCAAGAGTATCCCAGATCATCTCATTATTCATAGATGTTACACTTCATTGAATTGTACCTATTCCAAGTTAATTGTACCGTTTGATATGTTTAATATTCTTCCAGCTGTGATATTTATTTTTTTAAATTTTTTATTTTGATTTACAGCTTGATTCCACACCGTAATTTTCAGTACAAGTGTGGAATTTTCAGCGTGGATATCGGTAGCCCAAATTTTACAGGCCGACCATAGATATCGGGTGTGCGCCGGCAGGGAATCGAACCCCGGACCATGTGCATGGTCGGCGAGAGTCCTAACCACTGTGCCACCGACACTTGTGAATATTTCCTTATCAGCTTAGCTGATTATATCACAGTATGTTGTTATTGTTCTCTTGGAATTTCAATGGAACACAGTTGTTGTTAGTTGGTTACTTTTTCCAACTCTCTGTCTTCTTTATGTTCACTTGAAGTCCTGCCTTTGATGTCAGCTTCTTATTCTGTTGGCAACTTATTGATTGTCGTCTGTAGATCTACCAGTTTGTGTGACAGATACATATAAATCATCCGCGTAGTTCAGATTTTCTAGACTCTTTTTATCCGTCAGTGCAACGTATTCCTGTCTTCTTACGCCCCTTGCAGAGTGCTCCGCATAATCCTTTTCAGTAGAATTAGGAATATCATCGGTGATATGTAGGCGGGCGGCCTTGTCCTACTCCTGTGTTCACTCCACAGGCCTTATCGAGTTCTTCGATATGAATCACTTGACACGTGACATTGTCATATAGCCAGCTGTTAAATGAGGTTGAAAAACATTTGTTATTTTTACTATTATTATTATCATTACTATTATTAACACACATACATTATGGGCACTAAGAGATAAGTTTGTGCAAAGCCCGGTATGGTGAGAGCTGTCTGTTAGCCAAAATTGGTAGACAGCAATTTACGTCACTGTTTACGTCCCAAATCGAGGTCATGAGAAAAACAAGAACAAAGCCTAAGCTTGAGGAACTCAACAACCAATCACAGCAGACTCTGCGTGGGCGGATACGATTCGCAGATATATTGTCTGACCTTCAAAGAAACGGCCACAAATAGATGGCAGAATAACTTCCAGCAGGAAAACAACCAATCAGAAGACATTACCGCTCTGCTAACAATAACGAATATTAATGTACATGAAAATCTGTAAATATCTGTTGATTTCCTCAATAAACGATCTGTTTCCTGGCCCTTGTCTTCTGTCGTCACACTAGAATACTGTCTGAAAGCCAAGACGGAGGTACTTGGTTGTCTTAAGTGGTGGCCACCGACCCTCTCCCCAAACCTTCAGCTTAACGTCTGATCCACGAGAAGGCGGAGAAGTGTTAAGAGCCAGATTCCTGTGTTATGGTGTGATGCAGACAATGTGGTCGGTCGGTCGGTTTTCGACATAGAACTTTGCACATATGTGCGGCACTTCAAGTCGCCACACTCCCTCCTTGTAGCACACAAAGCAAGAGAAGAAAGTAGGAAAAAAGCATAATATACACAGTAAACAGAGGTGTGAGACAAAGGAATAGTAATAACAAAGAACGATATTGTTTCATTGGGAATCATAAGTTACAAGGAAAGGATGCATCTGCACCAACCATTGAGAACTACCATTTTGAGCCATGTCACCAATTGTTTCCAGCCATTGGTTTTTACCGTTCCGAGGACCCCGACCAGTCAGGATGTCTACACCTTCCTACGTGAATGGCGCAAACTAACTGTGGATTATAATGACTGGTGAGGCCATGTTTTAGTTTGACCACCACCACCACTAGCTCCTTTCCAAGCTGACCTAATGTCAGTTAACATTGCCCACTGTCGAGGAAGGCGATGACTAGGCATACGTAGCACATGTCCTAACCATCTCAGTCGATGCAATTTCACAGTTTTGTCGACTGATTTCCCCGCCTTATCTAGCACTCGACCGAAGCCTCACCTCTATATTGCTCACTTTATTATACCACTTCACGCGGGAGATAGAACGCAGACACCTGTGATCGAACACAGCTAATCTTTTCATGTCTTCCACTCTCAATGGCCAGGTCTCATAGCCATAAAGGAGGACGGAGCGGAAACAATGTGTGCCAACGGAATGCTATTCTCACATGTTCTCACAGTTCACTTTGGCGTTAGCAACTGAATACAGTATATCTGTAACGACAGAAGACAAGGGCCAGGCAACAGATCGTTTATTGAGAAAATCAAGAGATATTCATAGATTTTTATGTACATTATTATTGGCGTTATTATTAGCAGAGAAAAGCGTCTTCTGATTGGTTGTTTTCTTGCTGAAAGTTATTCTGTCATCTCTTTGTGGCCGTTTATTAGACAGTCGGTGGTATATCTGCGAATCGTATCCGCCCACGCAAAGTCTGCTGTGATCGGTTGTTGAGTTCCTCAAGGTTAGGCTTTGTTCTTGTTTTTCTTATGACCTCGATTTGGGATGTAAACATTGACATCAATTGTTCTTTACAATTTTGTCTTGCAGACAGATCTCACCACATATTTATTTGAACATTCTATTTGATGTTAGAGACAGAATACTTTTCCCGCGGTTATATACTGCATTGACAACACAATAGTATGTATATTTGAACATTATATTTCATGTTGTTGGGTGTAATCCGAAATCACACGCTCAGTGATTGGTTAACGAATATAAACAGCTGTTTGATTAATGTAAAATATACCTTGGCCTCCCGTGTCTCGCCTTCTGTTGTAGGTGCATCTGTAGTTGCCAGTCTCCACAAGTGATCTACATATATTATCCAATGCCTTCGGATTCTGGATCCCATGTACACATCAGATTTCTTTTATCAGGATTTTCCAGCTCCCCTAGGTAGACATGAATATGCACTACTCTCTGGCTGGAACAGCCAAACATTTTCATTCACCCTTTCACTTTTGTGAGAAGGCGGTGAATATGACCGAGGTTATGAACTCATAGTCACATCGCATAATTAATGGATTAGACACATTATTCGGATTACGCCTTGGTAATCAATCAATATATTGATTATTTCCTGTCACTTACCAGTTGTTGTTGTTGTTGTTTTTCTTAACTTGTATTCATATCTAATCCCATCCTCCTCCTCCCCCCCCCACTCATTTATCTTGCAGATATATTCAAATCTGTTTCACCCTATCTGGTACACGTCAACCCATTCTACGCAATGCTGTTGATCATGTTTATCGTAAAGTTTATTTTTGGTATCAAACATCCAATTTGACGGATATTCTACGCATACCCACTTACAGTGATGCAATTGATCCACATTATTGGTGGATACAAGCTGTTGAATTTCATAATTCATTATTATCCTTCAATCAATCGATTATTACAAATCCTTATGATATGTCTGCGTTGTTTCGTTTAAAGCTACTTGAATTAGATGGTGTATGTGATTGTGGTTATGAATTAATCTCTGCTGAGATTGAATCGAATTCAGAGCGAAGTTTTCAAGTCTCGTAAGTTAGTTTATTTGTCTGTTGTTTGTTTTTTTGTTTGTTTTGGTGTGTTGGTTGGCAGGGATTTCATTGGTGGTGGTTACAGGATTGATGATGAGTTGACACTAGTTAGGGAACTATTGGAAAACCATCACGGACTAGTGGGCAGCTGTTCTGTCCACCTAGTTTAAAACTCTGCAGCAGTACTCACCCACGGGGGTTCGAACTCGGGGCCGTCCGGTTACAAGGCGCCTGCGTAGACCATTCAGTCATTGAAACCCGATCCAACGGCCAACCCATGAATTTCAACTTCTGCCAACTCGTGGTATATATCGTGCAACTGCCAACCAATGTCATGGGCGAATAACTGTTCTCGTACCAGACTTGGACGCCTCTGCTTACGACTTGTCACTAGAATTCGCCTATGATATTGGTTGGCGGTTGTTCTATATTGTATATCACAAGTTGGTAGAAGTTGAAATTCATGGGCTACCCATTGCATCTGGTCCCAGTGGCTGAATGGTCTGCGAACTCGCTTGCTTATAACCAGAAGGTTCTGGGTTTGGAACCCAGTGAGTATGTAGTGATGAGGATTCTCAAACCAAGACAAAATAGCTGTCCAGTACTCCGTGGTTTTCTAACTGATGTCAGCTCGTGATCAAACCTGAAATAATAATAATAATAATCGGGTTTTGTATTGATTTCCAATAATTTCAGTATAGATCTGGTGTCACGAACGAGCATCATTTAAAGAGTCGTTGAAAAGCCGGAAGCAGTTAACCAGCTGTGTCATCCACCTTTCGGACTCTCCAGCAGTCTATATCTATGACCGCCTCTTCGCCCAGGTATCAAACCAAGAAATCTTCAGTTTACGAGACCAATCTATTCACCATTTCATCAAAGGGGGGAAAGGAATCCATTGACTCGCGAGTTCATACCTCTACAAAATCGCCATTTCTAGTGACATTGTCAGTCTATACCGTCGACGAGTAATATTTGATCTCATCCGAACTATGAGCAAAGAAATGTTCGGTTAGCCCTGACCTTCATTGATTGCTGAACTTTTATAATGGTTCATGACAAAGTCTACATTGAAATTAATTCGAATCCCCATACAGTACCTATAATCTGAATGATACCCAGCTCACTATCACCTAATAGATAGGTGGATGTGTTCCGATGTTTAGTTGAAAAGATTTGTCAGTAGTATATGAAGAGATGTTCATCGACGCAACAATATCAAAATAGAAGAGAGATAAATTTAAGGTCAAATAGGGGAAACGAACTATTGTATTTAGGCGAAATATAGGAGACACAAAAAGAAGACAAAGAAACAATACGAAGGGCAGAAAAGTTGTAGTATGCAGTGGCACAGGTCACCATATCAGGATGTTAAGTGGATTGGTTAGTGACAGTTAACAGACGTTAGAATCTACAAGTCATTGAATTCCGGTCAAAGTGGTGGAATGGTCAACTAACCTGGCCTCGTAACCTAAAGATCTCGTGTTCGATCCTTGGTATAGTCATGAGTGTGCATTGCTGAAGAGTCTCGAACTAGAACGAAGTAAATGTTCAGCTCTCTAACTGGTGTCGGTGCGTAACAAAGACTATATTGTGAAAGTATACAAAGAACGTGGAATATCGTTCAATAGGGTACGTAAAATTTGTCCTAATGGTACAGTTGACTAGGAAGTTATGACTCTGAAGGATATTTTACCTAAGAATAGATATCCTGAAAGGTTCATCAATAAATACTTTTAAGAAATAAGGCCCAGTGAAACTATCCAAACAGTTTAAAAATAAAGCTGTATATACTCATTTGTCATTTAAAGGAAATAACGTACAAGAAGGAATCAAACAAAGACTTGATAAAGGTTATCAGCAGAACTTATTATCCTGTTAAACTCATGTTCCTTAACGTTACTAAGCGGGTACTTCAACACTCCAAACTGCGTATGTTGATTTGACTGTCTTTGTGGAAGGAAATACATTTGTCGTACGAAAAGCTGATTGTCTACTCGCATGATGGAGTAAATAGCCTAAATGCCTGGAAAAAGCAGAAGTCAACATACCATAAGGCTCACTAACAAAGCATCTTACAGACTTTTTTTTATTCCTTTACATTCCCAGTGGAACATAGGGCAGCTTCAAGCTAAGGCTTCGAGTTTCTGTAGCATTGGTGATTATTTTTACAGGATGGGGTTGCTAGCCAGCTTCATTCCCAACCTTCCCTCTTTACCAGTCTTGTTACTAGCTTAGCGAGGTAAAGAGGTGCGTCGGTGGCCGGGCATCGAACCCCGGATCACATGAGGCGTGTTTGGCGAGCACTCTATCGCTGTGCCACCGACGCACATCTTACAGACTGCGGATGTGATATTAACGCACTATTGCATCATTCATTGTTGTCAACAGATGACCAAACATAACGATGTTTGCAATTGCGAAGGTTTGTGATCTCTGCGTACAAAAGGAACTGGTAGTCACTCTGAATCTACCATTCGTAATGTGTTTTACTTATTAATTGTTATTTTTATTATTACTAATACTTTATTCTACCTCTTGTTATTATTATTATTCCTGATTCATTTAAAACTATTCTTTATTCGTAACAATATTTTACCATTATTATTATCAATAGTATTATCAATATTATTCAGTTTTCAATTCTTGATATATTCAAGTTCTTTCTCTGATAACTAATTGTTTATCTAAAAGAAACGTTTACAAACAGTACAGAATAACCTTGAGCAAGAAAACAACCAATCCGAAGACGTTGCTTCTCCACTGATAATAATAATAATAATGCACATAAAAATCTATAAATATCTGTTGATTTTCTCAAAAAACAACGATCTGTTTTCTGGCTCTTGTCTTCTGTTGTTACAGGTTGTCCGTTGTCTAACACCTCGTCTTTTTTTTCAATACATCGTGAAAATAACATGCCTGTTGCACAGAGAAAATTAACTAATTTGTTGTTGCTCCATTATGGATAAGATTTTATTTTGATAAATCACACAGTGTTACACAGTAATATTAACTGATGACCACGCTTCGAGTACAAATTATTGCCATTCATAATCATATCAAGGCACTACTCACACAACTTTTTCCTTCATTTATATACATGTGTGGAATTTACTAGATATTTGAATAAAAGTCAATATGAGATAATGTACATTCAGAGATAATAAGACGAATGTTCTTATAGTCATAATAATTAATTTGTTAGAATGTTGTGATTTGCCTGAATTGAAATAGAATATTGAGATTATGTATTATCCTCCTCTGATTTGACTGACTGGTGGTGATAATATCTTCCATATCCCTGGTATTTGCAATGAGTAATTTCTGTTGCATGTGTTGGGTGTAGACTCAATGAACCAGGCAGGATTCAGTAATCAACCTTTCTCTCCACCTACATAGATTACTTCTTAGAATGTTAACCCTCTCCCACCCACACCATTGTGTGTTTGTGTGTTATTGCATGTAGTGCAATTGCTGAGCTTTTTTCTAAATTACTTATCTTCTCGGGGTCAACCATTCTTACCTTAGCTAAATTCTTATGTTCCGACAATCTGATTACCGCCGATCTGCCCCATCTGATTGTAATTCATCAACAACACTCATATTATTACCACCAGTCTAATCACAAGAGGATAATAAATAATCTCAAAATTCTATTTCAATTCAGGCAAATCACAACATTCTAACAAATTAATTATTATAACTATAAAAACACTCGTCTTATTTCCCATCTGATTGTAATTGATCAATAACTCTTATATTATTATTTCTGAATGTACACTATACCATATTGGTTTTTATTCAAATATCTAGTCAATTCCACACATGTATATAAATGAAGCAAGAAAGTTGTGTGAGTGAGTAACTTGATATGATTATGAGTGGCAATAGTTTGTGCTCGAGACGTGGTCATCAGTTAATATTACTGTGTAACTCTGTGTGATTTATCAAAATAAAATCTTCTCCATAATGGAGTTACACTCTACCACCACAGTGCCCAAGTTTTATACTTATATCAATAATTTGTTGTTGCTCTCTCTTTCTCTCTCTGTCTACAGTGTCCAAATTATTGGCTCAGAACCATCCTATGTCGATTGGCAAACATTATTAAATCCCAATGATTTCCTACCATATCATGTCATGAATACAAACAATTCACCATCATCATCATTATTATTATCACAATCTGATTCACAATTGCATTTAGTTAATTTAGCTAACCTTTCATCACTTTCTGTTGTAAACAGTATAGATGGGACAAATACTGTTGCTGCAGCGGCTGCTGCTAATAATAATACTACTAATAACAATAATAATAGTAGTATTGTTCAGAGACATGTACGCAGTCAACTATCTATTCCATCAAGTACTGGTGTTGTTGGTGGTAGCCAATTGGATTTAGAACAAATAATGAATAAGTACTTGCTATTACCGACACCACCAGTAACTGTTTCCACTTGTCGAAGTTATTCCAATATACCAGATAGTTCAAAAGACTACAAGTATGCTGCTGCTAGTAGTAGTACCGGTGGTCATAGTAATCAAGTGATGAATCCTATCGGTGTGCTGGTGAATAATCGACCACGTGTTGATTCACGATTAGGTTCATTGTTGAATGTAGCTGCATCGCTAGCCAGTAGACCAGCGTGGAAATCTCAAGATGTATTAAATGATGAAACGAATACCTCCAATTCATCTACTACTCTGCATAAACAATCAGTACATTTAAGAAATAAAGGTAGATTTACACGAATTCCTTCAGATGGTTATATTGGTAAGTGAACATTGTTCAAAAAAGTCACTATTTAATAATAATAATGATAATGTCTTTATTCCGGACAGTATTTATAAATCATGTTCTGACCAAATTGCAACTCTACGCATCATCATCGAACAAAGCATGGAATGTCAATCAAACCTCAACCTCAACTTTATAGACTTTGAGAAGGCCTTCGACAGCGTTGACCGCGAAGTGATTTGGAAACTACTCGAGTACTACGGCGTACCCCAAATATTCATCAACCTTATTCAACAGCTGCACGACAATAGCACATGTCAAGTGATCCACAACGGAAAACTCAGCGAGACGTTTGGAGTAAACACGAGTCAGACAAGGGTGCTTATTATCACCAATGATATTCCTAGTTGTGGTGGACTGGATTATGCGTCAGACAGTGGGAAACGAGAAGACAGGGATATCCTGGACCGACGTGAAGAACCTAGAAGACCTGGATTTCGCACGTGGATGATTTATGTTTGATGTCACACAAAATCGAAGACTTACAAGCGAAAACCGACCGATAAACTGGTCGAAGAAGCAGCCGGAGAAGACAGGACTCCAGGTGAACATAGACAAGATGGAGGTTTTGAAAATAACCAAACAACAACAAGAACAGCAGCAGCAACATCCAGTGCCAATCACCATCAACGGGAGGGATTTGAAAGAGGTTACTTCATTCACCTATCTAGGGAGCATTGTCTCAACTACAGGAGGAACGGACTTGGAGGATGTCAAATTGAGAATCGGGAAGGCGAGAAACACATTCATCAACCTGAAACCAATCTGGAAATCTTCGTCACTCAACTCAGCATCAACAACGAAATGATTCTTATTTTCAATACAAACGTCAAGTCAGTTCTTCTCTATACGGATCAGAAACTTGGCTGGTCACAAAGAATATTTCCAACAGCCTGTTGCAGACCTTTATCAACAACTGTCTTCGCTCTATACTGAAGATCAGATGGCCGGAAAGAACAAGAACCAAAAAGAAACTATGGGAACAAACAAAACAAGAACCAATCGCCCAACAAATATGCAGGAGAAAGTGGAGATGGATTGGACACTCGCTGAAGAGGTCGTTGGGTGACATCGCACGTCAGGCCAACGCTCGAGTGGAATCCGAAAGGGAAGCGGTGAGTGGTTCGTCGGTGCAAGGGTGACATGGAGGAGATGTTGTGAAGAGGAGTTGAAATAGTATGGACTAACATGGATTCAGGTGAAAAGTACAGCAGAAGACAGAAGCAAGTGGAGACGTGCAGTTGAAGCCCTATGTTCAACTAGGAACCCAGGGGAACAATAATAAATATAATAATTTATGAAATGTACAGAATTTTCAGAGAAGTTTCTGGCATGATAACTTTCCCTCCGTACAATAACTTCAAATAAAATATTAATTATTTGACAGTATATCCTTCCTGTGACACATTGCTGTCTCTGAGCTGAAGCACAAATCATTCCATTATGCCATATTTCTGTTTTATCTATTTCAAGAAATCCATCCACGGTATCTAGTTGAAAGCCAATTGGGAGATGAAAGACAGCTACCTTTTTAAAGTGAAAGAGACATGAAAACACCGGCTAGTTGTCTTTGATCATATGTGCTTGCGTTCTGTCTCCCGTGTTAGGTGGTATAATCGGGTGAGCAATATCGAGGTTGGGCTTGGTCGAATGCTAGGTAAGGGGTGAGAGGGGAAATCAATCGACAAGGTTGTGAAGTTACATGAATTGAGATGACTAGGACATGTGGTACGTATGCGTAGTATAACCATAGCCTTCCTCGACAACGGGCAATCTTAGCTGACTGACATAGTTGAAAGAGAAAGAGCTAGTGGGGGTTAAACCAAAACATGGTTTCATCAGTCAATGAAATCCATAACAGTTTGGCTTACTCCAGCCACATAGGAAGGTGTGGACTGGTTGGTTGACTGGTTGGGGTCCTGGGGATGGTGAAAACTGATGAAGGCTGGAAACAATGATTGGTGATATGGCTCAAAGTGATCGTTGTCAATGGGTGGCCTGGCGCAGATGCATCCACTCCTTGTACCTTATAACTTATCCAACTTTAGATCACTACTGCTTAAGCTGTTCCCAGATGCCCTAACTTCACTCTTTTTTTAGAAAGGGGTACATAACTTTGAGGGACTTGGCTTCACTCAAGTAAGTGAACTGGCGTATATTGAAGTGGCCCAATGTGTCAGCTTGTCTTTCACATGCTGGTTGATTAGTTGCTTGCAAGAAAATCTCACTCGTAGGCTGGCGGTGGCAAAGTATGTTTTACTGAGAAATTTCGAAAGCTGTTTACGAAGAATTTCTGCTTCAGAATCTCTTTTAAATTCAAGTCTAAGTACCAGCATCTTCCTGAGGGCGACGTGGACCTGTTCAGACGTATATGAGCTTTCTCTTTCTGCTTACTAAAACACAATTTTGAAAATTAGTTAACTGTCGAATCCATGATTTATATAGATCTTCTCAGAGAGTTTTCAGCATTTCTCTGCAGATGAACATGGAGGAAATTACACATTTAGTTAGACTCATCTTTTAGAGTAAAGTCGATGTTTGAGTGGGCTTTATTGAAGATTTGGATTCAAATTCTCGCTACAAATGATGAAAGTATCATCGATGTATTTCTTTTAATGTTGGAATTCCTCGATAGTTGATGATAAGGAATTGTTTTCTAGGTTAGGCATAAAACAGTCGGCTAAGAGAGATCCTAGAGGAGCACCTATTGCTACTCAGTCTATTCGCCTTTATATTTCGTTGTTAAATCTAAGGTTAATTTTGGGAGTGAATAGCAGCAACAGTTCCTGTAGATAATGGATTGTTATACCGCTATTGAATGAATTCACAAAGACAGCATATAGTTTCTGTTAGTGGAGCCTTGGTGAAAAGAGAGATGACATCTAGGAAAACCATTTTCTTATCTACCAAATGGACATTCTTAATTGAATCAGCTGCCTACTATCGCCAATGATTTTCCTGATTGCAGTAGATTGGATAATGCGCCAAACAGCGGAGGGCAGCGAGGAAACTGGCATAAAATGGACCCACACAAAAAACTTGGAGGATCTGGACTTCGCCGATGATATATGTCTGATTTCCCACAAACTTGAAGATATGCAAGTGAAAAGCAACAAGTTGGCAGAATAACCATCCAGAGAAGATCGGACTTCAGGTGAACATAGAGAAAACCGAGGTGATGAAGTTTCCTGGCCAACACTAACAGCCACAATCAGAATAGACGGGAGGAACCTGAAAGAAACAACCTCTTTTAACTACCTTGCAAGCATCGTTTCAACTACAGGCGGAACTGACGAGGATATCAAAAGCAGGAACGAGAAAGCAAGGCAAGCTTTCATTACTCTCAAGTCTCTGTGGAGGTCAACAGTATTCAGCGTCAAAAATAAGATCGGGATTTTCAACTCCAATGTGAAGTCAGTGCTACTATACGGATGTATCAGAGACTTGGCGCGTCATGAAAAGCACATCAAACAAACTACAGACCTTCATCAACGGTTGTGTCTTCGCTCAATACTCAAGATCAGATGGCCGGCCAGGAAAGATCAGCAACAGGGATCTCTGGGAGCGAACCAACCAGGAACCGATTGTGCAAAAAATAGGCAGGAAGAAATGGAGGTGGATTGGCCATACTCTAGGGAAACCATCAAGTGAGTGACATCACTAGACAAGCCATCGCTCGAGTGGAACCCGAAAGGGAAGTGGCGAGTCGGTCTTCAGTGTGAGGGTGACATGGCGGAGGTGATGTGAAGAGGAGATGAAAGCATGTGGGCAGACCTGGAGCCAGGTGAAGACTTTAGCAGAGAACCGAACGCGCAATGGAGACGCGTGGCTGAAGCCCTATGTTCCTCTAGGAATTAAAGGAAACAATAATAATAGTAACAATAATAATAATAATTGAATCAGCAAAATCGAATATGTCCCGGAGGTTGTATCTCGACAGCTTCTCTTTCACCGGCCCAAGAATCTCTGTTAGCCACTTCTCAATTAAGTGATATGGAGAATTTATCATATGTCGTATTGGGTGGAGTAAGACGTCTTATTCATGTACTCTAGGCAAGCCGTACATGTGCAGCGTTGCAGAACCACAATGACTAAGTTGTTTTGGATAGTTCAGTATTAATAAATTGATTCATCCTTCATTTTCTTCAATATTTTTGTCGACTGGAGCCCTGTCTGTTCCATAGGATCTCACGAATCCACTAAATGCTCATGTTTTCTGTCCAGTTGTTCTCTGTCTCTCCTTCCGCCATTTTTTGTGCTTCATGGAGTGTTGCTACTTGAAGTGGTACACTTCTGTGCAAAGTGGTTCAACGTTGAAACTTATTCAATCATCAGAATGAAAAAGGAAAATTCCAAAAAGACTCTGTGGGTGTGTGTTTCTCCAGCAATCCCCTTCGTCCTCCTTTATGGCTAGCTGTGAGACAAAGCCATTGAAATTGGAAGACTTGAAAAGGCCGGTTAGCTGTCTTCGATCATAGGTGCCTGCGTCCTATCTCCCGTGTAAAGTGGTATAATAGGGTGAGCAACATTGAGATTAGGCTTCGGTCGATGGGAAATCGATCAACAAGGTTGTGAAGCAGCTGCATCGATTGAAGTGGTTAAGACACGTGTTACGTACACCAAGTCATCGCTTTCCTCGACGGGTAATGTTAGCTGACATAGGATCAGGTTGGAAAAGAATCACTGGTGGTGAAACCAAAACATGGTTTCATGAGTCAACGAAATCCACAACTGTTTGGTTTACTCCAGCCACGTAAGAAGGTGTAGACTGCTGTTTGGCTGGGGTTGTGGGGATGGTAAAAGCCAATGAAGACTGGAGACAATGGTTGGTGATGTGACTCAAAGTGATCGTTGTAAATGGCCGGCATAGATGCATCCACTCCTTGTGACTTACAATATGCAATAAAACGATGTAGTTCTTCGATAGTACTATTCTTTTCACCTCATATCTCTGTGTTTTGAATATGTTTTTACTGTCTTCTCTTGCTTTGTGTGCTACATGGAGTGAAGTGTAGCACCTGGAACTGCTGCACATATCTGTGCAAGTTTTGGTTCTACGTTGAAACCAGTCAGTCCACTCAGTTTCCCCAATCTCTTTTTTTTTATTAGATTCATCATCAGAATAATAATGGATCTCTCCTATCTCACTTTTTGGATAAATCTTCCTCTTTTACCTCTTTCCTTCTTTCTTTCCTTCCACAGAACCAAATGGGAATGGAACTCCACGAATTATGCGACAGTATTCACTTCGTCCAACAAGAAAAAGATCATTCACTGTGAATGGAAAACAGGATATTTTTGGTAATGAGATAGCTGGATCAAATACTACTTCTAATAAAAAACCACTTTTTATACTACGACATGAATCTGTTGTGACTATCAGGCCTGGAGTAAACAAGTTACTGTTCGTGTGTAATGTAAGTTGCACAGTTTGAATTCATATATATATGTATATATACCTCAGGTTAGACCACCGATTGATATCAGTTAGAGAACCATTGAAAACCAGCCAGAGAGTACTGGACAGCTGTCTGTTTCGTCCCGGTTCGCGATTCATCGGCAGTACGCACCCACTAGGTTTCGAACCCAGGATGAAGTTGCCTGGAGTTCTGGTGTCAAGTCGTGACCAGTACTGTCCATCCAGTCGGGAGTGAGGATGGATGTTTTTTTCACTTCAATATTTTGTTATGAACTTTTGGGTGTACCCATTGTCGATAAAGTTCTTTTCGATGACTGCAAGTTCCTCTTCGATCTTTTCTTCTGAAAACACAATGCCTTAGCTGTGCTGAAGAGTGTTTTCACCAGGCTCCGCTTGTAGCCGATTGGATAATAGCTGTTATAATTCAAGTATTGACCAGTTCAAGCTTCTTTCTTACAGACGAATTTTTCTGCCATCGCATCATTTCTCCTTTTTATTTTGAGATCTAGGAAAGTGAAATGATTGTCACATTCATGATTCATTTTAAATGCAATGTGGAGATGAGATGCACTGAGTTTTTCAAACATCGTGGATGAGTGGTCCATATTATTGCAGATCACAAAACGTGTCGTCAACGTATCTGCAGTAATAGATGGTTCTGTCTATTTCTCTCTTCATTCAAGTCTGTTCAAGACGAACCAAGTATATGTACTCAAGAACAGGACCCAAAGATGAACCCATAGCCACCCTGTCATTTTACCGGTACAGACGGTTGTTAAATCGAAACTGAGCATTATTCGTAAAAAGTCGTAGTAATTTTCGCAGCTCCTTTTCCGGATGGGGAAGTAGTTCTGATTGCTGGATGGCATATCATTTTCACCGTTTCCTCAATGGACGAGCATGCTAGTAAATAGTGAACAATTATCTTATGACCACGCCAAGAAAAAAATACTAAGTCACGTCATTCTGGAGAGAATAAGAGATGCACTGGATACAGAACTCCTCCAGCCCAGAACAAGCTGGATTCAGAAAAGGCAAGTTATATGCTGATTATATTGCAACTCTATGCATCATCATCGAACAAAACATAGAATGGCACTCAAATCTGTCTCTACTTCAACCTAATCGACTTCGAATAGACCTTCGATAGACACGGTTGACCGAGAAGTTATTTGGAAACTGCTTCAACACTACGGCTTGCAGTGCCCAAGTCTCTATCAACCTCATTCAACAGCTGGTTATATGACAACGCCACGTGTCAGGTGATACACAACCCAAAACTCAGCGAGGCGTTCGAAATAAAGACTGGAGTAAAACAAGGCTGCCTATTATCACCGAGGATATTCTGAATTGTGGTGGATTGGATTATGCGTCAGATAGTGCGTGGGGAGTGAGAAGACAGGAATACGCTACACTGACCGATAAGAACACCCTAGAAGATCCGGATTTCGCACATGGATGATTTATGTCTAATGTGAGTCACACAAACTTGAAGACTTGCAGGCGAAAACTAACAAACTGGTTGAAGAAGCTGGTAGATAGCTAAGACAGGACTGCGGGTGAACATATAGAAGACGGAGGTGATAAAGGTAACCAACCAACCAACATCAACAACAACCAACACTAATCACCGTTAACGGGAGATATTTAACAGAGGTTACCTCCTTCAATTTTCTAGAAAGCACAATTTAAACTACAGGCCGGCGGAACGGATGAGGA
Source organism: Trichobilharzia szidati (assembly GCA_944472155.2). Taxonomy (NCBI): domain Eukaryota; kingdom Metazoa; phylum Platyhelminthes; class Trematoda; order Strigeidida; family Schistosomatidae; genus Trichobilharzia; species Trichobilharzia szidati. The sequence goes on along the minus strand of OX235274.1, from coordinate 121,118,987 downwards.
TGTCAAAGCCAGCCAGAATCAGAAAGACAAGATACGCCTTCATCAACCTGAAACCAGTTTGGAAATCTTCAACACTAACTCAGCGAATTAGCATAAACAACAAGATTCGGATTCTGTTCAACACAAATGTCAAGTCAGTCAGTCAGTCAGTTCTTCTATACGGGTCATAACCTTGCACTGCGTCTCACCAAAAGGATTTCCAACAAGTTAGACTGCTTACCAACAGCCGCCTAATTCGCTGGCTCTATACTAAAGATCCAATGGCCAGCCAACCGGCCAGAAAGAATTAGCAGCAAGAAACTCTGACTGATGACGAACTAACCAAGAGCCAACTACTCAAAAAATATGTAGGAGAAAATGGAGATGAATCGGGCCCACGTTAAAAAGACTGTCGAATGACATCACGCGCAATGCAGGCTATCGCTTGTGTGGAATCCCAATGGGAAGCGACGAGTAGGTTGCCGGTGGGAGGGTGATTCGGAGGAGATCGAGTGGGAAAGGAAAGGAAAGGTTATGGTCAGTCGTGAGGTTAGCCAGCTGAGGAGGACATCAGAAAATAAAAGAAAGTAGTAATGTATTGTTGAAGCCCTATGTTCCACTCAGAACCGAAGGGGAAAATAAATCATAATAGTAAACACCCTATGATACAAGAAGTTTGTCTGAAATATTCATTAGTTGATCTACTATTCTTTTGAATATTGGAAAGAATCCCTTAATAGTATGAACTACCAACTTCTTCCAAATTAATTCTTTAATATCTTTGGTTGTATTATTCAAATTATTGATTTATTTGTCTGTCTGTCTGTCTGTCTGTATTTATTTATGGTGTTTTTAGGTACCAGGATTTTATATACCTGAACAAATATCTATTATCTGTTATGATAATGATGATACACATACTACTGAAGTCAATTTCGCCTCAGATATTGACGGGGATGTTTATGGTCCGAATTGGCGTAATGTTGAATTAATGCAAACATTGCTACCTAAACCGGAAATCGCTTTATCATCCAGTAATGAGGATAAACCGTATCCAGGTATTGTTATCATCATTATTATTCTTATTATTATATTATTATTCCTTTGCATTTCCAGTGTAGAACATAGGTCTTCAGCAACGCATCTTCTCTTTTAGCTAAACCCACGTTTCCTTTCCCGCTCGATCTCCTCCAGGTCATCCTTGCACTGATGACCTACTTGTCGCTTCCCATTGGGATTCCAAAAACAAGCGGTGGCCAACATTAGGCGCGATATCATTCGACGGCCTCCTCAGTGGCGTATGCCCGATCAATTTCTCTATCTCCATTTTCTCCTACATAGTTGTTGAGCAATCGGCTCTTGGTTGGTTTGTTACCACCCAGTCAGAGTTCCTTGTTTCTGATTCTTTCTCGCTGGCTGACTGGCCATTTTTTCCTCAGTATAAAGCCAGCAAAGTGAGCAGCTGTTGATAAAAGTCTGTGGTGACTTGTTGGGATCCCTTTTCGTGACGGGTGCGCAATGCAAGTTTCTGACCCGTATAGAAGAACTGACTGACTGGCTAACTTCACATTTGTGTTGAACAGAATCCGAATCTTGTTGTTTATGCTGGCTGGCTGAGTGGGTGCAGAAGATTTCCAAACTGGTTTCATGTTGGTTGATGAAGGTGTATCTTGCCTTTTTTATTCTGGCTAGCTTCGACATCTCCCTCCGTTCCGCCAGCCTGTAGTTGAAACGATGCTTCCTAGCTGGGATAAGTGAAGGAAGTAACCTCTGAAAAATCTCCCCCGTTGATAGTGATTGGTGCTTGTTGTTGTTGTTGGTTGTTTGGTTACCTTCATCACTTCCGTCTTCTTTATGTTCACCTGGAATCGTGTCTTCTCTGTCTACCAGTCTCTTCTGCCAGTTTGTTGGTTTTCACCTACCTGCCAGTCTTCGAGCTGGTGTGAGTGACATTAGACATAAATCATCCATGCGCGAAATCCGGATCTCCTAGGGTGTTCTTACCGGTCAGCGTAGCATATTCCTGTCTTCTCACTCTCAACGCACAGTCTGACGCATAATCCAGTCCACCGCAGTTAGTTGATATCATCGGCGATAATAGTCAGGCAGCCTTGTCTTACTCCTGTATACACTTTGAACACCTCGCTTCACTGAGTTTTCTGTTGTGGATCACCTGACACGTGGCAGTGTTATATAGCCAGCTGCTATATGAGGTTGGTAAAGGCTTGGGGTAATGCATTCCGTAATGTTGAAGTAATTTCCAAATTACTTCTCGGTCAGCCCTGTCTGTCGAAGTCCTTTTCGATGTCATTCATCGGTCTCCTTAGCACGTATGTCCAATCTATCTTCGTTTGCTTTAGCATATTTGTCTGGTGATGAGTTTGTTGCTAATTCATTTTTGACCATCTGAACTCCATGGTCAATTGGGGTTCAGCGATGATAGAAGGGTTCAGTAGCTTGTTGGCAATGCTATTCATGACTCGCATGGCAAGTCTCTGTAAAAGATTTAGAAAAAACTGATTCGAAACTAGTTTTAAAAAAATATGAATCTTCCGAATGCAATAGATATCCAGACAAAACTGTTACGACCAAAACCAATTCTTATAGCTGTCAGAATGCAGAAAAGTCGATCTCTGCGTCCTACTGTGCATAGCTATCCGAAACTTCCTTCAGATACGCATAGTCACAAGACGCTACAAAGATAACAAAAAGACGATGATTATTCGTGGTTGGAATCTATGTATGTCTTCATCCTTAAGAACCTTTCTTCCAAAAATTAAGATTACCCTTTCCAGTAACATTTTAAATGCTTTTGATGCTTCGTCCGTTTAGTTTTTTAACTGAACATGAACTTAATACGGAAATGGTCTTCACTTCCTTAAAGAGGCTTTTATTCCTTATTTGAAGGTGGACACATCGAAGTTGGGTGCTGTCTGAGTTACAGAGTCATACAATCAATCCTCCTCCATCATCATCATCGAACAGGTTTAACAATCCCAGCTGTCTCTGTTGTAAGGCTTGCATTTCGGGCTTCATGTTTAGCCTGAATCTCATATACGACGACCGTACAGTTAGACGTAACATCATTATTGGCTAAACTCAAACAAGAACCATTGTAACAACAGAAGACAAGGGCCAGGCAACAGATCATATATTAAGGAATTCAACGCATATTTGTATATGTTTTCACGTACATTACTATGGATACGTAAACAAACAAACACAGTCTTCCGATTGGTTGTTTCTCACGACAAATCTTGGGAACGTAAATATTGACGTAAATTACTGTCTACCAATTTGGCTAGTAGACAGCTCCCACCACACCATGACATGAAAATACAAAAATATGGACTTGCCGCCTTCCTAAAGGTGCATCCGATGTCGCCATATTCTCCTTGTTTACAACAGGATCTGTTGACATCTGCATTGAGTATTTACCAATCATATTTTGTTGAGGACTGAGAACTAAGTGCATGTACAACAGACAATTTTGATTGTTATTCAAGTGCTAATTTGCCCGGATTTGATTTGTTACAGGATTCCCTCATGAGCTGACATCGGTTAAGAGAACCATTGAAAAACTACCAGGTAGTACTGGACAGCTGTTTCTTCCCACTAGTTTGCGACTCTTCATCAGTACGCACTCACCACTTGGGGGGTTCGAACCTAGGAGCACTTTCCGGTTACGAGGTGAGCTCGTAGGTCATATTGTAGAGAAGAAAAGACTGAGGAGGCTGGGACGTATTGTACATAGGTAAATTTGGTATACCATATACTTAAACCGCCATTTGCACGTCATTTACCACATCCTTGACGAATTGGTCGAATATCGTCACATTCGATAGCTTCTTGGATTCTGCATCATATGGCAACATTCTTCTCATAGTTCTCTTCTTTGAATGCACTTTCCAGTGTGCAAAATATATTGTTACTTTTCTGAATTCGCTTTCTGGTATACTACTTATATCGGATTATAAGTAGCACTCACCACAATATGATCTATACCAATGAGAACCGATCTTTTAAATCTCTCTTTACTTTCTCATACAATGTGTGGTACATGGAGTGGAGTGTGCCAACTGGAACTGCTGCACATCGGTGCCAATTTAGTTCTACGTTGAAACCAGTCAGACAGTCATATACAGTTGTCAACACTGAGTTTTGAATAATAGTAGTTGTTGTTGTTGTTGTAGTTTTTTTGGTAATATTCCTCACAATTGACAAACTTTTCATGTTTTTTAAATTCTTGCTTTTGTTATTGATTCTGTATCCAGTTGTCTTCGGAACATGTCAACCTATCCCAATACGATTAAGATTAGGCAAACTGGGTTTACCACAAGACTGCAAACTGAGCACAAAATTATATCGTATTCATTATTCATCGAATAAACGTTATAATAACAATAACACAAAAGCTAAACATACCTCTGCCTCGCACAAGTCGTCCACATCGATAGTGATCACTACTCCTACGCATGACAATGATGAAAATGATATTCCTGCCAGTAGTGTTCCTATGACATCTATTGCAAATGACTACACCCTGGTGTCGAATACATTTGACCAGCATGAAGAGAGCAGTACTCATCAAACAGCTGACAATAATAATAATAATTTTATGAATTATACCCTACCACATCAATTTATCCTAGAAGATGGACCAGTCGACTTTATTCAAGAGTACAACAACACAGCAGACAATAATCCTACCACTACTACTACTGCTTCGTGTAAAATTAATCATCCTGTACCGGCATTTCCACCTGGATGTTGTTTACGGCTAAGCAGACCATTAAATTTGTCTGCTGTTTCATGTAATGATCAAGTGAGTTTGTGTATATGATGTCTACATGTGCTAACTGATACCAGTTGTGTTTTTTCGTTTGATTATCTATTTTTATAAGTGAGAAACACAGTTTTTTTGTTCAGCGAAGAAATTTCTTTTCAACGACTTCATTTTCAAGCCAACTGTACAGTCGTATTTATATTACAGAAAAGGTCATTAAGTGGCACTAAATAATTGCTCAGTCAATATACATATATAAGTGATAAGAATAACGATAATTAAAATGTTATAAAGGGTAGAGTTGAAGTGGATGAATTACAAAATTATTCAAGATTGTTTTATAAATGAATTGATATAAAAATATCTTTTTTTTAATGCCAAGCGTTGTCTAAAAATTTCAAAAATTAGGAGTACGATTACGGTAAGAAACCCCTTTCTTTACCTTGGTCATAATAATGTTCTTTCTAGTTCTTACTTTATTTTATTTTACCACTTAAATTCTTTCCACTTCACTTCATATCTTCATTCTTATCGTAATCGTACTCCTAATTTTTAAAATTTTTAGACAACATTGGACATTTTTAAAACATTTTGATTTCAATTCACTTTAATAATTCGTAATTTATCCACTTCAACTCTACCCCTTATAACATTTTAATTATCGTTATTCTTATCACTTATATATGTATATTGACTGAGCAATTATTTAGTGCCACTTAATAACCTTTTTCTGTAATATGAATACGACTGTACAGCTTGAAAATGAGGTGGTTGAAAAGAAATTTCTTCGCTGAACAAATAAAACTTATCTTATAATGCTTTCTGTATTACCTTTCAAACAATGAAGTATGAAATGTTATTAATTATAACCATTGTAATTTCAGGTAGTTTGCAGCTGATGAGAACCTGTGAAATAGAATGATATCATTTTATACTGCAAATCTGGTCTTTCTTTCTCTATCGAAATTTATCAAGGGAACCAAATGTATGAAATTTTTGAAAAGACGCCTCCCTGCCAAAACTATTAAGTCACTGAATCAGGTAGTGACTTTGCGATGCAGAATATCGAGAGAGTTGACAAAGATCAAGTTCTACGAACAGTGTCTGCAAACAGGTTGTTTTCCACGACAATTCTTGAAACAACTCCGAACATCTAAACTCCCTCCTACCCAAAAGAACCTTCGTCGGATAACAAAGTCTCATATTGAATCCTCGTACAAATATCTTTCCAATCTGAAGTGTCATCTGGCTACTTATGATACTTTAATAAATGACCTAAATATTATTTGCTGGCTCAAATTCATGAACTTCGTCAAAGAATTACAGTCGAGAACTGCAAAAGAATATGAAAACCAACTGACAAAAGCATTAGTCAAGGAAAAGTTAACTGAAGACTTCCCAGAAGCACCTGAACGTTACGTTTGTAATCTGTCAAATTTACAATTAAGCAAAATTGAATTAGAAGCTTTATCCTTGGGATTCAAGTTTCACGTCCCTAAAAAGCACATAAACCGTATAGATACAGAAACGCAGTTTGAATACTTATACTATCAACTTGCCGACCTGCAACCTGTGGACGAAGACAAACGAGGATGGCTAAAGTCCAAACTGGTTGATATAGCAAACCAATACCACACATCACCATCCGAAAAACAAAATATGCTTACTGAGGAGCATAGAGCGGCACTAAGGAGACTATGTGAAAATGATGACATCGTCATGTTTAGACCCGACAAAGGCTCTGGAGTTGTTATAATGAATAAAACTGATTATGTACATAAAATGTTGACAATTCTTAACGACTCCGAAAAATTTCAGGTGGACAAAACTAAGAAGGATGCAACAACGTCATTCGAAAATAAAGTGAATAAATGCCTCAGAGAACTACTCATCAAGAAACTGATTGACAACAAAACTTACAATGAACTCAAGTCAAAGGGTGGACGACTCCCATTTATGTACGGTCTACCAAAAATCCATAAGGCCAATGTGCCCTTAAGACCAATACTATCAATGATAAACTCACCGTGCCACAAACTAGCTCGATGGCTAGCTGATTCATTGAAGCCAATTCGACAAAAATTTTCAAATCATAGCTTGGATGACACCTTCCAATTTTCTAAAGAAGTCGATCACGTTGACATATCCAATAAACTAATGGTATCATACGACGTGACTGCCTTATTTACAAATGTACCAGTGATGGAAACAATAGATATCATTTGTAAACAAACGGATCTATTGCCATTACCGGAGTCAGAGATGAGACGACTACTAATTCTTTGCACAAAAGACATTCAATTTAGATTCAATAACCAATTCTACCGACAAATCGATGGGGTCGCCATGGGTTCACCTCTAGGACCCATTCTAGCAGATATCTTCATGGGCTATCTGGAACAGACGCGACTGAGTGACGCTATCAATGAAACAACATACTACCGTCGATACGTTGATGATACTTTTGTTGTTTGTAACGACATGAGTCAGGCATCCGTATTATTTGACCGCCTAAATGAGGTCCACCCAAACATTAAATTCACCATGGAATACGAACACAACGATGAGTTCAATTTCTTAGATCTAAATGTAAAAAGAAGAGACGATGGAACGGTCGAAAAGTCCATCTACAGAAAAGAAACTTGGACCGGACAATACCTTCACTACAACAGCTTCTGCCCTATGAGCTATAAGCGAGGATTAGTAAGGACACTGTACGACAGGGCTAGGAGGTTATGTTCGCCCAACAAGATAGAAGAAGAATTAAGCTTCGTTGAAAAATGCCTTAAGGAGAACGGGTATCCAAAAGGATTTATCCAAAAGTACAGCAAAGAAAGAGATGAGAAAGAGAAGCATCCAACAGTTGAAAAGAAGAAAGTATTCATTTGCCTCCCATACAAAGGAGAAACAGTATCGCGAAAGATTGAAAAAAGGATGAAAGGAGCAATCAAGAGATGCTTCCCTGCAGCCAATCTAGTGACACTATACAGTACTACATGCTCTATAAGCCAATCGAAACTGGATAAATACCCTGCTGATGTTACCTCCAACTGCATTTATAAATTTACGTGCACCTGCGGCAGCAAGTACATCGGAAGGACAGAAAGAAGGGCTTCTATCCGGTTTTCAGAGCATATTCCGAGAAACTTATGCTTAAAAGGAAGCAAATATTTACAAAGTGCAATTACCAGACACCTTGTGGATACAGGCCATTTTGTTGAGATTTCCAAATCCTTCAAAATATTAAACATACAAAGGACAGCGAATCTACTACGATTTGCTGAAGCAATTGCAATCAAACGCTTCAGACCAAACTTATGCACACAGAAAGAGAGTGTAGTCAATCTCTCACTCCCTTGGTAACCATATCACTTTCATTACAGTGATTACTCATAGACACTAGTGAGTTCAACTCACTAAGCAAGTTTTCAAATTGATGAACTTTGACCTTGTTGAGTTGCCATGTTGACACTGTTTATTAGATTTTTCTGTTTTCTGTCTTCTCTCACCCCCCCCCTTTTCTTTCTTTTTGCCATAGATTGATAGTATATAAATTGATGGTAACTTAAGCTACAAAAATTTTAATCCTTATATTCCGGATGCGTTTATCTTATAATGCTTTCTGTATTACCTTTCAAACAATGAAGTATGAAATGTTATTAATTATAACCATTGTAATTTCAGGTAGTTTGCAGCTGATGAGAACCTGTGAAATAGAATGATATCATTTTATACTGCAAATCTGGTCTTTCTTTCTCTATCGAAATAAAACTGTGTTTTTACTTATGAATAAATGGGTATTTTTCGTGATTATCTATTTTTGTTGTTGTTGTTATGAATAATCGGATTAAACAAGCCCGATTAGCTCACTGACTGCAGGAGATCGGATCTAGGGGCTTTGATTCCTGGCTGACCCGCATGCGCTAGAGACAACGGTATCCACGGCATAACTGCCTGTCAAATTGTAATAGTAACAAATATTTTACAAAACCAATACTTGAAAATTCGTGATATATTTAGCGAAATTTCCAGTCAGTGTCACTCACAGACAAGTAACTGTTCTCCCCTCTGACTTGATGGACCCCGCTGGTTACGACTTGTCACTAGAACCTCAGATAACTTATTGTATAAGGCCAGTCGGTCCCTAGTGACTGAGTAGAAGTCGATGAGCTCGCCTCGTAACCGGGCGCGTATTGGTGAAGAGTCCCTAACTAGGACGAAATAGCCATCTAGTACTCCATAGTTTTCTATCGGTTCTCTAACTGATATCAGCTTATGTTCAATCCTGTAACAAATCTAATTTTATTTCTTTTCAGTTTGCTCTTTCAATGCCCAGTGGACATTATTGTATTTTACCAGTGAATATTATCAAACCATTGGCATTCAGATTGAATATGTTCCCTCTACTTAAATCATAGTAAGTCAAGCAAAGTAACATGAGAATAACTTGTTTTTTTTACAGCCATTTTTACGCCTGTTTTATAACTGTGAATAAGTAATTCGTTACACACCGTAAAATTCTCAATAGTTTAACTAACTCCCTCTTTCTCTGCCTCTCCAAGAGGCCAATTAACATTGTTTATTTCAAACAAGTGTACGAAAGCGAGAATGCACAAATTTGTGTTTAGGTTAGATTTGTGGACACAACTCGATGTTGTATATGTCCAAACCAAGTTCACTTTTAACATGATAACTTATTTAAATTAATCCCAGCGTGTTAATAAATCTGCTGAAGAAGCTGTGACTTGCACAGCGAAACGTTGAGAGAAATCTTGTTTTGATTTTCTTAAATTATTTATAATGAATCAATCTGATTCGGTGCTCAAATTATTCCAGGAAGTTCGTAACACCTACTGTCTGGAAACTTAAAATCACTTTTAACAGTTTGAAAAAATTTGGGCATTGGATGGATGATATTCATTATAATAAAGGCTTTCGTATTTCCAAATGAATGAAAAACAAAACGATATTGTTGTTTTTACTGACGTTTCGCTATTTAATGCTGCTGCTAATAGCTTCATCAAAGTAGTGATATCAAGCTATAATTTACAAAATCTCAGTTTATACATAAAAACTTAGTCATCAACATGCGGTGATTTTTATGTTGTTGTCAAGTTGGCCAATTGGTAAAGATAACAAAAACAGGTGTAGATTGTTGGATTTGATAAGTGTGTAAAACTATTAAAGGATCGTGTGTGTCTACATAATAAAATTACCTATCACATTCGTGTTGATTTTGTCATTTCATGGAGGAGGGAAGTGTTGCAACCAAGTGGAGTTCTGTTTTAGTCCATCATTCCTATTCATCAGACAATTTGGATTCCACTTGATATGAAGTGCCTCTGGTGATATTAGACGTTGTTTGGGATTTCTGAAATTTCTATGGATGATTTCAATATTGTCAAAATCAATTTTGTGACCTGAATCTATAGTATGTAGACAACCTATGACTGGTTGATAATTTTTCAAGCTTTTCCAGTTCAATTGGATTTCTTGGTGGCCAGACAGAGACGGCTCTACGGGAGAGTAATCGAGAAATCAAAAATCCATCTTCTCGATGTTCACATGGAGTCCTTTCTTCTCTGCCTGCCTGCTCCCACAGATACCCAGTACTTCTACGCCATATCTTCGCATTTCTTTGACTATCTGGACAGCCTTCCCAGTCTCGTATGTTGTACGAACATTCCTTTGTTCCCGTTCTTATTCTTGCTTTCACCAAGAGAAGACACATTGTCTGGCTGACTGACTGGCTTCCCAAAGGCTTTCACCAGCCGGCCCGCTGTGTCATTTCGTCTCTCCAATTCCAGCGAAAATTAAGACTGTTATTTGAATTTTTTTGTATTTTTAATTTCACTTTTTGTGCGTTGGAGTTTCTCTATCACTTTGATAGCTATTGTGGTGTAGGGCTGCTAGCCCTTGAGATCGGCTAGAAAACTAGCAAGCTAGTTAACCAGCCGAATTTTCTCTCCTTAAGTGCCTTTCTCAAATAATCAAAATACTTATTACGTTCTCTCTTTTTGCTACACTTACATTTCAGCATTATATTTAGCTTGCATATCGCTTGTGTCGACACAGATCCCGACTGTATTATCCCACCCGAGTTATACTGTAGTCTTGAAAGACCATGTCGAGAGCCAGTCACATTTGAGCTATCAAATATGAGATTTTCTCTATCCGCTTGTAAACCTCCTCCTACTACTCCTGCTCCTGCTCCCTCATCTCAACATAAACGTCAAGCTCTGCGTAGTTCTTCAACTGGCAATCAACAGCTAAAACCTCAACATCGAAATTTATCAAAAACACGTAGTTCACCGGCAGCTGATGAAGGTGTACAACTTGCTGAGGAGCGTACTACTACTACTACACATAAAAATGATTTCTTGAAAACAGGATCTGTTGATAAATTGTATGAAAGTAATGAGGATAAGCCTATTGAATCGTTGAATGGTGATATTCTTGACAATAAACTTACTAAAGCTGTAAGTTATACTCATTTTTTTCGTTTATAATATTTTACCTTTTATGAAGACAATTTAAAGAAGGAAAATTTTCAAAATAGTGATTGCTGAACAAAGAATAAATACTCTTTTCGATAACTTTATCATCAGGTTCTACAGTTATATGTTTACATAATAGTGAATGAATGAATGAATTAGTGTTATGAACAACACTAATGTTGTTTAAATAACATCGAATCTATAATATTGATAGATTACAGTTCAGTAGTATCAACATAACAATAAACTGAATGTCAGAAGAATTAGGAAAGGTAATAGTACAAATTCATGAGTTTATAGTCTCTACTGAAGGCCAGAGCAGTGGTAGGGGCTGGACTTGCTTGCTAGCACACAAAGCACTGTTCGTTTCACGCGAATCTCGATAGCCTCTGTTGTTTGGAGCATGTGCTACCTCGATGTTTTTGGCAATTTATTTTGTACCCGGTAGATGTTGATAGCGAAGGATTCTTCAAGTGCTAGCTGGCTTTGTGGTCAGTCGTTTTGGACTAGGTGGTCTATTATCGAACTGTTGATTGTTTTTACTACACTTTTATTTACGCACACTGGTAGATGTTCCCAATCGATCAGGAAAAATCCAGTTCCTAGACCGACGGCCGATATAACTCGCTCCACCACAAGTTTTATTCTTATATCAAGCGCAGCGCTTGATATAAGAATAAAACTTGTGGTGGAGCGAGTTATATCGGCCGTCGGTCTAGGAACTGGATTTTTCCTGATCGATTGGGAACATCTACCAGTGTGCGTAAATAAAAGTGTAGTAAAAACAATCAACAGTTCGATAATAGACCACCTAGTCCAAAACGACTGACCACAAAGCCAGCTAGCACTGAAGAATCCTTTTCTATCAACATCTACCGGGTACCAAACAAATCTCCAAAAACATCGAGGTACCGCATGCTCCAAACAGCAGAGGCAACTGAGCTTCGCGTGAAGCAGCCAGTGCTTTGTGTGCAAAAGAAGTAAGTCCAGCCAGCTCCTACCACTGTCCTGGCCAGCCTTCAGTGGAGACTATAAATTCATGAATTTGTAATATTATCTTTCTTAATTTTTCTGACATTCAGTTTATTGTTATGTTGATACTATTGAACTGTAATCCACTGATATTGTTATTGATTCGATGTTATTTAAACAGCAACAATAATGTTGTTCATAGCACTAATTCATTCATTCACTCTAATGAATATATAACTGTAGAACCTGATGATGAAGTTATCGAAAAGAGTATTCTTTGTTCAGTATCCATTCTTTTGAAAATTTTAAAGGGCATTTTTAATCAGTTAAAAGGACAATTCACTACAAAGGGTAAAATTTTTTTCTTTTTAATCACCGACGAAATAGTCGTCTTTATAATACTGTTCGCGTGTCACGAAGGGCACTTCGAACAAACTACAAACTTCGCTCCATATTCCAGATCAGATGGCCGGTCAGAAAAGATCAACAACAGGGATCTTTGAAAGCAAACCAATCAGGAACCGATTGTGCATAAATATGCAGGAAGAAATGGAGGTGCATTTACAATACTCTGAGAAAACCATCAAGTGACATCACTAGACAGGCCATCGCTCGAGTGGAACCCGAGAGAATGGGAAGCGGCGAGTCGGTCTTCAGTGTGAGGGTGACATGGAGGAGGTGGTGCAAAGAGTAGATGAAAGCATGTGAACAGACGTGGAGCCAGGTGAAAACGTTGTCAGAGAACCGAACGCTCAATGGAGACGTGCGGCTGAAGCCCTATGTTCCTCTAGGAATTAAAGGAAACTAATATATATATATATATATATATATAAGGGCTGTGTAAAACAGACTTACTTAAAAGTTGTTTCTACAGATAGAAAGTAATTGCGTAATAATTACCAACATAATGGTGTGGCGAGTTCTACTGATAAGATTGATCAGTAGTATATATATATATAAATATAAAGAGAAATTCATCGTCGTAAAAACGTCAAATAGCAGGGAGATAAATTTGGTGCCAGCGAAAGCAGATGATACAGCATTGTGGAGATACATGGGAGACATGAGTGAAAGGAACACAAAGAAACACAATGTGGAGGAAGGCGAGAAGTACCACAACACGAAGGATCTGTGTAAATGGTGCGTTGAACTTAAGATGGTGTACATAATTTGGCTATATATAGAGATACCGTATTGTAAATAAACATTCCTTCACCAAGTCTTTCGTCTTCTACCGTTGCCATGGATGTAAGGCTTTGAAATTTGTTGTGGTAGGGTGGAGATTGTTGTTTGCAATGATGAGAGTAACACCATTGAAGATGACATTGTCGATAAAGGAAATTTTCTTAGAATATAGGGAAAAAAACAATAGGTCGCGCAGAATAAGATGTTACCATTTTTTATATCATTAATGATAATATTCCTAATTGTGGTTGACTAGATTATGTGGAAGACTGTATCGGAAGGGGGGTGGGTGGGTTGGGAGCGACAAAACAGGAATACTTTGGACCGATACAAAGACAAGTGTCAGTGACATAATCCAACGATTAAAACAATAAGAATTCGAGAAAAATATGATACGACCTTATGTTGGAAGAAAATTCACGGATAGCTTAGGCTTGCAAACAGACTACCCTCAGAGTTGAAAAGATACTAATCCAACACCTGCTTTCAGGGATATAAACATAACCAAGTAGCGAACGAAGGAAAAGCACAGAAATTAGAGTTGTTATTCTTCAAGACTTCATTATGAAAAATAATAAAGATCTGTGTTCGAATCCCCGTCATCCAGTAAATAACATTCCTTCACTCTGTGTAGGTGTGTGTGATATCGAATAGACAAATTATAATACGAAATTACCTACACGCTACTGTAATGGGAGAAGATAAGAGTCTTGGTAACGGACCTTCTATTACGGATAAAGACATTGTGTTTACACATTCTCAGGCACATTAGAGTACGGCTAGGTGAGAGGAGAATAGACTGTTCTGATTTGTTGGCAGTTGACCCAAGGTCAAACAAGGTTGTCCAATGAGCTTATTTCATGTCCACAATGTGTAAACTAAACACAAATTTGAGGGATGAACACTTCCACCTGAATTTTTCGCCGTTTCTTATGCCATCTTCACCACGCTACGCTAACACTGTAACGATAGAAGACAAGGGTCAGGGAACAGGCTTTTCATTGAGAAAATCAAGATAAATATATCGATTTTCATGTATATTATTATCAGCGTTATTGTTAGCAGAGAAACCACGTCTTCTGATTGGTTATTTTCTTGCTGAAGGTTATTCTGTACTGCTTGTTAAAGAAATTTTCTCAGAAAGTCAAGCCATATATCTGCGAATCGTATTTGCATACGTGGAGTCTACTGTGATTGGTTGGTGAGTTTCGCAAGGTTAGGCTTTGTTCTCGTTTTTTCTCATGACCCCGATTTGGGACGTAAACATTGACGTAAATTGCTGTCTACCAATTTTCACTCGCAGCCATCACAGTCTCCAATTTTGACACATGTACCACATTTTGTCTTGACTTTCTTAATTCCCTCTCTTCTATTTTTTTCTATTCTATTTCATTTTTTATTCAACAGTATGTCAATCATTTGACACCATTTTCAATCCCTTGGCGTTTTAAACAACTGGAGTATAATCAGTTTATGAAAGTGTGTAAAGAGGCCCAGTATCAACCGATTGGTCGTTTCGAGTGTACAATGAATCGTATTGGTGGCACAAAAATTAATCAACAAATTCGAGTGGATTGTGCTCTTCAACAAAAAATTTAATTAAATGTGTCTTTCTTAATGAAAGCATCTTGAATTCAATGATGGCATCTTACACACTATTCCGCCAAAAGATGATCAATTCTACGAATCCAAAGTTGACAATTTATCCTTCCAAATGACGATGGTGTGATATTAGTTGCTCAATGTTAATTATTCGACTCTTCATAATAATAATAATTATTATTATTATTACTATTTTTGCACTTGTTTCTTTGTCTTCTTTTGATTAAATGTATATTTTTTTAAACCTCACTAAACATACTACTTATTCTACAGGATAAACTACTTAAATACTAGTATCACCATTAATGAAGCCGTTTATTCCTAACTAAAAAGAACAACATATCATAACGTATACACATATCTGTGATATCAAATTTGCCTTTATTGGTACGAAACCGATTTGTTTTTGTTATTTTCTTTTTTTTAACTGAACCAAAATCATGATGACATCATCACCGTCATTCCACTTTCGATATTATTATTACTTTTATCACTATTATTGATAAAAGCAATACAATAACCCTTCATTTTTCAAAGTAAACACAGCATTATCTACAAAACACTACTACTCTCAGTAGTGTGTGTACTCTGATGTCTGTGAAGTGCTCTCTCAGGAATATATAACTCTAACCAATTCATTACAAAAAATCATCCCATATATACATATATATATACCTCTAAGGAAACTCTACACACATATCACAACTTCTAATTGCTCTATGTATGAGGATTGTAACTGTTTTGCTCAATAATAACCAATAATAATGATGATGATAAATATGCTAACTTTTGAAGGGCTGTTCTTTCATATTCGTGATCATCATCAATCCTACTTTCCACTTTTCTTTGCGTTCCGAGTGAAACAGGCTTGAGCTTTATAGAGGTTTCTAATGGGACTGCTAGCCTCATGCCCAACCTTCCCTCTTTCTCGGTCAAGTTTACTATCTGCTAAGTGAGACTTTGGATTGAGTCATTAGGGAGTTGAATTCGCGTTAAGTGGGTTGTTGGAGAACATTCTAGTTTGGAATGGAACTATCGATGCACTGTCGCTTTGATTGAACACTAGTCAGTGACTAGTGTAGTGTGTGTAATCTTCTGCGGGGTGCATACTGAATTCTGTCAGTCACGTTTGCAATATGGCCGCCATTCGAGGTGGCTCGTCTTCACGGTCCTCTTTGAATTGTTGTTATTAAGTACTTGGAAACAATCAGCAACAGGAAGCCCTACATGACCTAGATTTCGTATTATTTGGCACTCATCAGCAAGGTGTATCTGAGATTCGAACCCGCGTTACCCAGTGCTGCAGTCAGAGATGTTACCACTGAGATATTCATGCTCGCGATTGACCTACAGCATTGGATACGTCGATTGGACTCAAGGTTGCAGATACGCCTTGTTGACAAGTGCCAACTAGTAAGAAACATAGGTCAGATTGGGCTTCCTGCCATCGCCCCCAACCACTTAATGTCAGCAATTCAAAGTGGACTCTCTCTTTCAGTATTTTATCTGATCGGTGAAATTGGGCTACCAAAAACCTCCATCAATTTATTGCATGCAATTTCTCATATTCAGTTTGTTGAAATGTAGTAAAGCATGACCTCTACTAGTATTGTTTACTCTAGTGAGTATTTAAAACCTGCTTATTTGATCACAATGTAAGCGAATCAGGTTGTTAGACTGACTGGTTTCAACGCAGAACTTTGCACAGATGTGCAAGAGCTTGAGTTGCCACACTCTACTTCATATAGCACACAAAGCAAAACAAGAGAGATTTAACAAAAGACAGATAATTAACAAAAGTGTGAGTGAGGCAAAAGGAGTAGTAATATGGAAGAACAATATAGTTCCATTGGGTACTATAAGTCACAAGGAGTGGATGAATCCGCGTCAGCCATTGACAACGGTTACTTTGACGCATATCACCAACCACTGTCTCTAGCCATCCCGTGGACCCCAGCCAGCCAGTTTACACCTCCCTACGTGACTAGCTTAAACTAACTCTTGGGGATTTCACTGACTGATGAAGCAATGTTTTTGTTTGACCACCACCACTAGCTCTCTCTTTTCCAACCTCACCGCTTCACACGGGAGATAGAACGTAGGCACCTATGATCAAAGACAACTAGCGAATATTTTCATGTCTTCCACTTCCAATGGCCAGGTCTTACAGCCAGCCATGAAGGAAAACAAAGCGAACTACGGCTGAGCAGTGCACACCACACGTCCTTTGATAGACAGCCAGTTGGATATCACGTCCACTAAGCCGGAGATGGCGTAAGTTGGCAGGCGAGTGCCAAACGAGCGTTCTGTACCCGTGCCAGAATTTCACCAGCGATCAACCCGTTGGAGCTGACGCAACTTCCCAAATAAGTGAAATGGTAAACACGCTCCGCCAACCACTTCACTCCAACCTATCCTAAAGCTAGGAGTAAGTCGATGTAATCCAGTCCTGTAGCATCATCTCACATTTGACAGGAGTGCCCGAATCGTATGCCAAAAATTCTAAGATTACTGCTCATCAAAGTGTTCAAAAGACTCCGTATTTTTTCAGCGTCTTTACCTGGTTGGGAGGATTATATCATCTGCATATTCTAAGTCAAAGAGATTATTCCCTGATAACACAGCTTGTTGGAACAACACATTTTCTCAAAATTCATAGTAAACTCCTGTATTTACTCATCACCGAATACCACAGTATTGCAGTGAATATGCGTAAGGCTTGAAACATAACAGACACAAATCAGTAATTCCATACTAGTTTGTTTATCAGATATATCACACAGTGAAACAGTATTATTTACTGGATGACACAGTTTTGAACAAAATTTATTGTTCATAATCATATCAATTATAATCTCTCCTATTTGTCGTCGTTGGGGTAGTAGGATTTTCCAGATATCTGGGATAGGTGTTGAATCATTCCTGTTACACGTATTTCTTGTCAGTTGATTGGATAAACAAAGATTCCGTTGACATCAATCTCTCCCTCCACCCAGCTGTTACATTAGATTTTAAAACTGTCATCCTATTGTATGGTTGTGTGTAACTGCAACCAATCTAGATTTTGTTAGGTTTTTATGTTAGGCTAGTCTGACTGCCCCTGTTGTACTGCTTTGACCTAAGTATTTGACCTGACAATCATTACAGCAGGGTATTAGATAAACTAAATTGTTTTGTTTTGACGGCACCACGGTATCTTTTAACCGACAAAGCTTGCTTCTAATTGAGTTTGTGGGTGGTTTGAATGCCAGCCTCTTTTAATCCTGCCTTGTTAAGAATTCTGAGTAAGACTTCAGAGATTCCTTCTTTGTATGGAATTACTACTGTTGATTTAGATTCCTTATTGTTGGTGTTGTCATGTCGTCATTAATATTATAATTATTATCACTATCCTGCCTAATTCCTGATTAATTTATCAGGGTAATCATAAACTAAGTTTCAAAGCTTCTCTTATATGCCTCACTTCCTGTCTTACATTTTCCTTGGTACCACTTAGTTTTTGCACCCTATTACTTAAAGATTTCACCAATCCCATTCTCACTGACATAGGATGGGATGATCGGAAGTCCAAATATCTGTTTATATGTCTGGGTTTCCTGTAAACGCTAGTTTACACTGCAATCTAACATTGAAAGTTTCCTTCATGACTTTCCAATTCATAAGTGAATTGAATTGCCTCCACCTTTGAGTTAATGTGTTCGAAAAATTTATTCATTATATGCTGTGTTCTAAGCACAGTGAGGGGCTGAACGCTTCAATCGCTATATTTTCCCAACTATCCACGAATATATCTGCTACAACCGAGGGTATTGGTGATCCCATGGCAACTCCCTCAGTTTGTTTGTATACTTTCCCTTGGAATTCAAATACTATGGAAGTCAGGCATAGCTAGCTGCACTCCGAGCGTTATGTCCTCTAGTGGCACTTTCATCCTGAATTCGAGTTCTTGTTCAGAATGAGTTCGTTTCTGACTGCCTCTATAGTCATATTTATTTTTGGTATATGTGTATCTAAACTGACAATGTCAAAACTAACCGTTTTTTCTTCATTTTCTAATCTGTATGTTTTAGTTCATACGAATTTGTTAGTCTAGATTTTGAGTGGCTTTTTAGGAGATTTAATACCATGGCTAAATATTTAGATAATTCATAAGTAGGTGAATTTCTAAAATCAACTATAGATCTGTCTAATAGGGTATCCTTACTTATGAACTTTAACAACACCATACATCCTACTGGGGTTATTAGTTTTGGGCATTAAATTAAACTACTTAGACTCACCTAGAAACGGCTTCATCCAGTAAATAATAAGAGTGTTTCACACTCCATGTGTGTGACATATCAAATAAACAAACTAATATGGAATTACTTACCACCACAGTGCCCACGTTTTACACATATATTAATAAGATACAAATTAGAATTAAGAGAAAGACCAAGTCATAGCTGTACATGATGTATATTGTATGTATGTATATATGTGTACATATACTGTCAATGTTAACATTCAATGGATCCAGTTATCATAGATACAGTGTGTGATTCAATCAATGGAGAATAGAGAATAGTCATATTGTATTGTGCATTATCTTCAACATATCGAAAATCGTATAATTCTTTAACAAACCATGGAAATGTCGGCGGGCCATAGAAGATGAAAGTTTGTGGTCCACGAATTTTTCGTCTACATTAATGTATTAGAAACAAAAAATAGAAGACATTATTATTAATTAAATCTAGCGATGATATCCAGTTTAAATATATAATGACAGTAATTGATAACAACAACTTAAATACCCCCCCCCATTGAGGAGTCGTTCAATATAAGAAAAGACGTTCAGCAAAAAAGAGTTACTCTTCCCTACAAACTGTACAGTCACATGCATATATACATAGCAAATCCTCTTCCCAACAAGAGGTATATATCCAAAGGTGTGTGTGATTGGAATTATAAGTTTCAGATAACAAATCACATGATATTAGTTTGATCAAAGAAAGAATGGACATATTTGAGGAAGAGATAACACGAGGTCGTTTCATTTCCTGGATTCTCTTCAACTGCTTACGACCTAACCAAAATCAATCACGTTACAAAATGTTGTCTGAGCATACTTTTGCCATGACTTCAAATTATAGATAGAAAGTATAAGCAACATAATTTCAAAGATGATGTAAGTAAACAATTATTTAGTGTCAAAAGAGTAATTATTTATATTAGAAATGAGACAAAGGGGTAGAATTCAGATTTCCCTTGGAAACAAGGATGGACTAGAGACAAAATACAAGACAGAACAACAGATTAAATTTATACATATTATGGTGGAGAGTTCAGGAGGCTGTGGGGGTGAATGGTGAAGTAGAATTATGAAGTAATTTACTTTAGTAGATTTGGAACCTTAATAGTGAGTGAAAATCGAGATTGAGTGGAATGCCAGGCACAACAGAACAAAACAATTATGGTTACCAGGGTAGTGAGAGATTAGTCAAACTCTTTTTCTCTATTCATAGGTTGGACTGAAGTCTTATGTATGACAGTGGCTTATGTCATACCGAAATAACCATGCTATTCTTTGTGTATTGATTATTTTAAAAGCCTGATTAATTTCCACAGTATATCCTGTATCATTTGGGTATTGTCTGGCAATTCCACTTGAGAACACTTTGCTGCCTTTCAAACAGAAACTTTGTGCGTCGGTGGCACAATGGTAGAGTGCTCGCCGACCACGCCTCATGTAGTCCGAGGTTCGATTCCCGGCCACCGACGCACTTCTTTACCTCACTTGGCCAATAATAAGTCTGGCAAAGAGGACGGTTGGGGAGGAGGCTAGCAACCCCATCCAGGAAAAAAACTAAACATCACTGCTACAGAAATTTCAAGCTGGCTCTAGCTTATAGCCCTATGTTCCACTGGGAACGTAAAGGAATTGAAAAAACGGAGACTTTTAGGAATATGCTCGAGGAACCTAGTAGACTCTCTCCTCTCAGTCCTTCGTATGTACTTGCTGCCACAAGTGTAGGTCAATTGGTAAATGCAGTTGGAGTTGACATAAACAGCAAGATACCTATATACTTTTGACTGAGTTGACGAGCATACAGTGGTACTAAAGTGGAATGAATCTGGTGGCGGGAAATGTTCTTTTCAGTGCACCCACGTTTCCTAGCCATCTCAATGGATGCAGTTTCACAACCTTATTGATTGACTTATGCCTTATTCTTACCTAACACTCTATACCAATCGCCGTGTCCCGTAGCAATAAATAAAGGAGGACAAAACGAACTGCTGTAGAGGACACGCACTTCCTTAGATTAATAAGCAACTATCACGTTTACACACGGGTCATTTGTATTCAGCAGAGTCGTCTATTTCAATCTAAACGTCATAAATAGAACAGTTTAAATGATAAGCGCATCACTAAGCTATTTACAGCACAAGTGACACCTTTTAGGACTGGAATTATGTTTGTGAATTTATGATTATATGCATGTAACGCTTGAAATAAGCATTTAAAATACGATCAGAAGTGTTTTTATAATAATAATACCACAGAAACTATGAGCAGTTGCACTCAGTCACTAGTCATATGAAAAAGGAAATAGTGGTGCTGCTGATGAGTCCCAAGCTAGGACGAAACAGCTAGCTATCCAGTACTTCAGACTGGTTTACAATAATTCCCTTACGCATATCAATCCAAAATTTATCTGGTGCTCACCACTGATTGGTTATGGGAAGAAGTAGCCTAGTCGCCACCGGTAGGGAGTGTGGACAAATACTCGCCGGTGACATTAGCTAGTGCCAGTTGTGCTTAAATCACCAAATAGTGTGCTGGAGTTAGAATTGATGGGCTGGCCATTGGATTGGCAGATCCCAGTGACTTAATGGCTTACAAGCCCGCTGGCCTTGTGACCAGAAGGTCCTGGGTTCGAACACTAGTGGTGGGTGCGTACTGCCGATGAGTCCCAAACTAGGAAGAAGCAGCTGACAGTCAAATACTTCCTATTGATTTTCAGTGATCCTCTAACTTATATCAATCGATGATCAAAATTGAAAAATATATATATATCATGGACAAACCTTCGAAAGAAGAAATAACGTTCAGTGATTAACATTATACGAATACGACCATGAGAAAACAGCGTCCGAAAACGTTCAGCTTCTGAATCCTCTGTATATCTGAAAATAAGACGAAATGTATGATGATAATAATTGTTGCAAAAACTTTGTAGAAAATATTCACATAGTTTATGATTATTAGTCGGTAGTGCGTAGTAGTGTAACGGAAGTAGACGAAAGACTTGGTAAAGCAATGCTTATTTATAATACGGTATCTCTATATAGACAAACTATGTACACCACCTTATCTTCATTGCACTGTTTACACAGATCTTTCGTGTTGGGCTACTTCTCGCCTCCATATTTGTATTCCTTTCACCCCTCCCATGTATCTCTGTAACGTTGTATCATTTGCTTTCACCGACATCAAATCTATCTCCCTGTTATTTGATCTTTTTATGATGATAAACATCTTTTTGCATATATATATATATATATATGCTGGTAAGTCTTATCAGTAGTAGCATACGCTACAGTAGCGGCGTACCGTGTCGGCCAGCTTAAATCACACGGAGCTACCAGGATTTCCATCTATCTAAATGCTCCTTAAACTCTTCTGCATTTGGAAAACAGAAAGATTGAGCGAAGAAATATTTGCTTTTCAATTAGATCCTCATCTCTGGCTCTACTCTAATATATATAGCATTTTTTTACAATACACAACAATTTATCTAATTGAAAAGTAAATATTTCTTCGCTCAATCTTTCTGTTTTCCAAATGTCTAAATGGGGATATTTCCTATATTGAAATCTTCTGCATTTGTTATAATCGTGCAATTATATCAAATGGCCACCACATGAACTTGCAAAAATATTCAGTTAACTTCTCACCAAACGTTGTGCAATTCTTGAGATGAATAGCCAAATGTATACTACTCATTTCAATTAATCAGTAGTATGTGGAGTAACCAACAAAAAAGACAATTTAGACGGCTTAAACTCACTCATTTATACAACAAAAATCTAGCGATTCAGCACGTAGTATTTGGCGTAATTCTTCAAGATCATAAAAATCTGTTACATAAATCAGTACACGTGGATCTGAACCTTGACGAAGTCTAGGCAATATACGCTGCTTAAATGCATTCAACCGAGCTATGGAAATATTACGTCCTGCTAATAAAGACAAATTTTAAAAAAAAACAAAAGTGTCACAGTGAAATGACTAGGAAATTTAAATCATAATAGTTATTATTATTGATGTAACTGATCCATTGAAGATGCCCATAAAAAGTGTTAAAGACTCCTTAGTAAACAAAGAATATTCTTTTCGATAAATTCGTTTATCAGGTTCTACATTTATACGACAGTAATTATTATTTTTTAAATATTGTCATTAACAACATTGATGCTGTTTTAAATTACACTGAATCAATACTATTGATAGGTGATTACACTTCACAAGCATCAGTAAGAGATTATATGCATATGTAACGTGACAATTGGAGACGCAACTTATTTTTGATTCATTACAACTGTATCCATACAACTTTTGGTTTTGTGACTAACTGGCTTAAGAATAGAACTTTGCAAAGACGTGCACAAGTTCCAGTTGCCAGAGTGCCTCCATGTAGCACACAAAGCAAAGGAACAGAGATAATAAACACAAGTGTGAGTGAGGAAACAATAAATAGTAACAGGGAAGAACAACAAATAAATCACAGAGTGAGTGAATGCATCTGCGCAAGACACTGAGGAGGACTTTTAGCCATATCATCACCCATTGTCTCCCAAGATTGGTTTTTACCATTCCGAGAACCCCAACCAGTCAGCCAGCCAGTCTACACCTCCCTAGGTGGCGGCTGGCTTAAACTAACTGTTGTGGATTTCATTGACTGATGAAGTCATGTTTTGGTTTCACCATCACTAGCTCTTTTCCAAACTGATCAACCTTGTGTCAGTCAGCTAACGTTGCTTGGCGAGGAAGGCGATCGATGGCTAAGAATGCATGCGGAACACATGTCCTAACCATCTCAATCGGTGTGGCTTTATAACGTCGCCGACTGATTCTCCCTCCTTACCTAACACTAGACCGAAGCTTAACCTCAATATTGCTCACCTTGTGGTGGTGTGATACAGACGACAATGTGTGCCAACGGAATGTTATTCTCACATGTCCCCACAGTTCAATTCGGCATTAACAATAGAATAAAATATATCCATTTGAACATTCTATTTTGATGTTAGAGACAGAATACTCTCCCACAATTCAATACTGAATTGGCAACAGAATACCATATATTCATTTGAACATTCTATTTCTTGTCGTTTGATGTAAACCGAAATCACACCCTCAGTGGTTGGTTAACGAATACAAACTGTAGATGTATAAACAGCGGTTTGATTAATGAAAAATATACATTGACTTCCGTGTCTTGTCTTCTGTTGTTACAACCCTATTCTACCACTTAACACGGGAGAGAGCAGGGAGATACCTGTAATCAAAGACAGCTAGCCAAACTTTTCACGTTGTCCACTTTCAATGGCCATGTCTCACACTCAGTTGGAAAGCAGGACGGAGCGGACTGCTGAGCAGTACACACCACACGTCCTTTGATAGACAGCCAGCCGGATATCACGTCCACGAAGCCGGAGATGGCGTAAGTTGGCAGGCGATTGCCAAAAGAGCCTTCTGTATCTGAGATGACATTTCGTCAGCGACCGACCCTTAGAGATGGCCAATAGTTAGCCCAAATAGTACAGTGGTAACGTCCCTGACTGCAGCACTGGGTGATAGAGTTTCAAATCTCAGGATGGACATAAATTCCTTGAAGATTGCAAATACACCTTGCTATTTGCTGAGTGCCAACAAGCACGAAACCTAGGTCAGACAAGGCATCCTGTGGCCGAGTGCCTCCAATCATCTGACAAACTCCCTTTCTACTCTGTTCTATTGATTAATCGATATAGGCAGTTGGATACCACTCAAATTAACCAATAGTGCTCGCTAACGGAATCGGACGACCAATTCTTTTATTTATAGCCCAACTGATCAGTGGTGAACCCAGTATTGATTCAGCTCAGAAAGCGAATCTAACTCTGATTATTATTATTATTATTATTAATGATTCCTTTAATTCCTAGAGGAACATAGGGCTTAAGCCGTGCGTCTCCATTGCCTTCGGTTCTCTGCTAGAGTCTTCACCTGGCTCCAAGTCTACCCACACCTTTGCATCTCCTCTTCACATGACATCCTCCAAGTCACCCTTACACTGACGACCAACTCGCCACTTCCTTTTCGGGTTCCACTCGAGCAATGGCTTGTCTAGTGATGTCACTTGATGGTTTTCTCAGAGTATGGCCAATCCATCTCCATTTCTTCCTGCCTATTTGTTTCACAATCGGTTCCTGCTGTGTTGGTTCGCTCCCAGAGATTTTTATTGCTGATCTTTTCTGTCTGGCCATCTGATCTTGAGTATTGAGTGAAGACAACTGTTAATGAAGGTCTGTAGTTTGTTTGAGATGCTCTTTATGACGTGCAGTACAAGTCTCTGATCCATATAGTAGCACTGACTTCACATTGGAGTTGAAAATCCGGATCTTATTTTTGATGCTGAGTGCTGTTGACCTCCACACAGACTTGAGAGTAGTGAAAGCTTGTCTTGCTTTTCCGATCCTCACTGCTTTGATATTATCCTCGTCAGTTCCGTCCACCTGTAGTTGAAACAATGCTTCCCAGGTAGGTAAAGGAGGTTGTTTCTTTCAGGTTCCTTCCATTTATGCTGATTGTTGTCTGTTGTTGTTGTTGCTGTTGGTGGATTTGTCCAGGAATTTTCATCACCTCTGTTTTCTCTATGTTCACCTGAAGGCCTATCTTCTCTACATGGTTCATCTGCCAACTTGTTGCTTTTCGCTTGCGCATCTTCCAGTTTGTGGGAAATCAGACATATGTCATGACTTGTTTCTCCTGAATCCAGCCTGTTTCGGTCGAAGTTTTTCATCCAGAGTGGCGTGTTTGATTTTCTCCAGGATGATGCGGCTTAGTATTTTGCTTGGGATAGACAGGAGCATAATTCCGCGCCAGTTCTTGCATTGATTTAAGTCTCCTTTCTTTGGTATTTTGAATAAGTATCCTTTCTTCCAATCCTCAGGTACTTTGCCTTCTTTCCACACCTTCTTCAGTAGTGGCGTCATCAAGTCCGCTGTTATCTCTGGGTCCATTTTCAATGCTTCTGCTGGGATTCCATCTGGTCCTGCTGCTTTTCCAGCTTTTAGCATCTTGATTGCCTTCAGAACTTCTGACTTCGTCGGGGGGTTGATTATCCCTGATTATCCCTTAACCATTAATTACTTTTTCGATTGATTTTATTATATGATATAAACAGATTTTTTTAAGGAAAACAAAGTCAATTTCAAAAACTTTCCAAACTTACACATATATGCATGATTAGTAAATGTAAGTGGTTTACACGATAATAATAAAGAATTGGTTGTTGTATCCAGTGTAGGCAAATGTTTTGAGCTAGAAATAGGCAGTGGAGGAGTAATGCTCAGCTGTTTTTCTTCACTGTCTGAATCTGATGAATCCAACTGGTTTTCATTAGCCAACTTAGTACCAGATGATGATTTCACAGATATTTGTCCAGGAATCAGGAATGAAATTAAATGTAACTTGAAGTTATAATTTATCGACTTGTCGTCTGCTTCACTGACATCTGTCTCTGAATGTTGACGTTTCTGACCACTACGAAGAACAGGCGGTTTCAATCCTGGTACACGTTGCCATTCAGGTAAAAAGGTTGGATATAGATCATTGTAACACGATACTGGTGGAATATAATTCATACCTTGAAAATCTATTATAGAAACAGGAGAAGAGAGAAACCGGTTGAGAAACCAGCTAATGGGCAAATAACTGATAGCGATAACAATAGAAATAAATAGACAAAGTGGTCCTATTCAGGTAGGTAGTAGTTACTTGGGCTTCTAGTGGGAAGTCGTGACCGGTAGGGTACAGCAGGTCGAGGTGTGAAGAAAAATACTCGCCAGCGATGGCATTGGCTAGCGGTCATACTTGATCAGGTCCCAGTGGCTTAATGGTCTACAAGCTCGCCTTGTAACCAGAAGGTTCTGGGTTCGAACCCTGTTGGTGGGTGCGTATTAATGAAGAGTCCCAGACTAGGACAAAATAGCTGTCTAGTACTCCCTATTGGTTTCTAATAGTTCTCTAACCGATGTCAGCTCATGATGAAATCCTGTAACCAATCAATCAAATCTCTTCAAAAAGAAAATTCACAAGTTATTGGAAATGCTTGAATTTATTGCATGATGCCATATATTTTGATTTGGTTGTCATGGTGAAGACCCGTAGCTCAGGTGGATGATTTTGATTTCGTTGTCTTCTCTGAGGAGCTGGTTGATTTAATTGTGAAGCTTTCGTCGTTCACCTTCTACACAACATCTTCAGAGCAGGTTTTAGTATGAATTGAACTGATTTAAATTCTCCATGAGTGATTGAAGTGCGTCTCCTGGCAACCATCTTCGTAACTGGGTGTTAATTTACGTCACTATTGACCACTTGTAATGACCTGGAATTCGAACTTCCTTGTTATGTGATTTACTTTTTATCAGTTGGTAAATTTGGTCTATAGTAATATGTTTGTTAACTGCTGGCTGCTTCATTTGAGAACAAGGCTTCTAGAAGTTCCCTGACTGCATTTTCGGTGTCCATAATTATCTGCTCACATCGATATGAAAGAATATATATATCGTGCCTTTTTACAACTCATTTATGTTTTTGGATTCTGATTCGAAGGGGATGCCCACCTTGACCTATGTAATGTCTGTTACAGTTCATACAATTTATTTTGTAAACGGTATTAATTTGATCTTGCTTCTTTTTTTCTGTTGGATCTTTCGGTTTGCACAATATCGAATGAAATGATTGTTACTAACTTGTGCGTTATGTCTATTTCAAATGGTCTTAATATTCTAACTGTTATTTCTGAGATAGTTTCTAAATACATGGTAGAGTGAATTTCCTTGTCGTCTTTAATAGTGACAAGAAAGTTCAAATTTCAAGTCAATAAAATTAATCAATAGAAACGTAAATTAATAACCAATCACAACACAATGGTTATCAGGGGATACAATTATATCCATTCATTTATGGAGAATTCAAACAAGTTCATTTCATACTGGAAAATCTGAGTAGACGATGTTGTCTAGAAGAAAAAACAATGAAAGCTTCACAATTCAATCAACCAGGTCACAGAACACAACCAAATCATTTTCATGTAGTTGTGTTCTCTGGACTGGATGGTTTATTTGAGAAGCTTCCATTGCCCCCCCCCCCTACTAGGCAACATCTTCAGCCCATGTTTCAATTTGTTGGAGTGAGCTTTAAGATTTCTCTACGAGTTTATTAGTCATTCCTTCTGGTGACCATGAAATCAAAGGCCCACCAAGAAAAGCACAAAGAAAACCTTCCCACCATACATAAAAGGCATCCCAGGTTAATGCTTTTGGAAGTGTGTGGGCGGTTGTTACTTCCCGGCTGCCCACACCGTGGAAGTTGGTTGGGTCTTCGGGCACCTGACACAGAGAAAAGGTTAGTGTTGCGTGACCGCAGAGCCCGGGGGACAACTGCTTGAGGCCGGTCACACGCGGCCTGTTTTTGTTTGTTCTTATTCATTTGGTGTGTCTCAGTAGCATATTAATCACTTCTGCCCTGTGACACGGCAGCAGAAAGCGCGGTCGTTGTTAATCCGGGCCCCGACCGATCCCGCATGATATTTTGTGGATTTGTTTGAATCATAGTGTTGGATTAGGTAGCTGCTTTTTGTCTAATCGCTATCCAAACAACCTTTCTGACATGGTAGGACCTACAGGAACATACGTTCCAGTCAGTGTAGCTCGTCGGGTCATTGCGATATGCAAGCCCGACCACCACGTCAAGGTAGCAGCTATCGGCCGGGCATCCCGGGTTAAGTCTCCCCTGAAATCCAGCTTCATGTAAAATTTCTCTTTTGAAATAAGCAATGTTTCGTTGACACTTATTTAGTTCAACTTATGCATTAGCTAACATTAGCGACTTTGCTTGCGACAATTCATTACTTCTTTCACTAAAAAGAAAACTTTTCATTAATGTCTGGACGTTCATCAATAACTGTCTTCGCCCAATACTCAAGATCAGATGGTCGGTCAGAAAAGATCAGCAACAGGAAGGGATCTCTGGAAGCGAAGCAACCAGGAACCGATTGTGCGACATATATGGCGGAAGAAATGGAGGTGGATTGGCTGGCTATACTCAGAGAAATCAAACCACCAATTGAGTGACATCACACGCCAGGCCATCGGTCGAGTGGAACCCGAACGGGAAGTGGCGAGTTTGTTTTCAATGTGAGGGTGACATGGAGGAGGTCATGTGAAGAGGAGATGAAAGCATGTGGGCAGACGTGCAGCCAGATGAAAACGTTGGCAGACAACCGAACGCAATGGGCGCGGGCAGCTGAAGTCCTATGTTCCTCCAGGAACTAAAGGAAACAACAATAATAATAATGTCTGGATGGGGGTTATTCATGAATTAATACAATAAACTACTCACTTTCACATTCTCCTGATAATAATGTAAGCAAAAATGTTGATACAGCAGAGAAGAGTAATGTTTGACGATAACGTTTACCATAACCAGCTAAATAAGACAAGCGTATACGTGCAGCTGATGCAAATACTGGTTTAGTTGGACGTTGATTAAGCAAAGATACAATATGCTGAACTGTAGACCAATTTTGCATTAATAACATTTCAGCTTGATCAATAATTAATAATTCGATAGATGCAATAATATATTGGATGTCAGCTTCTCTATGAAAAATTGAGATAGAAAGAGAGGAAAAAACGAAAAAAAACTTCAGACAAATCAAATGCCCCACGACAAATTAACTCTTAAAAAATTTAATCTGATGATGGCTAGTCACTGGGGCTGACTACAGAATGAAGCTCTCTGGAGTAGTTCTAGTGGGAGGTCGTGACCAGTAGGGTCCATCCGGTCGGCAGTGAGGACAAATACTCTCCAACGATTACATTGGCTGGTGGCAGTCGCTCTGAACACATCACGAATCGGTATAGAAGTTAGAATTTATGGGATAGTCATTGAGTTGGTTCCAAGTGGTTGAATAGTCTGCGGGGTTGCCTCGTAGCCGGAAGGTCCTAGATTCGAAATATCGTGGTGCGTACTGTCGTTGAGTTCCAAACTAGAAAGAAACAGCTAACTGTCCAGTGCTCCCTGGGTTTCCAATTGTTCTCTAAGCGATGTCAGCTCGTGATGAATCCACCAGTCTCTTAAGACGTGCCGAGAGTCAGTCATCTTAAAGATTATTTAATTATGATTTAGCTCAGCGATTGTGGAGAATCAAGGTGACATCAACTGTGAACGAAACAACACCTAGCTTTTAATGATGATTACATAACTAGTGTCAGCTAGTGATGAAAATTGTCTTCAAATTATTCCGAATAATTGTCCCCTCCCCTTTTAAAATTTATTAAAACTCAACAAGAGTGTAAAGTGAGTGTTATTCAAAGTCAAGAACAACAGCTTGTTGTTTAACATTCAGCGGAAGAGTACAGGAAAATCAAGGACGACAGAAAGTAACCCTACGATAACTGTGGTGAGAGCTAGCCACAAGTCAGAAGTGTAGACAGCAATTCACGTCAATGTTCACGTCCCGAATGAGGGTCATGAGAAAAACAATAACAAAGCTTAATTTTGAAGAAATCACCAGCGGAGTTAACATGCGGAAATGTGATTCGCAGATATATGGCTTGATTTTCTGAGAAACGGCCACAAACAGATAACAGGATAACCTTTAGCAAGAAAACGACCAATCAGAAGACGTTGATTCTCTGCTAAGAATAATTTACATAAAAATCTATAAATACCCCTTGATTTCCTCAATAAACGATCTGTTCCCTGGCCCTTGTCTTTTGTCGTTACACAACTGCAATTAGAAAGATATTACATCGTATTATATTATTATTTCCTTGAGTTCATCTTCACTTTTTCCTATTCTCTGAGGTCCTCTTCAGCTGACTCGCTCTGCCAGTGTCCATCGTCTCTCATCTCCTCCTCACATGAATTCTTCAATGTCACCCTCGGACCAGTGCCCAACTCATCACTTCCCTTTAGAGTTTCAACTAACGGGAGTGTCTGGAACGCGGTCTCCTCAGCATGGTGCCGATCTATTTCCATTTTCTTCTACATATTTATTGAGCATCAGGTTCTCGACTGGTTTGTTCCCAGAGTATTTTGTAGCTGTTTCTTTCTCTGTTTGGCCATTTGATGATCAGTATGGAACCATCGAAGGTAGGTGTTGACAAATGTCAGCAGGTGGCTGTTGGAGATGCACTAGGTTATCAACCCATATAAAAGAACCAACTAACTTAGCATTGCTGTTAAAACCGGAATTTTATTGCCCATGCTGAGTGCAGAATATTTCAAAACTGATGTTAGAGAGATGAATGTCGTCTGTCTTTCCTCTCTGATCCTGCCTGCTTTTGACATCTTAATCCATGCCATCGCCTGTAGTTGAAACGATGCAGCATAACGAGATAAGTGAAGGAAGTGACCTCTTTCAAATTTCCTCCGTTGATAGTGATTGTTGCTTGTCGTTGTTGTTAGTCGTCGTTGATTATCTTCATCACCTTCGCCTTTCCTATGTTCACTTAAAGTCCTATCCTCGCTCTCAGCTTCTAATATCTTAATGGCTTCTGTATGCAAGTCATCGAGATTGTGTGCCATTAAACACAAATCATCTGCAAAGTTCAGATCCTCCAGAATCTTCTTGTCAGTTCAACGTATCCCATGCACAGTCTCCCGTATAATCCAGTCTCAACCACACTTATGAACATCATCGCTGACAGCAGGCAGCCATGTCATACTCTGTTCTGTCTTTACTTCCAAGGTTTCACTGAGTTTAACTCAACCTGAGAATCATTCATACTTTTCCCAATCTCTTCTAGTTACATTGCATCAATCGGTGGATGGAATCAGTGCCACAGGTCTAGTCTTGTTTGAAACTCGTTATCCTAGTGAGTGATACTGTTCCCACTAAGGAAAGAAGTACTCGATTGTCGGTTTTCTTGATTCTGATTAATGAATATCTCCATTGTTCTTCAACAGTTCTACTAATTAACCCAGGAAAAAAAATATTATGATCATAAGAACATAGGCTAACTAGCCTAATCATCAACTGAAATTCAGCACTGAACACTTGTGAGAAGCTTGACCGCCTTACATTCGTTACTTACGAGAAACCTTTAGTAAACTCAAGTTCAAAAAAAAAATAAAACCATAAGGTGCTTGCCGTCCACTAATAGTTTAAGAGGTTACAGAAGCATTGGAAAACCTAGGAGTACTGGGCAACTGTTTCGTCCTAGTTTTCGACTCTTCAACAGTACTCACCCACCCCCAGGGTTCGAACCAGGACCATCCGAGCACAAGGCGAGCTCGCAGATCATTAACCCACTGGGACCCGATCCAATGGCCCATGAATTCTAACTTCTGCCAATTCACGACATAGCGCAAACGCTAGCCAATGTCTTTGACGAGTATTTGTCCTTACACCCGACCTGCTACATCCTACTGGTCACGACTTCCCACTATAACCCCAGGTAACTACCTACCTGAATAGGGCCTGTCGCAAGTGAGCAAACTTTTGTGAAAAGCGGAGTATATCTGAGACCCTACGTAAGATTCTCAATAAAGCAGGAATTAGGGTGGCATTAGGGTGAACCTACAAACTCACTCAGGTAGGACAAGTTCTGTAGATTAAAGGATCCAGTCGGTTGATCCAATTAAACAAAATAATATAATTTACAAAATACCTTGCAATGACTGTGAGTTAGGTCAACTACATAGATCAAACTAGAAGACAAGGAGTAGTGAGATTGCCCATCAGAACATAAGGGTTTAGCTAAAGTTAGAATGATTGATCCCACCCGTGAAGATAAGTAATTTGGGAAAAATCTCAGCTATAGCGTTGCATGCATTAACACACAACCACACAATAGGGTGGGAGAGGGTTAAAATTCTAAAAAGTAATATAGGTAGGTGGAGATTGAGCGAGACTGATTACTGAATCCCGGTTCGTCCAGTCTACATCCAACACATTCAATGGAAGTGACTCAATGCAAATACCAGAGATATGGAAGATATTATTACCGCCAGTCAAATCAGAGGAGGATAATAGATAATGTTAAAATGTATTCAACTCACATTATAACATTCTGACAAGTTACTTATTTGTTTTACTATAAAGACATCTTATTTCCCATCTGATTGTATTTGATTGATAACACTCATATTATTATTTCCGAATGTACTTTATCTTATATATCTTATCATATATCTTATAAATGAAGCAAAAAAGTTATATAAGTTTAGCCATGATATGACTGGCGATAAACTGTGCTCGAAACGTGGTCATCAGTAGATATTACTGTACAACAAACACTGTGTGACTTTGTGAAAATAAAATTTTATCCATAGTGGAGAAAATTCCACACACACAAAAAAATCTTCCCCCCCCCCAATATTGGTGAGTGAAATTAGGGTTATCATAAAAAACTACGTAACTATACATGCAAAATTTACTTACTGTTCTCCGTCTATAATAGTTTGAAGTCCTAAAGGCGAAGCTAAAATGATATCTGAATTGCTAAATGCCGAGTACAACTTCACAGATTTCTTAGAAAATGAGATACCAATACGAAAATGATCACTTGAATTACCTGATAAGAAAAAATAAAATAGAACAGAAATTCATTTTTCAATTTAAAAAACAAAAAATAAGAAGGAAGATATAAGTGATTGCAAAAAGAAATTTACCGCGCTTTCGTCTCTCTCTCTCTCTATCTATCTATCTATATGTACATATATATATATATATATATATATATATATATATATATACTTGAATACGTAAAACGGAGGCAGTCAGCTACAGTTTGAATTTTCACAAGTTATTCGTCTCTGCATTATGTGCTTAGAGTATGCGACATCCAGCTAGTTATAGATCAAAGGATGTGTGTACTGCCCAGCCGCATTTCGCTCCGTCCTGCTTTATGGCTGCCTGTGAGACATAGCCATTGAGAGTGGAAGATATGAAAAGCCCGACTAGCTGTCTTTCATCATAGATCCCCATTATGGATAAGATTTTATTTTGATAAATCACAAAGTGTTACACAGTAATATTAACTGATGCCGTTTCGAGGACAATTTATTGCTCATAATGATATCAAGTTACTCACACAACTTTTTCTTTCATTTATATACACGTGTGGAATTGACTAGATATTTGAATAAAAATTAATATGAAGGAAAAAGTCGTGTGAGTAACTTGATATGATTATGAGCAATAATTTGCGCTCGAAACGTCATCAGTTAATATTACTGTACAACACTGTATGATTTATCAAAATATCCCCTGCCAACGCACACCCGATATCTATGGTCGACCTGCAAAATTTGGGCTACCGATATCCATGCTGAAAATTCCATACTTGTACTGAAAATACGGTGTGGCATCAAGCTGTAATCAAATTAAAAATTAATTAAAAAATCCTATCCATAATGGAGTTACACTCTGCCACAGTGCACAAGTTTTATACTTATTTCATCATAGATGTCTGCGTTCTATCTCCTGTGTTAAGTGGTATAATAAAATAAGCAATATTGAGGTTAGGCTTCGGTCGAGTGGTAGGCGAAGTAAGGAGGGGAAATCAATCGACGAGATTGTGAAGTTACACCGATTGAGATGGTTAGGACATGTATTTCACACGCCTAGCCATCGATCGCCTTTGCCGACTGGCAATGTTAGCTGACCAATATAAGATCAGGTTGGAAAAGAAAGAGCTAGTAAGTGGTGATCAAACCAAAACATGGCTTCATCAGTCAACGAAA
The DNA here is from genome assembly GCA_944472155.2 of Trichobilharzia szidati. Lineage (NCBI taxonomy): Eukaryota > Metazoa > Platyhelminthes > Trematoda > Strigeidida > Schistosomatidae > Trichobilharzia > Trichobilharzia szidati. Next base: position 121,083,955 of record OX235274.1, on the reverse strand, counting down.
TCCACAAAAGTTAGTTTAAGCCAGCCATGTAGGGAGGTGTAGATTGCCTGCCTACCTGGTTGGGGTCCTCGAGATGTTAAAAACCAATGACGGCTGAAGATATGGCTGAAAGCAATTGTTCTCAATGACAGCGCAGACGCATTCACTCTTTGTGATTTATTTGTCATATCCAATAAAACTCTATTGTTACTCCATATTACTATTCTTTTTGCTTCACTTACACTTCTGTTTATTATCTCTCCCTCTTTTGAATCTTTCTCTATACTCTGTTCTGTTGGTTTGTGTGGTACATGGAGGGAGTATGGCAACTCGAACTGCTGCACATTTGTGCAAAATTGTTCTACGTTGAAAGCAGTCAGTCAGTCGGTCGACATAGCTTCCAATCAACTACAGTGGTGCAAATACATTCATGTTCTGTTTTTATTTCGACTATACTGTCTGATGTATTTCTTGAATTTTTTCATGTCACAGAATACTCCAACCATTGATGATAACATTTACACTTAGTTTTCTCCCTGAGGCGGGGGGAACTAATTACTAAAAAGGGAGAAACAAAGAAAACAACGGGCTGATCAATTTAAAGGACTCTTGAACCAACCACCACCAACAGCAGGTGCAGAACTGTAAGTGGACACCAATCCTCCAACAAAAGGCGAAGTCTTAAATGAAATCAAACTATTGAAGTCAGGCAAGGCAGATGGACAGCACGGAATTCCACTTGGAGCACTGAAAACGAATCCAGAGACCGATGAAGATATGCTGACACCATTTATTGCATAATGTTTGAAATGAAGGAAAAGTATCTGCTGATAGGAAGAAAAGCTACCCTTTGTCAGACTATCGAAGAAGGGTGACTTAGGTCAATGCAAGAACTGGAGCGGAATCACACTCTTGTCTACGCCAAGTAAAATACTAAGTCGCATCATCCTGGAGAGAGTAAAAGATGCACTTAATGAAGAACTCCGCCCGAAACAAACTGGATTCAGGAAGATAAAATCATGTGCTGATCAAATTGCAACTCTACGCACCATCATCAAACAAAGCAAAGAATGGCAGTCAAACCTCTACCTCAACTTCATCGACTTTGAAAAGGCCTTCGACACACAGCGTTGACCGCGAAGTAGTCTGGAAACTACTTCAACACTATGGCGTGCAGCGCCCAAGTCTTTATCAACCACACGTGTTAGGTGGTCCACAACGGATAACTCAGTGAAGGATTTGAAGTAAATACAGGAGTAAGACGAGGCTGCCATCCTACTATTACCGATGATATTCTCAACTGTAGTGAACTGAATTATGTGGAATGCTGTGCATAGGAGCAAGAGGACAGGAAGACATTGGGTCAATAAGCATAACTCAAGACATTCTGAACTTCACAAACAATTCATGCCTAATAGCATACATACTCGAAGACTCGCAAGCGAAAACCAACAAGCTGCTAGAAGAAGAAGCTGTCAGCGAGAATAGGACTTCAAGTGAACACAGAGGAAACAGGTGGTGGTAGTGGTGATGATGATACATAGCAAACATCAACAGGCACTCATCACTGTCAACGACAGAAATCTAAAAGAAGTTACTTACTTTAACTTATCGGGATAACATTGTTTCAACTGTAAATGGATGGCACGGATGAAGATTTCAAAAAACCAGTCAGGATCAGCAAATCATAGAAACCTTCGTTAATCTTTTATGACTGTGGAAATTAACTTCACTCAGCACAAAGAAGAAGATCTGGGTCTTCAAAAAAGGATGTCAAGTCAGTTTTCCTATAAGGTTCAGATACTACGCAGCACGTCACCAAAAGCGTTTCCACTAAGCTTCTGCAGACATTTTTCAACAGCTGCCAACTTCGCTAGCTCAATACGGAAGACCAAATGGCTTGTCGGTCAGAAACTCTGGGAACGATGCAATCAGGAACCTTATTGCCCATGAAATGTGCCGCTCAGGAAACTGTCGAACGACATCGTACGCCAGACAGACCCTCGATTATAACCCGAAGGAATCCGAGGGTGACACGGAGGAGATTGTGAAAAGGAGGATGAGAGACCATGGTAAATCGTCGGTCCAGTTAAACAGGACTGCAGAGAATGGAACAAAGTGGTGTGCTGTTGAAGTCTTATATTTATAATTTGAAAATTAAAAAGTAATTTAGCATAGTTTACTTACCACTAAACCATTCTTCATAATCTTTTGGTTTTCTTCCTTTCTTCTTCACCTTATCTGTATCACCTGGTTGGGGACCAAAGTCTTGTTCAAATCGACGTCGATGACAAACAGTAGAGCCTTTAGGCATAATTTTTAAAAAAGTCTGTACAATCCGTCTAGCTGCTTCCTTAGTCGGTGCAAGAATAAGAGTACGTGCACGATGAAATCCTTGATCACGAAGAGAACTAGGAGAAGAAATTTATTATTATTATTATTATTGTTATTATTATTATTATTAGCAGTAGTAGTAGTGTAACAGAAGAAGATAAGAAACTCGGTAACGGACTGTTTTACTAAGGGAAATCACATCATATTTATACACTTTTAGTCACATTAAAATTTGGTTAGGTTAGAGGAGATTAACCTCATTGGACAACTTGTTCAGCCTTGGGTCTATAACCAACCATTGTTCTGATTGGTTGGCTATAGGTTCAAGGCTGAACAAGTTGTCCAATCAGGTTATTTCATGTCCATAACGTAAAAACTAAATCTACCTCTGCAGCCATTATTGACTTACAATATTGATTCCAGTTTCGGCCACTTCCAATCAATCTCCATCACACCACAGTGGTAAATAGCCAAAAAAAAACATCCGTATTCTTGAATATAGATAACTTGAGAAATACTGTACGATAATTTCCTGGTTGGAGTATATCCAGTTAGTTATCGAAAGATATCAGCCAAGATGTAGTGCCTAAACTTATGCTACCTTCTGTGGGCATAAAAAGCCAGACATACTAATTGAAAATAAATATAGTTATGTTTAAATCTCTGAATTTCGGCGATAATATCATCCCGTCGGTTACACATAATTGAGTAGGAGAATGGTTATTTAGGCAAATAAACCTTCATTGCTTTTGAGTGATTAGATACAGTTAGAATTTTAAAAACCGTTATTTGTTTGTAATTCATTTTTGATTCTCCCATTGATTGATTGAACTGAAGTGTTCAATCTTTGTTAACATGCCAGCCCCTAGTACGGATGATTCAACGATGTCCGGGGATTAACTCGAAGTAATTTGGTGGATGGTGACTAGAAGTGGAATCCAATCAGGATACGTATTTCGTCCCACTCGGGACTCATCAGCCAGGTATACTTGTATCCCCCAGTTAGTGATGGTGTTCACACTCATCGTTTTATATGCCGAAGAGTTATCCCCTAGACCGCTTGGGCCACCTCTTGTGCAGGTCCTCCGTCCTTAACTGAGGTTACTAAAGCTGTCACCAATCTGAAGCAAGGCAAAGCAGCGGGACCTGACTTATTGACTCCAGAGGTATTTAAGTACGGTGGAGACAGTTTACTGTCTGCGTTAACGGAGGTTCTAGGCAGCGTCTGGGAATCAGAGGAAGTCCCATCGGGTTGGTGTAAGTCACTGATCATCCCGATATACAAGAAGGGATACAAGTCTTCTTGTGATAATCACAGAGGGATTAGCTTGACTAATATCGTATCTAAAATCCTAGGCTCAATAATACTGCGTAGACTAAGTGGTGCTCGGGAGACACAAACATGAGAAAACCAGGCAGGTTTTAGGCCAGGTAGAGGGTGTATTTATCATATCTTCACCCTTCGACAGATTCTAGAACATAGGCATTCCTACCGGCGTCCGACAATCATTATATTTCTTGACCTAAAGGCGGCATTCGATTCTGTCGACCGAGAGGTTCTCTGGCGATGCTTGGCTGTGAAGGGTTTGCCGAGAAAATACATTGCACTGATTGAGGCACTCTACTCAGACTCATGCAGCCAGGTGAGGGCTTATGGCGAGTTGTCATCTGAAGTGGTGACTAGTGGCGTCCGTCAAGGATGCCTATTATCCCCATTCCTATTCAACTTCATCATAGACGTACTAATGGACTTAACCCTAACACACTTCAGCGACTCAGGGATTGACTTGCTACCAGGGAATAATCTCGTTGACTTAGAATATGCGGACGATATAGTCCTTCTAGGCGAGGACTCTGACAAAATGCAGAGTCTACTGAACACCTTGAGCAACAATCTTCGTATGTTTGGCATGCGATTCGCCCCTGTAAAATGTAAGATGATGCTGCAGGATGGGACTTCACCGACCCCTAGATTAGAAATAGGAAGTGAAGTGGTAGAACACGTTGACCGCTTCAATTACTTGGGAAGTACCATCAGCCCCAACGGGTTGATCTCAGACGAAATTTCAGCACGAATACAGAGGGCTAGGTTCGCATTCGCCAGTTTTCGCCGTCTCTCGCGTAGACGCGATATCCGACTATCGACCAAAGGGCGTGTGTACTGCTCGACAGTCCGCTCCGTCCTCCTTTATGGGTGTGAGACCTGGCCATTGAGAGCAGAAGACATGAAAAGATTAGCTGTCTTTGATCATAGGTGCCTGCGTTCTATCTCCTGTGTGAAGTGGTATAATAAGGTGAGTAATATTGAGGTTAGGCGTCGAGTGCTAGGTAAGGCGGGGAAATCAATCGACGAAACGGTGAAATTACTTCGACTGAGATGGTTAGGACATGTGCTACGTATGCCTTCCTCGACAATGGGCAATGTTAGCTGATATAGGGCCAGGCTGGAAAAGAGCTAGCGGCGGTCAAACGAAAACATGGCACCAGTCAATGAAATCTTCAACAGTTAGTCTAAGCCACGTAGGAAGATGTAGACTTCCTGGTTGGGGTCCTCGTGATGGTAAAAACCAATGGTTGGAAACAATTGGTGACATGGCTCAAAATCGTTCTCAGTGGCGCAGATGCATCCACTCCTTGTGACTTATGATTTCCAATAAAACTATATTTTTCTTCGTTATTACTATTCCTTTGTCTCATATCCTTGTCTACTGTCTTCATTATGCATTTCTTCTACTTTGTTCTCTTGCTTTGTGTGCTACATGGATTGTGGCGACTTGAACTGCCGCACATATGTGCAAAGTTCTATGTCGAAAACCGACCGACCGACCGACCTCTTGTGCAACAGGTGTCAGTTATTATTTCTAATTCTGATTGCCCAAGTGGATAGTGCTTTGGCGTTTGAAATGAATGGGCACTGGCTTTGAGTCTCGGTGGGAACACCACTACTCACTGGACAATGAAGGTGAATTCGGATGACGAGTCCAAAATAGGACGAAATGTCCACCTTGGATTCCACTGCTAGTCGTTATCTACCAAATTAATTTAAAAACTCTTATCTCACCTTTTAAAGGTCAAATGAAAGCAATAAATTCTGTTAAGGTTCTACATTTGTAGAATTAAATTCGTTAGCGCGAATGTGTCAAATGTGTGGGAGGAAAAAGCATGCTTTCACAGTTGATACGAAATTGATTTTCCCTTCTTTAAAACTAAGTTATTCGGAAATGATCTTTCACGTACCAGATTGTGACCAAAACATACTGCGTGTGTGTTATGATTGATGAAACTACTTAATTGGCCAGGCTGAAGTAAGTAGTATGAGACACGAACCCGGGAACCACTGACTAGAAACCCAATGCTTAGACTGATTACTCACATCCCAATAAAATTACAGTCATATCGATTGAATTTCGTGAACGATTCGAATTTGTGCGTGCGTGTTTCTTCTTGTTTTTCCAATTTCTAAACACGCTGGTTTTCACCAGTTCTTTAACTGATATCCATCCGTTGTCAATATACGACCAGTGGAATCCATCCGGTCGGGAGTGAGGACAAATACTCGTCGGCGATGATATCGGCTCTAAGAATTACGAATTGGTAGAAGCTTGAATTCAAGGACCATTGAGTTGGGCCTCAGTGGCTGAATGGTCTACCACCAGCTTGCTTGCTTATTACCCAGAAGGTCCAGGCTTCGAAACCCGGTGTGTGGTTGATTGGGTGAGTTCTGTGAAGAGTCTCAAACTGGGACGAAACAGCTGGCTCTCCAGTGTTGCCCACCGGTTTTCAATGGTTCGCTAACTGATATCAATCTGTGGTCAAACTTGAACAAGATCAAGTCTCTATGATCTAACTCTTGAAAATCTTATATACTGACGCATTACATTGTTTGCCTATGGAGTGCTTAATAAAACTGTATAAGAATGCGAAACAACAAAACAAGCAATTAAACAAAAAGCCGGTATATGCGTGTATAGAATCAACAAAGGTAACTGTGAATCTAACAACATTGTGGAAGTACGATAAATGAAGTACGCCAGCGTAAACCTGCTTCGGTCTAGGCATCCGGAAAAAGTATCCCAGCCTTCGCATAGACTTAAAGATTTTGCGTAGCGCATCCTTCGGTGCCAGGTTTGTGGCTTAATTACTATTTATTATTATTATTACTTGATTCCTTTGCGTTCTCAGTAGAAAATAGGGCTTCAAACTTATTAGTTTCGAAGTTTCTGTTTGTTTTTTCAGATGTATACACAAAAACAATTCACAAAATTGTCCTGTATTTCAAATGGTAGCGCTATCCTAGAAATTTGCAGATTAACACGAGGATTAACAGTAATCTCTTTCCTCGATGGTAAAATCAATATGAAAAAAATCGAACGGAACGAAGTACTAATTATTTCGAAGACTTGCAGGCGAACACCAACAAACTGGCAAAAGAGATGAACATAGAGAAGAAGAAGGTGATGAAGATAACCAATCAGCCAACAGCAACAACAACCAGCATCAATCACCATCAACGGAAGAGATTTAACAGAGGTTACCTCCTTCACTTATGCTGCTAGAAAGCACAGTTTCAACTACAGGTCGGCAGAACGGATGAAGATGTCAAAGCCAGCCAAAATCGGAAAAGCAAGATATGTCTTTATCAATCTGATAACAGTTTGGAAATCCTCTACTCTCATGAAGCACAAACAACAAGATTCAGATTCTGTTCAACACAAGTATGAAGTCAGTGTCTTTTTCTATACGGGTCAGAAACTTGAACTGCGTGTCACGAAAACGATTTCCAACAAGCAGCTGCAGACTTTTATTAACAGCTGCCACCTTCGCTAGCTGACTCCATACTGAAGATCAAATGACCAGCTGACCGGCCAGTCAGAAATAATTAGCAACACGAAACTCTGGCTGGCTGGGAACTAACCAACCAGGAGCCGATTGTTCAACAAATATTTAAAAGAAAATGGAGATGGATCGGGCATACGTTGACGAGGCATTCGAATGACATCATACGCAATGCAGACCATCACTCGAGTGGAATCCCAATGGGAAGCGGCGATGGATGGGTGGTCGGTGCGAGAGTGACATTGGATAGATCGTGTGGCAAGGAGGAGGAGGAGGTGAGAGATTATGGGCAATCGTGGACCCACCTAAAGAGGACAGTAGAAAATAGAACAAAGTGTCGATGTGTAGTTGAAGGCCTGTGTTCCACTCGAAACCCAAGGGAATAATAATAATAGATGGTTGGGGGCAGTCGACATGAAACATTATCTGACATAGGTCTCGTGCTTGTTGGGAAGGCACAGCAAGGCATATCTTCAGCATTGAAGGAACTCATGTGTTTCCTCTGCAGTCAGCGACGTTACCACCACTGAGCTATTCAGACTCACGATTCACCACCTCCTGTAGGACTGTATTAGATAATTTGATTGAACACTAACTAGGCAGGAGTATGTAACTAGTGTCATGAGCCTAGCCCTTTGTTCAGTGGAGACTGAATTCGACCAGTTAAGTTTCAGATGCAACCTAACATCGTGGCCACACTACAAACTGCTTCACTGATAGAATCCAGTCTGCACCAACCAAAGGACCAATTACTTACCACTACCTAGTTGGTGTTCAATCAAAGTACAAAGTAACTCTCAGTAGAATATAGGGCTTCAAGTGGTAGCTTTTAAGTTTCACTAACAGTGGTGTTTATTGTTACAGAATGGGGTCGCTAAAATCATATTCAACCTCCCGTCTTTTCCGGGGTTATCAACGGTTAGGCCAGGTAAAGGAGTGTGTCAGCCGGGGGTCGAATCCTGGACCACATGAGGCGTGGTTAGCCAGTACTCTCCATCACTGAACCATCGACGCTTATAACTTAATCAATAAATAAATAAATAAGCAGAAAAAACAGAAAAGTATGCCTAATGAAAATTTTAAAAAACAACGACTTACTCTGAAACACCAGACTGTTTTTCCTTTTCATTATTCTTTATTACAAGCTTTCTACACCTAAATGAATTCGTCTAATAACCAAAAGTGGGAATATTTAACGACTCACTTTAATGAGTGATTCAATGCATGACAACAGTACAAGAGACGGATGGATTCATTCTCTGGACTACGACGACAATAGAATAAATCCTTCACAGAGACAGATAGAGAGAGAGGTAAGATAACAGAGAACAAGTTACCTCATAATTATTGATTACTTTCTGTAAAATCACATCTTCTGCATTGATCTTTGCATCAATAGGCTGAAAGTTGTGTGTCAATAACACTAGTGTCCATTTAAACAGACTCACCTACATTTTTATCATTCAAAAATGGAAACTGTTTACGATTAGCACTTGACTTGTACCATCCTATGTCGGGATGCTACCATGAGAATTATACGAAGGTGAACTTACTATCATTGTTGTTACTTCTGTGTGGATTTTATCTTTCACTTGTTCATATGGTACAGCAAAGTGGCGTAAGAATGAGGAGCCTAGAATAGATTAGAATTTTTCTTTAAACTTTGCGCTAACCTTCAAGTGGGACATCAATTGTCTCCTCCATATTTTAAGGACTGATTTACCCTCTCCGAAAGGTAAGAGATGCTGTACCTTGAAGTGAAGCAGGAAAAGATTTAGATAAAATTTAGGTGAAAACAAAACACTAGTGACATTTCATAAAACTAAAATTAAATATAATTTAAACAATTTCAATTCATGTAAATTAGAACAAAGAAAGAAGAAACATTGGCGCAGAATATTCTGGATCCATTTTATTTCGTCGGTTCTCATGAACTGCGTACAACCTGAATTCTTTAATAAAATAAAAAAGTGTACAATTTTAACAAACTTTTGTCCATTAGCAAGCATATTGTCAGAGTGTCATAGTGAAATAAGGCGTCGCAATTTACAAGGTGTTTAAAGTGTTACGACATATATATATATACCGTGTTAGAGAGAAGTTTCTTGAAAAAACTTAATTCACAGTTGTGTAATACTTACGTAATTAGATAAGAAAAGATTAAAATTTCGGTGCACTTGGGGTCAGATGAGAAGTTGATGACGTAATACAGTGAGTAGGACTCAGAAGATCAAGAAAATTTCTCTTGAGAGAGTCAAGCGAAAAATAAAGGCGGGGGGAGAGTGAAAAGATAAGTTAACAAAATTAGAAGACAAAGAGAGTTACTAAGAAGTGAGTCACCAGGGTATTTGAAGTCCAACAACGGATTCTTTTTGGACACATAAGTCAGGCTTCAACAGTTTTATTGTTATAGCTTCAGCAAACCTGAGAAGACTTGAGGTACTTTGTCAGTTAATTATTTTGAATGATTCCAGCACATCTACTTGGTGTCCTGTTTGGTGATTGAAGAGAGTAAACAATTTGGTCCCTTTAACCGGAGGCTCCTTGGTACATGTTCGCAGAATCTGACGTAGGCCCTCCTCTCTGTTTTTCCAATGTAACTGCTCCCGCAGATACATGTGAATTAGTATACACAGTTGGAGGTAACATGTGAGGGGTACTTGTCAATCTTAGAGAGAACACTAACAAGATATATATATATATGTCGTAACACTTTAGACACCTTGTAAATCGCGACGCCTTATTTCACTATGACACTCTGACAATATGCTTGCTAATGGACAAAAGTTTGTTCAAATTGTACACTTTTTTATTTTATTAGAGAATCCAGGTTGTACGCAGCTGATGAGAACCGATGAAATAAAATGGATCCAGATTATTCTGCGCCAATGTCTCTTCTTTCTTTGTTCTAATTTATAAAAGGGAATCATTGTATGAAATTGATGTAAATTATTTTGTTTGTGCAAAATGAGCACAAATTTGATTAGTAGCTAAAGGCAGCACTCTTATTTGTTTCAAAATGGTTTCACAAATACACTGGCACTATTATTATGAATCATTATTATTATTCTCTTGAGTTCTGAGTGGAACATGGGCCTTCAACAGCATATCCCCATTTCAGCTGGCTCCATAGGGTTGCCCATACGCCTTTATCCCCTCCATATCTCACTTGGATCAAATAAATAAATAGGTTCTTGGTTGGTTCGTTGCCAACCAGAGTTTCTTGTTGCTAATTCTTTCTCGTTGGTCATCTGATTATCAGTATGGAACCAGTGAATGTAGCTGTTGATAAAAGCTTAATGTAGCCTGTTAGAAATGCTACTCGCGAAGGGTGTTTCAAGTTTCTAACCCATATAGAACTTCATACATTTGGTTCCCTTGATAAATTTCGATAGAGAAAGAAAGACCAGATTTGCAGTATAAAATGATATCATCATTCTATTTCACAAGTTCTCATCAGCCGCTGCAAACTACCTGAAATTACAATGGTTATACATAGATGATAATAACATACGTTAATGTTTGAGTGGTAGTAGAGAAGAGATACTACAAAATTGACGCATCCAAAATGAAAGCAGCATTACAATTTTTAGTTTAGGTTTTCATCATCAATTTATACGCTTTTAAAGTAAAAAAGACGGCGGAGAGGTAAGACAGAAAACAGAAAAAATTAACAAGCAGTGTTAGCTTGTAGGTTCACATAGCAACTCAAAAAACAAGAGCGGTTACACTTTATGATATTAAGATTTGTTCAGTGAGTTGAGATCACTGAATTAGATGACTAATTAATGTAATCAAAATCAAAGTTCAGTTACCAAGGCAGTGAGAGTTTAGTCACACTCTCTTTCTGTATGCATAAGTCTGGTTTAAATCGTTTGATTACCATAGCGTCGGCAAGTCGTAGTAGATTTGCTATCCTTTGTCTATTTAATATTTTGAAGGACTTGGAAATCTCTTCGAGATGTCCGGTATCAACAACACATCTGATAATTGCACTTTGAGAATATGCGCTTCTTTTCAGGCACAAGTTTCTTGGAAAATGTTCAGAAAACCGGAGAGAAGCTCTTCTTTCCGTCCTTCCAATGTACTTGCTCCCCCAAGTGCCACTCAAAACTGAATAAATACCCTGCTTATGTCACCTATAACTGCGTTTATGGATTTACGTGCACCGACGGGAGCAAGTACATCGAAAGGACAGAAAGAAGGGCTTCTATCCGGTTTTCAGAGCATATTCCGAGAAACTTATGCTTAAAACGAAGCAGATATTTACAAAGTGCAATTACCAGACACCTTGGGAATACGGATCATTTTGCCGAGATTTCCAAATCCTTCAAAATATTAAACATACAAAGGACAGCGAATCTACTACGATTTGCTGAATCAGTTGCTATCAAACGTCTCAGACCAAACTTATGCACACAGAAAGAGAGTGTAGTCAATCTCTCACTCCCTTGGTATCCGTATTACTTTCATTACACTGATTAGTCATACATACTAGTGAGCTCAACTCACTAAGCAAGTTTTCAATTTGATGAACTATAACCTTCTTGAGTTGTCATGTTGACGTACAAAATAACACTGTTTATTAGATTTTTCTGTCTCGGCTCAACCCCCTTTTTCTTTTCATAGTTTGATAGCATATAAATTGATGGTAACTCAAACTAAAAATGGTAATACTTATGTTCTGAATGCGTTCATCTAATAATGTTTTCTTTATTACCTTTCAAAAATTGAAGTATGAAATGTTATTATTTATAACTATTGTAATTTCAGGTAGTTTGCAGCGGCTGATAAGAACCTGTGAAATAGAATGATGATATCATTTTATACTGCAAATGTGGCCTTTCTTTCTCTATCTAAATTTATCAAAGGAACCAAATGTGTGAAACTCTCTATGTTTACTTGAAGTCCTCTAATTTGGTCCAATGTCTCAGTAGATATATGACCCAGACTGCATGACAGCTTTTATGAATGCCTAGAAAACCTAATCAGTAAATTAATTTAAGTAGTATGACAAATTTTTAGATCAGAGTGTGACATCTGGTTACTGCACTCACAAATTCTTCAGAGAACATCAAATGTAGTGCGAAACTTATAGATTATATTCCGAAATGTAGCAGTGTAAGTCAAGGGAAATTTTGCTCAGTTCACTTAAAATGAATTATTATAGTTTAACTTTAGCCACTTGCATAAAACAATATTTGTGGAATGTAGAGATAATTAGGGGAACAGGGACAGTAAATGCAATTAACATTAGTAAAAAGTTATCCTAGCTAGAGGTAGAAACATGTAATCTGTTTGGCGCATTGTAATGTACAACTGCCAACAGGTCTGAAACTTATGCGGACCTAAATGGAACAGTTAACTGAGATCAATAAGAGTTTCTCCACTGAAGAATGACAACAATCCACTGAAAGATGCTCAAGTTCAAAATATTTGTAAACAGTGAAACTCTACAAACTGTTCAGTTCCTTTGGAGATAAAAATTGGATATACCCAGAGGTGGTTGATCATATTGTTGGAGTGGATGGATCCGTAAAAATCGGATTACTAACACTGATATTGCTGTCTCCCGTATATAAAATGGTAATCAGCCTACAAACCACTATCAGCTTAAGATAACACGTGGGCTGTTATACGAGTATTCATCAAATAAGTGTATTAGTATTGATCAAGTGTGACGATGAGGAAAATTAACAGATAATTTCTACACTAAACTTCATACTCTATGGCATTTACAATGGTGGTCCTCACATCTGTTATTGTGACTTATTTTGTTACAATCAGTGTTGTGTTAACAGATGTCGAATAACCTAACAGGGTATGACAGTCCAAGGGTTTAATCACTTCCTAAAAATGCTACCACCGTATATATTATTAGAAAAACATGAAGCGTGGCAGCTTCAGATTGATATTGACTTTTGTGAAATTGACTCAAAAATATTATACATTTAACACAAACATCGGAGTTTCAGACTTCTGCAACCTAACCATGAAGTCAATCCAAGCAACTTTACGCTCGGGTAACCCAACTTTTCATTCCTTGGCTAGTCCCAAAGGGTCGAAAAAATTGTCCTCCATGGATAAACCAAGAGAATTGTAGATAATTCAGGTGTGATCACAAATGCTGAACCGTTTTCGCCACACTGGAGACTTCTGAAGTCAGAAAGTTGTACCCCGCCGCAGGGAACAAAGCTATTGCAGAAATCCGTCAACCAGGGGTGGAGTTCGCAATGCTTCTTGCTCAGAATTCAACATATCAACCTAAGAAAGTTCTTCATACATACCTGGCCCAATGGCTACGAGTTTTAGACCATTCCTCTTGAATGGAGTGTTATTGAGAGACTTGGAAGACGCCACAGTATTCTCCACCCACAAAGGAGGCTCACTGTTCTTGAAACTACAGGACTACCAGTCTCATTAACGTCGGAAATAAACATCAAGAAAGTTATCATGGCATATTTAGAAGACAACAAGTTGTTGTATAGAGCACAGTATGGCTTCCGAGAAAACATATGATGCTTGACAAATCTTCTTTAGGTAAGAGGAAGCTGGGTCAAAGTGAGAGAAAACAGAAGACCCATCAACTTCGTTCCCGTAAACCTCAGCAAAGCCTTTGACAAAGTACCTCACATATGACTGCTCATGAAACTGGAAAGTCTTGATATTAAGGGGGACTTAGGAAACTGGATCAAGGAATTCCTCATAGGTTGGAGACAGAGTCAGGATCAACTCGAAACTCCCCTCCTGGGCAATATTACGTAGTGGAGTGCCACAAGGTAACGTATTCCGGTCCCTCTTATTTATCTTTTATATCACTGAATCCCTAGTTGTCCTACACGTAGATGATTTAAGAATATGGAGATAGCCGAAGGACGATAATGACACGATTACTGTGCAAGGAGATCCTAACAAATTGTTAGAGCGTTCCAAAAAATGGATGACCCCGATCAACGTAGCAAAGTGCGCACTGGACTAGCAAGCGTCAGCTTATACGAAGTACAGAGCGTAACACTCCCATCAGTTCAGACTCATATGGATCTAGATAACTTAATAAGTCACGACTTGAAAACTAAAGTACACTTTTGCGTGTTGGAAGGTCGTAGTTTAAGATCTTTATGGGCAATACGCAAACCGTTTACTAGAATCTCCAGCTATATATATTCGCTCCTTTACATACATCTCTGATGCGGTTAAGACTGGAAAACTGCATCCAGATAGCCAGTTCTTGTCTTGAGAGGGACTCGTACATTCTAGAAAATGGTTCAAAGGAAAGCAATCCGTATGTTTCTTCGCATAACCAATTTATTATACTTTGAAAGACGAGACAGTTGGCATCTCTTCTCCATGTCATACAGCAAGTGGTGATTTCATTAGTGTCTAAAATACTTAGTAATGACATCAGACCTGATATATTTTCTCTTCTTCCCACCAGGTCAGAAGACCTTAAAAGACATAGCAGGAAAGCCAAGGAGAAAATATATCGCTGTGGAGTACCGGTTCTCACACTGAGTCATTAACTCCGGGAACCAACTCCCAGAAATGGTGTCAGCGCTCTCATTTGACTCATTCGTGAAGGGTTTAGACAGGCCCAAAAATTTATTAAAAAAGAATTAACATAGACATAAAGCCCTTTGTCCTCAGTCAATAAACCTGAAATTTACTCATATTAACCACCACCCCTTAGTTACAATCTGATTACTCATCACATTTTTTGAAATATTTCGATGATGTAAACAACAATCCCAACTAATTTTCATTCTTGTCCGACAGAGTTAATGAACACACATACGGAACTAATTATATATAGTTGTGATTGTACAGCTAAGTAAATAAATTCGCCGAAAATGGACTAAATGGACTAAATTATGTGTCTTGTTTTTTATTAATCTCTGGATTGGGATTATAGATGGAATTTATGTGACAACGTTGTAGATTATAATGAAAAGAACAGGAAGATCACAGTGATAGATTTTAACTTAACCAATTCGGTTCTCCGGGCCTGCGATTACCGATAAAGTTTACTTCCAAATAAATTGTAAACATGCTACAACATAAGTGTCTGAGGCCTTCTTGAAACTCACTTATTTGTATGCCTTCGACAGTAACAGTGACATACAAAACGAGATCAATAACACTACAGCAATATATTCCCCGAGGATTTATGGCTTCCTTTAAGACTGTGTGACTGAACAAATGCCTTAAAACACAGACAAAGCTAAATCAAAAAAAGTAGATTACTTGTCAAACAAATGTAAACTGCTTGCCTTTATATGCCGACTACTGAAGGCATTAATTGTACATAAAGTAGTAATGCTAATGGATGAGACTACTTATAAATACCCACATTGCAGATCTAGCCATTGATAAAAAACGCGATCCTTTTGAATAATTTTCAATACAACTATTTTAATAGATTATTTACGACTATTTGGGATAGAGAAGGCATGAAAAAGGTTTTTTATTTCAGTTAAAGAAGTTTAACAAAAATAATACTCACGATTAAACAGGATAAGGCCGACGACACAAACTTTCAGAAAACACGAGGAAAAGTACCGCTACTTTCTAAAATGGCGGTTCAGAAACCAATGATTGATTCATATACAGATTTATTGGTTGAGGATAGAATGCTTGGAGCCTATGTTAATCCTTTTCTAGTAAATTTCTGTGGTTTCCCAAACCCTTCTTGAACGAATCAGTTGAGGTCGCAGATACCACTTCTTCTGGGAGTCGGTTCCAAGAGTTTATGACTCGGTGTGAGAACCAGTACTCAACAGCAATATGATTCCTTCTTGGCTTTTGAACTCTCCTGCTATGTCCTCTAAGGTTTTCCGACCTGGTGGGAAGGAAAAGAGAGAATAGGTCAGGTCCGTAGTCATTATTTAAAATTTTAAACATTGTGATTAAATCTCCTCTCTGCCTACGGTAAGACAAGGAGAAGAGATTTAAACTGTCTAGTCTTTCCTCGTATGATAAATCAGTCATTCCGATGCCGATTTTCAGTCGAGTATTGACTGGACTGGTTCCTTTAAATACTCTTACTAGTGGTGCGAAACAGTTCATAACTTCCGACCGATTCCTGAACTTTTGGCTTCACTAGTTTTATGATAAACACCTAGCCAGTAGTTGGGTAGATAAGTTCTAAGGTAAGATTGAGGTTGTTGCTGTTGTTGCTGAAACTATTACACTGTTGAGAACAGTACCAGTCCCTCCACTAACCGCTCACCTTATTTTACCGCAGAATAAAAAACTGGGTAAGCTAGTGAAATGGGTGCAAATAAGTGTTAAAAACAGCGGCAAAAGTCAAAAAATGAATAGATTTGTAGAACCATCACTAGTAATAATGAAATAGATGAGTAAGGACATATAAGGCAATATGATGATTGGATTAAATTTTTGGTGACGGATTTGACTGTTACGGGAAGTGAAATCTGCATCCTGAAGCAGACTGGTTACTCTTCTGTTTAATCCGACTCTTATTATACAGTCACAGTCAGTGGTTTGTTAAGTAGTAACTTATGATGGCACGTCAGCACAACTGACTCATTTTGGTATTGCTCTGTGAAAGCAATGTGGCAGACAGTTACCGTGTTTCATCTTAGTTGCAGGCACATAGCACTGTAAAATCCGAGTCATCCTATGACTTAATGTGCTAGCCCCTAAAACTTTTAGCTCTTCTCCTTAGTGATCATAGGCTATTAAGTTAAAATGGCAAAGCAGAAGTGTTTTCAGCCTTCGGATGGAGTCATGTTTTGGGGTCGCATACCTTAACAAACAACAAACAACTTCATGTGATTCTCCTCTGCTCTTTACTCTATTTATAACTTCCCTGTCATTCGAATAAAAGAGAGCTTTAAGCCACCCTTATACTGGATATTCTTCAGTGAACACCGACGTCGAAAGGCACAGAAATACCTATTGAAAATTTTCTGAGGTGAACTGATACAACAAAGAGCATACACGATTGCAGCTTGCTCAAAATCCCCTCTCATCATACGCAGCAGAACAACTTTCAGAGTCCCTCCAAACATAACGTAGGGATAGTAACAAGTAACAATGTTAACCTCTCCTCCAATAACTCTGGTTTAATAACGATTATGCTCCTGAATGCTAGGTCTCTCCTTAATAAAATAACATCGCTTCGCTGCCTGGCATACATAGAACGGCCAACACTATTAATGGTGACTGACACCTGGCTTACTACTGATATACCTGACTCAAAGCTAGTAATAGACAACTACGACATCTATAGGAGCGATAGAGTTGACAAAAGAGGAGGCGGCTGCTTAATATATGCCTCTAAATCCACTAACTCCAATACTTTCAATAACCCAACTACCGACAAACTCCCTGAATCTAAGTGGATAAGCATCAGCACAAACGAAAATAAAATTCGTAGATCAGCGAAGAGTCTCTTTTCGGCGAATTCATCTTCTTAGCTGTACAATCGCAAATATATATGCATTGTTTTGTTTGTATGTGTACATTAAGTTTGTCAAACAAAGTTACAATTGGTTAACTAAACAAGTGAAGGTTGGTAATACAGGTCGAGAAAACTAGGGTAGTAACAAAGGTGATGAGATGTCAGAAACAGTTGTAATAATAATAGTGAGTTTTACTCAGGATGCACATAGAAACAAAGTAGAAATTATGTAAGAGATCTAAGTGGATATAAGAATTACAATTGCTTAAGGTTATTTTAACTAAACAGGTAAAGGTTGGTAATATAAGTCAAGGCAATTAAGTGCTAGGATAGTAACAAAGGTGATGAGTTGTCACAAACAGTTGTTAAAAGAAGTTATGCAATAATAATATGGATATTTTTGATGAGTGAGTTTTACTCAGGATGCACATAGAAACAAAGTAGATAATACGAAACTATGTAAGAGATCTAAGTGAATACAAGAATTATAAGCAACTAAGGAACAGGCAAAGAAACAAAGTTAAGTTATCAGAATAAAATAAAATAAAAATCAAAAAATCAAAACATTGTTACCATGAGGGTAGAAGTGGCTGAGTAATCTTCTTTTGTATGCATAGCTCCGGTTTTTCCATGTGAATGGCTAGAGCTTCAGCGATACAGAGGAGACGAAACCGTATTGCCTTTGATAGGTTGTTCTTGACTCTGTAGATTACTTTGAAGGAGGCGTTCGTTGAAATGAAATGATCAGTGCTGACCAGGTGTTCAATTATCGCACTCCTTATTGCACCAGGACACGAATGTATCCAACCAAATTATGCTATCCTTCGACATCGAGTCACTCTTCACCAATGTCCCACTCACAGAAACGGTCTGCTTCATATGCAGATATATAGATGACAACCACCTCGATATTGGAATACCGACAACATACTTGAAAGAATTATTATTGAGATGCACTCTGAACGTCCAGTTCACATTCAACGACACCATCTACAGACAAAAGGATGGTATTGCAATGGGATCTCCGTTGGGTCCACTACTATCAGACTGCTTCGTGACAAGCCTCGAGAGAGGTTCACTAAAGTCAAGTATCGACAATTTGCAACTGTATAAAAGATACGTGGACGACATTTTCATTATTTGTGACAACAACAACGACCCCAATCTACTGCTGAAGACATTTAACGATTGCCATCCCGCAATAAAATTCACTCTTGAAATGGAAAACGAGTCAAAAATTCCGTTTCTTGATGTGGAACTGACAAGAAGAGCTGATGGGGGCCTAAGAAGATCAATCCATAGAAAACCTACGTGGAATGGTCAACTAACAAGCTTCTATAGCTGGGTGCCCATTCAACAAAAGCGGAATTTAATTAAATCACTTGCTTCCCGCATCCGACGCATCTGTAGTCCCGACGTTGTGGAAACAGAATTAGATATTCTGAGAGAAATATTCATCCAGAATGGTTACCCAATAAGATTTATCGACAAAAATATGAAACCAATAATTCGGAAAAACGAAACTTTGACTGGGCCTAAAAAGAAAATCTACATGAACTTGGATTTCAAGGGAGATTTAGCAAGCGATATTCTCAAGAGAAGGATCACATCATCTCTGAGAAGAACATTCTTTGCAGCAACGCTAAGAATAGTGTTCTCCAGTCGCCCACTAATCTGCAGAAGCCTCAAGGACAAGATCCCGCATCTGGCCACTTCTATGTGCATATACCAGTTCACCTGCTGCTGTGGAGCCAGGTACATCGGTCGTTCGACGCGCATCCTGTCCAAGAGGATTCAAGAACGCTATCCTGCATGGTTGCGAAAAGGCAATACTGGTGCAATAAGGAGTGCGATAATTGAACACCTGGTCAGCACTGATCATTTCATTTCAACGAACGCCTCCTTCAAAGTAATCTACAGAGTCAAGAACAACCTATCAAAGGCAATACGGTTTCGTCTCCTCTGTATCGCTGAAGCTCTAGCCATTCACATGGAAAAACCGGAGCTATGCATACAAAAGAAGATTACTCAGCCACTTCTACTCTCATGGTAACAATGTTTTGATTTTTTGATTTTTATTTTATTTTATTCTGATAACTTAACTTTGTTTCTTTGCCTGTTCCTTAGTTGCTTATAATTCTTGTATTCACTTAGATCTCTTACATAGTTTCGTATTATCTACTTTGTTTCTATGTGCATCCTGAGTAAAACTCACTCATCAAAAATATTCATATTATTATTGCATAACTTCTTTTAACAACTGTTTGTGACAACTCATCACCTTTGTTACTATCCTAGCACTTAATTGCCTTGACTTATATTACCAACCTTTACCTGTTTAGTTAAAATAACCTTAAGCAATTGTAATTCTTATATCCACTTAGATCTCTTACATAATTTCTACTTTGTTTCTATGTGCATCCTGAGTAAAACTCACTATTATTATTACAACTGTTTCTGACATCTCATCACCTTTGTTACTACCCTAGTTTTCTCGACCTGTATTACCAACCTTCACTTGTTTAGTTAACCAATTGTAACTTTGTTTGACAAACTTAATGTACACATACAAACAAAACAATGCATATATATTTGCGATTGTACAGCTAAGAAGATGAATTCGCCGAAAAGAGACTCTTCACTGATCTACGTGTTTTGTTTTCATTAATGCCTGGATGGGGATTATCCATGAAAATAATTTTCTCGTGGGATGTGTATACAGACCCCATAACAGCTCTTAAATGACTGATATAACTATTGGAGAAATGCTAGAGCATGTGGCTTCGCTGGACTTTGACTACAAAGTAGTCTGTGGCGATTTTAACTTACCTGGAGTAAACTGGGATACATGTACAGGACCTAGAATCCATGACGAGCTACTGCAAGCTATAGACGTAGGCGGATGGAAGCAGTGCGTACGCCTCCCTACAAGAAATTAAAACACTCTTGACTTAATCCTTTGTCATGAAATAGAGCCCATCTCGATAGAGGTAGGAAATAAACATGATAACAGTGATCACAACATATTGTACTGCACGCTACCCCTCCGACTAACAACTAAATACACACCTAAAAATTCCCCGGTGCACTATCAATATAGGGACTATAAGAATGACGATTGGGAATTCCTATCAGATCTGTTGAGAAGTTCTGAATGGGAAGAATACTTCATCAACAATAACTTAGAAGTATCACTTGATATTTTCTACAAAACAATTGGCTCAGCAAGAGACACAATCGCGCCCCTAAAATCTGCTCTAAAGACACCAACTCCATTTATAGACCGCAAAACGCGACTAAAACTAAAGAAATTGAAAACGAAATACCATGCATTTAAGGAATTTAATGCGTTAAACCAAATACATGAAACTCTTAAACGGCTTGAAGATAAACACAAAATGACGTCACAACTTGGAGAAAAGCGCTTATGGGTAACTCCAAAACTCAGGAACTTTGTAGGATATTGCAGAAACGTCTAAAAAGCAGTAAAGACAATACTGTAAGCAGCTTGGAACATAAGGGTATAATATACAATGATCCCCAGGTTATAAGTGAACTCCTCAGTGAGTGGTTTTACAATGACACCAGAGTGCACCCGACCCCAAATTTCCAAATGACCTGCAAAAGTAGCCACAAATTAGGCGAAATAGACTTTAATATACAAAAAGTAGACTCAGCGATTAAGACTTTGAAGTCTAATGGTAGTACTGGAACAGATGACATACTATCTGTCATGTACAAAAATGGTAGCACGGAAATGGTAGTCTTGTTACTTAGAATATTTACTCTCCCGTTGGAAACTGAAACTTATCCTGACGTGCGGAAAACCACATACATATTACCTAAGCACAAATCAGGGGCCAAAACCAGTGCATGCAACTATAGACCTATCAATATAACACCGGTAATATCCCGAATAATGTAGAAAGTGGTTAAAGACCAAGTGTCAGACAACTTGCTAGAACATGAACTTATCAATCCATCACAACACGGTTTTCTCAAAAAGAGATCATGTGTGACCTGCCACATAGACTTTTTCAACGAAGTTACACGAAGTAGGGACAACAGAGAACAAGTAATTGTGCTATATTTCGATATAACAAAAGCCTTCGACAGAGTTCCCCATAATCTGCTAGTCAGCAGGTTATGCTCATTAGGGATATGTGACCCTCTCCTGAGCTGGATAAAATCATTTCTCTGTGGCCGTATTCAGACAACGAATGTTGGCTCGATAATCTCAAGGCCTAAACCAGTAAGTAGTGGTGTGATCCAGGGAAGTGTATTAGGCCCACTCTTGTTCATAATATATATAAACAGTATCTGTGAATGCTTTAGTGTAGGTAAACCAATAATATATGCAGATGACTTAAAAGTGACGTGTAAATGCAAGAACACAGATCTTGGAATAACAGTAAACGCCATACAGCAAGAATTAGAAAAAATGGATAGATGGTGTGACACCTGGCAACTCCAATTTAATGTCGAAAAATGTGGCTGGCTCTGCATAGGTTGCAACAATTTAGAACTTAACCTGACAATTCAAGGCCATGCACTTCAACGACTGGAATCTGTACTGGACCTAGGGCTGAAATATTCACATAACTTATCATTTTCTGAACATATCTCCAAACAAGTGTCAAAGTCACGCAAACTTATCGGCTTTCTACTCAGGAACTTCTACAGAAATGAGTCTAGAATTCTGTTGTACAAGGTTTGTGCGCGTCCTTTATTTGATTACTGTTCATTCATGTATAGAGGACAAATTGAAAGTCGAGGGAGTGCAGAGGTACTTCACGTTAAAATTACTCGGAACCGAAAGTTGTGCGAACTACTCCACTAGATGTGATACCCTAGGACTAGAAACACTATGGCTAAGACGCCTGAGACTAAACTTGACACTTTACTATAAGCTTCTAAACCACTTAGTTTTTACCTCTACTAATGGCGCCCGACTTTCAGATGACAATGGCTACAAAATAAGACACACTAAGGGTACAGTAGCCATCGAACAATGTAAAACAGCCACCAGGCAAAAGTTTTACTTGATTAGGTATGCACAGATATGCAATAAACTACCAATGGAAATGCGTCAAGCAAGTACATTGCCCCCTTTCGAAAAGGTGCTTAATGACAAACTACAAGAGTTTGCAAGCGATAGTAGTTCTAGTTCCTATCTGAGAGCCTCCGAAATTATAGGTCCATTTAATGTATTAGCTTAAATACTACACCTGTTGTTTTTTGCCTATATTTGTAATTTTAGATAAAACATTAACGGTTAAGATACTTACCCTCAAACAGACAAGAAATCTCGTTTGTAAAATTTCTACCCAACACAATAAGTGGAATAGAATGGACATAAACCGACAACTTGAAAAAGGTATAACTCACCACAACATCACATGGACAGATGTACGCTCGTTGGGCACCACATATCCCTCACCAACTACAACCCACCTTTCCTAAGATAATGTAATGAACTTATATCCATAATGTTGCTGAGCAGTTAATATTCTCAACTCCTGTCGGAACAGCTGAAATTCATAAACCTTCCTCACGCTAAGAAAATACCCACAAGCAGCAGAAATCCATTAATTAATGCGTCTAAAGCTTATGTATATTTACTTCCAACAATGACATTGCAGATCAAATGAGATAAACATATCACTGATTTCAAAATAACACATCAATGAACTATAATTCAAGGATTCTGCACACAACAAAGTTATGTATGAAAATTGACTTCAAGCTTTATTTTTTTCCCAGGCACTTATAATCCATCCACCAAAGACCTGGCTTTTTTGTTAATGCGAAGACAATACTTCTGTATTACCTGATGTGTTGCACTCACTGACAATCTAGCAGATTTTTCCAACTGTGCACAGAAATGATTGTATATATATACTACTGGCATTCACATTTATCAAGTGTATGTATAATCTCCAGCGAACATGTAAAGCATATCTTGCTACTGCCTGTAAATTGTGACTGAGTTATATGGTTCTATTTCTGTAACAATTTGATGATGCTCGTAAACTGGCGTCCCTCATGTACTGTACTATGAGAATAAATTTATTTATTTATTTATATTTGGGGAATTGACATTTCTGGCACAATTTCTGGTCAGATCACGGTTATCATGCTGTTTTGTTTTCAATACTCCCCCTTTGGTGAAATCTCGCAGTCAGTGTTGTTAACATAGAATGAATGTCATAGAAAAGAAAAGGCGTTCAGCAAAGAGTTACTCTTTTCGACGATATCATTCTCAAGCTGTACAAACCGCAAATTTATATTATTTTTTCTTGGTAACAAAAGGAATATTTCCCAAGATGTGTTAATGCAATTGTTAATTTTTGACAACAAATCACGTAATTTAGAAGGCGTTAATCGGTTAGAAACTACAATAAAGTTACAAAAGTAGGTTGGGTGACGTAATCTAATTGCTAGGGTTCAATGAAAAATGAATGAGAGTCAAGTTAATAATCTGAGTAGAATTCAATTGAAAATGAATGAGAGTTAAGTTAATAAGCTGAGTAGAATTCACTTAAAAATAAACGAAAATGGAGTTAGCAACAGTCGTCATGAGGGTAGAGATTTAATAGAGGGTGATGGTAGAAAATAATGCAATTAAGAAACAGACGAACAAAGGAGAAAGAGGTAAAATCTTAACACCAAATACGTAATTTTGTCTTACCTCTTTCTTCTTTGTTTGTCTGTTTCTTAATTGCATTATTTTCTACCATCACCCTCTGTTAAATCTCTACCCTCATGACGACTGTTGCTAACTCCATTTTCGTTTATTTTTAAGTGAATTCTACTCAGCCTATTAACTTGATTCCGACCAGGACGACCCTGCTTGACAAACTTACTGTTAGCTAGGGAAGATTGGGTCAAGGGCAGGGATAAAAACCATCTACTGGACGTTGCATTTATCGATCTTAGTAAAGCATTCGATAAGGTGTCCCACTTAGGAATTCTTAGTAAACTTAAACATTTTGGATTAGACCAACGCTTATGCGAGTGGTTTAGTGACTACCTGATGGATAGGAGGCAAAAGGTAAGGGTTATTGGTGTACTGTCAGGGCGGAAAGCAGTACTAAGTGGAGTACCTCAGGGAACGGTACTTGACCCCCTGCTATTCTTATTATACGTAAATGAAATGCCAAAAATTCTTACCTCATCTTCCTTACTATTTGTGGACGATATTAAGATATGGAAAACCGTAAATAGTAGCGATGATAGGTTGGTACTACAAAGCGATCTAGACAAATTAACCGAATGGGCTAACCTTTGGAGTCTGGAAATTAATTCCAAGAAAAGCGCGGTAATGCACCTAGGTCAGAAGTCTTACACGTCGTACTCCATGGGGGACACAGAACTGCCAGATGTTAGGGAACAAAAGGACTTGGGAATTATTGTTAGCCATGACTTAAAAACAACGGTAAACTGTAACCGAGCCGCAGCTAAGGCTTTCTGAATGCTATGGGCACTTCGAAGATCTTTCAAATGATTAGACGAGGGTATGTTCCAAGTACTCCATGCAACATATGTCAGGCCTCATCTAGAGTACTGCATACAAGCGGCAGGTCCATGCTTCAAAAAGGAGGCACATACCCTGGAAAAAGTACAGAGGGTAGGAACGAAATTAGTTAGTGGTATCTCACACCTTCCTTATGATAAGAGGTTGGAGCATTTAAATCTCTTCCCATTATCATACTGAAGGAGGAGAGGCGACTTAATTTTGGCTTACCGTATATTAGAGGGTGATTTAGGGATTGACCTTTCAAACCTTTTCTCTCCCTCTAGGATACATTTACGGGGTCACCAGAAGAAGGTGCTCAAACCAAGGTCGAATAAAATACGTGTGGAGTTTAGATTCCCTCACAGAGTGGTCAACGACTGGAACTCCTTACCTGATTCAGTAGTAACAGCTCCATCGGTGAACGCTTTCAAAGAGAAACTGGATCCCTGCAGAGATATATATCGCGAGGATTAACATAGGCAACAAGAGCCTTCTATCCTTTGGGAAAGTGTCCAAAGACGGAAGACAAGACGGGTGGTGTGTCTCCTAAACAAACCATATGATGAACGGCTAAAGAAATTAGGTCTCTTCATACTCAGCTGCCATTGGTTTAGGGGGGACGTGATCACTTCTCATAGGATTACAAATGACCAGAACCACACAAACAAAGGTGTTCTGCCATTAAGTACCTATTGTCTTCCTTGTGGGAATCCCCGAAGGATAGCTCACCAGAGAGCAAAGACTGGAGTGCTCTCCCATTTCTTTTCACTTCGAGTTTGTAGTCCCTGGAACGCTTAACCGGTAGATATAGCTACGATACCGTCCGTGGACAGCTTTAAGCAAATACTGGGCCATCATGCAGCGACACAAGGACCGCGTCCAAATGGCCTATCCCCCTTAAGCTGACACACTATTAATGGGTAGACACCTAAACTCATCGTTTTACTTCACATTCTCTGCTGTCTTACTCTCCTGAATACTCTAGCTATTACGTCTTTTATGCTTATTATTATAGATATGCATATATGCATATACATATCAATTTCAGATTTCAGTGGTTGTCTGTTTATACGTTTTCTTTCTTTTTCTTTGTCTTAGTCAACATAACCAACACTAATTGTATCTGCTGTTATTGTTAATTATTACTTTTTTCGACGGGTGAATGGGTCAATTCCATTTACAGTAGCAACATAGTCTTAACACATCTCACACTACAAACTAAATATAATTAATCCCAGAACCACTGATTTTGTGGAGTTAACCAAATCTACGACAGTCGAGGGGAAGAATGAACTACACAGAAGTTTGCAGAAGAGCACGAATCTTTATAGAAAAAAGAAGCGAGCACAAATATATTAAACTGGTTTACTCTTGCTCACAAAACGATATTGGATATTGAATGATCTGGAATATCAGACCTCCCTGACCTTGACCGAAGCAATCCTTTAAAAGTTTCAACATGTCAGGTGTGTAATTCCGTAGTAATTTGGTTTTTTCGCTTAATATGATTTCAGAAACCCATTTATTCTAGGATACAGAATTAAAAATTAATTTGACACATAAAATTGGCAATCTTATAGTTAACTTACATGTTAGCATTTGAACAGACTATAAACGTGTTTGTTAATCTTAGTTAAGATATATACATATGTACAAATTTATATGCACAGCATGTTCGAAGAACAAATCACGTTCCTTATTCTGACGCAGGTCGTTTACCATCTGATTGGTGTCTCTCAAGAGGATGTTTTTTCTGCAATGAGCCCTCCTAAGCAGTCTTGCCATTTTTGTCAAAACAAAACAGTTTACGTTAATTGTTAGGATATTGAGTCGTTTTTAATTGTGATGGTTAAAAATTAGTCTCTTTTTTAATGTATTCATTACTCTTTTGCTGTAGAATGTGGGGAAATTATGAGTATAAACCGAAATATTGACCCGAGTGACATGGTCTTTGCCTAGATTTGCACATGTGGTTGTGAAATCCAGGACTTAATAATTCTGAGATCTGATGGTGTTTGTTCCGTCTAAACTTTTTTCTGTAGTACGCCATATATTTCGCTTGTTTCGCGTCATGGCTGTTTATGTATTGTGTATTTAAAAAAATGTGAATTTACATTGCATTTAAATGTTCTGTTCTTGTAATGTCAATGTGGGCGAGGTTTTCTGCTGTTACTTATCTTTAACTAATTGGTCTGCACGATTTGCTATGTGTGATCAAGTAACAGTTGTAGTAATCACGTCTTTGCCCTACAACAATTTTCTCAGCACAGACATACTTTCTGGTTTCTGAAACTTACTATAATTTCTGACTTGAAGGCACATCAAGTTAGAGAACTGTTGGAAAACTTGGGAGCACTAGACAACTGTTCCATCCTGGTGTGGGAGTCTTCATCAGTATCCGCTCACCTCCAAAGCTGAAACTGAGGGCTTCCGATTACAATGGCGAGCTTCTGGACTGTTCAGCCAGTGGGATCGGGTCCAGTGATCCATGAATTCCAACTTCTGTCAATTTGCAAAAATATACCGCTGCCGTCGGCCAGTGTGACAGGCGGACAACTGATCTTTTACCTGACTTAATGGGGTCAAGTAGCACTTCTGGTAGAAAAACTTGTCTTGCACTCGGAAGGTCCTGGTTTCAAACCCGAGTGGGTGCACATTGCTGAGGTGTCCCAAATTGGGATAAAATAGCTATCCATTACTCCAAGTGGTTCTCTAACTGATGTCAACTCGTAACCAAACCTGTAACCAATCAAATCCTCGCAAACCAACCCTCAGTAATCAATCTGATGCTTGCTAGCTACTGACTCTATACAGGAAGTTGCATTGAGTTCTAGTGAGAAGTCGTTACCAGCAGGGTCCACCAAGTCAGGTAAGAGGGTAGTTAGTCGCTTATGACATCTAGCGGTTACGCTATATATACATCGCGAATTGGCAGAAGTTGAAATTCATGGGCCATTAAGTCGTGTCACAGTGGTTGAGCTCGCCATTGTAAGCAAAAGGTCCTGGGTTAGGACCCTGGCTGTGGGTGCGTACTTCTGAAGAGTCCCAAACCAGGACAGAACAGTTGTTCAGTACTCCCAATGGTTCCCCTAACTCATGTCAACCCATGACAAAGCCTGTAACCAATCATTTTTTACACTGCTTAATTCTGTATGCGAATTGCTGACTATCTGTCCACCAATTACAATAAAGTTTGAGCAGAAAAATAATGATTCTTTTAGACGGTTTCAGGAAAATTTACTTGCTTCCCATTCGAAGTTTTCACTGTATACTGGGTTAACAGCTCTTCTGTAGCACAGTACAGCAATGGCTAATCGAGACAGTAGCCACCGCCTTCCTCGACGGGCAGTGTTAAGTGACTGACATGGGGTTGGGAAAGAGAGCTAGTGGTGGTCAAACTAAAACGTGGCTTCATCAGTTAATGGAATCCACAACAGTTAGTTTAAACCAGCCACCACGTAGGCAGGTGTAGACTCCCTGCTTCGGTTCCTCGGTGTGGTAAAAACTAATGGCTGGAGACAATTGGTGATATGCCCCCAAATCCTTGTTTTCAATGGCTGGCGCAGATGCATTCACTCTTTGTGATTTGTCATATCCAATAAAATTCTATTGCTCTTCCAAATTACTACACTTTTTCCCTCACTCACGCTTCTGTTTATTATCTTTCTTCTGAATCTCTCTTTACTTTCTTCTCTTGCTGTGTGCGGTATATGGACGGAGTGTGGCAACTGAAACCGGTGCACGTCTGTGTAAGGTTCTACATTGAAATCAGTCAGTCAGTTTAGCTTGCAGTAAAGCAGTCTGATGGGCTTGTTCTAAATTTAAGTACTGTGCAGTAATTTAGTGTGTGTGTGTGGTTTAGATTATGACGTTATAGTGGAAGAATGTTCCCAAACAACTGTTTCGAAACTCCAAACACAATGATCATAATTTTCTACTCAGTCAACTCATGAATCTGTTTTCGAAGTATTCCTACAAAATTTAGTTGTCACTTAATATTAAAAATCCATAGTTTCCTAATGTTTCTCCTTTTTACAATACAGGATTTTCTTTCGGCAAGCCTGGGACTACTACTACTACTACCAGCGCATTTTCTTTTGGTTCATCACCATTTGGAACATCAGCTGGAGCGAAACCAGCTTTTGGAATCGGTGCAACTTCGAATCCGCTATTTTCTCCAACTGTAACCTCCAATGCAAGTTCCACTCCATCGACGTCCTCACTTTTTCAAAGCCCTTCTTTATCTTTGACTTCTACAACTGGGAATGCTGCCACTACTCAAAGTGGCTTTGGTCTGCCATCGTTCCCTAGTTTAGCGAAGCCGTCAACACCAGCTTCTGGTTTTGGATTATCTACAAATACCAGTTTTGGATTAAATGCTAGTCTTACACCATCAACTCAGTCAAGTTTCGGCCAATTATTTACAAACCCTGCATCATCTCTCATGAAACCAACAACAGCAACAGCGACAGCAACAACCAGCAGTTTTGGAAGTCCCTTCTCTTTCGGATCAACAGCTGGTGCTGCTGTCACTTCTCAAAATGCAACAACTACTGCGCCGATAGGCTTTGGCGCTCTACCCTCGAGTAACTTGTTGTCTACAAGTGCTCCTAATGTCTCTTCAGCGGCGAATACTTCTGCTGTCAGTCAACCTGCAACCACAAGTATTACTTTTGGTTTTGGTCTATTATCCAACCCATTATCATCGACAGCTGTAAGTACTGTTGCGACACCAGCAACAGTAGCGTCATCTACGCCATTTGGATTTGGAAAGCCT
Source organism: Trichobilharzia szidati (assembly GCA_944472155.2). Classification (NCBI taxonomy): domain Eukaryota; kingdom Metazoa; phylum Platyhelminthes; class Trematoda; order Strigeidida; family Schistosomatidae; genus Trichobilharzia; species Trichobilharzia szidati. The sequence continues at coordinate 121,054,087 of OX235274.1, read as the reverse complement.
GATCTATCTGCGACGGCTACGTCTACTGCTGCTTCAGGATTTGGCGTGTCATCATTAGGAATTATGTCTGGTACATCATCATCAACTGCTGCAACATCTATCACAACAGCAACATCGTTTGGCGGCATTACATCATCAGTGACTTCTCTGGCTGCTACAACTACTACCACTTCTGTTCCATCTGTATCCACTGCAACTGCTACATCGATTACTTCTACTCCACAAACTTTAACCTATAATCAATTAGAGGATTTAGTTAACAAATGGACTCTTGAACTTGAAGAGCAAGAACGATATTTTCTTGATGAAGCCGAACGTATTAACCAGTGGGATCAAACATTGATTACAAATGCAGAGAGTATAACTTCAATGTATGAAAAAGTGGAGACTTGTCAGTGTGAACAAAGTCGTCTGGAACAGGTAGGTGAAGCAGCCCATTATCTCCATTTCTATTCAACCTCATCATAGATGTACTAATGGACTTAACCCTAACTCACTTCAGCGACTCAGGGATTGACTTGCTACCAGGGAATAATCTCGTTGACTTAGAATATGCAGACGATATAGTCCTTCTAGGCGAGTACGCTGAAAGAATGCAGTCTTCTGAACACCTTTGGCTGCAATCTACGAATGTTTGGCATGTGATTCGCTCCCGCCAAATGTAAGATGATGTTACAGGATTGGACTACACCGACTCCTAGATTAGAAATAGGAAGTGCAGTGGTAGAGCACGTTGTCAGCTTCACTTACTTCGGAAGTACTATCAGCCCCAAAGGGTTGATCTCTGACGAAATCTTAGCACGGATACAGAGGGCTAATTTCGCATATGCCAGTTTACACCGTCTCTGGCTTAGTAGACGTGATATCCAACTATCGACCAAAGGGCGTGTGTACTGCTCATCAGTCCGCTCCGTCCTCCTCTATGGCTGTGAGACCTGGCCATTGAGAGTGGAAGACATGAAAAGATTAGCTGTCTTTGATTATAGGTGTCTGCGTTCTATCTCCCGTGTGAAGTAGTATAATAAGGTGAGCAATATTGAGGTTAGGCGTTGAGTGCTAGGTAAGTGGGAGGGGAAATCAATCGACGAGGCTGTGAAATTACATCGACTGAGATGGTTAGGACATGTGTTACTCATGGATGCCTAGTCATCGCCTTCCTCGACAATGGGCAATGTTAGCTGATATAGAGTCAGGCTGGAAAAGAGCTAGCGGCGGTCAAACGAAAACATGGCACCAGTCAATGAAATATATAACAGTTAGTCTAAGCCACGTAGGAAGGTATAGACTTCCTGACTGGTTGGAGTCCTGGGGACGGTAAAATCCAATGGTTGGAAACAATTGGTGACATGGCTCAAAGTGATCGTTCTCAGTGGCGCAGATGCATCCACTCCTTATGACTTGTGATTTCCAATGAAACTGTTTTGTTCTTCGTTATTACTATTCCTTTGTCTCACACCTCTGTTTACTGTCTATATTATGCATTTCTCCTACATTCTTCTCTTGCTTTGTGTGCTACATGGAGTGGAGTGTGGCGACTTCAGCTGCCGCACATATGTGCAAAGTTCTATGTCGAAAACACACAGGCAGACAAGTGAAGCTAGTTTGACTGATTGCGTAATTTACAGCAAGGGCGAAAAAGTTATAAGCTTAAACGCACGCTTAGAATTACTTCAGTTCAGTGTGCTAAATTTATTCGACTTAACTGAGTGGCATTGTGAAGTATAGACCAGGCAGTTTTGTTTTTTCGAGGTCGAAGCAGTTGGGACAGAGTCGGCAGCATAGAGCTATTGGTTGGTTGGCAGCTGGTTTCTAATACCAGTTTTGTTTGTGCCTGTTTCTTGAAAGGATATTAAAATTGTTCCTGTGCTTATATCATCAAAGGAATCAAGCGTTAAGTTCAGACCTGTTGCTGTTACCTCAGTATTTTAAAAAATGATGGAAAAACTGCTTTTATTTGACTCCGAACCTTCGTTGAAGGCTTCTAACGAGCTTAGTCAATATGCTTATCAACACAGTAAATGTACTTTAGATATCACTGTTGTCTTATATCACGATATAGTTTCTAGCTTAGGAAGAGGTGCCAAATATGTTCGGTATGCGTTCCTAGATTATACATCTGCCTTTGACTCTGTACCTAAGCTTCTTTTGTTAGACATGCTTGCTGTGACAAGCAGAGTGCTGGACTAATAAGTGGTTACATTCCCATTTTTCTGAAAGGAAGCAATACATTGTATGTGGTGGGAAGTCCTCCATTGCTTTATTTACTCCAACTGGTGTTCCTCAAAGAGCTTTTCTTTCTCATATTCCGTTTTCTTCACTCTTACATGGATTGGCACATTCTGATGATGCCAATTTTGTTAAATATGCCGGTGGTCTAACTGTTTCCATGCTGATCACTTCTCAATCAGGTTGTTCCAAAATGAATAACTTTTTATTAGAAATCAGTTAGTGGTCCTTTTTAAATGGTCTCAGGCTTAATCCTTCCAAATGTTAGGTGGCTAATTTCACTTTCAGACACAAGCACGACTTACATGAACTGGTTAGTTAGCATGACTCTACTATCATTGGTGGTAATGAAGTTGGAACTTAATCGAATGTTAAATATCTTGGACTGTGCATTTCCTCTAATCACCTTTCCTGGTCTTCCCACATTGTGTTAGCTTACAGAAAGATATTTCGTTTGATGTTCTATGTAAGGACTTAAAGACCATCTGATATCATTCCCTCTCTACTGTTACCGTTTGTTAATTCTTGTATTCTGCTTATACCTCTTTACTGTTCCCCTTTAATCTTTCCTGATCTACTTAAGAAAGACTTTATTATTTTGCGTAGGGCACTAAAAGCTGTCAGTAGGGCGGGTGGGGTGTTGCTAGACCAACTCGTCAGTACTGTTTTAGGTATACACATGCAAGAAATTAACGGATATTATCTTGTCAGATCGTGAGCATCGTCTCCATACACAACTATCTCCTTACTTCTATCTCATCAAGTAAGGGAACTAAAAGCAACTATAGAAGACGTTATGCTCGGATGACTAGGTATAAAAGACTCTACAGTACCTTGTTTGGTACATATTTTATGCGATGAGAAAAGTGTAAGACAGGGCACTACCGACTTACTGCGGAACACTAAGTTAGCGACCTTGTTTATTCTTCCATTCATTGTTATATTTTTGTCAATACTTTCGCTTAAGCTTTAATTTCATACTATTATTTAATATTATCAGTGTAAATTCCCTGTTATTACCTCTTGTAATGAGAAAATACTGCAGCGCATGCTGAAAATTCCATATTTGTACCAAAAGCACGGTTCGGATAAAGTCATTATTATTGCTGTTTGTGTGCTGTTTATATGGAATATGATTAGACCGCTATGCTCATTTGTATAGGAGAAAAGCAGTTGCGTTTGCTTATGGAAGTGTGTTTGTGTGTGTGGTTATTGCATCCCAGCTGTGCCCACACCATGCTAGTTCTCATTTTTATATTCTTTTGTAGAAAGTAGGCACCAGGACTGGGACTGTGGTGCTACTACCATTATATACCTCATAGTTTTGAACATTTTGTCATAAAATCGTTTTATATATTTAATCAAGAATTATGCTGTTTAACTGAAAGTCCTTGGCTTGTGTATTCCACTATTGAAGTCAGAGTTCAGTATCTGAATGTTGCATCAGCGCGAACGGGTTGATCGCTGACGAAATATCAGCACGGAATACAGAAGGCTTGTTTGGCATTCGCCTGCCAACTTACACCATCTCTGGCCAAGTAGACGTAATATCCCTCTGCCTATCGACCAAAGGACGTATGTAATGCTCAGCAGCTCACTTTGTCCTTCTCTTTGACACAGGTATGGCCAATTGAAAGCGGAAGAAATGAAAAGATTAGCTAGCTGTCCGTGATCATAAGTGTCTGTGTTGTATATCCCTTGTTAAGCGATATAATAAGGTGAGCAATATTGAGGTTAGGCTTCTGTCGAGTGCTAGGTAAGGAGAGGAAGTCAATCGACGAGGTTGTGAGTTTACTCCGATTGAGATGGTTAAGACGTGTGTTGCGTACGTGTGCCTAGCCATTGCCTTCCTCGACAACGGCCAATGTTAACTGAATGACATGATGAGTCAGGTTGGAAAAGAGTTAGCTAGGGGTGGTCAAACGAAAACATGGTTTCATCAGTCAATGAAATTCACAACAGTTAGTTTAAGCCAGCTGCCACGTAGGAAGATGTAGACTTTCTGGTTGGGGTCCTCGGGGCGGTAAAAACCAACGTAGGCTGGAGACAAACCCTGACATGGCTCAGGGTGATAGTTCTCAATGGCTGGTGCAGATGCATTCCGTCTTTGCGATTTATTCTATTCAATAAAACTCTATTGCTCTTCTATATTACTATCCTTTTTTCCTCACTCACACTCGTGTTTATTATCTTTGTCGCTCTTTTTTGAATCTCTCTTTACTCTCTTCTCATGCTCTGTGTGGTACATGGAGGGAGTGTGTGGCAACTCGAACTGAGTGGTGCACATCTGTGCAAAATTGTTCTATGTTGAAACCAGTCAGTCATCTGAATGCTTTCCCCTAAATTTTTTTAATCATCCCGAAATCATTGGAAAAGTGGCAGAGCACTAAGGAGTATGTACCTGTTTTTTTAGTGCGTATACTTGACTATTATGCTGTTCTGTTAGCTGTGTAGTAGAATGAAACATTGGTCAAAAACACTGCTCCCAAAACAATCGCATTTACGGCAGATATTTCTGCCATGGCGCATAAAGGAAGTATTTATTGTTTTTTGACTTAGTAGTTCTCTTTGAGTCTGGTGGTGGTGGTGGTGGTTTAACTGCAAAGCTTTTTGTTATCCTTTTAGACAACATCTTCAAAGACTATTTCAAAGTGAAGTGAGTCTTTTTTCGTGTTCTCTCTGTCTGTCTGTCTGGATTCAACATAGAACTTGGCACCGAAGTGCAGCAGTTCGAGTTGCCACGTTCCAAATAGCACACAAAGGTAGACAAGAAAATGAGTGAATGGAATCAATAGAATTCACATAAGTATAAGAGTGAAACAGAATGAGTAATGGTAGAAAGGAATATGAAGGTTAAAGAGACTGAATACATCTGCGTAAGCCATTGACAACGATTTTGAGCCATGTCACCTATTGTCTCCAGCCATTGATTCTTAGAGTCCCGAGGGCGGGCCCCAACCAGGAAGTCTGCATCTCCCTACCTGACTCAGTTTAACTGTCAGGGATTTCATGGATTGATGAGGCCATGTTTTTGTTTGGCCACCACTTACTCTTTTCCAACCTGCACCTATATCAGCTAGTAATGCCCGTCGGGGGAGACGATGGTTAGGCATGCGCAGCACGTGGCCTAACCATCTCAATCTATGTAACTTCATAGCCTCTTCGAATGATTTTCCTTCTTTGCCCAACACTCTACGCCTAACGTCAACATTACTTACCTTATTATACCACCTAACGCGAGAAAGAGATCGTAAACATCTGTGGTCAAAAACAGACAATCTCTTCATGTCTTCCGCTCTCAATGGCCACGTCTCACCGCCATAGAGAAGGACGGAGCGAACTGCTGAGCAGTATACACGTCCCTTGGTTGACAGCCGGATGTCACGCCTACGCCAGAGACGGTGTAAGTTAGCGAAAGCAGCCCGAGCTTTCTGGATCCGTGCTGTGATTTCGTCACCAATCAATCCGTTGGTGCTGATACAACTTCCCAAATAGGTGAAGTGGTCAACATGTTCTATCACTTCACTCCCTATCACTAAGCTAGCAGTTGACGTAGTCCAGTCCTGTAGCAGCATCTTACATTTCACAGGGGCGAATCGCATGCCAAACATACGAAGATTGCTGCTCAAGGTGTTCAGAAGACTCTGCATTTTGTCAGCGTCCTCCCCTAACAGGACTATGTCATCTGCGTATTCTAAGTCTATAAGACTATTCCCTGGTAACAAGTCGATTCCTAAGTCGTTACGTTCGGTTAAGGATACTTCCATTAGCATATCTATGATGAAGTTAAACAGAAAAGGGGAAAGTGGACATCCTTGACGGACACCACTGGTTGTCATCTGAATTGAAATCGTGTTCTCTATGAATAATAAGATAACTCCTTGTTTGTTGATGATATTATGTTTGTAATGGATTGTTCTCAGAGGTTTTATTTTATCCTTGAGCACATAAAAATACACTAGTGGTCAAGATCTCTCCCTTTAGTTGAAGGTATTTAGGATTTTTAAAAGCTATGTTTGTTGTCATCATGATCCAAGTACGCCTTAATAGTGCAAACTCTTAGCACTTTTAGCTCTTGCATTCAACTTTTCGCGAAACGACTCGGCAAACGGATATGGATAACCTTACTGGATAGTTTTGATTTGTCTATTTATGGCTTGATTTTCTGAGGGTCTGTGTAAATATGAATTACCATATGTTATGACGGGGGGGGGGTTACTGGGGGTTCGCGGTTTCGTCTAACCTTACTAGCATACGTCTCCAAAACACGACGCTATGCCCAGCTGACTACTTGAAATTATCTCCCTTACTGAGATAGACAAAAAAATCGGACGACGACGCCAACTGGAACAACAACGACCTTCATTAAGCAACATGCATGGTATATTATACTTACAAAACCTCAGAAAATTAAGCCATAAACAAACCAATCAAAACTGCCCAATCGGGTTATCATGTTAGTGCATGTATAAGTGATGACTTTACAGCTAATAAAGAAGCTTATCTGTCCTAACAGAAGGCTAATTATACTACTAGTAGACTGCTCCGACCCTTATAGTTGGAGCGGAGTTCGAAGCTGTGACCCATTGGTTAGAGGATGTCAAGAGGCTAAAACAATGAGCCACAACTCTGCTCCACTTGTTGAATGAAAAATAGTAGTATAGTTTGGGTATAATAGTTCTAATGTTATTATTTTTAATCTTTTCTTATTTTCATGTAAAATTTCTGCTTCTCGATTTATTTTTTTTTTCAAATTGAAATTATCAAGGAGTTGGATTTCATTGAAGGTCAACAACGTGAATTGGAAAGTCTACTTGAACCGTTAGAACGTGCAGTCAATGAATTACCACCGGGTCATTTACATTCAGATTATGAACGTGAAGCAATCTTCCAGCTGGCTACAAATGTTGATCTTGAATTGGGCCAGCTATTGTCTGATTTACGTGAAATAGCTGATCAAACGAATAGTACAACTGCATCTGCTGTAACAGCATTGAATAGTAACAGTAGTGGTGCTCCAGGCTTAAATGCATCATCAACTGTTGCTACCCCTGGTGGTGGCAGTGCTATAAACTCTGTAAATTCATTGGATGATTCTAAAAAGGATAATGCTACTATTAATGGAAAGAAAGGTTCAGGCAATAATAGTGCAGATGTTATGAATCAAATTACACGTATTCTTAATTGTCATATGCATTCATTGAATTGGATTCATCATAATACGCGTAAGTTTAAATGCGTATTAATCTCTTTGTGGCCAAGTTAAACTTTAAGCACCACCACTAACTACCAATCAGCGACCTTGAACGGACCAATCACGTGGAAGAGGGACTTTCGATTATAGAAAACGTATATTTATGGGGGAAAAAGCATAAAAACTGCCAAAAACCGTTACATAGGGTATCTTTCTCTAACATGTGACAGAAGCATCTCCCAGTTTTAGCGAAGGAGTGTCAATAGAAAAGTTACACCACATTCTATACATATATTCATCTAAATGGTTATAAATGAAATGCTTTTGAGATCCATTTATAGCCCTAATCCAATTTTTAATCTTCCCTGAAATCCTTCTATAGAATTCGTGTGTGTGTGTCCCTGTGATGGATCCACAAAATCACTAGTAATGGTTCACTCTGTGATAAATATATCCAAGGGATGACAGCGAGTTATAACTTTTCCATTCATTGGTATGTACTGTAGATCCCTGTTTCACCAGTCGAGTGACAATAGGTGTACTAAGTTAGTAGACTTTCTGCAGGGAGGTGTCATATAAACCGATCATGAACACAGTTGTATTTTTTCTTCAACAAGACAGTTTCGTCCATATGTACGATGACACCTTCTCCGTCTAACAACGAAGTATTTCTCTCCATTTTCCATGAGGCGTTGTCTCTGCAGTTCTGGTACCACTGAATTACTGTTGACACGAGGCTTTTTTCCGTTTCAGCAGCTGCGCCTTTCACAGGTTGTTTTGAAACCCAGTAGTTACAAATATACAAAATCTGGGTTAGGGAGAGATGCGACCTAGCAAAAAATGTTCCTACAAAATACTAGAATCATCAGCTTACCTTGCCTAATACTAACTGGTCTCAAGCAAACTGCACAACGATGGACATCCGCCAATCGACCTCCTAAGGCTTTTTGAACTCTACATGAACAAATCCTCTCCTTCTTCTTCTTATTGTTCCCTTCGGTTCCTAGTGGAACATAGGGCTTCAACTGCACGCCTCCACTTGCTTCTGTCTTCTGCTGTACTTTTCACTTGCATCCATGTTAGTCCATACTGTTTCAACTCTTCTTCACACGATCTCCTCCATGTCACCCTTGCACCGACGTCCCACTCGCCGCTTCCCTTTCGGGTTCCACTCGAGCGTTGGCCTGACGCGCGATGTCACCCAGCGGCCTCCTCTGCTCAGTGAGTGTCCAATCCATCTCCACTTTCTCCTGCATATTTGTTGGGTGATTGGTTCTTGTTTTGTTTGTTCTCGTAGTTTCTTGTTGGCGATTCTTTTCGGCCATCTGATCTTCAGTATAGAGCGAAGACAGTTAGTTGTTGATAAAGGTCTGCAAGAGGCTGTTGGAAATATTCTTTGTGACCTACCAAGTTTCTGATCTCCTTCTTAAGCAACCCCAAATCCAGACAATACTGCAAAACCTTATCCTCATCGAACTGCAAGCGTAACTTCGTTAAAGCAGGAATGTGACGCGAAACAAGCGGAATACAACCTTGAACTCACGTGGATGAATCTCATTGGATCATTCGAGGACATTTGCTGATTGGTAGTTAGTGGTGCTTAAAGTTTAATTTGGCCAACTTTGTAATTTTGTTAGGTGTGTGTGTGCATGTGTTTTAGTAGTTTGTTATTCTCCGGTGTTGAGTTGAATAACCTTCATCACTGTTCATGGTACTTGTTGGCCATACACACAACCACTCCTCACGGAGATAGATGCTAACTGCTTAGTCTGAGTTCATTGGGATGTACAGAATTAAAGGTGTGTGTGAATTGCTGGTGACAGCTTAAAACTGTTCATCAACCTCATGCTCCCTGTTGTCATTCAGATAATCAAGAATGTAACATTGGCGAAAATAACAAACTATGTTCTGCAAAGAAAAGTTTCTCTGATGACAAAGTCATCTTCACCGACCCTGCGGTTGTACCTGTATTCGCTAAAATTTATAGTTTGCCTCCCACTGACTAAGTGGTAAATTGGAGATTCTGGGGTTCGATCGCCGTAGAGGGTCATGGGTGCGTATTGTCTGAAGAGCTTGAAACTAGGGCGACACAACTATCCAGTACTTCCTGGTCTCGTGGTTCGAGTTCGATTCTCAGTTCGCGGATTCCTAAATCTCATCGTTCACTGGCAAGGGGTATGAGGCTTACCACCCTTCTCCGTCCCGTAGGGACAACACCATTGCTACCTGGAACTTCAGAGCTTTGAAGCCCTATGTTTCACTCCGAATGGAACGCAGGAAAAAAAGTGTACCAATTAATACACAGCTACCCAGAAATGATGTTCAAAGGTGGGAAAAGATGATGTAATAATCATCAAGACAATGTAATATTGTCCAGGGATAGTGTAACATCAGAAGAGGACAAGAGAATTTGGTAACCGAGTTATTTATTGACAACTCGATATACAAATATACGGACAAAACACATCTACCATATATTAGAATCACAGTTTGCATATGTGTGCGGTAGTATTTTGCTGTTTTGTCTTCCATTCATGTTTTCTATATAGTTTCAAAAGCATGGTGTTCATGAAATCCACCTCTCCCTTACTCGCTATTCTTGCAGCTGATATACGTATTTATCTCTACATCTATTTAATACTTATACCTCTTTTCAGTAGCACGAACCAAAAGAATCATTTTACAATTGAGCTGGAGTGCAATTTCAGTATGGGTGTAGTTTTCGTTGGCTAGGGGTGCTAGCCTCATGCTCAATCTTCTGTGTTTTCCAGTTTCATCACTGGTTAGTAAACTAGACAAAGTTTGAGCGTGCAGTGGGCAAGAATTGAATTTGGGGCGAATGTGTGGGGTTGGCAGGCATTCTGTTATTGTGAGTTGACATAGTAGGTTAGAAAACCATTGGAAGAAGACCTGAGAGCACTGGATGGCTAGCTGTTGCGTCCTAGTTTGGGACTCTTCGTGAGTATGCACCCACTACCCATGGTTCGGACTCGAGACTTTACGGTTACAGGACGAGCTCGTAGACCATTAAACCACTGGGGGGCGATCCAATGCAGTGGCCGGAACCATGGATTCCAACTTCTGTCAATTCACAATATAGCCCGATCACTAGCCAGTGTCATCGCTGGCGAGTATATTTCCTTGCAGCCGACCTGCTATACTCCACTGGCCATGACTTCTCACTAGAATCCAGATAACCACTACCTACCTGAATAGGGCCAGTCGTCAGTGATCATCAGATTGATATTCAGGTGCTGGTTTTCAGAAATTTGATTGACTACATCGTGAATTGACATAAGTTGGGACTCATAGACTGACCATTGGATCGGGTCCCAATGGCTTAACGGTCTACTAGCTCGCTGTATCGTGACTGGAAGATCCTGGGTTGAGACCCTGGCAGTGGGTGTGTACTGGTGATGAGTCCCAAACCAGGCTGACAAAACATCTGTCCACTACCCCGTGGTGGTTTCTCAATGATTCTCTAACAACTGTTTTCAGCTCATGATGACATTTGTAGTGTTTTTGTTATTGCCTAACGGCTTTGTTAATGCATTGGTTTAACAAATTCATGCTATCATCCTATGCAAAATGTATTGAATTAATTATTTTTAAGCATTTTGGTAATATATATTTTTTCTCTCTCTCCTTTTTTCTTTGCTGTGTTTTCGCTTTCTGTCATCAATCAATCTATCTCTCCCGTGAAAAATCACATGTCACAACAACAACACAGAAGAAATAATGGATCGTTTGAAAATGTTGAATGGTGTCTCATAAAATTGGCCAGTGGTCAGTGCAACAAACTGATTGTGTTTACAACTCCTCTTATGTGTGTTATTTTGATATATTCAATCAGAATAAAGATATCTTTTAACTTCACTTGACTTTTTGAATATAAATGTATATACAAATTATTCGTGTTTGTGGATGTATTTCCTGATTGACCTTAATTATAGATCTATTATTATTATTATTGTTCCCTTGGGTTCCTAGTGGAACATAAGGCTTCAACTGCACGTCTCCACTTGCTTCTGTCTTCTGCTGTACTTTTCACCTGCATCCATGTTAGTCCATACTGTTGCAACTCTTCTTCACACGATCTCCTCCATGTCACCCTTGCACCGACGAACCACTCGCCGCTTCCCTTTCGGGTTCCACTCGAGCGTTGGCCTGACGCACGATGTCACCCAGCGGCCTCCTCGGCGAGTGTCCAATCCATCTCCACTTTCTCCTGCATATTTGTTGGGCGATTGGTTCTTGTTTTGGGACCGGCTAGAAAACTAGCGAGCTAGTAATTTAGGCGAGGTTTATTATTATCATTATTATTGTTAATTGAATACCTACTTAGTAGTAGTAAAGTATTGAGCACCAAGAAATGCTCTACATATTGTGCGAGTGCTGAGATACCTCCTACACGCGGATGCTCAAATGAGAGTAGCAGGTGGCTATCGCGTCCTAAGTGGGGGGGACCACTACTCCACGAAGCTTCTTTGACTTGATCCACAAGAGGCAAAGTGACGTCAACAACTACTTTCCCATGATTATCGATGACCAAAACAAGTTGGTAAGCCATTTCGATCCTTTGGGAGGGGGGTCACAGTTTCCACAGTCTCTAGTTGGAACTCTATGTCATGTCCACCGTTCTGGTGATAGGTACTTAACATTGGCATTCGGTGTCTTGCTCTTTTTGTAAGAGAAAAACTCCCAAGTGGAGAATACAACTCCTTTGGCAGAGGCTATAAACGTGTGACTGTGTATGTGAGAGCATTTTGAGAAGAAGGTCAGAGTGTAACCACGGTTTTTTTTATGGGTAACATTGGTCAAATCACAAACTAGGAATTAGATCATCAGAGTCATTATGGTTAATTCTACTGTTTTGAAGTTAACTAATTCACTCAGTTATTAAACCACCTCCATGTCACTTCGATTTATGCTGATATGTACACATTGTGAACATTGACTACTACCCGGTTGGGACAACCTAAAGAATAGCGACCATGGAGTGCGGACACACCGATGACTGACCTGGGACGCATGCCGTCCGTTGGATTTCAGAATCTGCCGTTAGTACAAGTGCCAGTGTGTGACCACTGTGCACCAATTGAGGTGCGAATTTCATCGTGATCTCGTGTTTAATTACTGTTTGGACAATGCGTTGATAGCATGTTAGCGTTAGGGTGTATCATTGTTGTCGGTGTTTCTCTAGTAAATATACATAAGAGGAGAGTATTTCCTTGTTCATATAGATAAAACGGATACCGATATGATAGATACGAAACATGAAAACGGATACTCTCCATTGTAACCGGGATCTGTTTTTCGGTTAAGTCAGGGTAAAGTATCGTCTTTGATGTATTTCACCATTATTATTGTCAATTTTCTCGCTTAAATAAACGGCTTTTCGATATAGAATATACGACAAGTTCTGTAATTCAACGAATGGCATGCGTTCAAGGTCGTTATTGGTGCGTTCACACTCAATGGTCGCTATTCTTTATATTTGCTCCCCGGTTGGTGTAACCACGATATTTTTCTACGCAGAGTAGAAGCTCTAGGATGACACAAAGTCTGTAAAGAACGGTGAAGAAGCTGCTCATTGGCATAAGCTCAAGTTAACTTACAGCCACTAGGTTTCGGGTTCCAGCTGCCCACCGCCCCACCTCATCTACTTCACCTTGGGTAACTGGTTAGTATTATTTGCCCTCAGACAGTATGCGGCTCATGGTCCGATATTTCTGCTGATTGTGCCTGGGAATTGGTGAGGTATGGTGTAAAGTAGGATTTGTCACACATGATGATTGACGGCGACTGGATACTTGTGTGAAAATATCAAAATCATTCTGCCTAAATTAAGCAAGGTATGTTTTGCTTACCACTGGTTCCTGATTTTCAATCACAAAGTCTATAATCTCATCTTGTAACTTGGATGTTCTGGACCCTTAGTTGATGGTTATGGGGAGTACTACTGAAGAGTCACAGACTGCGGCGAAACAACTGTCCGTTACTGCCTGGTTTGTTTTTGGTGTTTCTCTAATCAATGTCAGCCAGTGGTCCGAGTTGAAGTCAATCGAATCCCTACAAACTAACACGTAGAAATCATGGATGGAAACTGTTGGATAATAGTTCTGTTTGACAGTGTTAGTGCGAAGTGTTTTGTAATGTTTATTGATCTTTATGGACTATTCTGCGGTGATAGATAGAATATTCTACAGTCATTCTCAGTTTTAAATGCTTCTACAACTGTTAATGAGTTAAAGCAGAATCACGAATAGACTAGAATATTTATAGCCTCATACCTAACTTAGGAGTGCGTTGGTCGGTAACTGAACCTCTGACCATATGCGTGGTTGACGAGCATTCGACCACTGAACCACTGATGCATAATTAATTCATTGTGTTACTAGTTCTGAGGAGTGTTGTTCCACAGTATTTAGAGAAGATTTATGTATGTATACTTTCGGCTAGTGAGTCTCGGGTTCGAATCCCACCACGCACCAACTTCAATCGGAGCTATTTGACAGTAACGTTGACCCTCTGTCGATAAGTATACCTCCCACAGCGTGGTAAATTGAAATGTACTTTGATTGGACATTGGTTAGTAACTTGTTTGATGTATCTAGTCCTTTGTTTGGTGCAGACAGAATTCTATCAGTCAAGTTTGCAATGTGACTACCATTCTAAGCCGCTCGTCATCATGGTGCACTTTGAATAGTTGATATTAGATTGATTGGAGGCAATCGGCTGGAAGCCATCCTTGACCTGGGTTTCGTGCCGGTTGGCAGTCGTCAACAGTGCGTATCTTACAGGGGGTTAATTGGGAGTCCGAATAGCTCAGTGGTAATGTCTCTAACTGCAGCACTGTGTGACACGAATCCGAATTTCAGAAGGGACATGAGTTCCTTCAGTGTTGCAGATACTCCTTGCTGATGGTGCCAACAAGCACGAAACCTACGTCAGGTAGGGCTTCCTGTGGCCGATTGCCTCCAACCATCTTATCGCAGCAATTCACAGCGGATTGAATGCATGCTGAGGAGACCGTTGTTTGGCATCGTGTGTCAGACACTCTCTTTAGTGGAACCCGTAAAGGAAATGACGAGTTGATCTGGCATCGGAACCTGAATGTCCTAGGTTCGTGCTGCGGAAGGGCTTAGGACTGAGACGAAATACCTACCTGTCTAGTACTCCATGGTTTTCAGTGTTTCCCCAATTGATGTTAGTTTTCTATCTGACTTGAAACTAATCAAATCTCATTGGCTTGAGCACTAGTCTTTCAGCCAATGGGTTTTTGATTGGAGTTCCGCTTCATCTTCGACTTGGGCGATTCGATAGTTTCACCAACCTTCACACAGTTTCACTGTTCCAGAAAGATTCAATGAGTGTCACTCCTTCCACCCAGCTCTATTTGGTCATATTTGAAGAAAGCAGATAAAGTATAATATTGTGTGTTAATAATTAAGAGGATGACTTATTCGAGAAGTTGTCACACTTTTGTAATTTATATCTGGTTTACCACTTGTAATCAATAGAAATCATATTTGCAGTTCACACTCTTCGATCTGGCTAGCAAACGCTACTCATTGATGTGGATGGTATTCAATTACTCATGTCAATCAATCAGTAGTATATAACAGTCAGTGAGAAAGTCGTGACCAGCAGGTCGGGCATGAGGATAAATACTCGCCAGTGATGACATTGGTTAGGGGTCGCGCTATATCGTGAATTGGCAGAAGTTGAAATTCATGGTCCTGACTATTGTATTGGATCGGGTCCCAGAAGCTTGATGACCTACGAGCTCGCCCTGTAACCGAAAGGCCCTGGGTTCGAACCCTGGTGGTGCTGCTGAAGAGTCCCAAACTAGGACGGAACAGCTGTCCAGTACTCCCTGGTGGTTTTCCAATGGTTTTTTAACCGATGTCAGGTCATGATGAAAAATTTAGACAATTTCAGCAGATGAAAGTAAATGTCACTATGGTTTTTGTCACGAATTGACATTGGTCGGAGTATTATTGAAAATTTAGGAGCACTGGTGTGGAACTCCTTAAGAGTTCACCTCAAGACTCCACTAGGTATCGACTAATAAATAATTCGATAACTAACTTCGTCTGGTGACAAAATCTACATGGATATTTTTCGAAAAGTCCCCTACAAACACAATATCTGAAAAGCCAAAGGTGTTGTAGAAAATACTCTGTTCATTTAAGTCTTATTTGATGGTAAAATTATAATACTTATTCATAACATCAGTTAGAGAAACAAGCGAATAGTGGGGGGAATTTGACATTATTAAGCCATACACTGAGTGGAAAAAAATCAGACGACCAAAACACTTTTTATTTAATAGAGTTTTAGATTTTCCCGTCGACTGATTGGACCGAAGTGCTCGGTCTCAGGTTGACATGTCGGCTTCTTGTGCAGATGCTTCGACCATGTCTGGGCATGTAGTTAGAATTTAATTGGTGGATGGTGACTAGCAGTGGAATCCACGATGCGCATTTCATC
Source organism: Trichobilharzia szidati (assembly GCA_944472155.2). Taxonomy (NCBI): domain Eukaryota; kingdom Metazoa; phylum Platyhelminthes; class Trematoda; order Strigeidida; family Schistosomatidae; genus Trichobilharzia; species Trichobilharzia szidati. The sequence continues at coordinate 121,038,171 of OX235274.1, read as the reverse complement.
CTATTTGGGTTCGTCACCGGCTGGATGTACCTGCATTCCCCAGTGAGTGATGATTTTCTCACTGGGGCTCGAATCCAGTGCCCATAGTTTCAAACGCCAAAGCGTTATCCACTAGACCACTTGAGCCACGAGAGCCACCTCTTGTGCTACGGGTCATATTAATTATTTAATTGAATTTTGGATTTTCCCGTCGATTGATTGGGCCGAAGTGCTCGGTTTCAGGTTGACTTTTTATTTACCTAATCATACTACATAGTATTATGATATTGTTACTGATGATATTCCTAATTTTGGTGGACTGGATTATTCGGAACACTGTGCGTGGGAAGCTAGAAAACAAGAGTACGTTGGACCGATAAGAAAACTCTAGAAAATGTGAACTTCGCAGACGAATTATGCATAATCACACACAAATCCGAAGACTGATGGGCGAAAACCAACAAGTTGCCAACAATCACTATCCACTATCAACGGAATATATTTGGAAGAGGTCGCTTCCTTCACTTATCTATCTGTACACCGTCGTCTCAACTACAGGCGACGTCATGGATTAGGATGCAAAAGTCAGGCAAGATCGGATAGACAGGATAGACCTTCACTACTGAAATCGTTTTGGAAGTATTCTGCACTTAGCATAGATAACAAAATTCGGATTATCAACACCAATGTTGAATCAGTTAGTTATTCTATATAGGTCAGAAATATGGAGCTGTCGTCCTGAGAATCTTTTCAACACAGGATGCAGCAAACTTTTATCAATAGCTGCCTTTACTGGCTTCATACTGAAGATCAAATGGCCAGAAACAAAGTCTGGGAACGAACCAGTCATGAACTTGTTAATTAACACATATCCCAAAGAAAGTGAAGATGGATTGAACGTACACTAGGGAAACCGTCAAGTAACATCGCGAGCCAGGCCATCGAGTGGGAAACGAAGAGTTTGTTGTGAGTCTAAGGGTGATATGGAGGAGATGAGAGACTATGGGCAATCGTGGATTCAGCTGAAGAGGACTTCAGAGAACGGGGTGAAATGGAGATATGCTGTTGTAGCCCTATGTTCCACTTGGAACCCAAGAGAATAATAATAATAAATAAATAATATTACCACCGAGTGAGGTTTGGATGAATGGAGTATTTAGCATAACACATTAACGTTTCAGATTTTGTGTTTTGGCTTGTAGTTAAAGACAGTAATGTGGTTCTACTCATTTTGTACTGTTGCAGAAGCATTTAGTTTTCTTAACACTTGTCATATTCAGAAGTTCATATCTTGTGTTTTTGGGGTTGGGTCGTTTTGATTTCTACTGTGACTTCTTCACCTAATAACATCAACCAACAAACCACTGAAAAGCCGCTTTCCCACTGCATAGTTGTTTCGTCCCAGTTTGAGATTCCTCAACAATATTCACTAACCGTGTATACAGATTTATATAGTAGAATAGTAAGCCAAATATTATCTGCATAAATTTGAGCTACACGTTCCCAAGGGTAATTTAGACTCGAATGATGAATTATGTAATGATCAGTAAAAGTTATAGATTTTGCATAACTAGAGAAGTGTCTATCGTACATCTGGTAGCTGATATGTACCTGATAATCTGATACCAAGTAGAAGTGTAACGTCAAAAGACGAGAGAACCTTAGTAACGGACCTTTATTGATGAGAATCCCATCATATTTATACATTTTTAACCACACTAAAATTTGGGTAGGTGAGCGGATGGTTTTAACTGTTCTGATTGGTCGATTGGTTGATTGACTCAAGGTCAAACAGTGAGACGAAAATTTTTTCCAATGAGATTATTTCCTGACCATACTGTGAACTAGTTCCAGATTTGAGGAATAAACACTTCTGTCTTTGCAGTGTTTGGCGTAAAATGTTGATTTCATTGTTGGTTGCTTCCTATCAATCTGCATCTACATACTACTTGTAAATCTTGTCAGTAATACACACACATAAATAGTTAACATGGGTTTTTGAATGTGAAGTACACATAGATTGAAAGTGAGGATGCTTAAAATCAATGTAAACCATATTTCAAAGTTTGATTACAAACTCATTTCAGTTAAAGTACCATTGAAAACAGCCTAGTCGTGGTCCATCCTCTATGATCCTTCACCTATGATCCCATCGGTGATCGAAACCAAGACCTAAGGCTAACAAGAAGAGAGTTCGTTAGCCATTCAGTCACTGGGACGACATTTAAAATAAAAAAGTTTGATATTGGGAATTAAGGCAATTTACGGATGTGATGATTCTATTATCTTCGAATACTAGTGTCATTATTATGGTATGAATTAGTTTAACTGAAGAAAGTACCATTATACTTGAAGTAATCTGGTGAATGGTGACTAGCAGTGGAATCCTGTATTATGCACATCTCGTCCTTTCTGGGACTCGTCATCTGAATGTATCTGCATTCCCTAGTGAGTGATGGTGTTTCCACCGAGGTTGGAACAAGAAAGTAAAAATTGAATTGTAAACAATCACTGACATCCGTTGTCCAAGAGGTGGCTCTCGTGGCCCAAGTGGTTTATTGGATGACACTCTGGTGTTTGGAACAATGGGTAGTGGTTTCGAATTTCAGTGGAAACACCATCCCTCACTCACTGGAGAATTCAGGTACATCCGGATGACGAGTCCCAAAGTGGGACGAAATGCGTGTCCTGGATTCCACTGCTAGTCACCACCAACAACCAAATTACTTCAAGGTAATCGTCAGACATGGTTGAAACAACCGCACAAGCAGACGAACATGTCTATCCAATCAGTTAACGGGAAAATCATGGTATTTAGTTGTATCTTGTAAAATCACCAGTGGGTTTCTTTCACTGATAACCGATTGCAAGGCAGTATAGAATTTATAATTCTCATTGTTTTTCGCCTCCCTTTTTCCATTTTCTTTTTTTTAAGGATAATGACTTCAGGAGATGCTGCTGATAATGATGATAAACAGAAAACGTCATTAGCTTTACCAACACAACCATATTGTCGTATTCATTGTCGTCAATCAGCTGTACGTGCAGCACGTTTTAATGCTGATGGAAATTATTGTATGACAGCTGGTGGAGATAAAACTATCAAATTATGGAATCCATATAATTGTCGTTTATTGAAAACGTATACAGGACATGGGGGTGAAGTATCTGATGTCCAGGTGAGTGTCAAGTATCTCCTTATTTATGTATATACGTCTTCGATGATTGGAGACAATCTGTAGGAAGCTTTGGACCTAAATTTCTTGCTCCTTAGTCGGTCACTTCCGAACCACCAGTCGGAACGGAAGTCCGGAAAGAACTTCAAGTGTTGAAAGGTCATAAGGCGCCTAGGTCAGACAATCTAACCCCGTCTCTTTTTAAAGATGATGGTGAGATTCCCGTTATGGCTTTGACTGAGTTGTTCAGGGAAGTATGGGGAAATGAGGATTTCCCATCAATGTTCAATGATGCCGTCATCGTTCTCATCTTTATAAAGGGTCGACGTAACACATGTGACAACCATAGGGGAATCATTTTGTTGTGAGTTGTGTCTAAAATACTGGCTCTGAATAGAGGAAGAAAAACAGTTTTGGCAGAATAATATGTGACCATCATTGTTTACTTCTTCGGCTTCTCATCAGCTGCTCACAGCTTAAATAAATTATTATTACATTTATGTACAGAATAGTTTTAACATGCAAATTTCATATGATGTCAGTTGACAGGAGGTTCTGGACTTAGTGAACAGTGCTCAGAAAATTACACTTATATAGCTTTTGCACAGGGAGTTCAGGTTTAAACAATCAGGGTATGTATCTAATGGTAAAGGTGTTACGTAATAAAGACAAGAGGTGTAATTTTCTAAGCACTTTCATACAGCCGGTTCCCTTTATTAGTTTGAATAAGGAAAGACCGCAATCGAAATCAAGATTGAGTGGAATGTTGAGCAACAGAACAAAACAATTATGGTTACTAAGGTAGTAGAAGATTAGTCACACTATCTTTCTGTATAAATAGGTTGGGTTGAGGTCTTTTGATGGCAATGGTTTCTGCGAACCAAAGTAACCATGCTTTTCCCTGTGTATGGATTATTTTGGAAGCCTGACCAATTTCCACTGTATGTCGCGCGTCAGTCAGTTAAGTGTCTGGCGATTACACTTGAGACCATTTTGCTGTCTTTCAAACGGAGACTTTCAGGGTAATGTCGGGAAAGTTTAGTAGACCCTCTCCTCTTAGTTCTTTCTCTGTACTTGCTGCCGAAAGTGCAGGTGAATTGGTAAATGCAGTTAGAGGTGACCTGGGGTTAACGAGCATACTGTGTTGTAAAGTGGGGTGAGTTTGACGGTGGGATATAACCTCTTCAATGCACCTTTATTCTGTTTTCCGTTCTTATGGATACTTTTTCACCTTTGTACACTAGGCGGATAAAAACTTGTTTCTCTTGAACTATATTGGGCTTTGGTCTAGGTGGCTTTTACTTCCCATATTTTGATATGAACTTTTGAGGGTATCCATTTTCGATAAGGTTATTTTCGATGACTGAGATTTCCTCTTCGATCCTTATCTTGTGAACATAACGCTGTAACTCTGCTAAAAAGCATTTTTGCCAGGCTCTGTTTGTTGGCGATAGTTCAAAAGCTGTTATAATTCAAGTATTGACCAGTCCAAGTTTATTTCTTATAGACGGATTTTTCAATCATCGCATCACTTCTTCTTTTTATGTTGAGATCTAGGAAGTGGAATTGATTATCAAGTTCATGATGCATTGTAAATGCAATGTAGAGATGAGCTGCATTGAATTTTTCAAACATCGTGGATGAGTGGTCCATTTTTATTGCAAATCACAAACATGTCGTCATCATAAATTCAGTAACAAGTGGCTCTTGCTATTTGCGGCCATGAATATGTACACAAGAACAAGACCCAAAGGTGAATCCATAGACACTCTGTCAATTTGCCAGTGCAGATGGTTGTTGAATCGGAACTGAACATTCTTTGTAAAAAGGAGTAGTAATTTTCGTAATTTCTTTTCGGGAAGAGGAAGTAGTTCGGATAGCTGGCATATGATTCTCACTGTCCCTCCAATGGGTATGTTAGTATACAGCGAATAAAACATCGTATGATACGAGAAGTTTGCCTCAAATGTTCAGTTGGTCTAATTCTTGTGAGAATTGGAAGCAACCCTTGCTACTGCCCACTTTTTTCGAATTGGTTCTAACTTTTGGGCCAACCACCTAACCAGTTTATGGCATGTCTCAATGGCACATCAGGTTTATGAACTTTGGGTTGATCATACATGAACGGTGAACGGCGTGAACCACTTGCTTTTAGGTCATTATAGGTGATGTTGTCGATTAGTCCTTCTTTAAACAGTTGCTTGAGGTGCCTGTTTACTTTGTTTTCGAAGGCTGTTGTTGCCTTATTTTCTGACCCTACTACTTGGAATCCCATCGTATAACTAAGAAGCGTTGTTATTTTGAAGATGTAGTCTCGTCGGTCCATTATTACGACGCCAAAACCCTTGTTTGGTTTGAAAACGACGATGTTATCATTGTTCTGTAGGTTTTTTCAACGCTAGTCTATGTTCCTTAGTAAACATTTTTCACTGTGCAGGAAGAAAAATGTGATGCCGCTCTGTGATATCAACCATTTCGGATTTAAGCCAAACATTTTTGTTCTCGTCTATAGGTTTCAAATCTGAACACTGTTCACTAAGTTCAGAACCTCCTGTCAACTGATATCATGTAAAATTTGCATGTTAAAACTTTTCTGTACATAAACTTAATAATAATTTATTTAAGCTGTGAGCAGCTGATGAGAAGCTGAAGAAGTAAACAATGATGGTAAAATTCATGAAGGGGAATAAATGTATGAAGTTTCTGATTAATATTAGCTGCTGTCTTGCTTCGCAGGCTGTGCAGAACATGTGAGGAGTTGATTAGCAAAGAGGAGGCTGTAATTCGTTCAGGTCGTGAATGCATTTATCATGTGTTCAGGCTTCTTCAGTTGTTGGAACACTGCCACAGGTATTGTAGGTCGAAAGTCGTTGTGTTTAGTGACGTTAAGGCTACCTTCGATTCATCCGACAGAATTGTGCTTTGGAACTGTCTGTTAGAGAGGGATGTACCTTAGAAGTTTGTGAACATCCTGAAAGCCCTATACAGAAATACTTCAGGTAGAGTGAGGGTATAAAAACAGCTATCATTACTGTTCCAAACAAATAGTGGGGTTAGATAGGGTTGCTCAACCTCTCCAGTTCTCTCTAACTTTGCCATTAATGACATTCTGGAATCAGCTCTGAAGGACGTGCGTGCTGTCGGTGGTGTAGATCTGCTCCCCGGAGAAAGACTTTTCTACCTTGAATACGCAGATGATGTCGTCTCACTGTGTGATAGCATGCAGGCTGCCCAAATCGCACTTAATCAGTTGGTGATCAGTGTCTGTAAGTATGGTATGTGCTTTGCGCCATCTAAGTGCAAGGTACTGTTACAAGATTGGCAGGAGCATGCATCCACCTGAACTCACTCTTGCGGGTGAACCGCTTGAAGTTGTCGATAAGTCTATATATCTGGGTTGTTGTATGAGCGCTGGCGGAGGTGTGATGGGTGAGATTTCCAACCGTATCACGAAAGCTAGGGTGGCATAGGTCAACTTGAGCCTTTGCTGGTGCCGTCTTGACGTTATCCTGGCTGTCAGAGTTGGATTTACAGTGGTTCGTTGCACGCACTCTTGCTCTACGCCTGTGAAACCTGACCTCATCGGTTCTATTCTGTCATAAAAGTTAATCTTTCCAAGCCATACTTACTATTCGTTATTTAGCATTGGTAATAGTAATAATAATAAAATTTCATTCCTATTTTTATTGATTTTATGCCTTCAAAATTTAGGCGGGTAAAGATAATAGTCAACTTGGTTCTGGTGGAGCGGATTGTTTAGTTATGCTATGGGATGTTGCTACAGGACAATCTGTTCGTCGATGGCGTCGACATGCTGGACGAGTAAATTCTGTCCTATTCATTTCACCATTTTATAATACTGATGCCCTGGATCCTAGTCCAATTTTATTATCAACTGGTGTCGATGGAATGGTTCTAGTTTGGGATGCTAGAGCACGAACACCTTATCCAGTTCAGGTGAGTAATTTAATTGGAATTTTATTCACTTGTTGATTTGCAGGGATTTGACCGATGACAGGATTTCATCATGAGCTGACATCGGTTAGAGAACGATTGGGAAACCAGTAGAGAGCATTGGACAACTGATTCGTCCTAGACTGGGATTCTTCATCAGCATACATCCACTGCCAGGGTTCGAACCCAGGACCTTCGGGTTTCAAGGCGAGCTCGTAGACCATTAAACCACTGGGATCGCATTTAATGGTCAGCCCATGAATTCCAATTTCTGCCAATTCACGATATAGCGCAGCCACTAGTCAGTGTCATCGCTGATGAGTATTTGTCCTCACATCCGACGTGCTGTACGCCAGTGGTCATGACTTCCCACTAGAACCCAGATAACTACTTACCTGTATAGGGCCAGTCATGCCAGTAGGGTACGGCAGATCGGGTGTGAGGACAAATACTCTCCGATGACATTGATTAGTGGGAGAGCTTGGGATTCATGGATTGGACATTGGGTCGAGTCCCAATGACTGAATAGTCTACGAGCTTGCTTGCCCCTAACAGGAATGTCCTGGGTTCGAACCCTGGCAGTGGATGTATGCTGACGAAGAGTCACAATCTAGGACGAAACAACTATGCATTACTCCCAGGTTTTTTTAATGGTTCTCTAACCGATATCACCTCATGATGAAATGAACATTCATCGTACATCTTCAAATGAGTTCCTTCATGGTGAATACAGAAATGTTGTTTTGTAGGTGATTCAGAAGTAAAGACTGTGTCGTTATATATCTGGTGGTGAAACTATCTGGGACGACGTTAAATTGCCAAACTCCAGATTATCAGCCTAGATGGCACTGTTTCGAATGCTAACTGTAACTTAGATTTTCGATTCATCTTGTATACATTTATACCCTTTTTTGACCATATAAATAGTCATCTAGGTCAATGGATAAAAAATTTTTTTTCTGATTGGTTGGCGATTGGACCATGATAAACGTTAAGATGAATGGTCGTTCAATGAGATTATTTCGAGACCACATCGTAAACTAGTTCCAGATTTGAGGAATAAACACTTCTACCTCTGCTGCGGGCGATTATATGGCGGCTTTTATGACTCTCTTGAAGTGACACCACCTGCGTTATCCAATGGGTTTTAAGACGTTCCAGTAAATAGGCCAAAATACACCAATGTGTGTGCGCGATTAACACCAGCCAGTGTCATCGTTGGCGAGTGTTTGTCCTTACTCCCGACCGGTTGGTGGCTCCCATTGGTCAGTAGAATTCCAGGCAACTTTGTCCTGCAGTTAGTCAGTCAGTCAGTCAGTAGAGAATATCAGATTACTTTTTAGGAGTATGTAGCGATTTGATTTGTTAATAAGCTTGCCTTGTAGCTGGAAGGTCTTGAATTTAAACCCTGGCGATGTGTGTGTGTGGTGGATGTGTCCTAAACCAGGAAGATGCAGCTAGCTGTCCAGTACTCTTTGCTGGTTTTCAATGGTTCTTTAACGAATATCAAACTTGAAACAAATCAAACACCTACAAACTCCTGAAAAAAATTATTATATATATATATATATATGGTGAGAGCTGGCTGCTAGCCGAAATTGGTAGACAGTGATTGACGTCGATGTTTATGTCCCAAATATTGGTGGTGAGAAAATGAGAACAAAGGCTTTGCGTAGGCGGATACAGTTAGCATATAGATGATCTGACACAGCCTCAAAGAGATGCAAGGTTAACTTTCTGTGAGAAACAACCAATCAAAAGACTGTATTTTCTACTAACAATAATCTACAATAATGTACATTAAAATCTATAAATATGTGTTGATTTTCCTTAATAAACAATCTGTTGCCTGGCCCTTGTCTTCTGTTGTTATATATATATATATATATATATATATAATACAGTCTGTTAACTGAACTTTCAGTTAGCTTTTAGTCAGATATTGAGTATGAAAGCATTTGCCTATTCTTTGATACGTCCACGTTAATGTATGCTTCATATGGCATACATTAACCTGTTGACCATTTCACTTATTTGGATTTGGGGAATTGCATCAGCTCCCACGGGTTGTTCGCTGACGAAATCTCAGCACGAATACAACAGAAGGCTCTTTTGGCATTTGCCTGCCAACTTACGCCATCTCTGGCTTAGTAATCGTGATATCCTGCTGGCTATCTATCGAAAGATGTGTGCACTGCTCAACCGCAGTTCGTTCAGTGCTCCTTTATGGCTGTGAGTGAGATATGACCATAGAATGTAGAAGAAATGAAAGGGCTAGGTGTCTTTGATCATGGGTATCTGCGTTCTATCTCCCATGTTTAGTGGTATAATAAGGTGAGCAATATTGAAGTCAGGCTTTGTTTGAGTGCTAGGTAAGTGAGAGGAGATATCAATCGACGAGTTTGTGAAATTACACCGATTGAGATGGTTAGGACATGTGTTACGTACGTATGCCTAAGTGATCTATGAATAACGATCCTATCACTAGTCAGTCAGTCGTGAATGCAGAGTGTCAGTTTTCTCTCAAGAGTTTTACCTACTTATCTGGCCAATCTAGAATTAAGGTTAACAAGATTTCATCATGAGCTGACATCGGTTGTCAGAGAACCATTGGAAAACCAGAAGGGAGAATTGGACAGCTAGCTGTTGCGTCATATTGCTTGAGACTCTTCATCAGTACGCACCCACTGAGGTTCGGACTGAGGCGAGCTCTCGTAACCAGAATGTCCTTGGTTCGAACCTTGGGTGTGGGTGTGTACCGATGAAGAGTCCCAAGAACTAGGACGCAACAGTTAGCTGTCCAGTACTCCCTACTGGTTTTCCAATGGTTCTCTGACAACCGATGTCAGCTCATGATGAAATCCTGTCACTAGTCAAATCCCTGCAAACCAACCCTTGAATGCTGAGGTTAACAGTTAGATTAGGATTGGGAGTGTTATATGTTGGATTAGAGTAACGCAGAATCGTCCCACTATCCAGTCCAAACATTTTATTATACAATATATCAATAAACCCATTGGTAATTTTCAGTTTTTTATTTGGACTGTTTGGTCAAGATCATTTGGTTAGTGGCGGTTATGGTTTATCTTCATCCATCTGTGGGGGATTATATCATGTTGAACAACCCATTGATAATTGTGTCGTAGGTGTGTGGTTAATCTAGCTACTTAGCTAGTGGTAGTTAACAGCTCTGGAATCCAGGACGAGTGTTTCTCCTTACTTGGGACTCGTCAGCTGGATGGATGGGATGGTATTTGTATTCCAGTGTATGATGGCATCATCTTAACTCAGACTACAATTCAGCAATTATCGTTACAAGAAAATCCAAGTTATCTTTATTTGTTTTATTTGATTAATTTTTTCTATAGACTATGCATGAAGCTCGTGACAGTGTCACTTGTTGTGCATTTCGACGGAATCAAATTGTTACTGGTTCTGTTGATCGATGTGTTCGAACGTATGATATTCGTAGAGGTTAGTTAATTTTTTAATATCTTATTATTGTATTATTATTATTACTATTGTCTCCTTTAGTTCCTAGAGGGACACAGGGCTTCTGCCGCACATCTCCATTGCATTCAGTTGACCTGGATCCACGTCTGCCCACATGCTTTCGTCTCCTCTTCGCATAACCTTCTCCATGTCACCCTCACACTGAAGACCAAATCGCTGCTTCCGATTCAGGTTCCATTCGAGCAATGGCCTAGGGTGTGATGTCACTCACTTGGTAGTTTGTTTTCTCAGAGTATGGCCAGCCAATCCACCTCCATTTCTTCCTGCATATTTCTTGCACAATTGGTTCCTGCTGGGTTGGTTCGTTCATTGGCAGAGATCCGTCCTTGTTGCTGATCTTTTCTGGCCGGCCATCTAATCTTGAGTAGTATTGAGTGAAGACGGCTGTTGATGAAGGTGTGTAGTTTGTTCGAAGTACCCTTCTTTAAACGGTGCGGCACCAAGTCTATGATCCGTATAGTAATTAGCACTGACTTCACATTGGAGTTGAACATTCGGAGCTTATTTTTCATGCTAAGCGACTGTTGATCTCCACACAGACTTGAGAGTAGTGAAAGCTTGTCTTGCTTTCCCGATTCTTGCTTTGACATCATCGTCAGTTCTGCCTGTGGTTGAAACGATGCTTCCCAGGTAGGTAAAGAAAGTTGCTTCTTTCAGGTTCCTCCCACTTATGCTGATTGTTGTCTGTTGTTGCTGTTGGTCAGGAATCATCACCCCTGCTTTCTCTATGTTCACTCGAAGTTCTATTTTCGATGCTTCTTCTATCGCCAACTTGTTGCTTTTCGCTTGCATATATCTTATATGCATAGTTTATTATTATTATCCTTGTCCTTATTATTACTACTACCTTGGGTTCGGGATTCAACGCCACAGTTTTCTTCAGCTAGCCCCACGACTGCCCACGAGCTTTCATTTCCACCTGAAACGACATCTTTCATGTCACCATCCGCTACACACTAAACTCGTCATTTCCCACTCGGGTACCAGTCAAGCGATGGCCTGGCGTGCGATGTCTTCCGATGCTTTTCTCAGCGTCTGTTCAATCCATCTCCATTTTCTTCGGAATATTTCTTGAGCAATAGGTTCTAGGTTAGTTCGATTCCAGAGTTTCATGTTACTAATCCTTACTCGTTGGCCATGTGATGTTCAGAAGACAGCCGTTGATAAGAGTCTGTTGTGGTCTCCCGAGGACCCCAACCAGTCAGCCAGCGAGTGTAAACCTCCCTACGTGGTTGACTTAAACTGTCTGTTATGGATTTCATTGACTGATGATGAAGTTATGGCTAGGGATGCATGCGTGCGTTACATCTGTTTTCATAACCATCTCAATCGATGTAATTTCACAACATCGTCGATTGATTACCCCTCTTTACCCAGCACTCGACTGAAGCCTAACTAATTCCAAATTAATCACCCTCTAATTACACATATAACATAGACACCTATGATCAAATACAGATAGCCGGCCTTTGCGTATCTTCCACTTTCAATGGCCATGTCTCATAGACAACCCCATAAAGGAGGACAGAACAAACTGTTCGGCAATATAGCCGTCCTTTTGTCGATAACCAGCCGAATATCACGTCTACTAAGCCAGAGATGATGTAAGATGTAACAGTATGCCAAACGAGCCTTCTGAATCTGTGATGAGATTTCATCAGCGATCAACCCTTCGGGGATGATGCAACTACCCAAATTACCATCCACCAGGTTACTTCAAATTGCGATTGTTGTTGATTTTTGGAAAATGTTTGACTCACCGTCCTCAAGAAATACCATAACGAAAATTGTTTGTTATTTTTGAGCTTTTATATTTGATACTGGATGTTTCGCAGAATCGGGCTGGTTGGAAGGTTGGGGAGACTTCTTGGAGTACTTAGTACTAAAGATTATTATTATTGTTCACTTGGGTTCCTAGTGGAACATAGGGCTTCAACTGCACGTCTCCACTTGTTTCTGTCTTGTGCTGTACTTTTCGCTTGCATCCATGTTAATCCATACTGTTTCAGTTCCTCATCACTCGATCTCCTCCATGTCACCCTTGCATCGACGTCCCACTCGCCGCTTCCCTTTCGGGTTCCACTCGAGGGCCTGACGCACGATGTCACCCAACGGCCTCTTCAGCGAGTGTCCAATCCATCTCCACTTTCTCCTGCATATTTGTTGGGCGATTGATTCTTGTTTTGTTGCTTCCCATAGTTTCTTGTTGGTGATTCTTTCCGGCCATCTGATCTTCAGTATAGAGAGAAGACAGCTGTCAATGAAGGTTTGCAACCTGTTGGAAATATTCTTTGTGACCCGCCAAGTTTATGATCCGTATAGAAGAACTGACTGACTTGACGTTTGTATTGAAAATCCGAATCATTTTGTTGTTGATGCAAGCTGAGTGACGAAGATTTCCAGATTGGTTTCAGGTTGATGAATGTGTTTCTCGCCTTCCCGATTCTCGATTTGACATTCTTATCCGTTCCTCCTGTAGTTGAGACAATGCTCCCTAGATAAGTGAGTGAATGAAGTAACCTCTTTCAAATCCCTCCTGTTGATGGTGATTGGCGCTGGATGTTGCTGCTGTTGTGGTTGTTGTTGGTTGATTATTTTCATAACCTCCGTCTTGTCTATGTTCGCCTGCAGTCCTGTCTTTGCTGCTTCTTCGACCAGTTTGTCGGTTTTCGCTTGTAAGTCTTCGATCTTGTGTGACATCAAACATAAATCATCCACGCGCGAAATCCAGGTCTTCTAGGTTCTTCACGTCGGTCCAGGATATCCCTCCCTCTCTTCTCGTTTCCCACTGTCTGACGCATAATCCAGCCCACCACAATTAGGAATATCATTGGTGATAATAAGCAGCCTTGTCTGACTCCTGTATTTACTCCAAACGCCTCGCTGGGTTTTGCGTTGTGGATCACTTGACATGTGTCGTTGTCGTACACCTGTTGGATAAGGTTGATGAATATTTGGGGTACGCCGTAGTACTCGAGTAGTTTCCAAATTACTTCGCGGTCAACGCTGTCGAAGGCCTTCTCAAAGTGTATCAAGTTGAGGTAGAGGTTTGATTGCCATTCCATGCTTTGTTCGATGATGATGCGTAGAGTTGCAATTTGGTCAGAACACGATTTGCCTTTCCTGAATCCAGCTTGTTCTGGTCGGAGTTCTTTAGTACTTTAGTACTAAAGATATTACCATCTAACTTGATAATATGAAACCACCGTGATCAATCAAATTATGAAAGCTTTCTGGAAAGCACTAAATAGTATTCATCATCCTAATACACAAAGATACTGTGGTGAGAGCTGTCTGCTAACCGAAATTGGTGGACAGCAATTTATGTCAGTGTTTACGTCCCATATCTTGGTCATGAGTAGAAAATAACAAGAACAAAGACTAACTCAACAAGCAATCACAGCAGACTTAGCGTGGGCGGATACGATTTGCAAATATATGGTCTGACCTTCAAAGAAATGGTCACAAAGAGATGAAAGAATAAGCTAAAGCTGGAAAACAACCAATAAGAAGATGCTGTTTCTCCGCTTATAATAACGAATAATGATGGACATAAAAATCTATAAATATCTCTTGATTTCCTCAATAAACGATCTGTTGCCTGTCCCTTGTCTTCTGTCGTTACAATACTAATCAATTTTTGTTGTTGTTATTTTCAAATTGACTTTTTTTTTAAAAGGTGAAATGATTGAAGACTATATAGGCTATCCAATTACATCAGTATCAATTACACTGGATAGTCAATGTTTTTTAGTCGGTACACAAGATTCAACTTTACGTCTATTTGATGCGTTAACTGGTGAACTGTTGAACAGATATACAGGACACACCAATCAAACGTACAAGTAAGCATTAATCTGTTTAATTCAATTTGAAATTTCTCACTGAAGTGTGTTCAGCTTTTCAAGTATTGAACACTAGAAACTAGTGTGACGTGTGTAGTCCTTTGTTTGGTGCAGACTAAATTCTATCAGTCAGATTTGCAGTATGGCCACCATTCTAGGTAGCTCGGCATCACTGTTTACCTTGAATTGTTTATGTTAGGTGGTTGGAGGCAATCGGCCACAGGAAGCCCTACATGACCTAGCTTTTGTGCTAGTTGGCACTCACCAGTCAGCAAGACGTATTTGCGACCGCGAAGGAACTCATGTCCCTTCTGAGTTTTGAACCCACGTCATCCAGTGCGATGTCAGAGACGTTGCTACTGAGTTTTTCAGGCTTGTGATTGACCTCCTGTAGGACTGTATTGGATACTTTCATTGAATACTAGTAGTTAGTGTGATGTCGGCTTCTTATGAAGATGCCTTGATGATGTCAGGTTGATACAATTGTGAAGCTTTCGTTGCTCACCCCCCTATCTAGACAACATCGTTTCAGCACAAGCTTTAATTATTACAAAATGAATTTGTTTGAATTTTTCATGAATAATGATATAATTGTATCTCCTAACAACCATTGTTGTGATTGGTTGTCAATTTACACTCACTGATCACTTTTTTGACATTTACAAAATACCCTGCAATAACTGTGAAGTCAACTATATAGGTCAAACTAGTAGATCAGGAGCAGTCAGATTGTTGGAACATAAGAATTTAGTTAAGGTAAGAATGGTTGACCCCGAGAAGATAAGTAATTTAGAAAAAAGCCCAACTATAGTACTGCATGCATTAACACACAACCACACAGTAGCATGGTGGGAGAGGATTAGAATTCTAAGAAGTAATATAGGTAGGTGGGGATAGAGAGATGTTGATTACTGAATTCTTGTTCATCGAGTCTACACCCGACACGTGCAGTAGGAATGACTCATCACCCATACTGGGAATATGGAAAATACTACTACCAATCAAATCAGGCGATGGAAAATAATGGAATTATATAAACGAAGTTAGAATGTTGTTTGAGTATTCCCTTGATATTGATTATGAGCAGCAATGAATTGTGCTCGAAACATGGTCATCAGTAGTAAATATTACTGTATAACACCACTGTGTGTTATTTTATCAAAACAAGCTTTAAGTCCTTTATATTCCACTCAGAAGGTGATAGAATGATAAAAGGGATTTAGTTATAATATTAGACGACACACAAGATATTAAGGAATATATTTTTTGATATTCGAACTGTTTGGTGTTTCCTTGGATTCTAAATTTTTATCGACTGATATTACACCGTCTGTTTGAAGGTCCCCTAAAACTAAAACACAATATTATTTCTTACATTACAAACTACGAACGGTAGGTTATACATTTGGTGAGATAATATAATTGTGAACCACCTTAAATTTAACATCATTTGTTTTCCACACTGATCATGGACTGACTTCAGTTAGAGAGAGGGCCATCTTGAAAACCAGCAGGAAGTGCTGGGAAGCTTACTATTTCGTTCGCGTTTGGGACCCTTCGGCAGTAGGCACCCATGACCCCACCTCCAGGGATCAAACCCAGGAGATTCAGGTTATGGGGCGTGCTCATTGACCATTCAACCAACTGGGATGAAATCTAATGATCCATCAGTTCTAACTTGTATCAACTCCACACTATCAAATGTCATAGGCGAGTATTTGTCTTCCCTTCCAAGTTGGTGGATCTATCAGGTGACAAATTCCCAGTAGAACTTCAGGCAATTTCATTCTGTAGTTAGTCACTCACTAGTGAGCATGGATTTAATTAATCTCAAGGGCGAAACAACTGTCCACTATACTCCGTCACTAATGTTTCTCTAACTGATGTTGTTGCGTGTGCTACTCACAAGACTTATCAGTAGTATATAGGTGCAGACTGATAGGAAGCAGTCGAAACTAAAAACATCGCTATAAGTACATAGTGGTTGCAGAGCTAGAAGTGTTTATTCCTCAAATCTGAATTTAGTTTACGTTGTGGTCAGGAATTGATCTCATTGGACAACTTTTCATAAATGTGTAAAACTTGGGCACTGTGGTAGTAAGTAATTCCATATTAGTTTGTTTATTAGATGTATCATACAGTGAAACAGTATTATTTACTGGATGACACAGTTTCAGACAAAATTTATTGTTCATAATCACATCATCAATTATAATCACACGACTTCGAAACTTGAGTTTTATAGTTTTCTTTGTTCTCTCCTATTTGTCGCCTTCCGGGTAGTAGAATTTTCCAGATATCTGGATGGACAGCGTTGAATCATTCCTATTACAAGTGCTTGAAGTTGATTCGATAAACCAAGCTTCTGTTATCAATCTCTCCTTCCACCCTGCTGTTACATTAGATTTTAAAACTGTCATCTTATCCCATCATCCTATTGTATGGTTGTGTGTAATTGCATGTAGTGCTATAGCTGAACTATTCTCCAGATTTCTAATCTTATTCGGGTCAACTGAACTAGATTTTGCTAGGTTTTTATGCTTGGCTAGTCTGACTGAACCTGTTCTGCTACTTTGTCCTTTATATTTGACCTGACAATCATTGCAGGCAGTGTATTAGATAAACTAAATATTTTTGTTTAATTGGCTCCACTGGCAGGATCCTTTAACCGGCAAAGCTTGTTTCTAATTGAGTTTGTGGGTAGCTTGAATGCCAGCCACTTTTATTCCTGCCTTGTTAAGAATTCACAACCGTCAAGTGGTTTCCAAGGTTCCTTCTTTGTTTAGAAGTACTACCGACGATTTAGATTCCTTATTGTTGGTGTTGTCATTATCCTGCGCATGTTTGACATGCGTGTCGTCATTAATATTATTATTACTATCATCACTACTATAATTATTATTTTTATTTTTACATTTTCCTACATACTTCCTGACTAATTTATCAGGGTAATTATTAAATAAGTTTCAAAGCTTCTCTTATATGCCTCACTTCCTATCTTCGATTTTCCTTGGTACTGCTTAGTTTTTGTGCCTTATAACTTCAATATTTCACCAATCCTATTTTTTTGACTGACTACACCTACAATGATGAATAGGAGAGAATAAAGAAAACTATAAAAGTCAAGTTTTGAAGTCGTGTGATTATAATTTGTTGGTATGATTTGAACAATAAATTTTGTTCGAAACGTCATCCAGTAAATAATAATACTGTTTTACTGTGTGATATATCTAATAAACAAACTAATATGAACAACTTTTCATCCGAAGCCTTAACCTTCTGAATATCGCCAGCCAATCAGAACAGTTTATTCTCCACTGACCTAGCCGATCTTAAATTCGGTTAAAAATGTATAGAAATGAAGGGTTTTCCCTTAATAAGAAAGTCCGTTATCAACTCTCTTGTCTTCTCCTGTTATGATGTCATTAATTTCGTGATCAATCTTGAAAATAACATTTATTTGAAAACGATTGGGTTTGTTCATTTTTACTGATCTTCTTAAATGAAATCTATTATCCTCCCTCAATTTTTTTCTTTTCAGAATGGATAGTATCCTAATGAATTTAGATCATCATATAGTGAGTGGATCAGAAAAAGATGGCCTTGTCTTTATATGGGATTTTATCCAATCCAGTGTACCAATTCATAAACTGGATCATCAACCTGGCACTAGCATATGGGGTGTTCTGTATCCACACAATTCAGAACCAGTTGCTGAGCTGATAATTGAGACAGCTAAATCTGTCAACTTTATGATTCACTCAGTATCTGCACATCCCAGACAAAGTAAACTGCTTACCTCAGGTGGTGATTTTGTTTGGCTATGGGATGCTGAACCAAAAGACGCTGAAAACGAATGATGTACATATGAATGAATTGTTGAAAATAATAATTTCTATTTAATTTGTACAGATAAAATTGTGAAAAAAAAATTGTGTAAACACCTAATGGGAGTGCTTTTATTTCATACTGTGTCTATTTTAGGTCGGTCGGTGGGTTTTCGACATAGAACTTTGCACATATGTGCGGCAGTTCAAGTCGCCACACTCCACTCCATGTAGCACACAAAGCAACAGAAGAAAGTAAGAGAAATGCATAATATAGACAGTAAACAGAGGTGTGAGACAAAGGAATAGTAATAACGAAGAGCAAAACAGTTTAATTAGATAGGATAAGTCACAAGGAGTGGATGCATCTGCGCTAGCCATTGAAAACGATCACTTTGAGCCATGTCACCAATTGTTTCCAACCATCGCTTTTTACCGTCCCGAAGACTCCAACCAGGAAGCCAGTCTACACCTTCCTACGTGGCTTAGACTAACTGTTGTAGATTTCATTGAATGGTGCCATGTTTTGGTTTGACCGCCACGTGCTAGCTCTTTTCCAGCCTGACCCTATGTCAGCTAACATTGCCCGTCGAGGAAGGCTATGACTAGGCATACGTAAAACATGTCCTAACCATCTCAGTCGATGTAATTTCACAGTCTCGTCGATTGATTTCCCACCTTACCTAGTACTCGACGCCTAACCTCAATATTGCTCACCTTATTGTACCACTTCACGCGGGAGATAGAACCTATGATCGAAGACATCTAATCTTTTCATGTCTTCCACTCTCAATGGCCAGGTCTCACAGCCATAAAAGAGGACGGAGCGGACTGATGAGCAGTACACACGCCCTTTGGTCGATAGTCGGATATCACGTCTACGCCAGAGACGGCGTAAACTGGCATATGCGAAACTAGCCCTCTGTATTCGTGCTGAGATTTCGTCGGAGATCAACCCGTTGGAGCAGGCTGATAGAAATTCCCAAGTATGTGAAGCGGTCAACGTGCTCTACCACTTCACTTCCTATTTCTAATCTAGGGGTCGGTGTAGTCCAATCCTGCAGCATCATCTTACATTTTACAGGGGCGAATCGCATGCCAAACATACGAAGATTGTTGCTCAAGGTGTTCAGTAAACTCTTTTCTAGGAATAACAAACGTATGATTTTGTTGTTGTTATATAGATTTGGTCACGAACTGACATTAATTAGAGATCATTGAGAACTAGAAAGCACTGAAATAGCTGTTCCGGCCTAGTTTGCGACTCTTCACCAGCACAAACCCGGCTGACATTTCCTGTCGAAGAAGGCAATGCCTAGGGATACGTACGTAAGACATGTCCTAACTATCTCAATCGATGTAACTTTCACAATCTAATCGATTGATTTCTCCTCCTTACCTAACACTCGATCGAAGCCTCACCTCAATATTGCTCATCTTATTATACCACTTAACACGGGAGACTGAACACAGACGCCTATCTATGATCAAAGACAGGAAGCCGGTCTTTTCGTATCTTCCACTTTCAATGGCCATGTGTCACTCACCGTCATAAGGGGGGATGGGGCGAACTTCTGTTGAGCAGTACACACGTCATTTAGTCGACAGCCGATTATCACGTCTACTACGCCAGATACGGCGTGAGTTGTTGACATATGCCAAATTTCGTCAGCGACCAACCCGCTGGAGCTGGCCGATGCAACTTCCCAAATAAGTGAATTGGTCAACACGCTCCACCAACCACTTCGCTACAGTCTATCTTTAAGCTAGGCATGAGTCAAAGTAAGCCAGTTCTTTAGTATCATCTTAAATTTGACAGAGGGAGCGAATCGCGTGCCAAACATTCGAAGATTGCTGCTCCTCGAAGTGTTCTGAAGACTCTGCTCTATTTTGTCAGCGTCTTCACCTGGTTGGGAGGACTATATCATCTGCATATTTTAAGTCAACGATACTGTTATTCCCTGGAAGGAAGTCAATCGCTGAGTCGGTGAAGTCAGTTAGGGTTAAGTTCATTTGTATATCTGTGATGAAGTTAAACAGAAGTGGGGACAGTGGGCATTTCTAACTGACACCACTAGTTGTTGCCACTTCAGATGACAACTCACCGTTGCATGAATTCGAGTAGAGTGCCTTGATCAGTGCAACGTATTTTCTTGGCATTCCCTTTACAAACAAACATCGCCATAGTACCTCTCGGTCGACAGAACTGAATGCCGTCTTTAGGTCAAGAAATATGACGATTGTTGGACGCCATTAGGTATGTGTATGTTCCAGAATCTGTCGAAGGGTGAAGATATGATCATTACACTCTCCTGGTCTAAAGCCTGCCTGGTTCTCTCGTGTTAGTGCCTCCCGAGCACCACTTAGTCTACGCATGGTCATTGAGCTTAGGACTTAAGATAATATATTAGTCAAGCTAACCCCCCTGTGATTACCACAGTAAGACTTGTCTCCCTTCTTGTATATCGGGGTAATAAATGACTTACACGAGTCCACCGGGACTGACTGTAGGACACTGCCTAATGCGCAGGCATTAAACTGTCTCCACCGTCCTTAAATACCTCGAGAGTCCTTCCATCAGGTCGCTGGTTTCAAGGTGGAGCGAGATTCGAACCCCGGAGATCCATTAATTGTGTAAATCGAGTACTTATGACAGTATGTATATACCATGTCATCGATTCGGTTCTTCTATACTGGTCGGAAACTTGTACTACGTGTCACGTAAAGGATTTCTAACAGGTTGCAGACTTTCATCAACAGCTGCCTTCGCTTCATACTGAAGATCAAATGACCAGCCAGAATGAATTAGTATCAAGAAACTCTAGCTGGGAACTAATCAACCAGGAGCCGATCGCTCAACAAGTATGTAGGAGAAAGTGGAGATGGATCGGGCATACATTGAGGAGACCTTCGAATGACATCGTGCGTAATGCAGGCCATCTCTCGAGTGGAATCCTAATGGGAAGCGACAGGTGGGTCGTCGATGTGGTGGTGACATGGAGGAGATGAGAAACTATGGGCAATCGCGGACCCAGCTGAAGAGGAGGGACAGCAAGGAAATGATAATATCATCGATCACCTCCCATACTGTAGGTATGGCTTATTGTCGAGCAGCAGTATTCCTCATACTTTTTCATGTGTATAACTGAAGCTGTTCAAAAGTTCCTTGTCCAATTGAAGTGAATATTAGAAAATAAAAAAATATGGCCATTATATATTTTATACAGTCTTATACTAAATGATGTATAACACCGAAGAATCTTAGCGACCATACATTTACAACAATATAACTTCTTATATAAAGAATACACTTTAGTTGAAATCACATGACTTAGCGTAATGGATAATGAAATTGTCACCCAGTGTTTATAGTTAATTTCTATCCATATTAGATGACGTTATTTTAAATATCACACGTTGATGCAGTAATTACAAAGTTAGTTCAAACGTCTAAATAAGTATAAGTATTGTGATTAGTGATATAAGTATTAAAACTTGGGCAATGTGGTGGTAGAGTATAACTCCATTATGGATAAGATTTTATTTTGATAAAGTGTCACATAGTATTTGTTATGCAGTAATATTTACTGATGACCACGTTTCGAGCACAAACGATTGCCATTCATAATCATATCAAGTCACTCACTCACACAGCTTTTTTCCTTCATTTATATACATGAGTGGAATTGATGATTAAATATTTGAATAAAAATCAACATAGGATAATGTACATTCAGAAATAATAATACGAGTGTTATTGATCAATTACAATTAGATGGGAAATAGGACTAGTGTTTTTATAGTCATAATAAGTAACTTGTTAGAATGTTATGTGTTTGAAATGAAATAGAATTTTAAGAATATTTATTATCCTCCTCTGATTTGACTGACTGACTGGTGATAATAATATCTTCCATATTTCTGGTATTTGCATTCAGTCATTTCTATTGCATGTGTTGTGTTGGGTGTAGACTCGATGAACCAGGCGGGATTCAGTAATCAATCTGTCTCTCCAACTATACACCCTTTTGTGTGTTAATGCATGCAGTGCAATTGCTGAGCTTTTTCTAAATTACTCATCTTCTCGGGATCAACCATTCTTACCTTAGCCAAATTCCTATGTTCCGACAATCTGATTACTCCCCATCTACTAGGTTGACCTATATAGTTGACCTCACTCACAGTCATTGCAGGGTATTTTGTAAATTATATTATTTTGTGTAATTGGGTCCACCGGGTCCTTTAACCTACAGAGCTTGTCGCTGAGTGAGTTTGTAGGTTTAAATTCCACCAGGCTAATTCCTGCTTTATTAAGAATCCTACTACATAGGGTCTCAGATGTCCCCTCCTTATATGGCAAAACTACTGTAGATGCCTGATATTCTCTCTTACTTATGTTATCACTACTAGTTTCACCATTATTTTTATTTTGCTTGTGGCCTTTTTCGATCTTCCTAATGAATTTAATAGGATAGTTAGTTATTTAACGCCAACGCGTCTTCTATCTGTTTCATTTCATCATTTAGGTCCTTTTTCGTGCTACTGCTCGGTTTGTTAGACACTTAACTAAGGCTGTCTTCACAGGCAGACAACGACGGATGAGATGAATTAAAGTCTAAATATCTATTAGCAGAATGCATTGGCTTTTTATAAACGCTAGTGTGTAGTTTACTTTCTTCTATTCGTTTTATTTTACAATCTAACATCATGGCTAATTCTCCTTGTTCATTTTCCGATTCAAATGTGAATTTTATTCCCTCTACTAGTGAGTGAGATCGTTCAGGGTGAGGAACTATCCAAACAGTCTGTCCATTACAATATATATAAAACCTTCAATACACAGAAATAAATTAATATGGTTAGATTATGAGAATGGGTAGTGAGATACACACAGGTAGTGTAGTTGATCTGATTTACAGAGCCGTTAAAGGTATCTTAATCCCCGAAACAGACTAAAAGCGTGGTAGAGCCTATTTTCCAAATAGTGCATACTCTGGACGCTTTGATCTAAGCCGCTATAGTTTCTGTAGTTTAGATTCTGTTATATTTTTCGAAAGCCGACAATAACACAAGATGGATTAGTGGGTGATAGATTTATGTGAAGCATATTGTGGTACATCTCTAAAATAAATGGGCTTTCCCAGTAATTATACTAGGGTTTTGTGTAATATACATTAATTCACTACTTAACGAATATATATATCGTTAACATACTCTATTAATTTACCATCTTTAACGAAAATGACCACCCATACAGATATTAAAGTGAGTGTAGGACTTGGGCACTGTGGTAGAATATAATTCCATATTAGATAAGTTTATTTCAAATATCACACAGTGAGTGATGCAGTATTAACAACTGGATGACGTTTCGAGCATAAATTATTGCCACTTATATCATTATTTATATTATTTATTTATTTTTATTCCTTTACTTTCGAATGGAACATGGGGGCTTCTAGCTATAGCCTTGAAGTTTCGGTCGCAGTGGTGTCTTATTTTTTACGGAATGAGCTTGGTAGCTACATGTCCAACCTCTTTGCCAGTCTTATTACTAGCTTAATGAGGTAAACGAGTGCGTCGATGGCCGGGGACTGAACTCCGCACCATGTGCATGGTTGGTGAGCATTCTACCGCTGTGCCGCCGACGCAAATCTAATCATAATACTTATACTTATTTGGACGTTTCAACTAGCGAACTATCCGTTTCTCTCGTAGATTCCATCTCTTTGCTCTGACGTTTGTATATCATCTGTTGACTTGCTCCTCATTATTTTCTATAGTTTTGTTTTTACGAGTTGATCACGGATTGATATCAGTTAGAGAACCATTGGTAGAAGTTAGAATTCATGAGCCATTGAATGGGGTACCAGTGGCTGAATGGTATACGAGCTAACTTGCCTTGTAACCGGAAGGTCCTGGTTTCGAACCCCAGTGGGTGCGTACTGCCGATGATTCCTTATTATTTGTCCTTGTCCCCGGTTTAATGTCTAATATTCATACTTATCTTTATAGTCACGTGCACATCGATAATGTGCTGTTTAACAGTATAATTTTGTTTGACCGAATGAAGGCCATTCCGACCTTGATCTGTCTGAGTGAAGCGACGGTGTGTGATTCTTGCTGACAGAGTTTTTACCTCATCGTGTTGGTGAATATTCTACTCGATTTCATGCAGCTTGTTTTGCACTTGAAACATTCTCTTGTCTGTATAGTTGCCTAGTGGCAGTGCTGAGGCAATTTTCAGTTTTTGATGTTATTATTACACATCAGTTCACTATCTTTATTTATGCCTGTGAAACATGGTCGATAAAAGTGAAAGACCTGATGAAGCGATTTGTCTTTGAATATATGTTTTGATTGGACACAAATTGGTAACTAGTGCAATGTGTCTAGTCCTTTGTTTGGTACAGACTGGATTCTATCAATCAAGTTTGCAATATAAGCACCACGCCACGAGGTGGCTCGCCATCACGGTTCACTTTGCATTGTTGATATTAGATGGTTGGAAGCAATCAGCCATAAGAAACCTTGTTTCAACTAGGTTTCGTGCTGGCTGGAACTCACCAGCAGCAAGGCGTATCTACAAAATTGAAGGAAATTATATACCTTCTGAGACTCGAACCCGTGCCACCTAGTGCTGTAATTAGAGACGTTAACACTGATCTATTCGGGCTGACGACTATACCAGACACACCACACTAGTTACTGACTAGTGTCCAATCAAAATATCCAATACAATAGCAAGTCCGAATAACTCAGTGGTAACGTCTCTGACTGCAGCACTGGGTGACGCAGGTTTGAACCTGAGAAAGGACATGAGTTCCTCGAAGGTTGCAGATACGCCTTGCTGACTGGTGACTGCCAATTAGCACGAAACTTAGGTCCAAGGCTTCCTATGGCTTGCCTCTCACCATCTAATACCAACAATTCACAGTGCACCGTGATTTGACTATATGTATTTACTTTCTATCTCCTGTATTGTATATTGGTGAGTAATATTGAGGTTAAGCGACGAGCAGATCAGTCGACGAGGTTATGAAGCCACATCGATTGATATGGCAAGACGTGTTGAACATGAAAATCCATCGCCTTTCTCGTCGAACAGTTTAAGCTCACAGTTAATTACGTCGCAAAAGAGTGTTGCGATGGTCTAGTCAAAACACAGTATTAGTCCATAAAGTCTTTGATTATGAGCAATAGTTTGTACTCTAAAAGTGGTCATCAGTTAATATTACTGTAAAATATCACTGCGTGATTTATCAAAATAAAATTTTATCCATAATGGAGTTATACTCTACCACCAGCACAGTCCCCAAGTTTTATACTTATATCTCTGACTATTGGTTTGAGGTCTTTAAGACTCAAGACAAAAAATAAGTGGAGACGGCCGCTAACATAGCTCAAAATTCTTCTCAATGGTGCAGCTGTATTTGCTCTTAATGGAATCATAGATCCATTGGATTCTCATTATTGCTGTTGATGTTTTCTTCCGTATATTTCCACTCTTTAGAGATTAAACAGTTTAAGCTGTTCAAATCAGGAAACACCTGATAGACAGAAGACACAGAATAGACGCCCTGGAATCATCCTTCAGTTCTCTGACGCTATTCCACTCTTTATAGTTCCTTAGCGTTTTCTCTTAATTTTTTCCATATAACGTGTGGTAAGCAACCTCCTTTACCTACCTGCAAAGCATTGTTTCAACTACAGGTGGACGGAACTGATGAGGATAACGAAGTGAGGATCGGGAAAGCAAGGCAAGCTTTTATTACTCTCAAGTCTGTGTGGAAGAGATCAACAGCACTCAGCATGAAAAATAAGATCCAGATTTTCAACTCCAATGTGAAGTCACTGCTACTTACTATACGGATTAGACACTTGGCGACGCGTCACGAAGGGCACTTCGAACAAACTACAGACCTTCATCGACAGCTGTGTCTTCGCTCAATACTATTCAAGATCAGATGGCCGGCCAGAAAATATCAGCAACAAGGAGGCATCTCTGGGAGCGAACCAACCCAGCAGGAACCAATTGTGCAACAAATATGCAGGAAGAAATGGAGGTAGTTTGGTCACATTCTGAGAAAACAAAGCATCAAGTGACATCACTCGAGTGGAACCCGAATGGGAAGCGGCGAGTTGGTAGTCTAAGGGTGACATGGAGGAGGTCATGTGAAGAGGAGATGAAAGGATGTGGGCAGACGTGGAGACTGAGGAAAACGTTAGCGGAGAACCGAACGCAATGGAGACGTGCAGCTGAAACCCTATGCTCCACTAGGAACTAAAGAGACAATAATAATAATATAATAATGTGCGGTGAGTTGTTGAACAGCTGCACTTTGCTGTAACGTTATACATAAAAAACCCAATCACAGTTATTTTTCAATAAGCCACCGTGTCTTAACCAGTGACCGCTATTCAATAAGTAGAACACCAGAAATCACAACATGACAAATATTTAATGGAGAAGAACACAAGATTTTTCTTTATCCAAAAATACTCTTAATTATATGTATATAAAAATAGGTTGAATTTGCAAAATGGTTTTTACAATCTGTTAAACCCTGTCACCTCCAAGCAATTTTTCTAATTGGTACAGGATCTTCTATAACCTTACAGATGATAGGAAAATCCTTCTGTGTTGAGCTTCCTTTTTTACATTGACGTTTTGCATTGGATGTTGTTGGTTTATTCGTGGCGATAACTTTCTGACATGGTCTGACAGTTGTTACAACTTCAACAGCCCGACAAAGTTTTGTATCATTGCTGGCACTTTTATTCACTGGAATACCATGCGTCGTTGGAGGTTTTGAAGAGTTTCTCTGGAATTTAAAATGTGCGTTAAGAAAAAAAGAATATTGAACTGAAAGAGTACTTTTAAGCGCAATGATTACTGAATTTTCAATAAGATCCAAAATTAATATAAGTATAAAACTTGGGCACTGTGGTAGAGTATAACTCCATAATGGATAAGATTTTATTTTAATAAATCACACAGTGTTGCACAGTTAAATTAAGTGATGACGTTTCGAGCACAAACTATTGCTCATAATCATATCAAGTTACTCACACAACTTTTTTTCTTTCATTTATATACATGTGTGGAATCGATTAGATAATGGAATAAAATTCAATATGAGATAATGTACATTCAGAAATAATAATACGAGTGTTATTGATCAATTACAATTAGATGGGAAATAAAACGATTGTTTTTATAGTCATAATAAGTTACTTCTTGGAATGTTGTGTTGTGCTTGAATTGAAATAGAATATTAAGATTATTTATTATTCTCTCCTGATTTAACTGGTGGTAATAATATCTTCCATATTTCTGGTATTTGCATTGAGTCATTTCTGTTGCATGTGTTTGGTGTAGACTCAATGAACACGGATTTCGTAATCAACCTCTCTCCACCTACCTATGTTAATCATTAGAATTTTAACTTTATTAGGTGTTTTGAGGCAATCAGCCACAAGAAGCCTTCGACGTAGGTTTCGTGCTTGTTGGCACTCTCCAGTTAACAAGGCACATCTCCAATTTTGAAGGAACTCATGTCCCTTCTGAGATTCGAACCAGTGTCACCCAGTGCTGCAGTCAAAGACGTTACCACCACTGAGCTATTCGGAACTGCGATTGACCTCCTGTAGGACTGTATTAGATACTTTGATTGGACACTAACCAGCATCATAAGTTCCTTCAAGACTGAAGATACTCCCTCCTGACCAGTGAGTACCAACAAGCACGAAATTTAGGTCAGTTAGGTCTTCCTGTGGCCGACTACCTCCAATAATTCTAAGTGCATTGTGATGGCCAGCCACCTAGCTTGATGGTGGCCATATTGCACGCTTGACTGACAGAATTCAGTCTGCAGCAAATAAAGGACTAGACACATAACACCAGTCAGTAACCAGTCAAAATGACGGGAATTTATTGATTTCAGTTCCCCTACATAATAGTTTACTTTCCAGATTTGAGGGAAAAATAGAAATCATTGACGGTATATAACATCAAGTATCTTCATAAACAGGAAATGTCGATTACTTTAATTGCCCTCGAGTTCTATTTATCTATGGAATTTAATGTCTATGGATGTCTTCCTTCTCACAATCAATACTGACGACACAAAGTTTTTGGACTTCATTATATTTAAAACTCAGGCAATTCGGTTTCATTCATAAGGTAGAGAGCCTAGTTTAGTTCAGCGAAGAAATACTGTTTCTTTTCACTGACTTCATTTTCAAGCCAACTGTACAGTTGTATTTATGTTATGTAAAAAGAAAGCATTCATTGAAACAGATTAACAATACGCCATGTACACAGAGTTCCAGGGGTGAAATTCTCACCATAGTTTCTTTTGGAAACCAAATTATTCAGATCAAAGTCTGTCTTCTGCTTGATACTGTGGTGAGAGCTGTCTACTAGCCAAATTGGTAGACAGTAATTTACGTCAATATTTACGTTCCCAAGATTTGTCGTGAGAAAATGTGAACAAAGATTGACTTTGCGTAGGCGGATGCAGTTAACATATAGAGGATTTGACATTCAAGAAACAGTCACAAATAGATGAAAGATTAACTTTACGTGAGAAACAATCAGTTAGAAGACTGTGTTTGTTTGCTTAAATATCCATAATAATGTACATGAAAATATATAAATATGCGTTGATTTCCTTAATAAATGATCTGTTGCCTGACTCTTGCTTTCTGTTGTTACAATACCACTATAAATGACAATCAAGAAAATAAGCACGATTGCATAAAACTACATACTATTGATTGACTGGGATAAGTAGTTGTTGTATACCACTCATATCAACCAGTAGTGAGTGCTTGCTAGCCAGCCGGATCGAGGTTGATCTAAACACTGAACAGCCATTTCACTCGTTTGGGGTTGAGTCCATATCAGCAGTGTACTTTGTTTTACTCAACTCTGACAGCCGAAACAATGGTGAAAATTTGACTCCTCAAAGTGAGTACATGATTAATAGTTGAACAATTTGCGAATTGTCAGTTTTCTTCAATGAGTTACTGCCTCACTTTCAACCTGCTGCACCCTACTGGTCACAGCTTCCCAATAGAACCCCAGATCACTTCTTGAATAGGCCCAGTTGCTAGTGAGCCTAATGGTCTACGAGCTTGCATGCTTGCTTGTAACCAGAAAGTCCTGGATTCGAACCGGACCACCTGAAGAGTCCCAAACTGGGACGAAACAGCTGTCCAGTACTCTCAGCTGGTTTTCCAATGGTTCTCCAACCAATGTTAGCTCATGATGAAATCCTCCAACCAATCAAACAAAATCTCTAAAAAACACCAATACTTGAAAACTGGCAGTTTGTTTCATGGTGTAACCAGTCCACCCAAGTAGCTAGCAAGAAATCGGCTGGCTTGAAGTGATTCGGCCCTCCGAGCTGAGTGAAACCGGGTACATCACTGAGGAACTCAACCCTAAACAAGAGAAATGGCTGTCCGGTGTTTAGATCACCTCGGTCTGGCTGGATGGCGAGCACTACTGGTTGATATGAGTGATACACAACTACTCAGGCAATAAGGGATACTAAAAATTCTTCAGTTAATATACACAAATGATAAGAATGAAGATAATTAACGTGATGTTTAAGGAGGTAAATAGATAAGATTTCTCTTTCTACCTAGAAGTACTCAACTGTTGAAGTAAGTATACCACCGTGTAAAGGTTCATTTTTAATAGAGCGACTTTTTCAATACCATGATGCTCTTCTTGTGTCTCACATAACACCTAATACGTGAAATGTGGAATTTCACTCTTCGTCGATAGTGAAGAGCATAGACAGGTGCTAAGGGGCTCAGCAGTTGGACAATTATCATCACACAAATAATAAAAGCGTCAGCCATAATACCGAAAGCCAACCTTTACAGAGAAGTACACTAACTGCAACACTTGGTTATCTCTAGGTCGGAAGTGAAACTTTATCCATTCTCTATAATGAAGAATTCTGAAAATCTGCTGCATATATCAGTTCGATAAAGAACTGGAAGACCTTTATACAATACTCTTAAATGATGAAGATACTAGAAGAATTATTTGAAGGAACATGAAGAACAAAATCGCTCTTAACCAAATCATTCAAAGTTGACACACTCTACTGCTGAGGTCGTTAAAAGTCGTGTATCAAACACTTTTTTATGCCACTTGGTATTCAATCGAATTATGATTCGACAATGCAACAACGATAAACTAGCGTTTATTTTCATCTCTATGTGCAAAAAAGTCTTCCACATGCTCGCGTGGAGCTGGACGTCGTAAGCATCCTCTTTGGAAATGTGTAGCTGAACACCACGCAGTTTGGTTGATAAAAGGCGAACATAGGGTGATGAGGTCTTCCATTTGTGAACAGCTTCCTGAATCAGGTCATTTATCCCCAAATAATTTATCCTTCTAGGTTATCTACAGGGCCAAGTTCATTCACTCTAAAAGTTTAAGTAGTCTCCACTCATGTATCGACCCACTCTAGCTATAAATCAGCAGAACTGTGGACTATGTATTTAAAAACGTATTGTTAAACCATTTTCTTTAGCTTGATCATAATTAATGATCTTTTTTATTGTTATTTTATTTTATCACTTGAATTCATTCCACTTCACTTCATCATCTGACTTCTTTTTATTGTTATCATAATAGCACTTTTAATTTTTCGACAACGTTTTATCTGCTTTTAAAATCTTAACACCACCAATGTAACTATTGCTTAATTCCATTTGGAATTTCTCGTTGATTGATTAGTGGGCCTATGTGTTCGGCCTCACGTTGACATGTAGACTGCTTGCCAACCGCCACAACAGCTACCTCTTGTACAACGAGTATCATTTATTCTTTAATTTAATTCCCATAACCCAAGCGGTCTAGTGGATACTGCTCTAGCGTTTGAAGCGATGGGTAGTATTGGGTTCAAGCCTCAGCAAGAAAACTATTACTCACTCATTGGGGAATGCAGTTACATCCAGATGACGAGTCACAAAGCGGAAGAGGTGCGTATCATAGGTTCCCCCGCTAGTTACCGTCCACGAAATTACTCCAATTCAGTTATTCATTACTCTTTCAAAATTGTGTAATTGGTGTCCATTTCAACTTTACCCCGTTAGACATCATGCTAATTATCTTTATTCTTATCATCATATGCACAATGACTGGGTAATGTTTAAGGTCACTTAATGCGAACGAGAATAAAGAATCGACACCAAAGTTAAACGACTTTTAGCCAATCAGTCAGATCTCCATTCAGCACTAAAAATAGATGCTGTTCATGATCTTCGTTACAAGCTTCACCTAGATTTGGTTCTTGACTTCCGTGTGGTGAGTGGTTTTTATGATAGAGAGGGCTAAACAGGCATATGGGGTGAATGGATAATGACTCTTCAGAAGTATTTCCAGGCTATTGAATGGTTATGCATTCAAATGCAATCACTGCCAATACAGGAAGTCCGTAAGGGCTGGTGAGTTGTACATAATGATGATTTTTTAGATACCTTCTACTCGAGACCGAAACTCCGCCTTACTAAAACATTGTGTACATGCCACAATTGTCTACTGAGACGACCAGTATCTCCTACAGCTGAGGAAACAGGGAATTCTAAAATGTCGACATCGCTATGGTATCAGCACTGTAGGTATCTTGACTCAGAAACGACCAATGGAATTACTTATGTACTTGGAGGAATTGGCGTCGTCGTTCATATTACTGAAACAGTACTTATTAAACGAAAAATGAATCGCCGCGGTAGGAGAAGAGCAAACCATGTTTGGGTGGGGGGACTGACTGAACGATATAAATTTTCAGAAAGGGTTAGTAGGACACATCCTAATCAGGAGTGTCAATGTTTTAATACCAATAATGTAATGGCTAGTCATCCCAGACCAAGCACTACCATTCACATAGGAGAGTAGAGAGAGTTTATTCGCAACCATCATCATTAGGCTATATTCATCGTAAAGTCAATCAATCTTCTGAATTAGTGAATCCTATAAGTGCAAATCATACAAATTTTATTGACGGATTCTTGGTCCAGCTAAGAGAGCTGATCAGAATAGTAAGTAGTTCCCGAAACTACATGATCTACAGCTACTTAAATGAATTTTTGTGTCGACATTGGTTTGAGATGTCTATAGATACTCCTATGAGTAATTGGGACCTATTTGTACAGCATATCAGAGTTATTTATACCCTGCATAGTTCATTTCTATTACATATATATCTTCTAAGTATACTTTTTATATAATAAATGTCACTTTTCACCCGAAAAAATCTGATTGGTTAATTCAAGGTCATTTGACATTTGGTGTCCTTCCTCTACTGTTGCCTTTAATGCCTTTTTTCCGTAATATACATACTGTACAACTGGCTTCAAAGTAAAGTCATTGAAATAAAACATTTTCTTCGTTGAACAAAACTGTGATTTGACTTATAAATTCAATGTATATTTAATCTGGTTATTTGGTTCAAATCTATATTCATTCCCGGTGGGTGCGTACTGATGAAGAGCCCCAAACTAGGACGAAACAGCTGTCCAGTACTGCCAGGTTTTCCGGTGGTTCTCTAACTGATGTCAGCTCATGATGAAATCCTCCATACTAAAAAATAGTTTACTTATATTATTTAACAGGATAGAAAAATTGAAAGTAATTCACACTGCCTCTGACTCATGTACTGAAAGTTCAACCAATGACAAATTTGTCACATACTCATCAGGATTTAGAGGAAATGAGTTTCATTCATGGTCACTGGTATATGATCGAAGCAATTGTAATCTAGTATTCTCTTTCATTTTATTAACGACAGAGGTAAGAAAATTTGATTTAGCGAATTACGGAAACATCAGAGAATACATTTGAGAAGATAATATAAATAGAGTTCAGTTAATCCGCGTAACTTTTCATTGGAATTGTTAATATGAGACATTTTAAGATGAAAAAGTTTGGAAAAATATAGAAGATCGAAGAGATTTCTAAAATGCCTTTGGAAATGTGTGACCTGAAAGACAAGATTTATAAAAATCCAATTTCGCCTCTTGAGATACTGCTTTACATTTAAGGTTAAGGTGCTCATTTAACCGTTTAATGATAGCGCAGGGAGGGAGGGAGTCTTCTTTTCGAAAATTTAAAACATTTAGTCCCTTTTATAAATTCATGAAAAATACTCCATTCGAACATTAATAAAGAGAAGACCAGTAGTTCAGAGAAGAGTCTCTTCTCGGTGAATTCATTTTCTTAGCTGTACAATCGTAAATATATATGGGTTATTTTGTATGTATGTGTAAACTAAGTTTGTCAAACAAAAACAAAATACAATCTGCAGCTCTGATATCCTGGGAGAAGAACTACACTTCCTGAAATAAATCTTCATACAAAACCGATATACACCAAGATTCATAGACAAAAACATCAAACAGAAAATCCAAAAGCAAGCGACGCCATGCGTGCCAACAAAGATAATTTATATGAACCTCGACTTCAAAGGTGACCTACTCAGTGATATCCTTAAGAGGAGAGTTTCTACTTCTTTAAGCACTTTCTTAGTGCTAACACTGGAAGTAGTGTTCTCCAGTTGTCTGCTGATCTGCAGAAGCCCAAAGGACAAGATCTTGCAC
Organism: Trichobilharzia szidati; assembly: GCA_944472155.2. Taxonomy (NCBI): domain Eukaryota; kingdom Metazoa; phylum Platyhelminthes; class Trematoda; order Strigeidida; family Schistosomatidae; genus Trichobilharzia; species Trichobilharzia szidati. The sequence goes on along the minus strand of OX235274.1, from coordinate 121,004,250 downwards.
CTGACCACTTCTATGTGTATATATCAGTTCACCTGTTAATGTGGAGACAGGTACATTGGTCGTTCGATGCGCATCCTGTCAAAAATGGTCAAAGAACACCATCCAGCGTGGCTGCAGAAAGGAAGTGGTGGCAGTATAAAGAGTGCAATAATCGAACATCTCGTCACCACTGGTCATTCCATCTCAACAAACACCTCCTCCTCCAAAGTAATCTACAAAGTGAAGAACAACCTGCCAAAGACAATACGTTTCCGTCTTACTTGCATTGCAGAAGCCCTAGCCATTCAGTTAGAAGAACCAGAACTATGCATACAAAAGAAAATTACTCATCCACTCCTACTATCATGGTAACAACTCTGTTGATCTGACTTAAATTTTGCTTGTTTTTCTAACTACCTAAAACTCTTGTATTTCTTTAAAACTCTTACGTCATTCCGTACTTTATTTTGTTCCCACGTTCACCCTGAGCACAACTCTTTCATCCATGTTATTACGTAACTCTTCTTTAGCAGTCGCTTGTGACAACTCATCACTTTTGTTAATACCCTCTTATATCAATATCCAATTCGTCTGAATACTTTTTGTGTTACTTAACTCCATTCAAAGCTTACTAATTCTCCCCAGTTTAGTTAAAATAACCATAACCAATTGTATTTTCGCTTGGCGAACCCATATATTTTTGCGATTGTACAGCTAAGAAAATGAATTCACCGAGAAGAGACTCTTCTATGAACTAATAGTCTTCTCTCTTTTATAAATGTTGATAGTGCTATTTTAGAAGACGGAAATTATCCTGATAAGTGGATCTAATTACATTGGACGTTGTAAGCGTGTTCTCCGTGAACGCCTAACTGAACACTACCTCATGTTTGGTTAATGAAAGGTGAACATACAAGGACGAAGTCTTCAGTTTGTGAACGAACACCTTCTGGAGTCAAATCATTCAAACCCACGTGATTTATCCTTAAAAGTTATGTACAGGACCAAATTCAACTCCTCCAAAAGCTTGCGTTTCCTCAACTTATGTATAACCAGCCGAAGCTCTAGCTGTAAGGATTCAAAAACGTTTTGTTGAGCCCCTTTTCTTTACCTTGGTCATAGTTATGTTCTTTTTATTTTATTTTACCACTTGAATTCATTCCACTTCAACTCTACTCCCTTAATACATCATAGTAATTATCATTATCCTTATCATATGTGGAATATTGACTAAGCAATTTCTAGTGCCACTTAATGCCTTCTTTCTTCCGTAATATAAATACGACTGTACAGTTGGCTTGAAAATGAAGTCATTGAAAAGAAACACTATTTCAAGTCTTGGTTTGTACAGATTTGATTGGTTACAGGATTTCATCATGAGCTGACATTGTTTAGAGAACCATTAGAAAACCAACAGGAAGTACTGGACAGCTGTTTCGTCCTAGTTTGGGACTCTCCACAGTACGCACCCACCGGGATTCGAACCCAGGATCTTCTCGTTACAAGGCGAGCTCGTAGACCATCAAGCCACTGGGACCCGATCCAATGGCCAGTGGTGGCTAGTGGTCGCGCTATGTCTTGAATTGGCGGACGTTAGAATTCATGAACTGGTCATTGGATCGGGTCCCAGTGGCTTAATGGTCTACGAACTCGCCTTGTAACCACAATGTCCTGGGTTTGAACCCAGTTGAGTGCGTACTGATGAGGAGTCCCAAACTAGGACGAAGCAGCTGTTCAGTACTCCCAGGTTTTCCAATGGCTCTCTAACCAATGTCAGTTCATGATGAAACCTAGATACACCATTTATTCGCTAAACCAAAACTGTACTTTTCCTAATGATAGGTAAATACGTGACAAATTTGTCATCGCTTGGACTTAAAATAATAGAGATAAATAGAAAGTAGTTGACCTTCAAGTAAACACAAAACATGCCCAGGTGCATTAACCTGTGAATCAAAATGCTTAATTTTTTAATGAGTCACACACATATGTGTGTATACATACACAGACAAAACTAACAGGCAAACGCAGGCCTAAGTAGTAGGATAACTACCAATCACGTGACACAGTCATAGTTAGTGGAAGGATAGAAGTGACATATTTCGATTGGTGGGCTGCCATAATCACATTAATCTGTCAGTCAGTCAATCAAAGGCTGACAGTAAACGACATGTATATCAAGGTTATTTAAAAACATTAGAATAATGTGTCTGAATACAAGTCCATCACTCATAATCTTGTGTCTTTTCAATGACTAGGTAATATGCCATTTACGGTCACAGTTTCAATTTAATATAAACGCGAAAAATACCCATCTATTCTTAAGTAAAACACAGTTGTTTTTTAGAAGTTGTTTTAGAAGTGAATTGATATCAAAGAAAAATTTTTTTTAATGTCAAGCGTTGTCTGAAAATGTTAAAAATTAGGAGTACGATTACGATAAGAATAAAGATGTGAAGTGAAGTGGAATGAATTCAAGTGGTAAAATAAAATAAAATTTAAAAAAACTAGAAAGAACATTACTATGACCAAGGTAAAGAGAGGGGTTTGACAAAACGTTTTTGAACACATAATTTAGGTTTTTGTTCATGTATAGCTAAAGTTTCGGCTATGCATGCATAAGTGAAGAAAACGTAAACTTTTGGAGCGATTCGATTTTGCCATGTGGATAACCCTGAAGGATGAATCACGTGGGGCTGAATGACCAGACTCTAACAGGTGATCACAAATAGACGACTTCACAGTTCTACGTTCGCCTTTCATTAACCAAACCGGATAGTGTTCAGCTACACGTTTTCGGAGATTACGCTAACAATGTCCAAATAATGAGCTCAACAAGAGCAGGTAAAAGAGTAAATGCACATAGATGTGGACAAAAGCGGTAATCTATTCTTGACGCATTGTCTAATCATATTTCGGCTGGTAGAAACTATTTGCAAGTCAGCTGCAGGAAATGTGCGTGTAATACATTTAGATAAACGATTTTTAATTAATTAACAGCTGCATTTACTGGTTCACTAGTTTTCTAGCCGGTCCCAAGCCCAGAAAAAGACGAAGGGTTGGACGTGGGACTAGCGTCTCTACCCCCAGAAAATCAGCCAAACTGCTACGGAAACCTTAATGCACAGGAAAAATATTAAAAATACAGGAAACGTATAGAAGCAAACTTATTTTTTGCTGGAATCAGAGAGGCGAATAATACAGCGGGCTGGTGATGGCCTTCGGAAAGCCAGTCAGTCAGTCGATGTATCTTCTTTCGATGAAAGAAAGCATAAGAATGGGGATGTGGAATGTTCGTACAATCTATGAAGCTAGCTGGAAAGGCTGCCCAGGTAGCCAAGGAAATGAGAAAATATGGTATAAAAGTGCTAGAAATCTGCAAGATCAGATGGAATAGATGTGGACTATAGAAAGTGTCAACTGGTGAGTCAGTATAATTCAAATATGGATAAAATTTTATTTTGATAGAGTCACACAGTGTTATACAGTAATATTTACTGATGACGACGTTTCGAGCACAATTTATTGCACATAATCATATCAAGTTGATATGAATGTGTGACATTATCAAGATAAAATTTTAGCCATAATGGAATTATACTGTACCACAGTGCCCACATTTTATCATTATCGTGAGTCAGTAATCTGACTCTGGCCACCCAGACGACAACTACGAGTACACTGATGCCGTGAGTGGTTATCATGATGTCACAAGTGACAGCCAAAGCTCAAATGCATTTGGAACCAATCTCCTTCAGGATTATGACAGCAAGATTCAACCAACAGCAGTCAAAGCTCTCTTATGTGCTAGAAATGTCATCCAACAAATAATACTGTTTCACAGTATCATGTATCCAATAGACAAAGTGACATGGAATTACACACCAGTACAGTCTCCAGGTTATGAATATACGATTGTGACAGATAAAAAGGCTCGTAGCTAAATAGGACTTCGTCCAACTGGGCAGACTGACAGACTACGCCAATGAAGCAATACATCTATGTGAGAGATAAATACTACAATAGATGTAATTCATACCATAAGAGGAAATCCGTTCTTGAGGGTAGGTGCAGTAATATACTTATTCCTTATGTACTTTTGCCTGTTAATCTAAGCTCTCTTTGTCAAATGTCATACGGCTAATATATTACTGGATTTTGAAAAGGCCTGGTCTGTACAATGCAGTGGTATCAGCATTGTAGAGACAAAGCGTCATGGGATATGAGCAATTGTCATCTTATGGTTACATTCACCATCGTGGCAACCATTCCTCCGACTTTGTGGACCCAATCACAGCGAATCACACTAATTCTATCAAAGAATTTTGAGGGAAATTTTTATTTTTATTTTATTTTTTATTTTTGATTACAGGAATATCAATGGATCCCAAAGTACCATTATCTACAACCACGATTTCTCTTCGGATCATCATCATTAGAGACCATAATTCAGTTCATTGTCAATTTTGCAACGTTCTTTGACGATTATGCAACTATTTTGCATCTGAATTCTGATTGGCTGTCCAGGGTTACTCTGATAGTTTAACTTCGCCAGAATGACCTCATATAATCCTGACACATTTTTTCTTGTGCGTCGATGGTTCAGCGGCAAAACGTTCGTCAACCATGCACACGGTCCGGCGACCGATCCCAGACCAACCCACTCCTAAACTTCGCTAAGCCGGTAGTAAGGCCAGTAAAGAGGGGAGGCTGGGCTTGAGGTCAGCAACCCTATCCCGTAGAAATATGGACTACCGCCACCGAAACTTCAAAGCTGTAGCTTAAAGCCCTATGTTCCAATAGGAAAGTAAAGGAATAAAATTTTAAAAAAATAAATAAATAATCTGTTGTTCTCACTTTGTTCAATAAATTGTGCTCGAAACATTATCGTCATAATCCAGTTATTAATTATCGTATTACTGTGCGATGTGTGAAATAAACTTTTCTAATATTGGTATAAAATGTCTTAATATTATTTTATCAGATGTTCAGAAAAATATGCCATTCATAATTAACCTAGTTGGACGAAGTCCTATTTAGCTACGAGCCTTTTTATCTGTCACAATCGTATATTCATATTTGTAAAACCTGGAGACTGTACTGGTGTGTAATTTCATGTCACTTTGTCTATTGGATACATGATACTGTGAAACAGTATTATTTGTTGGATGACATTTCTAGCACATCAAGGCCTCCAGCTTAAAGCTCTACGTCCCACTTAGAACACAAGGAATGATATAAAGTGAACATTTTTATCAATAACTCAGAAGACAATAATATAATGAAAATTACCACCACTATCAACAACAATAAACTCACTTCCTTTGTTAGACTTTCAGCTTCAGTTGGATTGGCAACAACACCAGGTGTTTTAGGCCTAGCACTACTACAACTACTACATTTCTCATATGAATTAGATGTACATAAGCAGTTATTATTTGTTGAACAATTGGTTGGTTGAATCCAAGTCAGCGCATCTGGGTGTCTGGATGTCAGAGAAAATTTTTCAATTAGACAATTTATTCGACTGAGAGCGTTAGAGATATTAGCACAACTTTGATGTGAATGTGAACACGCTTGTTGTAGATGATGATAATAGTTCCAGTGATCAGTTAAGCTTCGAAGTTTTTGGATTAAATTATTTAACCGGGTGCAGCAAACAGCATCAATATGTTGTCTTGAATGAAATGTGTTCCTGGTTTAAAACAGATGGATAAGGAAACGAAATGATATAAGTATAAAACTTGGGCACTTTGGTAGAGTATAACTGCATTATGGATATGCAAAATAAAAAATAAATGTGAAACCAGTAGTGATAACATAAATAAGGGAGAATATAAGTCGTCTACTGTTATACCGTATAAGGAGGGGACATCTGATGCCCTATGTAGGATGCTCAATAAAGCAGAAATTAGGGTAGCATTCAAACCTACAAAATCACTCAGCTAGGACAAGCTCTGTAGTTTAAAAGACCGAGTTGACCCAATTAGACAAAATAATATAATTTACAAAATACCCTGCAATGACTGTTAGTTAAGTCAACTACATAGGTCCAACTAGTAGATCGGGAGTAGTCAAATTGTCGGAAAATAAGAATTTAGCTAAGGTGAGAATGGTTGACTCCGAGGAGACAAGTAATTTGGAAAAGAGCTCAACAGTTGCACTGCATGTATTAACACACAATCACACAATAGGGTGGGAGAGGTTAAAATTCTAATAATAATTTAGGTAGGTGGAGAGAGAGGTTGATTACTGAATCCTTATTCACCGAGTCTACACCCAACACAACACATGCAACAGAAATGACTCAATGCAAATACCAGGAATATGGAAGATATTATTACCGCCGGTCAAATCAGAGGAAGATAATAAATAATCTCAAAATTCTAATTCAATTCAAGCACACCACAACATTCTAAGAAGTTACTTATTTTGACTATAAAAACATTCGTCTTATTTCCCATTTTACCGTATTTGATTGATAACATTCATATTATTATTTCTGAATGTACATTATCCCATATTGATTTTTATTCAAATATCTAATCAGTTTCACACATGTATATAAGTGAATGAAAAAGTTGTGTGAGTAACTTGATATGATTATGAGCAATGGTTTATGCTCGAAACGTGGTCATCAGTTAATATTACTGTGTAACACTGTGTGACTTATCAAAATAAAATTTTATCCGTAATGGAGGGAAACGAAATGATGTAAGTAGACTCCTCTTCAAGAAGTTAATAACTTTATCAATAGAATGATCGGTTCCAATGAGGTTCATAACAAAATTTTGAATATTTTTTAATTCAAATTGAACTTTCCTGTTGATTGATTGGACAGAAGTGTTTGGCCTCTGATAACATGTCAGTGCCTTGATTGGACGCTACGCCGATGTCTGAAGACTGCACTAGAAGTAATTTGGTGGATGGTGACTAACAGTGGAATCCAAGATGCGCATTTCGTTCTATTTTGGACTTGTTATCTGGATGAACCTGAATGGGTAGTGGACTCAGTGGGAACTTCATTACTCACTAGGGAGTGAAGATACATCCAGATGGCGAGTCCTAAATACGGCGAAATGATCATCATCATCATCATTATCATCCGCTAAATTACTTAAAGTTCCGAGTAACCGGACGAAAAAGTAGTTAATTGGAGATATTGTGTCTAATCAGTGAATTTGTAACTATGCATCTCATGATCTTGTATGGTCTTAAAACCTAGTGCAGGAACATTCTGATCTATTATTTTTACTTAAAATTCGCGAAAATAGGCCTGTAAGGCCTTCCAATAAATTTATGTTATCAACACACCCTAATGCTTATATGATCAAGATTAGTTACAGGATTTCATCATCAGCTGACATCGGTTAGATAACCATTGGAAAACCAGCCAGAGAGTACTGGACAGCTACCTCGTCCTATTTTGAAACTCCTCATCAGCACGCACCGACAACCAGGGTTTGAACCCAGGACCTTACAGTTACAAGGCGAGCTCGTAGACCACTGGAACCCGATCCAATGGCCAGTCCATGATTTCTAACTTCTGCCAATTCACGACATAGCGTGACCACTAGCCAATGTCATCGCTAGCCAGCATTTGTCCTCACACCCGATTTTCTGTACCCTACTGGTCACGACCTCCCACTATAACCCCAGGTAACTATCTACCTGAATAGGACCAGTCGCTAATGAGAAACTCATTGATTTTCAAGTACTGGTTTAGAGGGATTTGATTCATTGGTTACAGGATTTCATCATGAGCTGACATCTGATAGAGAACCATTGTAACCAATCAATTAAATTCCTACAAACCAATACTCGATGATCAAGATTAGATAAGCCAATTTACGTATAATAACATGATAGTATTATTTTTGACTACAGGTTTGATGACGAGTTGAGATCAGTTAGAGAACCATTGGAGAACCTGTAGAGAGTATTGGCCGATTGTTTTGTCCTAGTTTGGGACTCTTCACCAGCACGCACCCACTGCCAGAGTTCAAACCCAGGAGACCCTCTGATTACAGGGCGAGCTCGTAGACCATTCTCAGATACTAAAAGTACGTAAACTCTAGAAGTATGTAGGTGTATTTCTAGCTCCCTTCATAATCGACATAGCAAGACGAAGTTTCAGTACACCATTCAACTTTGTCACATTATTACTTACTCAAACTATAATTTCAACACATTTTATTTCAATTGAATCGCTCAAGCGCCTATTATTAGACACAGATGTCTGGGAAATAAAAACACTGTAGGGCATAATTGCTCGGATTGGGTTAAGATATGTATGTATTTTGTTCAATGCTGGATAAAAGCTTCTGTGATCACTGTAACGACAGAAGGCAATAGTCAGGCAACAGATCATTTATTAGGGAAATCAACGCATATTTATATATTTTCATGTACATTACTATGGATATTTAAGCAAACAAACACAGTCTTCTGATTGGTTGTTTCTCACGTAAAGTTAATCTTTCATCTATTTGTGACTGTTTCTTGAATGTCAGATCATCTATATGTTAACTGCATCCGCCTACGCAAAGTCTGCTGTGGTCGGATTTGAATCAATCTTTGTTCACATTTTCTCACGACAAATCTTGGGAACGTAAATATTGACGTAAATTACTGTCTACCAATTTGGCTAGTAGACAGCTCTCACCACATCACAAGCAGTAATTTTGCTCGAAATGTTACCAAAAAACAAAAACATTATGATTGTGTGTAAACTATTGAAATATAATTATACTTTATTTGACTATTTTTTTCCTTAGAATTTATCAGTACAAATAAAATAGACTAGCGGATAAGATTCCTGATCCTTATTCAGATGGTCCTGGTTTTACTCAGAGCGCGGGAGTGCTTTGGTTGACATAGCCTAGTTTACTAACCTTTCCTCAGCCTGGAAAAAGTAGGAAGGTTGGGCGCGGAGTTGGCGACCCTACCCCGGAAAACCAATTCAATCGCTACGGAAATTTTAAAGCACAGTAAGAAAAATATTTTAAAAAAGTAAAGATATTCTCCGCCGTAATTGCATAGATGACACTATTGACGAGAGCTGGTGAAAGCCTTTGGGAAGACAGTCAGCCAATGTGTCTTCTTTCGATGAAAGAGAAAGTAAGCATGAAGACACGGAGTGTCAACACCATATTTGTGGATGAGGCAACGCTGCTCAAATTACAAAATACATGAGAAGATATGGTATAGAAGTGGTTGTGGGGATCCGTGAGTTCAGATGGAATGGACGTGAACTCTCCTAACTGTTAACTACTGGAGAGTCGATAATCTAATCCAATCAGTCAGATGACAATATGAGGAATATATTTACATCGACATAAAGTTACTTCCGTCCACTGGCTTCATCATAGTTCATACCGAAAAAAATGTTATTATTGTTGTGATATCAGGTATGTAAGTAGCTGGGCTTTTCAAATATTAAGAACTATAAGTAGACCGCAGTTTGAGCACAACCATCCTTTAGTGTAAGTGAACAGCTTAGCACAACGTCGAAAATCGCCAAGTTTGATATTATCAACATCACTTAAGTGGGTTAGCTAAATTAGGGATGACGCGTTAGAGGGCTTGAAGTGTCTTACTTGTTTCGCCAATGTCCTTGTCCAGGTGTATACATCCATTTATGGTCATCTTCACTCACGTATACGCTATTGGCCAAATATATGTACACATATATCAGTTTTTTAGTATACGATCTGACTTCTCATACGATACTGTTAAATATACTTTCCATCTCAAGTCATTGTATGTTGCCGTTTAAGTAGAGTAATGGGCTGGGGAAAACAGGTAGCTGTCATATAATGTTATTGGTGTAGTCAAGGTGCATTCGTGATCCGTGCGTTTGTTTTCAACATTGGCGTCCCTATTCTGTTTCAATTCCAATGTTACTGCACAATAACAAGCCCTCAATATCATAACAAAAACGAACAGCTAGGCCTTTTATTGCACACATCCGAATAAATGTATCCAATTTCTAGTTCACCAATAATATAGTGTTTTTGCACGGCCTTCCTCGATGAGAAATGTTAGCTGACATAGAATGGATCAGGTTGGAAAAGAAAGAGCTATTGGTGTCGGTCAAATCAAAATATGGCTTCATCAATCAATGAAATCCATAACAGTCAGTTCAAGCCATCCACGTAGAGAGGTGTACACTGCCTCACTGGTTGGGGTCCTCAAAATGTTAAGAACCAGTGGTGGCTGGAGATGGTGCATTCACTCTTCGTGATCTATAACATCCAATATCTTCCATATTACTAATCTTTTTTCCTCACTCACACTTTCGTTAATTATCTCTCTTTTGTGTGCTACATGGGGGGTGTAGCAAATCGAACTGCTGTACATATGTGAAAAGTTCTACGTTGAAATCAGTCAGTAGTCATCTGGTGGATAATGACTAGCAGTGGAATCCAGGATACGCATTTCGTCCTATTTAGAACTCGTCATCCGGATGTACCTGTAATCAATCTCCGATGATTGATATCGTCAACAGAATTGAAAATCTCTGTCCAATATAATACAAGAGGTGGCTCTCGTAGGCCAAATGACCTAGTAGAGGTTGGGTTCGAGTCTCACTGGGAACATCACCAACCCCTTCCTCTCTCTCTCTTTGGGGATTGAGAATAGATGTCCAGCTGACGAGTCGTATGATAATAATGGCATGTCAGACAGCCAAATAAGCGTGTGAGTCTATGATGGTGAAACAAAAGTCTGATATTTTGGTGAATCAATGTGGTTAATTATTTCCAATATTTTGAATATAACTGGCGGGATATACATGTATTTCAAATATTTTGCACATATCAATAATTCATTAGATAAATTTCGAAATTTAATTATATACGCGTATTTCTTTGGTGAGCAACTTACATAGTTTTGCTAGTGACAGCATCACTAACATCATATTTCATCATCATATGATTGCTATGAAGGTTTGGACTACGAAACCGGTTTGATTGTTTAGCATTGCTTGTAGTGGTGCATGTAGGAAGCTGTGAATGGATCTACATAATAGGCAAAAGAATTAGAGATTTAATTTTATTCACATCTAATACAGAAATTGCTGCAAAACGTTGGCTGGAAATCAGTGAAAATGGAATATTCTTTCTCCCTCTCTCTTTATATATATGTACGCATAAATGAGAGGAACCTGAAATAAACAACCTCCTCCACCAACCGACTTGGGAAGCATCGTTTCAACTACAGGCCCACGGAACTGATGAGGATATCAAAGCAAGAATCGGAAAAGCAAGACAAGCTTTCATTACTCTCAAGTCTGTGCAGAGGTCAACAGCATTCAGCATCAAAAATAAGATCCGGATTTTCAACTCCAATGTGAAGTCAGTGCTACTTAATATACGGATCAGAGACTTGGCGCGTCATGAAGAGCACCTCAAACAAACTACAGACCTTCATTAACAGCTGTCTTCGCTCAATACTTAAGATAAGATGGCCAGAAAAGATCAGCAGCGGGGGTCTCTTGCAATAAACGAACCAACCCAGCAGGAACCGACTGTGCAACAAATAAGCAGGATGAAATGGAGGTGGATTGGCCATACTCTGAGGAAACCATAAAGTGACACCACTAGACAGGCCCTTGAGTGGAACCCGAACGGGAATCGGCGAGTTGGTCGTCCAAGGGTGACAAGGAGGAGGTAATGTGAAGAGGAGATGAAAGCATGTGGGCAGATGTGGAGCCAGGTGAAAACGTTGGCACAGAAGCGAACGCAATGGAGACACACGGCTGAAGCCCGATGTTCCTCTAGGAATTAAAGGAAATAATAACAATAATAATCGAACAGGAAATAAAGTAGTGGTCGAAACTCTACCGCAACTAAGTCGACTTTGAAAAGGCCTTCGACGAGGTTGATCGTGGAGTAATTTGAAAACTTCTTCAACACTATGGAGTGCAGAGCCCCAAATCTTTATCAGCCTCATTCAACAGCTAGCTCTATATGACAGTGGCAACGGAAAACTCAGTGAGGCCCTCGAAGTGTAAACAGTAGTTAGATACGGTTGCCTACTATCACCAAGGGTATTCCCAGTTGTATTGGACTGGATTATGCGGAACTCCGTGTGTGGGGAGGGAGAACACAAGAGTACGTTGGACTGAAAAGCAGAGTTTAGAAGATCTAGATTTCTTGGATGATTCATGTCTAATTTCATGTATATTTGGGGACTTACACGCAAACACCAACAAGTTCCTAGCAGAAGAAGTTGACAGCCAATGCAGGACTTCAAGTGAACATAGAGATGCTGGAGGTGATGGAGATAACTAACAACAACAACTACTACTACAACCAGTAGCAATCATTATCAAAAGGAGAAATTTGAGAAAGGTCACCTACTTACTTCACTTATCTAGGCACCATAGTTTCAACTACAGGTGGAATGGATGAAGATGTAAAAGCCAGAATCGGAAAGGCGATGCAGACCGTGATCACTCTGAAATCAGTTTGGAAATCTTCTGCGCTTAGTGTAGATTCGGACTGGCTCTATTCAGGCAGTTAACTTGGGGTTCTAGTGGGAAGCCGTGACCAGTAGGGTACAGCAGGTTGAAGATGAGACAGTAACTCATCGAAGAAGACATTGCGAAATGGTCGCACTATGTCGTGAATTGGCAGAATTTAGAATTCAAGGACTATTGGGTCGGGTCCCGGTGGCTTATTGGTCTACGAGCTCACTAGCCTTGTAACCAGAAAGTCCTGGGTTCGAACCCCGGTGGTTGCGTACTGATGAAGAGTCCCAAACTAGGACGAAACGGCTGTCCAGTACTCACAGGTTTTCCAGTGGTTCTCTATCTGATGTCAGCTCATGATGAAATCCTCCATGTTTTCAACAGCAATGTTAAGTCAGGATTATGCCGCATCTATCACGAAAAGCATTCCCAACAGGCTAGTGCAAACTTTTATCAACAGCTGTGTTCTCTGATTCCATTTTGAAGACCTAGTTGGCCAGAAAGAATAAGCAACTAGCAATTCTGGAAACGAACCAACCACAAACAACAAATTTTATTTTATTCTTTTACATTCCCAGTAGGATATCGGGCTTCAAGCTAGAGCTTTGAATTTTCGGTGACAGTGGTGTTTATTTTTACGGGATGAGGTTGCTAGCCTCACGCCCTACCTTCCTTCTTTACCAGTCTTATTACTGGTTTAAGTGAGGTAAAGGAGTGCGTCGGCCAGGGATCGAACCCCGAACCACCTGAGTGGTATATACATACGCATCATCATCGTACAGGACATAAAGTGACAGTCCAACCCCTACTTTCGATCCCTGCCCGATATACTCCTAAACCTCGCTAAGCCAGTAATAAGAATGATAAAGAGGGAAGGTTAGGAGTGTGGCGCTATTATAGGACCCATCATAGAACAGTATATGATCTTTTCTCACGAATCGTGTGATTTATCTTGTGATGGAGTTACTGTATGTGAATGCATCATTTCTCACGCGTATTGTGGTTTAGTGTGTGAGATCAATTCATCATCGTCTTTTGTCTCACCTTGGTCTTTGTCGGATTGCCAACCAATGAGAATAAACACTTCCGGCCAATAAGAACAGTCCATTCCCACGGTTGTGAGCTAACTATGTTGTGATAAACTAAATATCTAAATATGATGTTTTGTTTCCTAATTGATGTATAATACAATATTTTACAGTAACAGGCCGGTCTTTGTCTTTTGATATTTGAGTGGCTCAGTGAATCGGAAGGTACAACGGACAAATAGACGTGTTAGCGTACCAGTCGAGTTCATCATTGTTATAATAACTAACAGGCACAGGCATAACAAAGTAGCAACGGATGTTTTCAGTTCCGTCCAGTCATAACAGGCTAGCAATCCCAACCCATAAAAATAAAACTACTGCTAGTGAAACTTCAAAGTTCTAGTTTGAATTCAAATGAACTGTTGTCAAGATTTGACAGAATATATTTGGGCGCCAAGTGAGAAGTAGACATTTGTAAAAGATTATATTTGTAAAATCTCGGCGAGATTGAAATGAGTAATTCCAACGTTTCGTTCGGAAATCTGGTCCGAACTTCTTCAGGGAAATTAATCGAAATTAACATAACAGAGGTTTATATATAAAAGGAACATCACTTGTTTTTAAGAACTTTGTCCAATCATGAGTCATCCAACAAGTATAATAAACAAAATTTTATGAGCTGTGATCAAAATTTGACCCCGGACTTACAAATATTGGTCTACCTTTGTTAAACACTTTAAACAGAGTGTGTATGTGTGTGTGGGTAAACAGTTGTAAAACATTTTTTAACGTTTCCATAAGATATGGACAGTCGAGAATTTTGACCAAGTATTATTAATTAGTGATACATATCCATTTTTATTTATTAATAAGCATTTCCTATGCATCAGCTAACATCACGCCTTCATGTCCGTTCAAACTGTTAGTATCTAGAATTTTATGATTAGACGTATTTTCAAAATTATGGTGTTTAGGATTGGAGTTTAGTAGAAGCACCCTGTCGGACTTATTGCTTTGTCTTCTTTCTGAATATTGAGCTGCTTTATTCGACCTACTGGAGAGTTGTCAGGTGACTCGACAGCTACGGATTTAGGATATGCATTATTCTGTTGCAGACAACGGAGAGTGAAAACACGATGACTGTGCCAATTATACAGTTTCTTTGTTAATTTAATTCGATTTCAAAATAATTCAAATGAACTGTCGTCAAGATTTGACAGAATAGTTCTAAAATATTTGGGGGCCAAGTGAGAAGTAGACATTCGTAAAAGATTATATTATTATATAAAAGATTATTATACTTGTTGATACTCGTTGAATGACTCATGATTGGACAAAGTTTTTAAAAACAAGTGATGTTACTTTTATATATAAACCTCTGTTATGTTAATTTCGATTAATTTCCCTGAAGAAGTTCGAACCAGATTGCCGAACGAAACGTTGGAATTACTCATTTCAATCTCTCTGAGATTTTACAAATATAATCTTTTACAAATGTCTCTAGCTTGAAGCCCTATGTTCCGTCATTAAGAACCCAAGGGAACGATAATATAATAAGTGTGGCGTGATGCAGATTAGTAGGGAAAGCGGCCAATACTGAAATAATCAACATTTCAAGTCCCTGATGTCTGTAGAGATGACAGAAGTGTTTATCCTTCAAATCGTGATCTAGTGTGCAATGTGGACAACTTGTTTAACCTTGAGACAGCAATCAACCAATCAGAACAACCTATTCTCCTATGACCTAGCCCAACTTTATTAGGGGAATACATCATATTTATACATTCTCAGCCACACTAAAGGTTCATTACTAAGTGTTTTATCTTCTCTCATCAAAATTGGAGTACTTTTAACATATATTTATATTAACAGCCGCTGTAATGAGATTACGTATATTAAATTACTTACCTTCTTACTTTCACCATCAACCAGTCGACTTGACTTCTGTTTCAGTGTGTCTTTCTTATGAACAATATTATTACCTGTTGGTGCCTGTGATTCACAATCATGCGAATTATCTGATTAAGGAACAAAATGAACAGAAATATTCATTCAAGTGTGGGGATTTAATCTGATTGGTTGCAGGATTTCATCATGAGTTGACATCTGTTAGGGAACAACTGAGCGAAACGGCTGCCCAGTACTCCCCCAGCTGGTTTCCCAATGGTTCTCTAACAACCGATGTAAGCTCATGATGAAATCCTGTAAGAAGTATCTATATTAACTTTCTTATTCAAACCTAGAAAGTCAAGCAACAATTTGTAGAATAAACTGACATATTTCACTGTTTATCAGACTCATAAGATAGCTGCTGCGACTTATGAACACATAAACAGTTGACGCAATAACATCAAATTTCATTCGTTGAAGATGCATTCAGTTAGACAGCATACTACACGCAGCTCGACACTGGAACTAATCAAGTAACAAGCAACAAGGCAGGTTAATAAAGCAGGATTTAATGAATTCATCAAACTTTGATTTTTGATGAATGTGCGTCGGTGGCACAGCGGTTAGGACGCTCGCCGACCATGCACATGGTCCGGGGTTCGATCCCCGGCCGACGCACTCCTTTACCTCGCTAAACCAGAAATAATGCTGGTAAAGAGGAAAGGTTGGGCATGAGGCTAGCAACCCCATCCTGTAAAATAAACACTGCTACAGAAACTTCAAGCCACTAGCTTGAAGCCCTATGTTCCACTGGGGAACGTGAAGGATTAAAAAAAAAAATCAAACTTTGATGGAACTCGTCAGCTGCTGAATACTCTACATACACGGATTAACATACTTTTGAATTTACATTGGGAGATACAGGACTGATAAGTAAACAAACTACATTGAATTAGTCATACAGAAAGACAGGTGCGAATGTTTTCCAGGTCACATTCAAATAGATAAGGGGAGAGGGAGTATGAGAGATCAAAACAGCTGAGTGCAAAGTGCTAAAATCCTCAATAACAAAACATCTTGTGGACTATGGACAAGATACCAACACAGTAAAGCCATTCACTATTGTCAGCAGACAAAGAAACAAGAAGATGCTTGCAATTGCAGAGGCCTGTGCAACTCGAGTTTATAAACCAGATCTTTGTGTACAAAAGGAGATGGTCGTGACTCTGAATCTACCATGGTAATACGTTTTCCTTATTATTCTACCTATTATTATTATTATTATTCTTGATTCATTTAAAACTATCCTTTATCAGTAGGATTATCTTAACTCACTTCAACACTATTATTATTGTTATTATAACTATTACTATTGATATGACACTGTTTGCAATTCTTGTTGTATTCTCTAATGACTAATTGTTTATCTAAGTGATGTAATTGAAGCGTAATGCAATTTATCTTAATTTTGATCTCTCATAACTCCCTCTCCCCTTATCTATTTGAATGTGACCTGGAAAAAATTCGCACCTGTCTTTCTGTATGACTAATTCAATGTAGTTTGTTTACTTATCAGTCCTATATCTCCCAATGTAATTTCAACAGCATGTATATCCGTGTATGTAGAGTATTCAGCAGCTGACGAGTTCTACCGAAATTTGATGAATCCATCATTAAATCCTGCTTTATTAACCTTTATTGCTTGTTTTAAATTCGTATCGGGAAATAAATGTTTTCTAATCAAGTAACAACTTTTCTTAATAATAATTTGCTTTATAATGCAGTATGGAATTCTTAGCATTTGGTACAATATCACTGCCTCTAATTAACTCGACAACAATAAAAAAAAACAATACATGACAAAGGTTACCAATATTGATAATAAATAGTAGCTTTTTGTTACTAGCAATTACTATAAAGTCAAAAATGTACAAGAAGTGTAAAATAATGATAACAACAGCTGAATTTATAAGATAATTGAAATAGTTTTAATCATAGATTACAAACAGGAGAGTACTATAAGGGAGCCAATTATTTTGCTAATAACACAATCTCTATCGCATAGAACACGGGTCAGATATGATGTCACTGAGCTTTTGTACTTGATTGTGCGAGCACATAATCTGATGAGATGCAAGAGGAGACTTGATAATAGGGGTGTTGAGAGTCAGACAATATTATGGATTAAGACCGTTTTTCACATGAGTTCAGGTGTCTGTCGACTACAGTGATACCGAGTTGACTTAATGGAACATCATTTGCCCTACTGACAACCTTTAATACCCTTTGTAATATGACAAAGTCCTTTTTGATTACTCCAAGAAAGAAATGGAACAATAAACAACAATAGGGAAGATGCAAGAGTTAAAAAATGGTAAAAGTAGAGGTATGAATGAATTCCGATTGTCTTAACTTCTGAATACAAAAGGTTAGATGGAACATCTTCTTAGAAATCAATAAGACATGTGATGATCAAGATAAGTCAGAGGACAGAACTATTTCAAGGTATCTAATACTTAACTTTGTTTCTATTTTTCAGTGTCTTATATGCTAGAAGCATCTTGTGAACGGACGAGTTCTTGTAGATCACGATTATGCGTGAAGGTGAAGTTAATTGTCCAACATTTAAAAGGGATTTATGGTAAGATCATTTAGCATAGACCACTGGCTGATGTCCTACAAAAAGCTATTTAGTTTGGGACATTCAGATCATCAGCATATTTAGAGAAGTTGATTTCTGTCGGAAGTGGTAAGTCATGTAAGAAGAAAAACAAAGATTAGGAGAGAGAACAGCACCTTTAGGGACTCCAACTTCAGTAAGCAAGGCAGAGGAAGATTTGCCTTTATATACTTGATACTGTACCCTTTTAGAGAAGGAATAATGCGAGCAATTAACAGCTCAGGACTCTATTTGTTTCAGGGAAAGTTTATTTATTTATTGATTGATTAGCAAATCGATACGAGTCAGTCAAAGAGTCTACTGACATCCATAAGGTGAATTTCATAGATTCATCATGCCGGCTAGATAGTATTACTACAATAACTAGACCTGGGTCTTGTATTTGCGTCTCAGAAACACGACATACATCCATAACTCAAGATATCATGGTTCTAATTATTAAGGCAGATTTTACATAAAGGTCTGACGTTAAAAGCTGTAATGTGAAGTTGCCAGGTTGTTTTTAAGAAACTACCAGGTCGCAGAGTTAAGAGAAGGTGAAAAAAGTACATGTGGAATAGGATTAACAGTTGCATCACTGGATTATGACTAAGAAAGCATTGTGTGATTATGGAAGTGTGTTGAAGGCTATTGCTTCCCGGTTGATTTCTTCCTGGAAAACCCAAAAGAAAAAGATCATTAGCATTGCGTGACCGCAGGTCACAGAAGACAACTGCTTGAGTTCGGTCACATACATCCTTTTTTGGAGTGGTTTATAGAGCTGTGTCTGTATGGTAGCTAGTCTCCTCTTAACCAGAGCAGAAAAACAGTATGGGTGACTTTCTAATCATCAGAGGGAAACACCTTACTGCTGCTACATCCTTATTCGTCTGCAGTACACCTTTGTATTCAGAGAGTTACACTATGATGGTAACTGCTTCTACTCTAACCACTGTCCAAACAACAACCTTTCAAGCATGGTAGGACCTGCAGGAAAAATCACTTCAGCCGGTGTAGCCCATTAAGTCATTACTAAATGCAAGCCTGACCACCATATCAGCATAACAGCTATCCATCGAGCATAGTAAGCAATGTTATTATATAAGAAAATAACGGCAGTGGCTCCATTGTATATCTCCGCTGATTGTAGCATCGTAGTCCGTTGTAATAGTGATTTATTGATAAGTTATATTTTTGTATGCTTTTTAAATGAAATTTTGTATTAAAATTTTTTTCGTGGCGTACATATTATTGATGGTATTACATTCTTGAACTGAGTTACATCTGCTGAACTTTTATCAGAAAATCTGGCTTGATACTAATATCTGCGCAATATTAAATGGATCAAAAAAGGCAGTAAGTTCAAAGGTTAAACGTATATTATTGATTTTTCATGAAATCACACCGGAGAATTTTAGTGTATTTATTGAAATGTCCCAATATATATTTATATTTGATTATAACTTGATTCCACACAGTACTTTTCGTACAAGTATGGAATTTTTAGCATATGATTTCGGTAACCCAAATTTTGCAGGTGTGCGTTAGTAGGGGATCGAACCCCGGTTGTGCAGGGTTGGCAAGAGTCCCAACCGCTGTGCCACTGACGCACATTGGATAAAGCAGGTGGCACCACTTCAAAGAAGGAATCTGCCATCTGATCACCTATATGCCGGCAAACAAATGTTTTATCTAGACGTTCAAAGTTAGTATTTTCGTTTAACCATGGATATTTCAACTTTTTATTAAAACATTACTCTCTGAAGAAAAATACAATCGCTTATTAAAGCCTTATAGCCTTCCTTAGATTTTTTCTTCAGGTTGGAAAAAGCTATAAGTGCACTGAAAGTATCTTTAGTCAATGGAAGTCTGAAATACACATTTTTACCTTAGTGGGAGAACTTATCCATGAGAAGAATTTGGGAAATCGATAAAAATAATTGTTTATTTTTCAGTCTCAAGTGGGGTGTCAGTAATATGAATATAACCGTCTTACTCTGGAGTTAATTATTTTTTATTTCCATCATATTTCACCACCTTATTTTGGAAATGGGAAATACGTTAGCTGCGATTTCTTGCACATATTTATTATCGTATTGTATACTACCTTTTTAATCACTGCAACAGATCTACGAAATTTGACGACACAAGCAGTCCCAATTAAATTTAAGAGTATAAATCATTTGCTAAAGTTATGACAAAAATACTAATTAGGCTGCAATAGCAAAAATGTATTAATTTCGCTTTACACCTATATCTCCCGCGTGAAGTGGTATAATAAGGCGAGCAATACTGAGGTTAGGCGTCGAGTGCTAGGTCGACGAGACTGTGAAATTACATCGACTGAGATGGTTAGGACATGTGCTACGTATGCCTAGTCATCGCCTTCCTAGACAACGGGCAATGTTAGCTGATATAGGGTCAGGCTGGAAAAGAGCTAGCGGCGGTCAAACGAAAACATGTCCTCACCAGTCAATGAAATCTACAACAGTTAGTCTAAGCCACGTAGGAAGGTGTAGACTTCCTGACTGGTTGGGGTTCTCGGGACGGTAAAAACTAATGGTTGGAAACAATTGGTGACATGGCTCAAAATCGTTCTCAATGGCTAGCGCAGATGCATCCACTCCTTGTGACTTATGATTCCCAATTTAACTGTTTTGTTCTTCGTTATTACTATACCTTTGTTTCACACCTCTGTTTACTGTCTATATTATGCATTTCTTCTACTTTCTTCTCTTCCTTTGTGTGCTACATGGAGTGGAGTGTGGCGACTTGAACTGGCGCATATATGTGCAAAGTTCTATGTCGAAAACAGACAGACACTGAACGCAATGGACACGCAAGGCTGAAGCCCTCTGTTCCTCTAGGAATTAAAGGAAACAATAATAATAATAATAATACTGTCCTTTTAGCATTCACTTCTACATAATCTATCATCTATTGGTCTTATTGTCAGTTGCTTTTGTATGGAGTGTAGCAAATTCACATCGACTTCTATTCATGCCACCTCGACCTATTAATTGATGGTGATTCGATTTAAGGGGCATAACACTGAGTAAAACAATTTATTTATCAGGTACTAGGATAAAAACAAAAGCGTTAACCTGTTATTTCTAAATTTCGAATGTCCATATATATAGATCGCTTAACTTATATTTGTGTTTGAATTTTATAAAAATTTGTTTAACGCGTAAATGAGTGAAAAGGAGAGATTATTTAACATGAAATGATGATATCTCTCCCAGAGCACATCAACAACAACAAAGAAACATATTTACCTCCAGCAGCTATGTTTTGTTTTTTAAGGTGTTGTATTTCTTTTAACAGTTTATTCCGTTCACTTTCAATACTTTTAATTCTTTTCTGGAGAAAGAAGAAAGAGAAATAAAAGTGTGTGAGATATAAAGAAACATATTACTAATGACATTTACTGTAAGAGTTCTATACATTTTAAAGTATTACTTCTCTAGCATCTTTATGTGACCTATGAAACGTTAAAGTTCGATGTGTTTTTCATGCATAACTAGGTAGTTCTCGTCCATACAGTCACCAACCAGGCAGTACAAATCACTTGAATTCGATAACACTAATACCAGTAAGTTTGAAGTTATACAGTGAGCTAGTATCTATATTGATATATGCATGTACAAGTTTGACAGTGTTCCTAAATAAACTTGAAGCTTAAATTATTGCATATTATTATTATTGTTTCCTTTAGTTCCTAGAGGAATATAGGGCCTTAGCCGCACGTCTCCATTGCGTTCGGTTCTCTGCCAACGTTTTCACCTGGCTCCACGTCTGCCCGCATACTTTCGTCTTCTCTTCACATCACCTCCTCCAAGTCACCGTTGCACTGACGACCAACTCGCCACTTTCTGTTCAAATCCCACTCGAGGGCCTGTCTAGCGATGTTACTTGATGGTTTCCTTAGAGTATGGCCAGTCCACCTCCATTTCCTCCTGCATATTTGTTGCACAATCGGTTCCTGGTTGGTTCGTTCATTGCCAGAGATCTCTGTTGCTGATCTTTTCTGACCGGCCATCTGATCTTGAGTATTGAGCGAAGACAATTGTTGATGAAGGTCTGTAGTTTGTTTGAAATGCTCTTTATGAAGCGCCGTCTCTGATCAGTATAGTAGCACTCTTTTCACACTGATACAAATAGAATTCCTCTGCATTGTTTTTGACTTCCAAAATAAAGTATATTAGTAACAGTGTACATTGTGACCTTTATCTTGGAACAGTCGCGTAATAGCAAAGTGGACATTGACTCCTCTATGTTGAAAATGTAAAAACGTTGCTTTGACAGAGACAAATGAATTGTTAGATAATTTCACTAGTGAAACCACGTACAGCCGCCTAGCTACGAAATTCCTCACAGTCAGTGATGCTGAAGCATTACATTTTATCTGAGACTGTAGTATCTTTTAACTATGAGGCCTTTTCCTGTGAATATTTACAAAATAAGCTTTCCATCACCATCAGCAACATACAGCTATTCCTTTTTGTAATTACGTCGACACTGAGTACTATAACCAGACCATTTTACCTAAATATAACCTCAGCAAATAGTTGCAAATCAAAGTCTACACTTAGGGCATGTACGTCTTTATTGTAACCATGATTAACTTAACACTGCAGGCAGTAATTATTTGACCATGTCGCATCCAGATTGGCAGTGTTTGCTATCGATACCCATCAATTAATTTATGCAACACACAGACTTGAAATTCTGTCGGTTTCAAAAAAAGGGAATCATCCTTTAAATACTAAGGTTCAGAGCTACTATCTTATGTGTTAAGATCAGTGCGGTATGTCCATCACTTTGATACATACAAACTTTCTAGTTAATCGTACGAATATCTTTGTGGGGGACACGAGTCGAGAAAAAGGAACAGACTTCCAGATATCCTGATCTGCGCCAGTTTACGCCAAATTCCAGTAGCGTTATCCATCAAATAATAACTGTGTTCCTTTTTAAGAGAGTTCGAAATTCATCCCACTTTTCTAACAGATATGAACAAAACTTTTTTTAATTTACACTTATCTTAACACACTTAACCCACCTTTTAGGCCTAAATAAGTCTACTAATGGGGTGAGTATGACATATGGAAATATTTGCATCAAATCAAAAGAATTGGAAATGACTGTATGAGCTCCATGAGGAATGAAAACGCTTTCTTTTATCAAAAGTGATGACTGAGAAAATCAGACCAAGCAGTTTCGGTACGAACTACTTTGTTTGGCTGCAATTTCTGTTAAGGTGGTTATCTGGAATTATGATGGGTTCATTGAAATGCCACTTGGTCCATAAATACATGTATAGTTATTTAAACCTGTTTCCCACTAAAAAGCATGGACATAACCAAAAAACGTAAACGCAACTTGCATTCATACCATTATATAAAACAAACGATGATTGTTACTTAGCACACACTACTGCAGTTCCTTCGCAATATAACTACTACATAACAGTCAAGCATTGCACAATACTGATTCTATATAAGGTCAGTAAAAAGTCGAAAACAATAGCGATAAACCATTATATTAACCATTGCGAAACATTAAACCACTCTTACTATGCTGCTATATGCTCACCAAAGTCGTACTTAAGTGTCGTTTCGATGCGCATGATGTAAGCATAGAAACATTACTGACTACGTAGACTTCTGAATTTACTGCAAAACCAGCAATACAGGTAAAAATAAGGTTTTCTAACAGTCGTGTCTGCAATGTGAAACCTAGTTTTCAATATCTGTAGGTGCCTTCGCCCTAAGCGGTCGAGTCTCTTCTGCCTGCCTACTTCAACCTTAATGGGAACGAGTTTCAATTTACCGATCAAAACAGATTGGCCGATAGAACTGAATGCAAAGGGCTGTTAAGAAGGTCACTTGTCGTTGTGCAGATTATACGGACCTACTTATTCGGTTAATCCCACTTTAAAATGTTACGCTGACTATATTTACAAGTTCTGACGACAACTACGTAAACAATACCAGATTACAAAAACTTTAAACTGATTCATTCCATTCGCTCTTAACTAAGCTTTTAGCTCACTGTAGCTATGATTAAAGAAAAGAACTTTAGGCAGATTATGGGCTCAGGAACCCTAAATTATTTCAGAACACCAGTGGGATATAACTGTTATGTATGAGCATAAATACAACCACAAAAATGAGTGAAAAATGTGAATGTATCAGAAAGTTAAACGCTTTGGTGGAGAGAAGCTTTACCTAATCATTGATCGACTGAGCAGATGGTTTGAAGCAGAATCATGATAGTTAGGAATCAACAGAGATCATCGATGGTTGGCAGAAGTTCAGCAAAATCAATACGAGTGAATGAATTAAAGCTGGAGACATCAGCTTTGTGTCACAGGTGGTTTCCTTCAATCACTGAGCTACCTAAATTCCCAAGGAGCACAATGTGTCAAATTTACTCAGTTATTGTTTTGTTTTGACCACTTATTTATGTCCTTGAAGAACAATTAGTAGTCCCGTGAATTTTCAAATGATTTTTAACACACCCCTTGGTTTGTTTTGACGGGACCAATACGTCAAGCATAGCAAAATTTTATTAAATGATATAGTGTAGATTACGGTTTTACTCTAAGATCCTACAGAATCAGTAGATGAAACAAAGCTGAAAGATCTGTACTGAATATGGAAAGGTTACTACTATTATTTCTTTTCTTTTGGTGACGACACCGGAAGACTAACCAGTGAAAGAATTAACTCCATTCACAACAGCAACAAAGTCTTAACACACTGCAATATGCAAACAACATATAATTAATACGAGCACCATTCCTTTTGGAGTCACCCAAAGCTACGACAGTTGGGTGGCGGGACGAATTACACAGAAGATTACCGAAAACCAGAAATCTACACCTCGCAATCAAGAAGCGAGCACAAAGAAATCAAATTGGTTTACACTAGCTCGTAAAAGTGATATCGGATATTGGGACCCTTATTACGTGAAGTGGATTGGGCATGATAACAGTCCCAGGTATGCATAAATGTAATAGGAAAAAAGATGTAGAACCAAGCTGAGTAAGACAGTTGTACAAATGCCTTCTTCATTTAACAATGTTAATATACCACACTGTAACATATAATACAATATATGTCCTTGGGATGTGCACATGCAGGCTTACGACAATTTGGCGATAATGTTGAACAATACGGTATAATGAACTGATATCTTGTATATTCAAGGATTTTAATCTGTGCTGAATTGATACACTTTTTGCTGAGAATGGTGTTAGTGCTAGTAACAACACTCTTATTGACGTGAGGAAACATGTTAGACTAAGCGGAATTTACCGCTAAAATAGCTCGAATAATACTCAAGAATAAATACTGCTATTGTGCAAGGAAAAGTGTTGACACAAAACAGCATAAAGCATTACTTCCACATAATCACCAGCCAAAGCTTTGACCGAATTTGGTTGATAACAACACCAATTTTATACTTAGAAGTTATTTAACACTATCAACCAGGAAATAACAGAAAAACATACGTCTAAGCTCTGGACTAAGTAAGATATCCTCTCTTCGTGCGTCATGTACTTCCAAAGAGCAGAACGGCACGATAATGCAGTAAAATTATCAAACTATGAGGAAGATGGTCCAGACAAACAATCTCAATGTCCAATAGTTCAATATTTGATGGCTGAGGTATTTTGTTAGGGATACAAGTCCTAATAAATATTTCCACTTGTAACGTGTGTTATTATCTGTTCTGTTCGTTTGAAGGTGCGGTTCAATTATCCTAAGAGCTTGCTTCAAGATCTAATGATTAAGCGGGAGGACCAGCACTCTGTAAAGAAAAAGTCTATCCTTAGCATCTATACGAAACGGTCTTGGAAAGAACAGTAAATAAGTTGAGTTCATATGAAATTCGCAAAATTTCACACCTCGAGATAAGATCTGTCTGCTGTACCATCCAATATGCAATATCATTTTTACGAGCTAGTATAAACCAATTTGATTTCTTTGTGCTCGCCTCTTGATTGTGAGGTAGAGGTTCCTGATCTTCGGTAAACGTCTGTGTAGGTCGTCCCGCCACTCGACTGTCGTAGCTTTGGTTGACTCCAACAGGAGTAGTGCAGGGATTAATTGTATGTGGTTTGTAGTATGAAGTGTGTTAAGACTGTAACCACTGTGAATGGAGTTGATCCTTTCACCAGTTGGTTCTTCGGTATCGTCGTCAATGGAAAAGAGATAATAATAATAGATATAATTAGTGAAGGCATTCAGACTATTAGACAGAAAAAGAATAAGAAAACGTTACCACTGTCAGTCAACCGGTTTATATATATATATATACCAGTAGTAATGATAATAATAATAATAATAGGTGTAGTTAAAGCTGTCGGGAAAGTAAGACGGAAGAGAACGTAAAGAAGTAAAACGACCAGTTTAATTGTCTACCTTTGAATGGTGTATGCGATTTTAAGGGGATAGGCCATTTGGATGAAGTCCTTGTGTCGCTGCATGGTTGTCCAGCCTTCGCTCAAAGGCGTCCACAGATGGTGCCATAGCTACATCTGCCGGTAAGGAATTCCAGGGACGGCAAACCCGCAGGGAAAAGAAGTGGGAGCGCACCCGGGTCCTTGCCCTCTGATGAGCTATCCTTCTAGGATTTCCACGAGGGAGCCTATACCTACTCAATGGCAGAACACCTTTGTTTGGGTGATTCTGATCATTTGTTATTTTGTAGGCAGTAATTAAATCCCCCCTCAGGCGACGGTAACTGAGTGTGAATAGGCCTAATTTCTTCAGCCTTTCGCCATATGGTTTATTTCGGAGACCAACCACTCCTTTTGTTGCCCGTCGTTGGACTCTTTCCAAGAGGTTGGCGTCTCTTTTAGGCAGTGGGGATGCAATGATATTATGCACTTCAAGATGCGGTCTGACGTATGTTTTATACAACCTTAGAAAGAGCTCAGGAGTGAGTGCACCTAATTGTCTATGTGTAAAGTGTATGACCGCATATGCCCTCGCTACATCCCCCGTGTAATTTACGCTTGTGTCCATTTTCTCCGTTAGAACTGGACCTAAATCACGTTCCGACGTTGAGCAGGACAAGCTTTCATTGCACAGGGTGTAATTTGCATTCTGCAGTCTACAGGTGCGTAACTTCACTACTTTGCACTTTTTCAGGTTGAAAGTCATACCACTGGCCACTACTCAGTCTTCCAGAAGCCCTAGATCTGCCTGCAGTCTATCTGAGTCCTCCGGGCACTTTGTTGCCCTCCATATCTTCACGTCATCAGCGTATAGAAGAGTCCGGTAGCTTAGATGACATGGTAGATCATTGATAAAAATCAAGAACATCAGTGGTCTCAGGATAGAACCCTGTGACACTCCTGATGACGAGCTGTGCCAAGATGATCGGACTCGATTGACCTTGGTGCAGAATTGCCTTTCAGTTAGGTAGTCCTTCAACCATGACAGAAGTGGTTTACCTAAATCTACCTAGCTTATTTCGTGTAGGAGAAGGCCATGGTGAACAGTGTCAAATGCCTTCTCAAAGTCTAGAAAGATCACATGAACTGGAGCATTCATATCTCAGCATGATGTCCAGTCGTCCCAAGCTGATAATAAGTTAGTGACGCAGGATCTCCCTTTCCTGAAACCGTGTTTGGCTTCATGGAGTATTTTAGACCTATCGAGATATTCCCTGATGTGGTCATCAATAATACTTTCCAGTACTTTTGATACCACTGGGAGTAGAGCTACTGGTCTATAACTAGTGGGATTTTGCCTATCCCCACCCTTGAAGATCGGAGAAAGGATGCTTCTTTTCCATTCCCTTGGCAGTTTCCCCGATTCTATAGAGTGTCTGCGTCGGAAAGGAGCATCCGCACTTCAGCATAGTCAGCCTTGCTATAACACAGACATGGTTGCGTAGCGTCCCACTGCAAATGCTCACGGAGAACGGGATCGAAACCTATGACTCCATGGTCACTACTTCCTAGAGGAGTC
Source organism: Trichobilharzia szidati (assembly GCA_944472155.2). Lineage (NCBI taxonomy): Eukaryota > Metazoa > Platyhelminthes > Trematoda > Strigeidida > Schistosomatidae > Trichobilharzia > Trichobilharzia szidati. Next base: position 120,976,227 of record OX235274.1, on the reverse strand, counting down.
ATGATCTGGACCTTTTCGAAAAGGAGTTGGTCACTAGTTAGAATGTAGTCTAGTTTTGATAACTTTCCACTAGGGCTCCACCTAGTGTCGTCTCCAACGTTCTCAGTCAGTCCCGTGTTCCGAATAGCTTGCAGTAGATTTCGGCCGAATTTTCCCTTAGCATACCCCGAGCCAAGGTTCAGTGATGGGTCATTGAAATCTCCGGCAATGGTGATTTGGTCATAGCCCAAGTCTCGTATCCCTGTGATAGTGCTGAGCAGTAGCTGATTGTGCTCTGCCCCACAGGTGGGAGATCGGTAGATGCCACCAAGTAAGTGCTCGGTGTGGCCTACGGTGAAATGACACCATATGGAGTCTGGGAGTTCAATAAGTGGTGGGCCATCAGCGACGACAGCCAACTCCACTGCTGTACGTCATGCATGTGTTTTTCACAGGCAGTGCCCGTTTCCAGCTGCGAGACACCGTGTACCACCATAGAGGTAGAAGGCAAAAGTTCCGGTGACTCCCTCGCCATTTGTCTGACAGCCCATGATCTGTCTTGTCTCACCCTTATGTTCGAACTTCTGTCGATGGCTAGCACCTGAGCCATCAATAGTACCTTTTCGGTCTCTTCGGTGGGAATTCAGATGACTTTGCAATCCTTTATATTTTGAATAGTGAAGACTACATTTTGCATATCTAATCCTTCTTTGGATTATTCCAAGCACATAAAATTTACGTGTGAAGAGACGTCTAGAATGCAAATGTTAAATATGAACATCACGGGGAATTCAATTGTGTTGGATATATTAAAGGAGATACTGGTAGATATCTCACAATGTATATTAATAATAATTTGTACTTTGTTTAGACTGGCGTTTACAAGAAATACATGCCACTTTTAAAGGCACGATCAGTTATGTTATAAATTACAGTTGTCAAGTATCATAAATTAATAATTTTTCAAAAGTTTAAATTGTTCGATTATTGTACAAGCAATCAGAACAGGTTCGTATGAGTGTTAAATTGTAAACCCTTCACTAAGGTCACCATCAAAGTTGAGCTACAACCCAAACTTCGTTCCGTTTCCTGCTGACGGTTAGGGTCAACCAGTGAACAGTCTACATTTTGGTAAGTGGTATGCCCCCGCGTGATAAAATTTTATTTCAGGAAGACAAGAACGTCCTGGTAAACTGCGGAACGGTATAGAATACAATAAGGGATAATACATCAATGGAATTTCATTTACAGTATGTATATATATGAATAAGCTACAGAGTCGTTGGATTGATAACATACATTTTCAATGTACAATGCTAACCACATTGGTCTTACCATGGAAGCTGTGATGCTTTCAGTGAATATAGAGCTTTGTTCAATCATCTAGTTGTTGTTTTTTTCATCAGAGCGACTAGACTGTAAGCAAGCAACAAATATGAAGAAACGAGTGAGTTTAGCCTTATTGAATTTTTCGCGGAACTGATTACAACACCCGAAAATGTCCTACAGGTTAACATGCTATTCGACCACCAGTTGCAGGAGAGTGTAGAATGCCTCCCTATGTGCCCCTGTTTAATCTGTTCCAGCGCTCCATAGCCTCAGAAATCGCCTTAGAAGTGCAACGGTTTCTCCCTTTCTGCTACCTTCAATGGTGGAGATAGGCTGAATGCAATCAATTTCACACTGCAGCATTACCCTCAACTGCGTCAGAGGTAGTCCAAAGCCTGTTTAACGAATATGATAGGAAGTATCACGGAGCAGTACAACAAAGTTTCGGAGAAGGAAAGTCTTGTGAAACAAACGTCTTGTTAGCGTGAAACCACCGGACCTCATGCAAGGATATGAATGTTTCACTCCATGAAATTCTTCACAATTTAGCGAATATATTTGACACCATTGAGTATTATGTTCACTTTGAAACTGGGAAGGTAAGTTATGGTCCACTTCTTTCATGTTTGTGGGATTTTCTGAACGGTAGCAGATTCTTTACCATGACCAATAGTGTCCCACCATCTTCGTGCAGCTTGGCTTCAAGAATCCCTCGGGGTTCAGTCCTATTTTCCTAGATGTCTCTGATTTTCGTGAGTGGTTTGTCACGTCTTCTCTGCGCTGACGTCTATAAATTGTGGAAGGTAACAAGATGTCTTAGGGACTCAGAGACATCTCGGTTCAACCCAATAACTTCCACATACTGGGCATAGGTCTTATAGCCCTGAGAAAAGCAAAGTGGCCCAACTAAAGCAACACGTCCAGACACCTACTCGTGGCGACAACATATTGGACCTTGTGTTTTGTCATGACACAATCCCAGTCTCCACCTATGTTGGTAACAGAGTTTCCAGTAGTGACCATAGAATGGTACTCTGCTCTCTGCCTTTCTCACCACTAAATACAGGAAACAAACAGGATTCAGGGAGTTTGATTTGTCGTAGTTACAAACATACAGACTGGGGATTAGTCCAAGAACTCATTCGACTCTGTCACTGGGATGAATATTTTACCACTGACTCCCTGGAGGCTGTAGTGTCCCTATTTTACAGGAATGTTATCCTTTGTCTAGATACTGTTGCTCCTAAGAAGGTAGTGAAATTAAGTAGACACCAAGCTGAATACATTCCGAGGGCATGCCGCAATAAGTTAAGGAAGTCGAAGAAACAGTACTATTCCACTAAGGATATATCACTACTGCACTCAATCCATGAGTCTCTTGAATCTATCAAGCGCCAGCGCTCTCAAAAGGACCTCGACGAAGAATTAAGGGCACTTGAAAGCACCTCCAAAGTTTATAACTTAACAACGCTTCTTAAAAAACGAATGCAGTCGACGAGGGACATCCCCTATTTACTTCATGACAAAGTTATCTACAATGTGCCTGCAACATCTGTGAAATATTCAGTGAGTGGTTTGCAAACTTCAGTTTAGAAACGCGCACTCCTGGTGAAACCGGCCCTCTTACTAACTCTTTCCTCGGAAGCATAGTGTTCACCGACCAATTAATAGAACAGGCAGTTGAAAGCCTGAAACCTTCCACTAGCACGGGACCAGATGGCCTTGCTTCTATAATTTTCAAAAACAGTGGGTGTGATATACCCCTACTACTTCTTAAATTCTTCTCAATATCTATGGACACTGGCACTTACCCTAATGAGTGGAAAACTAGCTTCATAATTCCATACTATAAATCCGGCGATAAGGCAAATGTCCGCAATTACAGACCTATAAATATAACCCCAGTTGTCTCGCGAGTCATGGAGAAAGTTGTCAAAGATCAGTTGTCAGACTGTCTACTTAAGGAAGATCTTGTTACAAGGTCTCAACACGGATTTCTCAAAAATAGGTCTTGCGTTACTTGCCACTTCGACTTTTTTAACTGCGTCACTAGTAGTCGCGAAGCACGTAAGCTAGTTGTTGTTCTCTACTTCGACATATCTAGGGCATTTGACATGGTATCTCACAGTATTCTCTTTGAGAAGCTGTATTCATGTGGGATTCGCAATCCATTACTGAGCTGGTTAAAATCGTTTCTAAGCAACAGGGTACAAATAACCAAGGTTGGATCTGTATTGTCTCATCCCAGGCAGATCACAAGTGGGGTTGTGCAAGGTAGTGTCCTAGGTCCACTTTTATTTACAGTATACATTAACAGCATTTGCAACTGCTTCACCCCAGGTAAATCATTCCTATATGCTGACGACCTCAAAGTCGTTTACTCCTGCTACGCTCATGAACTAAGCGATATGGTAAATAAAATACATTTTGAACTAAGTGGTCTCGCAACATGGTGTACTGAATCCTGTCTAAAGTTCAACATTGATAAATGCGGCTGGATTTGTATCGGAAACAGTAACCTTGACCTGAATCTTGAAATAAATGGGCGTAAACTAGCCAAGCTCAACTCAGTCGTAGATCTCGGTATCAGATACTCTAGTAACTTAACGTTCTCTGAACAAACTGACTGTGCCAAATGTAAAACACGAAGGCTCCTAGGATGCATAACTCTCAGTTTCTTTTGTCGTGAAACTAGGGTTTTATTATATAAAGTATGTGTCCGACCTATTTTAGAATACTGCCCGTTTATTCTTAGCGGACTTAGACAAAATGACAAGCTTAAGTTAGAAGGAGTGCAACGGCAATTCACCTTAAGAATTCTTGGTTTAGAAAGTGGTCTCCAATACAATACAGACTAAGTTTAGAACCACTCTGGAAAAGACGTCTTAAGCTAAACCTGATTTTTTACTACAAGCTAACTAATCTGCTCGTGCACTCCTCCGAGCCAATAATTAAACCTACCGCTGTCATCAGTCACAATCTTAGAAATCACCACAACCTAGCTGCTATAGAGCATTGTCAGACTTACATGCGGTATAATTTCTTCTTAAATAAGTTTTCAGTCATTTGGAATAGACTACCAGCTGATGTGCGCGATGCAAATACACTCGCAGTGTTCATCTCCTCAGTCACCAGACTGCTCAAAGATGACAGTGCACTTCTGCGTCTGAATCCTACACCTTCTTTTTCACCCCACATAGATATTTTAAGTTCACTAAACGTGTAGTTACAACAAACTACAATTATAAATTTTTATATTATTGGAAGTACATGATAGACATTTTTACACAGGACAATAATATTAGTTCACACAATATAAAAGTTAGCATCACGGGAATAGTTAGTTAGTGCACAAAAATAACTATAATTACTAAACAGAATATAAATGTATATATACATATTAATCACTCCCTAAGTAGTCCACTTGCTTTCTTTTGCGTTGTTGTTGTTTGTCTTCTTTTGTCTCTCACCATTTCAGCTTCCATTTGACTTTTTGAATGAAAATGAAGAATGTAGATATTTGCCCATTTACAATGACAAATGATCTGCAAACATTATTGGTCCCATATCTTACAATTCCCTCGTGAATTGCGCATTGCCTTCACCAACGACGCAACCTGGATTACAGTCGTGAAATATACCTTTATACCAATAAAAAAGTATTGATTTGTAATACTTCACGATTGTAACTTACAACATAACTGATCTTGTCTGCAAAAATAGCTTGCTTTTATTGAAAACACCCGTTTTTAAGAAAATATAAACTGTCATTATTATTAGTCTACCTTGAGTGCTATTCACTTGTGATGTTACGAAGAAAATGCTGACAAAAGTATACAAGTGTATTACTTATTTTAAATTATTATCAAATTTGGATATAAATCAAGAATAAGACTCGATGCCGTACACACCAAAGTTATATGGAGGAATTACTTCAAGCTTTATTTTTTTCCCATGTATTTGTAATCCATCCAAAACATACTTGGGTTTATTTTGTTAATGCGAAGACAATATTTCTATATTTCTTGATGTGTTCCATTGAATGACTAGTTATCATATTACTCCCATAGACAAAATGACTGCAACCTTATAATTTTACCACGAACCGAATTTATGTAATTTAAATAATACTTATCCATGCCTGTACAATTGGTGTGTCCTACACAGGTAGGAAAAATGTATTTTATTAAATTACTTTTATTAAATATGCTTACTAATCGTATATGTAATTTATCATATTGATGATGCCTGTAAACTGGCATCCCTCATGTAAAAAATGAGAATATACTATTATTATTATTATTAAACACCCCAAATGAGCTTGGATTAAATTACTGTCCATGTACCAACAAATCATCCCAAAAAGTCTCAGTAGTTTCGTTCTAAATGAAAGTCGGATACAGGTGTGAATTCCTTGTGTAAGTGGCTAGAGCGTATGGTGTTATGCGCTCCATGTATTATTATTATTGTTCCCTTGGGTTCCTAGTGGAAAATAGGGCTTCAACTGCACGCCTCCACTTGATTCTGCCTTTTGCCGTACTTTTCACTTGCATCCATGTTAATCCATACTGTTTCAGTTCCTCATCTGCAACCTGTTGGAAATATTCTTTGTGACCCGCCAAGTTTCTGATCCGTATAGAAGAACTGACTGACTTGACGTCTGTATTGAAAATCCGAATCACTTTGTTGTTGATGCTGAGTGACGAAGATTTCCAGATTGGTTTCAGGTTGATGAATGTGTTTCTTGCCTTCCCGATTCTCGATTTGACATCCTCGTCCTTTCCACCTGCCTGTAGTTGAGGCAATGCTCCCTAGATAAGTGAATGAAGTAACCTCCTCTTTCAAATCCCTCCCGTTGTTGTTGGTTGGCGCTGGATGTTGCTGCTGTTGTTGTTGTTGGTTGGTTATTTTCATAACCTCCGTCTTGTCTATGTTCACCTGGAGTCCTGTCTTTGCTGCTTCTTCGACCAGTTTGTCGGTTTTCGCTTGTAAGTCTTCGATTTTGTGTGATATCAAACATAAATCATCCGCGCGCGAAATCCAAGTCTTCTAGGTTCTTCACGTCGGTCCAGGATATCTCTCTCTTCTCGTTTCCCACTGTCTGACGCATAATCCAGTCCACCACAATTAGGAATATCATTGGTGATAATAAGCACCCTTGTCTGACTGCTGTGTTTACTCCAAACGCTTCGCTGAGTTTTCCGTTGTGGATCACTCGACATGTGCCGCTGTCGTACAGCTGTTGAATAAGGTTGATGAATATTTGGGGTACGCCGCAGTACTCGAGTAGTTTCCAAATTACTTCGCGGTCAACGCTGTCGAAAGCCTTCTCAAAGTCTATGAAGTTGAGGTAGAGGTTTGATTGCCATTCCATGCTTTGTTCGACGATGATGCGTGGAGTTGCAATTTGGTCAGAACATGATTTGCCTTTCCTGAATCCAGCTTGTTCTGGTCGGAGTTCTGTATCGAGTGCGTCCTTTATTCTCTCCAGGATAATGCGACTCAGAATTTTACTTGGCGTCGACAGTAGCATGATTCCTCGCCAGTTCTTGCAGAGTCCTAGGTCGCCCTTCTTTGGTAGTTTCACTAGATAACCTTTCCTCCAGTCAGTAGGCACCTTTCCCTCTTTCCAGATCTTTTGCAATAGTGGAGTCAGCATATCTGCTGTCGCTTCTGGGTCCGCTTTCAGTGCTTCCGGGGGTATTCCATCTGGTCCAGCTGCTTTTCCAGCTTTCAGAAGCTTGATTGCATTCATGACTTCTGCTTTCGTTGGAGGATTGGTGTCAACTTGCAGTTGTGTACGTGCTGTTGTTGGCATTTCTGGACGGGTTGTAGGTGGTGGTCGGTTCAAGATTCATTTGAAGTGGTCCGCCCATTGTTTAATCTGTCTTTCTTCTTTGGTAATTGGGTTCCCTTGGCTGTCCTTTGTAGGTTTCACTTGTGTTGATCTCTTCCCGGATAGAGACTTGGTTATCTGATATAGTGTCCTCAGGTCCCCTTTGCCTGCTGCCTTCTCAGCTTCAGTAGCCAGATTGTCGTAGAATTATCTTTTGTCCTTCCTGGCACTCTTCTTCACTTCTTTGTCCAGTGCTGTGTAAGTTGAGCTCAGCGTCTCCTTCTCTTGTCCGTCTTTGCATTGAATCATTTTCTCTTTCACCATTCTCCTCTCCTCTATTAGCTTCCAAGTGTCCGTTGAGAGCCATTCCTTGTCTTGTTTCTTCTTTCTTCCTAAGACCGTTGAACACGTTTCGGTGAAAATCACCCTCAGAGAGTTCCAATGGTCTTTCAAGCATGATTCTTCAGTGATGCCACGTAGTGTTTCCTGCTTTGCTCTGACAGTTGCAGTGAAAGTGTCCCTTGTGTTTGTGTCCTTCTGTTTTGCGTGTTGAACTTGCATTGTGGCCTATCCACAGCTATCCTCGAGGCTTTCAGCTTCACCTTGAAAGTTCCTTGTACTAGATAGTGGTTTGAACCCACATCTGCTCCTCTCCTCGATCTTGTGTCCAGTAGGCTCCATCTCCACTTCCTTGAGATTGAAATGAAGTCTATCTGGTTTTTGGTGTGTCCATCTGGTGAAATCCATGTTGCCTTGTGTATATCCCCGTGTTTGAAGACACTGCCACCAATCACCAAATCATTGAAGGCGCAGAAGTCTGAGAAGAGTTCACCATTTTCGTTCATTTCACCTAGGGCCTCACGACCCATGGTGAGTTCTCTTCCTGTATTGTCTCCTCCCAGTTTCGCGTTCATGTCACCCATCAGGATTTTGATATCGCTCTTTGGGACGTTCTCCATTACTGTTTGTAGTTGACTGTAGAAATCCTCCTTCTCTTGTTCTGAGATGTTTGTAGGCGCGTAGCATTGAACGATTGTAACCTTCCTTCCTTCCTTTTGAGTTGAACCTGGCTGCCATTATCCTGGAGGAGATTGGCTCCCACTGCATGAGAGCTTTAGCCGCTGTTGGTGACATCATGATGGCTACTCCCTCGGTGTGCTCGTGATCGTCCTCTGGGTGACCGGAGTAGATTATTGTCTCTCCAGTTGGTAGTTGGCACCTTCCGCATCCGTTCCATCTGCTCTCGCAGATTCCCAACACTTCCATTTTATATCTCTTCATTTCTGCGGCTACCTGAGCAGCCTTTCCAGTTTCGTACATTGTATGGATGTTCCACGTCCCCATCCTTATTTTTGCTTTCATCGAAAGAAGGCACATCGGCTGACTGGCTTCCCGAAGGCTTTCACCAGCCTGCGTCATTTCACTTCCCCGATTCCAGCGAAAAATAAGGTTATTGTTTGTATTTTTAGAATTTTGACTATATTTGTGCGTTGAAGTTTTAGTAGCAATTTGGTTAAGTTTTGGGGGTGGAGTTGCTAGCACCACGCCCCAACCCTCCCTCTTTATCCGGGCTTGGGACCGGCTAGAATACTAGGGACCTAGTAATCTAGGCGAGGTTATGCGCTCCATGTGCAGACAGCTAAATGAGCTCAAGCAAGGTTTTATTTCATGGCTCTAACAAATGTACACGCGAGAGTAACTTGAGGTGCGTAATATCAGCACTTCACTACAATCTAAAGGAAATGCCAATCTCTGGGGAAAGACTCAGAGGATGGTAGCAAAGGACGTTATAGGCCTCCAACACAAACCATATGACCAAAGGCTGCAGAAATAGATGCTCTTGAATTTACTTTCCAGTTCCTTCAGGATGACGTAATCAACGCTTAAAAGGTTAAAAATCGCTGGGGGCACCCAAGGAAAGGTTCCCGTGAGCCTTCAGCCCAGACTGAATAATCATGCAGCAACTTTCAGATTTTCCTTTCAGTCAAACTGAAATGTAGCCGTCACATACTACTATCTGTCAGTGGGTTCCCAGTTTGAATCGCCCTTCACCCCTGAGTAGTCTTCCTCGTCTCACTCTTATGCTTATTGTGCTTCCATATTCATTTGCTTGTTTTCATATTTTAATTGTCTGTCAGTTTGTTTGTTCGTCGTTTTGAGTGCATCCATAGTCACGTAATGTTCTTGACACCGTGTACTACAAATGTGATCAATCTTCCATATCACTCCTCTGAAGATCGGCTAAGATTATACTGGGTGAATGACGGGGACAGCTACACATAAACCCAGTGAATTGCAGTAACCGTCACCTTACTACCAAGAAACAAGCTCAAAGAAATCAATTTTCCTACAAACTGGTAAGTCAAGAGGATATTGAGTCTTCGACATTCATATTCTCTAAAACATTACCTAGGCATTTAATTCTTATTATTATCATCTATGCATTCAACCACACTGGAAGACCAACAGCAGCAGCATGGTCTTAACACGCAGCATATTGCAAACAACAGGCGCATGTGTTTGTTTAATTACTGCCTACAAAATAACAAATGATCAGAATCACCCAAACAAAAGTGTTCTGCCATTGAGTAGGTATAGGCTCCCTCGTGGAAATCCTAGAAGGATAGCTCATCAGAGGGCAAGGACCCGGGTGCGCTCCCACTTCTTTTCCCTGCGGGTTTGCCGTCCCTGGAATTCCTTACCGGCAGATGTAGCTATGGCACCATCTGTGGACGCCTTTGAGCGAAGGCTGGACAACCATGCAGCGACACAAGGACTTCATCCAAATGGCCTATCCCCTTAAAATCGCATACACCATTCAAAGGTAGACAATTAAACTGGTCGTTTTACTTCTTTACGTTCTCTTCCGTCTTACTTTCCTGACAGCTTTAACTACACCTATTATTATTACTGGTATATATATATATATGTATACCGGTTGACTGACTGTTGTTACGTTTTCTTATTTTTTTCTCTGTCTGTTAGTCTGAATACCTTTACTAATTATATCTATTATTATTATTATCTCTTTTCCATTGACGACGATACCGAAGAACCAACTGGTGAAAGGATCAACTCCATTCACAGTGGTTACAGTCTTAACACACTTCATACTACAAACCCCATATAATAATCCCTGCACTACTCCTGTTGGAGTCAACCAAAGCTACGATAGTCGAATGGCGGGACGAGCTACGCAGACGTTTACCAAAGATCAGGAACCTCTACCTCACAATCAAGAGGCGAGCACAAAGAAATCAAATTGGTTTATACTAGCTCGTAAAAACGATATTGGATATTGGAACATATAAGTCAACTGTCCCTTCGAAGTGACTCAGAGCTATGGAAGTCGAGTGATGTAACAATCTACTAGCAAGTTTCCAAAGATCAGGGACCTTTTGCCTTAGAATCAAGAAGGGGGAGCGAAGAAATCAGTTCGTTTCACGCCAGCTCAGAATAAAGATGTTGTTGTTGGAGGAGCGGGACTTCAACACTGTGCGTTACCAGAATGACCATACCAACTATTGACGATTTATATTCCTGTTATGAGAAACTTTCTGATGCCTCCGCGGATTTAAAAGAGGTTTTGATTTCTCTTCATTAATTACTTACTTAATTTAGAAAGAGGCTGCCTACAAAGTTATTCTTGAGGGTGTCAAAGGAGAAGAAAATGTGAAAAGATTGTCTAGTCAGTTTATAGCACGATTTAGCAAACTTTTCGAAAGTCTTTTGGAGGATAGTTTCAACTGCTTCTTAGACTTGTGTGACGATGAGGATGTCAATGTTCGCAGCCAGGTGGTTCATGACTTGCTACAATTCTGCAAACATGCACGTGTATTCATCCCCCGTGTTGCCGATGTTTTGGTTCAGATGTACCAAACAGATGATAAGAAGGTGATTTTAAATTTCACGTATAACTTTTAGGAGTTGAATGTTATTTCCTTAGCATTGTCGCAATTGCTTCATTCTGAACCGAAAGCAACCTTGCTTGGAATATTCAGCCAACTTCTGTCAATGAATGCAGAAAATTCCAGAGAAAACACCCTCAAGTTTCTGTCCGAACGCCTAAAAACTTTGCCAGAGGATGTGTTAACGAGTGATCTGGAGTCATTTTTAGTTGAGCAAATTAACCGAGTATTACACGATGTATCTGAGGAGGAATTTCCTATGCTTATTTCTATATTAGCATCCCTAAAATGCATGTCTACACTTATTGGTAGACAAAAGCTAGTCGGTATGATCACTCAACAAGCTCTTCAAGCTGTCCCTGTGTTCAATGCTCGTGATCGTGCTTGTGTAGCTCAAATTCGTGAAAGTTGTAAACAGGCAGCCTTATGTGTATCCGTAAGTTAGCTTTTGATGCTATCTACTTTTTGCATAGAAAAACGTCAATGCTCATGACTTGTATATATATTTGTTAGAGAAATTCCTTCCACAATTTGGAGATTTTACTGAAGACACTTTTGATGAACGGCTCAGCTTACTTCAGTTGACTGCTGAGTTGCTATCTTTTCCAAGCCCAGCACTCATTTCTGTGAAGCAGGAAAACATGGTGAAATATTTAGAATCTGTCTTCAGCATACTTTTGATGTTTCTGCCTACCATCCCCTCAGAAGATACAGAGAAAAGTGTAAGTTTGAAATAATCTTCATTTGATGACATTCAGGCACAAAAAGTGACAGATGACAAACCAACCCTTAACCATATGGGGTTAAAGTTTTCTGAGTTGGAAGCAGTATTATTCCTATGCTGTCAACTTGGGTGTTACTTTCCGGAATATTTCGGAGGGAAATCAGGCGATAAGGAACCAGAATCATCTCTTGTCCAAAGTGGTACTGACAGACTGCGTACTATTAGACCTCGCCTTCAGTATCTGAGTCAGTTAGCACAAGACTACTCTTCTACAATAGCTAACCAATTGGATAAAGATCCTCAATCAGAGGAGAGTAAACTTCGCGTCATGGCTCATAGGGTAAGCTGATTGTTTTTGTGTGTTATGTGATTAGTTAATGCTTATCGTAGCAATTGTAAGTTTATCAGTTAGATTGCAGAATCTCTTTATCTTGTTTCTTCCCCATCGCTCTAATAAAAAATAGTTATATTATTTGTTCATTACGTAGCCTATCACTTAACTTCATTTTTTGTGTAGGACTGAAGTATTGCAGTCTGACGATAGGATGTGAATCGGTCAGATGTATCAATCTAACCACCACTATACAGATTATAAGGGACTGGTTGCTCTTTCAGTCTTTGCTGGACATGTTCTGATGTGCCATTTCTGACGTAGACATGGTACCTGATGAGTACCTATCCGGGTTTAAATATATTATATAGGTGCATCGTTATGGCATTCAAACCAATAGTCCCATTCGGGGACAAACTATGCGTCGGTGGCACAGCGGTTAGGACTCTCGCCGACCATGCATATGGTCTGGGGTTCGATACCCTACCGACGCACACCTGATATCAATGGTCGGCCTGCAAAATTTCGGCTACCGATATCACTCACTGAAAATTCCATACTTGCACCAAATATACAGTGTGGAATCAAGCTATAATAAAAAAAAATAATTAAAAAAATAAAAGGCTAAGAGTTCCTATTAACCCAATTAGGCAGATAATTTAGGCTACCCATTCTCTGCCTTACCAGGTTGTTTATGAAAGCAAATCATTTAATTGTTTTATAAAGCCTCTTCCCCTAAAAATATGCGGTTGGGATTTCGGCTAATGATGGTTAAAAAGTGAGATGGACTTTCACAACTATTAGATTTGTCTGCCTTGGCAAAATAATACTCGAGGTTGCTTTATATACTTCTTTGGATACAAATGGAATGTTTGTTCAGCTTAACTGCATCTCGGCAGGTCATTGAGTAGTGTCGGTAGAAAGTAGCACTGTTCATTGGAAACAGAGGTTTTTTATGACTACCACATTTAGTTGGTAGGGTTCTCAAAAATAAATAGTAAGGTGGTAAAGTAAACTGTCTAGATTTTGTAGTGTTTGAGATAGTAAAGCAAGATTTTAATGGGACCAAATTAGTTCAGTGTGAAATATGTTTCATTTAAGTAGATGGACCAGTAAACAGGACTTTCACGTTTTACAATGAGTCATTGACTGGTTTCAACAATAAAATTGGTATAGAAGTGCTGCAGTTCGAGTTGCCACATTCCCTCCACGTAGCATACAAAGCAAAGCGAAGAGAGTAAAGAGAGATTCAAAAGAGAGGTAATAAACAGAAGTGTGAGTGAGGGGGAAAGAATAATAATATGGAAGAACAATAGTTTTATTGGATATGACAAATCACTAAGAGTGAATGCATTCACGCCACCAGTTGTCTCCAGCCTCCATTGGTTCTTACCATCGCGAGGAAACCAACCAATGAGGTAGTCTACACCTCCTTATGTGGCTTAAACTAACTGTTGTGGATTTCGTTGACTGATGAAGCCATGTTTCGGTCTGACCACCACTAGATGTTTTCCTTCTGATCTATCCTATGTCAGTCAGCTAACATTTCTTGTCGAGGAAGGCAATGGTTAAGCTAGACATGCGTAACACATGTCCTAACCATCTCAATTTATGTAGCTTAACAACCTCGTTGATTGATTTTTGCTGTTTACCTAACACTCGACCCCCTAACCTCAATATAACACCCTATTATACCAGCTAACATGAGAGATAGAACGCGAACACCTATGACCAAAGACAGGCAACCTTTTTTTACACCTTCCACTTCCGACGGCCATGTTTCACAGCCATAAAGGAGAACAATAAGTGGATGTTGGTGTAGTCTGTATGATGATAAATATGACTGATTGACTTGAATATTCGATTTTCAGTTTATGAGTTCCGGGTTCAAATCTCGTTTCAGTTGATTCAGCCTATGCAATTGGATGGTAATCTTCAGCGCTCACGTGGTAAGTGTGGCTCATAGCCTGATGTAGGAGATTAGATCTCGACTTTATATTTTGCCGTTAAGCATAGCCATTTAAGTACATATATATATATATATTCAGGTGCCAGTTCAACAGCTTGTGTTTAATGCTATTTCCCTTTACTTTTAAAAGCTTATGATGAACATTCAACGGATGGTGCGATGCTTTTTCCACAATCCACCAGTGTTTAAAAATACAAATATACCATTATCATGGGTTCAGTCATCTACCAACCCTCTTCCTGGTACTAAACGTCCTCTTGATACAGAACAGAATAATCACAATTCTACGGGCACTCGACAGGCACGTGCTGACAGGCCATTATATACACCACCAGTTGGCCAATGGTCTCGTGTAGAAAGTAATGGTTCCAATAGAGGCAGAAGACAATTCAATCGTGGTGGACGTGGACGTGGACGGCGTTTCTAAGTGCATACTTGTCATTTTCTGTTGTTGTTTCTTTTTCGGCTCCTAGTTCTCATTGTATAATATTCTCATGGTATTTCTTTTCAATTTACTGCAATCACATATATGGCTTGCATTTTACGTTTACATGTATATTATTAAATAATATTTTACAAAATAGTCATTTTGTTCGATTTCAAAGGTTTTTGATGACTTCTGCTTTAGTAGTTGATTCTCGATGAAATGAATTTCATTTTCAGAAAGGTATAAAGTATTCATACTTCCGAGATGTCTTAATCTAAAGGCGTTAGTCAAATATTGTGTTTATTAAGGGTCATGAAAGCAGGAAAAAAAAATTATAGAATCTCCTAGTATAAATAAAGTCAAGTATTTTATTCAACTAATGGTACTGGGTAGGTTGTGAATTGTGTTAATAGGAAAGTGTTTTTCCGATGCAGTTCAGTTCTGTTCTGCATTCAACTGTGGTGGTATTATTGATTGGCTTTAACGCTTGACATCCAACCATTGACTCCTGAGTGCAAGACTAGCCGCACCTACTTAAGGTTGGATAGCTGAGTGAGCATTATCATCAACTCTCACTCACGGAGCCTGTTCAGAGTTGGTCGGTTGTAATTAGTCAAGTGTAATGTATTTATGCTCGCATATTGAAGTTCTATGCTGTGTGAAGTGTAATACCAACCTAGACTCAGTATCGAACTTCTCAACTGGATACATTCACAAATCCTTGAGGAATTGAGCCAAGAACTACAAGATTTTTGATGTGATCACATTTATATGTACATCTACTATGTTTTAATTCATTGATCTGATCAATCAGTTCATGGTGTAGCACAGCGGCTGTCAATAATTAGCTGCCGTGATATGTATCGATCAAAACTTTTTGTGAACTAAGAATAGGAAAAACACATCTCGAAACTGCTAGTATGGTGTGTAATATATTTCCGCTGACATGTTAAGATTTCACGCCAGGTCAAATGCAAAAGGTATAAAGGATGTGTGATTTAACATAGTTGCGTATCGATTCAAGTTTCTATCATCAATTTTTCTAGGTAAAAGGGAGGTTAAGCAGTAGACTCCAATGAAAAAGTACTTATATCACGAGTACTAAGAGTCTATGTAATCAAAAAGATTAAAAACCAATAGTATTCACTCGTAAAATTATGAAGTCTCAGACGATGATTAATTCTAAACTTATTCGTGCTTCTGAAATTAATCTCAAACTATTTAGTGTAGACATTGTAGCCAATGATGAACTGGTGAATTCACTCTTATGCTTATTGTGCTTCCATATTCATTTGCTTGTTTTCATATTTTAATTGTCTGTCAGTTTGTTTGTTCGTCGTTTTGAGTGCATCCATAGTCACGTAATGTTCTTGACACCGTGTACTACAAATGTGATCAGTCTTCTATATCACTCCTCTGAAGATCGGCTAAGATTATACTGGGTGAATGACAGGGATAGCTACACATAAACCCAGTGAATTGCAGTAACCGTCACCTTACTACCAAGAAACAAGCTCAAAGAAATCAATTTTCCTACAAACTGGTAAGTCAAGAGGATATTGAGTCTTCGACATTCATATTCTCTAAAACATTACCTAGGCATTTAATTATTATTATCTATCCATTCAACCACACTGGAAGACCAACAGCAGCAGCATGGTCTTAACACGCAGCATATTGCAAACAACATATAAGTCAACTGTCCCCTCGAAGTGACTCAGAGCTATGGAAGTCGAGTGATGTAACAATCTACTAGCAAGTTTCCAAAGATCAGGAACCTTTTGCCTTAGAATCAAGAAGAGGGAGCGAAGAAATCAGTTCGTTTCACGCCAGCTCAGAATAAAGGTGTTGTTGTTGGACGAGCGGGACTTCAACACTGTGCGTTACCAAAATGACCATACCAACTACTGACGATTTATATTCCTGTTATGAGAAACTTTCTGATGCCTCCACGGATTTAAAAGAGGTTTTGATTACTCTTCATTGATTACTTACTTAATTTAGAAAGAGGCTGCCTACAAAGTTATTCTTGAGGGTGTCAAGGGAGAAGAAAATGTGAAAAGATTGTCTAGTCAGTTTATAGCACGATTTAGCAAACTTTTCGAAAGTCTTTTGGAGGATAGTTTCAACTGCTTCTTAGACTTGTGTGACGATGAGGATGTCAATGTTCGCAGCCAGGTGGTTCATGACTTGCTACAATTCTGCAAACATGCACGTGTATTCGTCCCCCGTGTTGCCGATGTTTTGGTTCAGATGTACCAAACAGATGATAAGAAGGTAATTTTAAATTTCACGTATAACTTTTAGGAGCTGAATGTTATTTCCTTAGCATTGTCGCAATTGCTTCATTCCGAACCGAAAGCAACTTTGCTTGGAATATTCAGCCAACTTCTGTCAATGAATGCAGAAAATTCCAGAGAAAACACCCTCAAGTTTCTGTCCGAACGCCTAAAAACTTTGCCAGAGGATGTGTTAACGAGTGATCTGGAGTCATTTTTAGTTGAGCAAATTAACCGAGTATTACACGATGTATCTGAGGAGGAATTTCCTATGCTTATTTCTATATTGGCATCCCTAAAATGCATGTCTACACTTATTGGTAGACAAAAGCTAGTCGGTATGATCACTCAACAAGCTCTTCAAGCTGTCCCTGTGTTTAATGCTCGTGATCGTGCTTGTGTAGCTCAAATTCGCGAAAGTTGTAAACAGGCAGCCTTATGTGTATCCGTAAGTTAGCTTTTGATGCTATCCACTTTTCGCATAGAAAAACGTCAATGCTCATGACTTGTATATATATTTGTTAGAGAAATTCCTTCCACAATTTGGAGATTTTTCTGAAGATACTTTTGATGAACGACTCAGCTTACTTCAGTTGACTGCTGAGTTGCTATCTTTTCCAAGCCCAGCACTCAATTCTGTGAAGCAGGAAAACCTAGTGAAATATTTAGACTCTGTCTTCAGCATACTTTTGATGTTTCTACCTACCATCCCCTCAGAAGATACAGATAAAAGTGTAAGTTTTGAAATAATCTTCATTTGATGACATTCAGGCACAAAAAGTGACAGATGACAAACCAACCCTTAACCATATGGGGTTAAAGTTTTCGGAGTTGGAAGCAGTATTATTTCTATGCTGTCAACTTGGGTGTTACTTTCCGGAATATTTCGGAGGGAAATCAGGCGATAAGGAACCAGAATCATCTCTTGTCCAAAGTGGTACTGACAGACTGCGTACTATTAGACCTCGCCTTCAGTATCTGAGTCAGTTAGCACAAGACTACTCTTCCACAATAGCTAGCCAATTGGATAAAGATCCTCAATCAGAGGAGAGTAAACTTCGCGTCATGGCTCATAGGGTAAGCTGATTGTTTTTGTGTGTTATATGATCAGGTAATGCTTATCGTAGCAATTATAAGTTTATCAGGTATATTGTAGAATCTCTTTATCTTGTTTCTTCTCCATGCTCTAATGAAAAATAGTTATATTATTTGTTCATTATGTAGCTTGTCATTTAACTTCATTTTTTGTGTAGGATTGAAGTATTGCAGTCTGACGATAGGGCGTAAGGCAGTCAGGTGTATCAATCTACATACAGATAATGAAGGACTGGTTGCTCTTTCAGTCTTTGCTGGACATGTTCTAATGTATCATTTCTGACGTAGACATGGTACCTGATGAGTACCTATCCGAGTTTAAATATATTACATAGGTGCATCGTCATGGCATTCAGACCAACAGTCCCATTCGGGGACAAACTATGCACCGGTGGCACAGCGGTTAGGACTCTCGCCGACCATGCATATGGTCTGGGGTTCGATCCCCTACCGACGCACACCTGATATCAGTGGTCGGTCTGTAAAATTTGGGCTACCGATATCACACTGAAAATTCCATACTTGTACCAAAAATGCGGTGTGGAATCAAGCTATAATAAAAAAAAATAAAAGGCTGAGAGTTCCTATTAACCCAATTAGGCAGATAATTTAGTCTACCCATTCTCTGCCTTACCAGGTTGTTTATGAAGGCAAATCATTTAACTGTTTGATACAGCCTCTACCCCTAAGACTATAAGGTTGGGATTTTGGCTGATGATGGTTAAAACGTGAGATGGGCTTCCACAACTATTAGATTTGTTTGCTTTGGCACAATAATACTCGAGATTGCTTTATATGCTTTATACAAGAGGAATGTTTGTTCTGCTTAACTGCATCTCAACAGATTACTGAGTAGTGTCAGTAGAAAGTAACACTGTTCATTATGAATAGAGGTTTTTTATGACTACCACATTTTGCCAGGTAGGGTTCTCAAGAATAAATAGCAAGGTGGTAAGGTAAACTGCCTAGATTTTGTAATGTTTGAGATAGTGAAGCAAGATTTTAGTGGGACTAAATTAGTTCGGTGTGAAATATGTTTTATTTGAGTAGATGGACCAGTGAACAGAGACTTTCACGTTTTACTGGTTTCAACAAGGAACTTGGCATAGAAGTGCAGCAGTTCTTACTTGCTTACTTCGGCTATCTCCTACGGGAGGATCAGCCGGCTTCATGAACATCTCGAATCATCGCTGCCCATGCGCGGCGATATTGTAAGAGAGTAAGCAGTTCTCCTTGCTACACTTCACTTCCTGTAGCACACAAAACAAGAGAAGAGAGTTAAGAGAGATTCAAAAGAGAAATAATAAACAAAAGTGTGAGTTAAGGAAAAAGAATAGGAATATGGAAGAAAAGTAGAATTGCATTGGAAATGACAAATCACCAATTGTCTCCAGCCATTGGTTTTTACCATCCCGAAGAGCCTAACCAGTGAGGCAGTGTACACCTCCCTACGTGGCTGGCTTGAACTGACTGTTTTGGATTTCATTGACTGATAAAGCCATGTTTTGGTTTAACAATCACTAGGTGTTTCCCAACCTGATCCATCCTATGTCACTCAGCTAACATTGCCCGTCGATGAAGGTGATGGCTAGAGCAGGCATGCTTAACATATATCCTAACCATCTCAATCGACGTAACTTCACATCCTCGTCACTTAATTTTCCCTCCTTACCTATCACTGGACGCCCAACCTCAATATTACTCACCCTATTATACCACCTGGCAGACACGGGAGATAGAACACATACACCTATGATCAAAGACAGCTAGCCTTTTTCACATCTTTCAATGACCATGTCTCACAGGCATAAACGAGGACAATAAGTGGATGCTGGTGTAGTCTATATGATGATAAATATGACTGATTGACTTGAATATTCGATTTTCAGTTTATGAGTTCCGGGTTCAAATCTCGCTTCACTTGATTCAGTCTATACAATCGGGTGGCATCTTTGGCGCTCACGTGGTAAGTGTGGCTCATAGCCTGATGTAGGGAAACTCTTCTGGGTAACTAAGATATTCCTATCTACTAAAAAGCCATGAGACCTCGACTTTATATTTTGGCGTTAAGCATAGCCATTTATATACATATATATATTCAGGTGCCAGTTCAACAGCTTGTATATAATGCTATTTCCTTTTACTTTTAAAAGCTTATGATGAACATTCAACGGATGGTACGATGCTTTTTCCACAATCCACCAGTGTTTAAAAATACAAATATACCCTTATCATGGGTTCAGTCATCTACCAACCCTCTTCCTGGTACTAAACGTCCTCTTGATACAGAACAAAATAATCACAATTCTACAGGCACTCGACAGGCACGTGCTGACAGGCCATTATATACACCACCAGTTGGCCAGTGGTCTCGTGTAGAAAGTAATGGTTCTAATAGAGGCAGAAGACAATTCAATCGTGGTGGACGTGGACGTGGACGGCGTTTCTAAATGCATACTTGTCATTTTCTGTAGTTGTTTCTTTTTCTCCTTTTCGGCTCCTAGTTCTCATTGTATAATATTCTCATGGTATTTCTTTTCAATATCTTCTCAATTCACTGCAATCACATATATGGCTTGCATTTTACGTTTACATGTATATTATTAAATAATATTTTACAAAGTGGGGATTCTGTTCGATTTCAAAGGTTTTTTGATCATTTGTGCTCTAGTAGTTGGTTTTCGATTAAATGGATTTCATTTTCAGGAAGGTATGGAGTATTTATACTTTCGAGAAGTCTTAATCTAAAGGCGTTAGTCAAATATTGTGTTTATTAAGTGTCATGAAAGCAGGAAAAAAAATTATAGAATCTCCTAGTATAAATAAAGTCAAGTATTTTATTCAACTAATGGTACTGGGTAGGTTGTGAATTGTGTTAATAGGAAAGTGTTTTTCCGATGCAGTTCAGTTCAGTTCTGCAGTCAACTGTGGCGGTATTATTTATTGGCTTTAATGCTTGACATCCAACCATTGACTTCTGAGTGCAGAACTAGCCCCACCTACTTTAGGTTGGATAGCTGAGTGAGTATTATCATCAGTAAGGCTAACTCGGGGTCTGTTCAGAGTTGGTCGGTTGTAAGTAGTCAAGTGTAATGTATTTATGCTCGCATATTGAAGTTCTATGCTGTGTGAAATGTAACACTAACCTAGACTCATTGTCGAATTTTTCAGCTGTACACACTCACAGATCCTTGAGGAATTGAGCCAAGAACTACTAGATTTTTGATGTGATCACACCTGTGTGTACAACTACTAGCTTTTAATTCATTGATCTGTTTTTAAAAGTCGACCAGTTCATGATATAGTATAGCGGCCATCAGTGATTAGCTGTCGTGATATGTATTGATCGAAACTTTTCGTGAACTAAGAGAAACACATTTCGAAACTACTGGTACGATGTGTAATATATTCCCACCGACACGTTAAGATTTCACACCAGGTCAAATGAAAAAGGTATAAAGGATGTGGGATCTAACACAGTTGCGTATCTGTTCAAGTTTCTATAATCAATTTGTCTAGGTAAAAGAGAAGTTAAGCAGTGGACTCCTATGAAAAAGTACTTATATCACGAGTACTAAGAGTCTATGTAACCAAAAAGATTAAAATGAAAACCAATGGTATTCACTCGTAAAATTCCGAAATCTCAGATGATGATAAATTGTAAATTAATTCGTGCTTCTGCGACTGATCTCAAGCTATTTGGTGTAGACATTGTAGCCAGTGAATCCACATAGCTGTGGCCAGATTAATTAGTTTGCCTTTTACGCGGATGGCGAAGAGCTTCTGAGAACACTGGGCAATGATTTTAAGATTATTATTTATCGAATCCATTCAAACCTATGGTGTTTTCTTTGTTTGCAATATGTGAAAACAACCAGAGGCCTTCTTCTTCCACGAATTTAAGCCAGCTTCCTTGGGTTCCGACTGTAACCTAGGGCTTCGATAACACATTCCCATTTCACCCTGTTCCCTGTAGTCCTTTTCAGTTGGCTCCACGATTATCCATAAGGTTCCTTCTCCTCGCACAATCTCCTCCATGCCACCTTAGGACTGTCTCCCAAATTGTTTGTCATTCGGCTTCCATTTGAGGTCTTGGCGGGTTAATATCGCCCAACGATCTCCTCAGTGTGTGTCCAATCCACTTCCATTTCCTTCTACAAATTAGTGGAGCGACAGCCCATTGGTTGGTCAGTTGCCAGAATTCCTTGTTGCCTATCCTTTCTGACTGACGGTCTGATATTCAATTACGAGCTAAGTCACCTGTTGATGAAAGTCTATAATATTCTGTTGGAAATGCTTCTGGTGAAAAGTCTCGCAGGCTGACTTGACATTAGTGCTGAACGGAATCCAAATCTTGTTTCTTATGGCTGACTGGAGTAGATTTTCACGGTGATTTTGAATTAATGGTGTATCTTTGCTTTCTCTATCTTAGCTGGCGTTGACATCCTCATATGTACTGCGTGTAGTTGAAATGATGCTACCTGGATAAGTGAAAGAGGTGACTCCCTTGAGATTTCTTCCGTCAGTTATAATTTGTTCTGGTTGTTGATGTTTGGAATATGAAGCACCCTATTTTTTATTCAACTTGCTACCTTGTTATATAATGTTTTGTCTTAGTAATTTTTCACACGCCTCCTAAGATATATACATCCAGCGAACGTCTTTACGTATTATTTATGTTCTGAATAAATTAGGCTGTCATCCAATGAAGAAGTAAGTTCAACTGTGAAATGTAATGATCTTATCTTATATATGTCCAAACCAAGTTCACTTTAAACAG
Source organism: Trichobilharzia szidati (assembly GCA_944472155.2). Lineage (NCBI taxonomy): Eukaryota > Metazoa > Platyhelminthes > Trematoda > Strigeidida > Schistosomatidae > Trichobilharzia > Trichobilharzia szidati. The sequence goes on along the minus strand of OX235274.1, from coordinate 120,953,570 downwards.
TTTGAAAAATTTGTGCATTTAGTGTGTAATATTCATTGTTATAAAGCGCTTTTGTATTTCCAATGAATGAAAAACAAAACGATATTAGTGTTTTTAATGACGTTTCGCTATTTAATGCTGCTAATAGCTTTATCGAAGTAGTGATATTAAACCAGAATTTACAAAATCTCAGCAACAATCATCGTTCATCAGCATGGAGTGATTTTTACGTTGTCAAGTTGGCCAACTGGTAAAGATAACAAAGCCAACTGTAGATTTTTGGATTTGATAAGTGTGTAAAGTTATACAAGCAACATCTGTTCGTATAGTGAAATTGCTTGTCACATTCCTGTTGATTTTGTCACTTCATGGGGGAGGGAAGTGTTGCAACCAGGTCAAATTCTGTTTTAGTCCATCATTCCTATTCAGACAATTTGGATTCTACTTGATGTGAAGTGCTTCTGATGATATTAGACGTTCTTTGTGATTTCTGAAATTTTTCTGGATGATGATTTCAATATTGTCAGAATCAATTTTGTGACCTGGTTCTATGGCGTGTAAATTTATGGCTGATGATTTTTCAGGCTTTTCTAGTTCAACTGGATTTCTCGGTGATTGAACGGAGGCGGCTCTACGGTGTTCATTTCTTCTGGTCTTGATTTCTCCCTGGCGATGTTTGTCCGATGTGTATCGCATCACATTCCAAGCAAACATTTTATTTTATAGACACAATTAGATAGGGAATCTTTAGGGATTTGGTCTTTTATATGAACAAGGTTGCTTTGCAGTGTATGTGTCTGATGTTGTGCTTATTGAGTACTTTTCTGATTTCTATCGTCTGAGGTTTCTGATCTATATGGAATGACAACTGTTGAGGCCTATGTCTCTGGAATACATTTTCTCGACCATACTTAATGCCAGTGTCGATTTTGTTGATGAAGTTCTTTGGGTAGTTGTTTTCCTTGAAAGTCTCGGAATGTTTGATTTTTCTTTTTCATTTGTTAACACCAAAGAGTGTGCTCGTCTAGGGAGACTTGAAACAACTGATACATTTTCGTTGATAGGGTGTGATGATCCAAAGTCTAAATATTTATTGGAGCGGGTTTTCTTCCTGAATATAGATATATTAAAATATCCGTTTTCCCTCCTCTTAACTAGGCAGTCTAGAAATGGTAGTTCATCGACGTCTGATTCTGCTTCCGAAGTAAACTGGATTCTGGGAGATAGACAGTTTATTTTCTCCAGGAATGAACTGTATAGATCTCGTTTTAAGACTACAAAAGCATCATCTACATATCTTCAATATATTTTAGGAGTGAGTATGCTTGAAAAGATGTTATCTGCGAATCTTTTCATGAAAAGGTCAGCGACTATTGGGGAGACCGGTGAACCCATAGCAACACCATTTGTTTGTCTATATAAATTCCCTTTAAATGTAAAATAATTACTTTCTAGACAGAATTTTAAGCGTTTCACTGGTGTGCAGTGGATATCTTTCTGTATCTGATTCTAGTAGACTGGAAATGATATCAAAACTTGCGGTAATGGAAATACTAGTGTAACGACAGAAGACAAGGGCCAAGCAACAGATCCTTTATTGAGAAAATCAAGAGATATTTATAGATTCTTATGTACATTATTATTAGCGTTATTATCAGCAGAGAACAACGTCTTCTTATTGGTTGCTTTTTTGCTGAAGGTTATTTTGTGCCAATTGTGAAAGAAAATTTCTTAGAAAGTTAAGCCATATATCTGCGAATCATATCTGCCCACGTTAAATCTGCTGTGATTGGTTGTTGAGTCCCTCAAGGTTAGGCTTTGTTCTTGTTTTTTCTCATGACCTCGATTCGGAACGTGAACATTGACTTAAATTGTTGTTTACAATTTTGGCTAGGAGACAGCTTTCTCATCACTGGTACGTGATGAGTTAATATCATAGACTACTGTAATATCTTCTTTATCAATTTCTTGGTGTTGTATTTTGGATTTGAAGTCACATCATCTTATGATAAGGAAATACCAGGTTATGCAATCCTGTATTTAAATCAAATTAATCAATAAATAATGTATAAGCGTTAAAGCTCAGTCTACATACCAATGAAATGTAAGATAAATAGTTACGCGTCACAGACAAAGCAATCGAACTATTCGTTAATACAAGTGCATTATTCAGAAAAAAAAACACAACCAATCACAACCTCGGTTATTGTCTGTGAAAAGTTTATGCGTTATAGAATAGATCAACCAAACAGATAGTTATAATTACTGCATTTCAGTGTTTGTTTACATACAACGATTGGCACATAATAAGTTGAATGAAATAGAAATCGGACAAAGTTACCAAAATTTTCAAGTGTTACTTTACAGGGATTTTATTTGATTGGCTACAGGATTTCATCATGAGCTGATATCGGTTGTTAGAGGATCAATTGGAAACCAACAGAGAGTACTTGATAGCTGTTTCGTCTTAGTTTGCTTACTGATGAAGAGTCCCAAACAAGGACGAAGCAGCTATCCAATACTGCCAGGTTTAACATTGATTCTCTAACCTATGTCAGCTCATGATGAAATCCTGTTACCATAATAAATTTGAGTAATTTATTTATGTGTGGAATATATTTTTTGATTGCTTATGTTGACTGTGAAAGTTCTCACAATGAAGCTATTCAAGTTCAACTTCTACAATGAATAAGTGAATTTATAAAATTTTGATGTCGGTTGGAGATCCATTGAAAACCAGCATGGAATACTGGACAGCTATTTCATTCTAGTTTGGGATTCATCGGTAATATGTACTGTTGACCGACTCCAAGAGGCGTCGAGCCCAGAACCTTCACGTTACTAGGCCAGTTCGTCTACTACTTAGCCAATTGGGCTGGAATTCACTGACTCGTATATTCTAACTTTGTCATTTCGTGACACAGGGCTGCCGCCAACCAATGCCATGGACGAGCATCCGCGTTATCTGATGCGAAGTCGTGGCCAGAGAGGCTAAATATGTTAACATGCAGTAGATATCGATGGCATTATTTGGCAGCAGCGCCATATCATGAATTGATAAAGTTTACAATTGACGGGTTAGTGAATTCCGGCCCAAGTGACTTAATAGTCAACGAGCATGGCCTAATAACCTGGGGTATGACTTTCGATACGTGGTGTGGTTGTGGATGCGTACCAATGAAGAGTCCCACACCAGGACGAAGCGGTTGTCCAGTAGTCTGTTGGTTTTGAAATGTCCTCCAACTGATATCAAAACACCCTGGAAACTGACTCTTGAAAATTAACTAGTCTGAGGCTCACTAGTGACTGACTGGATACAGCACGCTGTTGCTTGGAGTTCTAGTGAAAAGTCTTTGATTAGTGGAGTCCTTCTAGTCGGGTGCGAGTTCAAATACTCACTGATGACATTGGCTGGTCCAAGTCTCTCTGAAATCTTGTATAGGATTGAAAAACTTATTGCCGTATAACTGTCATTAAAGATTTGGTTATAATAACAATAATAATAATTATTATTATTTTTCGCCGATTTCATCCTCAAAAGCTGCACAATCGTATCTTTTTACATAAGTTCATTTAGTTAAAATTATTAATTAATTCAATATCGTAACGAAAGGAGATTAAACTAGTAGTAATTTTCTACTTGTTACAAAGGTTTGAAGGGGTATAAGAAAGTGACCGAGTAATATGTAAAATACTTTTTGATGAAAACAGGTGTAAATGCCAGGATAGTCATGGAAACAGACTGAAATAGCAGTTTCTTTTTATAGCTGAAGATGAAACAATGAAGGAATAGATAGCAACTAGGAGGGCAAACAGAAGTAGACCTATGGTAAATACAGTGGATGGGCTAGTTTGTTTTCGAACAGTTAGATCCGGCTTTTCGATGCATATGACGTGGGCTTCTGTAGGGGACTGTCTTGAGAGATCAATAACATAACAAATATGCGAATAAAAATCCAAGTCAATGAGATGATAGTGTAACAATATATTATCAAAAATACAGTAATGAGTTATATTAATTAAAAGGTTACTTGGATATACAGTTAAAGTCCACCGCTACAAATTATTTATATAATCCACAATAGTGTTTACTGCTGGAGTCGTGTCTACTGGTAGAAGCTGTGTTCCGGTTGTAGAGTCGTCTTCGGATAAGGATAATAGGTTCCTGCAATAAATCCAAAGTATACAACACGGTATGAGTGGAGCAAGTAGACAGTAATGACCAGTGAGGTGGCGAAGCTACCAACAGTACTATGTATTTCGAATTGTACTCGGAAGTTATCTGTATTTAAACGTGAATCGTTTTAAACAAAATGTCATGTACAATGTCTCTAATTTCAACATCTAACAAAAAGTGTACAATCATATTGTTACGTACTCCACACTTCTACAATACAAAGAAGTTGGAAACACACTGTCTTTGTTAGACTTCTGTTTACCTTGTAAGTGACTCAGAATGATGAGCCAGTTAAGATGCTATGATAGATGGTGACGTGGTGTTCAATGATAGCACTTCTAACTGAACCAGTACGGCCTCTTTGCTGAGTAGTGTTCTCCAACATGTGTTGACAGAACGCATATAGAACGACCTATATACCTAGCTCCATTGGAGCAGATGAATTGATAGATGAACATTGGACTGGTCATATGCTGGAGTTTGTTATTCACATTGCTTAGGAGCAGTGGGTGGTTAGGGAGAAGTTATGTTGGCAACAATAGACAACTAGGCCAAATGACCTTGATTTGACCAATCAGATAGCTCAGCATTACAAATGGTTGCTAGTCGTAATCCTCTTCGAAAAAGTCTCCTAGATTTGGTTTTTAACTTCTTTGTGGAAAATGTGTTCATAGGGTGGAATAAAACATGCATATGTGGAGGGATAATGACTTTGCAAAAGTATTGTCGGGCTATACATTCAGATGCAACCACTTTATATGAGGAAATCTGTATAATTTGTTAAGTCGTACGTAACTGATGATTCTTTTTAGACACTTCTTGAAATCAAAGCTCTCCTTTAGTAATATATTGCGTATATGCAACCAATATCTGCTGCAGCTGGAGAAATAGAGAGTACACTGGTTTGATATGTCTGTAAGCACTATCTATGAGAATCTGGGACCAGTTTTTTGCAGCTTATTAAAGATATATACCCTAGGTGATTCATTTTTATTACATATATATCGTAGATACACTTTTTTTGTCAATTAAGTACTGCTTTAAACCTAGAAGAATCTGATTGGCTGTTTCAAGGTCATTTAACTTTGGTGTCTATTGTTTACTCTTGCCGTTATGTTTACTAAGCTTCTTATTCTGTACTGTTTAGTATCCAGATGGGTAAATTCCACGATTCTTCTTCTTATTATTATCCTGAAGACGTCATTTTTCTCAGTCAAAATAGCCTCGATGGATAACGACTTCTGTGTAGCTTAATTGACTTGTATCAATCTTGTGTCCCCCAGAAAATATTGTTTCTATAGACACTATTGCAGCAACACAGAACTCATAGTTTTAATGTGATGAGTAACTTCATTTTTAAATAATTTAATCTGTTCAACTTAAGGAAGTTCGCTTTATGTTAATGTGGATTTTTTTTACAATTCAAAGATAATTATGAAAACTAGGAAGTACTGGTTTAACGACAGAAGACAAGGGCAAGACAACAGATCGTTTATTGAGAAAATCAAGAGATATTTATAGATTTTTATGTACAGTATTATTAGCGTTATTGTTAGCAGAGGAGCAACGTTTTCTGATTGGTTGTTTTCTTGCTGAAGGTTATTCTGTCATCTCTTTGTTGGCATTGCTTAGACAGTACGTTGATATATCTGCGAATCGTATCCTCCCATGCTAAGTCTGCTGTGATTGGTTGTTGATTTCCTCGAGGTTAGGCCTTGTTCTTGTTTTCTCTCCTGACCAAGATTTGGGACATAAATATTGGCGTCATTTGTTGTTTACAGCTCTCACCACACTGGATGCTTGTCTTTCCTGTTTTTTTGGCGTTTTCTCACCCTTCAATACTGCTCATAAATGCGATATGGGGAAAAGGCCTAAAACAATCGGGCTTTGATTGGACACTAACTAGTGTCATGTGTTTAGTCCTTTGTTTACTGCAAACTGAATTCTCTCAGTGAAGTTTGCAATGTGGCTACCATCATGGTGCACTGTGGGTTGTTGTTATTACATAGCTGTGTGGCGGCCTAAAAACATATCAAATTATATGTTCACCGAAAAATAAGGAATCCAATGAAAATCGTGGTTGTTAGGTGAGATTGAAAAGAACTCAACCTTGGACCACGCGCAAGGAACGAATCGGTTGCTCTCTCTCCGGCGGCTCGCTCAGCACATCTGCCGACCAACTGTGTCTCGCACTGATTGATACATCCACATCAAGAGCTTTGCTCCGATCTACTTTTCTCTACGCGGGAGACCTCCGACGGTTGACAGCTCTAAGGTGTAGTTGAGGATTTGTATAATCAAGAAAAGGACAATTTCATTCCTATAATTTCGTACGTCTATAATTTGTGTATTTTGTGACTATTATAGTTTTTCTTCACATAACTTCAGTTCTTTTTGTGTATATTAACTTAAGTGAACTGAATATCTTATATATACGCATTTGTTAGTACCTGTTCTGTCCTTTTAATTGTGTGTATAGACATACTTAGCTGCTAGGTCCACTACAGCTACTGGCAATCGGCAGAAAGTCTTTGACCTAGGTTTCGTGCTTGTTGGCACTCGTCAGCAAGGCGTATCTTGTTCAATCAAAATATCTAATGTAGTCAGTCCTACAGGTGGTCAATCACGAGTTTGAATAACTCAGTGGTAGCGACTCTGACGGCATTGCGGGGTGATGCGGGTTCGATTCTGATAAGGGACGTGAGTTCCTTAAATATTTAACATATACCTTGCTGGCTGGTTAGTGCCGAGTAGCACGAAACGTAGGTCTAGATAAGGCTCATAAGAATAACCAGCAGCATCAGCAGGCTGTCGAGCATTGCCGAGAATTCCCATCAAATAACCAATGACGCCAGTCACAATACCTATGATGACAACAGTTCTGCTAATAATAAAGAATAACAATATAATAATAATAGTAGTCACAACAATATTGTCAATATAATTACCAATAATAATAATAATAATAATAATAAAGTTAGGATTATACTTTTGATTGTAATGTAGTGTTGTAAGAAGAGAAAGCAAGACACGGGAGCCAAGGTATATTTTTCATTAGTCAAAACGCTCTTCATAGATCTACAGAATAAAATATTCGTTAACCAATCCATTCGTTAACTGGTCGCGTGTGATTTCGGTTCATATCAGACGACATGAAATAGAATGTTCAAATATACATAGTAGAGAATATTTTTTCAGCAAAATACAACAGTTGTATATATTATCATTGACATAATGGTGTCTAGTGCGGTCTTACTTGATAAGACTCGTTGATGCTACTAACTTACCGCCAATTTTCAGTCTATTGTCCTATCAATAAACCCATAATTTGGATCGAAATATCACCAATATGTAAAGAAAGGAACTTGTGATTATATATATATGGACTGGCCGCTGGATTGGTTCCCAGTGGCTTAATGGTCTACGAGCTCGCCTTGTAACCAGAAGGACTTTGTCCGAACCTCGTGGTTGCGTACCGCTGAAAAGTCCCAAACTAGGAGGAAAAAACTGTCTAGTACTCCTAGCTTTTCCTGTGGTTCTCTCACCAATATCAGCTGATGATGAAATTCTGTAATTAATCTTTGTTTTTTCACCTCATCTCTTGCTGATTTATAAAAAAACTTCCCTCAGTCTACTACATAAAGGAGGCTAAGACTTTCTGGAATACAACCAAAAATTAGTCGACAGCATATCTGAGGACATTAAATTCACAATAGAAGAATAATTGGATAGCAAATATCGAAAAATAATGGATATCCGAAAAGAAAAACTATGGAAAACCCTTAGGATGGAACATTTGTCAACGCTGATCACCGCAACTGCATTGTCAAATAGAAGACACAAATAACAAAGACAAAATGTTCTCATAACCACGTTAGCCGAAATTAGAAAAGAATTCCAGGGAAATACAACAATTGACTGCGTAGTCGACCTATTAAAACAACTACTTTCTGAAATGGGATGACAACTGCTACGAAAAGGATCAAACTACAACATTGAGGATGCTTCAAAAACTGATTTCTTCGCTGCCCTTGAATCATCGCTCAGATCATCACAGTTAAATGAGGGAACATAAGAAGAGATGTGCAAAATAATCGTACCGATGGTTATATAGTAAAAAGCTACATACAACTCAACTCTCAAGAACTAAAGGCCCTCAAAAACTTAAAATTAAGAAAGACATTGTCATATTACTAGCTGGCGAAGAAAGAACCACAGTACTCACGGACTAATAAGAATGCATCAAGAAAGCTGAAGAGCTACAACAAATCCCATCCAAAAATGAGACATCCGTATCCAAAGAACTCTAAACAAGCTCATCAAAACAGGTCAAATCACATAAGAAGATCAATGGTGAGTGAAATCTAGTGAACCACTTCTACTGGTATTCTACGGCAGTCCGAAAATGTCCAAACCAAGCATCCCATTACGACAGTTTGCATCGCTTCCCGGAACCCTAACATACAATTTATTCAAAAAACAATACCGGAAATTGAAACACTTAACGGAATCCTGCAATCACTCCATCAAATCTGCTACCCAAGTCGTAGAGAAAATCGAAGGCATTCAAACTGATGACCAAGAAATGATGATATCCTTCGATATCACAGCATTATATACTTCAAGTGGACAGAAACTAGCAAAAGAAAGCATGGAGAAATTGCTCAACACCAACGATAACTTCCCATAACACTAAAAAATGCCACAAACAAGCTGGATGGAATGTATAAACCTGTGTCTAACAACGTATTTTCAGTTCAACGGCCAAATGTATAAATAAATTAAGGGGACACCTATGGGATCGCTCAAATCAGATCTTATTGCAGAAGCAGTGATGCAAATACTTGCAAGCATAATCCTAAAGAAGATCAAGCCCAAAATTTGGACACGTTATGTGGGTGACACCTTACGGGATAAACAAAAGAAACGACTTAAACAAAACTCACAACCTAATAAACAACATCTTCAGCGACATCAAATTCACATGAGAAGAGGAATCTGAGGACAAAATTCCATTTTTAGAAGTCTTAGTGGAACGAACAACTACAGGAAAATTAGGAACTCAAGTTTACAGACTATCAGCTCACACAGGACAAATACTCAATTAAAAAGCAACATCCCAATAACATAACATACAAAAGGAGTTGCAGACAAACATCATTTAGGAGAGCCGAGGCTGATTGCAGCACTCCTGCCTTAAGGAACATTGAAGAGAAATATTTCATGGACGTCTTCGAAAAGAATGGATATCAACAAAACTTCATCAGAAGACATCTACCCCGAATCCAACCAAATCAAATGCTCCGAAGGAAACCACAAAACATATCCTCTCTTCAAATCTTTAGAAAATGATGTCACACATAAAACAACAAAATCACTCAACTCAGCTCTTTGTCAACAACAAGAGTCGAAAGCGAGAAAAGATAAAACCAACATCATCTACAAAATAATTTGTAACGATTGACAAAATCGCCACATTGGCCAAATTGGACGCCATCTTCCTCTTCGAATCCATGAACATAAACTAGTCTTCAAAATCCATGATATCCACTCCCTCATATCGACGCATACCGACAACCATGGACATCAATTTGGCTAGGAAAAAGTTCAAATATTAGATAGTCGAAGCATCAAGAATGCCACAGAATATTTAGAAGTCTGGTATCCCTGTGAGTTGCCAATTAACAGGCACACTGACATAGATAAAATTTATCAATCAATAAGAATCAAATCTCATGCATAAAGAGTCAAACTTCAGGTCAAGAAAACAATCAATACCAATACCAATGCAAGTAGACTAGAGAGTGTGTAAACAGAGAAAAGCAACCAATCGCGAGGTTCACGGTTCAAGGTCACCGTGTGAGATGACTAATAAACTGGTGGAGAAATTTAGAAGCTCACTCCGATAAATTGAATTATTGGCTAAAGATGTAGCCTAGTAGGGGGCAATGGAAGGTTCGCTAGTGAACCATCCACCAGGTCAGAGAACACAACTACATCAAAATCAACCACATGAGCTAGAAACCATCTTCACTTGATTCAATATTATGGAGAACAAAAGGTCTAACCGGAAAAGAAGATTAGATCAATACTATCTGCGGAATAAATTCCATAAACTGCAATCAACACAACATTAGTCGAAGTGGGCCTTCCCTTCCGGAATCATAATCCAAGATCATAAATTAGCTGTAAAAAGATACGATATGTATTCCTTCATATCAGTGCATGTATACAATCATAGACATGAATTTGATTAGGAGGTAGAAATTTTAAACAGAGGAAACACCAAAAATTCAGTCAGGGAATTTTTTAGAAGTTTCATACATTTATTCCCCTTAATGAATTTGAACAAAGCAAGAAATACAGTTTTTAGCAGAATAAAATGGTACCATCTTTTATTTTGTTGCCTTCTCGTCAGCTGCTTACAGGTGAAAGACATTATTAAATGTATCTACAAAAACAATTTTAACATACTTGCACAGAGTTCATTTTAAACAAAAATCAATCGATCAATATGCACACACTAACAATATATATATATATATATATGCAATATTAAACACTATTCCGAACAATAATAATTATACACAATGGAAACTTTTCAGTATTACGCATTCGGATGAAAGAGAGATGAAAATATCCAGTTACCAGGGAAAAGAAAGACTGATAACTGCTTCCTTCTTTACGCATAAATCAGGTTTCAGGCGCTTGATGGAGATGGCTTCAGCAAACTTAAGGAGAATTGAGCTCTTTTGCCTATTGATAATTTTGAACGACTTTTCGACGTCCACCTCATGACTCGTGTCGAGAAGATACCTGGCGATGGCACTATTTAAAGCATTTGTTCCCTTTAGACATAAGCTTATTGGTACATGTTCAGAAAATCGTAGATATGCTCTTCTTTCTGTTCTTCCAATGTAACTGCTCCCGCAGATACATGTACATTTGTATGTACAGTTGGAGTTAATATGAGAAGGATATCTATCGATTTTTGATTGCATCAAAGAGCAAGTTGCGCGATAGACGGGAACGAGCTTAGCTTCAGGATAGACTATGACTAGTGATTTACTCAGCCTTGTTTTTGTAGATACATTTAATAATGTCTTTCACCTGTAAGCAGCTAATGAGAAGGCAACGAAATAAGAGATGGTACCATTTTATTCTGCTAAAAACTGTAGTTCTTGCTTTGTTCAAATTTTTAGAAGCTTGGAACTTAAATGAATCAGCAGTTAACAAGCACACAATTATGCATCAAATTTGCCGACTGATAAAAAAATAAATATAGAAAATATCCCCATTTAGACATTTGGAAAACACAAAAGATTGAGCGAAGAAATATTTGCTTTTCACCACTTGTTTGGTAAATTGTTGTGTATTGTAAAAATGCTATATATATTAGAGTAGAGCCAGAGAAGAGGATCTAATTGAAAAGTAAATATTTCTTCGCTCAATCTTTTGTGTTTTCCAAAAAAATAAATCACACGAAAATAAAGTTCAAATTCTAAGTCAATAAAAAAATGATCAATGTAAATTGACAACCAATCGCAACAATGGTTGTTAAACGATACAACTGTTATCATTCACACAGTGCATTCAAAGAAGTCCACTTTATATCAGTTAAAACTTTCACTGAGGCGATGTTTTCTAAATGCAGGACAACAAGAGCTTCACAGTTAAATCAACCGGCTCCTCAGAGAACACAACCAAATTAAAATGACTCAATATATTCTCTTATAATTTGTCAATTCATGTTTTTCCTACGCATGCTTCTTTATTTGTCCCTCTTATTCTTTTCTGGGCTTCTCAAAAAAGACTATATCATATTAGATAAGATTCTGATGGTTGTAAGCAGGGTTAATGGGTGTGCTGAGGGCTTAACTGAATGATATTATTGTTGGCGGGCATTTTAATTCATGCAAGCAGTTGCCTGAGGTAAGTCATCTTATCGGACACTGATTTATTATATTCTTATCGTGATGCGTTCCCAGTGGAGCATAGGGCTTTAATGGCGTGTCTCCACTTTGTAGTATTCTCTGAGGCTCCCTTCAGCTGGCTTCACGATTTCTCATAGTCTCTAATCTCTTCATCTCATTGTCTGCTCCATGTCACCGTCTGACGAATGCCAAGCTCGTCGTTTCCAATCTGGCTTCCAATCGAGTTATAGCCTGGAAAAATATCACTTCATGGTCTCTTGAGCATTTGTCCGATGCATTTCAATTTTCTTCAACATATTTGTTGCGCAATATGTTTTTGGTCGGTTCGTTCACATAGTTTCTTGTTGGTGATTCTTTCTGTCCATGTCGTCTTCAGTATGTAAAGAAGGCAGCTGTTGATGGAAATGTGTTGTGTTGGAAATGCTTCTCGTGAATCTCAATACAAATTTCTGACCCATAAAGAACAACTGACTGACTTGACACTAGTGTTGTCGTTTATGCTTTAGAGTGTAGAAGATTTCCAAACTTCGAACACTCAACATCTTCTTTATTATTCGCAGTTTTCTTTCTTGTATCTTTTCAGGGGAAACTAGAAGATACATTTCATAGGAATTAATTATTGTACGGCTAAATATAGAAATCCAACTAAATCCTATTCAGCACGGGTGATGTATGAAGAGAGATTAATGCCAGATAAGAACTAACCAACCTACTTGACACTGTTTGTAAAAAATAGCTATTTATCCCGTCGAATCTATCTGAAGGTCAACTAACGGCTGAAATTCATCATAATACACTGAAGCAGAGATATAGTTAATTCCACATTAGTTTGTTAATTAAATATATATCACACAGTGAAACAGTATTATTTACTGGATGACACAGTTTCGAACAAAATTTATTGTGACTCATAATCATATCATCAATTATAATCACACGACTTTGAAACTTGAGTTTTATTGTTGATATGATTATGAAGAGTAATAAATTGTGTTCGAAAATTGCAGCGTAAAAAGAAAAGAGGATGGGAAGTTGAACACACTAGTGCTTACAGGAAACCCACACATTCAAACAGATATTTGGACTTCTGATCATCCCATCCTGTGTCAGAGAAAATAGGATTGGTGAAATGTTTAAGTGACAGAGCACAAAAACTAAGGAAGTGAGGCATATAAAAGAAGATTTGAAACTTAATAATTACCCTGATAAGTTAGTCAATAAATATGTGGGGAAATGTAAAAATAAAATAAATAATGATAGTGATAATAATAATAATAATATTAATGACGACATGCATGTCAAATATGCGCAAGATAATGAAAACACCAACAATAAGGAATCTAAATCATCAGTAGTAATTCCATACAAAGAAGGAACCTCGGAAACCTTACGCAGAAGTCTGAATAAGGCAGGAGTAAAAGTGGCATACAAACCCACAAACTCAATTGGAAACAAGCTTTGTCGGTTAAAGGATCCTGCTAGTGGAGCCAACTAAACAAAACAATGCAGTTTATCTAATACACCGTCTGCAATGATTGTCAGGTTAAATACATAGGTCAAAGTAGTAGAACAGGTATGGTCAGACTAGCGGAGCACAAAAACCTAGCAAAATCTAGATTAGTTGACCAGATACTAAGATAAGAAATCTGGAGAATAGTTCAGCTATAGCACTACATGCAATTATACACAACGATGTATACAATAGAATGATGGGATAAGATTTAAGTTTTAAAATCTAATGTCACAGGATGGAGGAAGAGATTGATAACAGAAGCTTTGTTTATCGAATCAACTGAAAATACGTGCATGTAGTGGGAATGATTCAACACCTGTCCCAGATATCTGGAAAATTCTACTACCCCTACGACGACAAATAGGAGAGGACAAAGAAAACTATGAAACTCAAGTTTCGAAGTCGTGTGATTATAATTGATGATATGATAATGAACAATAAGAAATTTTGTTCGAAACTGTGTCATCCAGTAAATAATACTGTTTCACTCACTGTGTGATATATCTAATAAACAAACTAATATGGAATTACTTACTACCACAGTGCCCAAGTCTTACACATATACAGATATAGTTAAAATTGTGTACCTTATCATAGTGAATATATGGAATGATTTGAAGTGGAAAAGATTAGTTGAATTCATAAAAGTATTTTGAGAGACTTCCACTTCACAATGTAGAAGAGACAAGAGGCTTTCCTTGATTTGTTTGGGCATTAAGATAAATTATTATTTATTATTCCCTTTGGGTTCCAAATGAAGCACATGGCCTCAGCAGCACATCTCCATTTCACTTTGTTATCCGCCGTCTTCATCACTGGCTCCAAAATACTCCATAAGCTTTCATTTGCACATTACGTAATCTCCTCTACATCATCGTCGAACCTCCAAATAGTCGATGTTGGGGTTTCACTCGGTGTTTTGGCGCGTGGTGTCACTCGATGTCCACTTCAACGTTTATGTAATCCATCTTCATTTGTTGCGATAGCCTCTTGGTTGATTCGTTCATTAATATAGCTCGTTGTGGCTTATTCTTTTTGCTCAACTCTCTGATCTTCAGTATAGAGTGAAGGCAGCTGTTGATGAAAGTTTGAAATAGCTTGTCAGAAATACTTCTGGTGACGCGGTAAGTCTCTAAATCAGGCAGAAGCTCTGAATGACTTGATATTACTACTGAAGTTCTCAATCTTGTTCCTTATACTAAGCGCAGCAGTGAGTTTTACACTGATTTCAGAGTAAAGAAGATCTGTCCGAATTTCTTCATTCCGGCTGGCTATGGCATCCTTATCCTTGCCTGTAGTTGAAACGATTCTGCCCAGTCCGTGAGTGAAAGAGATGACTTCATAAAGATTTTTATCGTTGACAGTGATTGGTGCTTATTGATGTTGTTGGCTAGGTAGCTTCATCACTTCTGTACTTTGTACGTTCACTTATCTGTCTTTTTTGCTGACTGTCTGGTTTTTGCCTGTGGATCTTCAACGTTTCATGACACTAGATATAATTCGTCCGCGTTAATCGTGTCTTGAGACACTGGATCACATCAGTGAAACACACTAATGTGTCTAAAATCCACTATCGAAATTCTATCGTCACTAGGGAAGTCATTTCATGAGTAGATTTTCAGAAAATTAAAAAAAGTTATTCATAAAAGATCTAAAGAAAGTGTGAATTAATATTTTAGAAGAAAACACTCATTAGAAGCTGTATCATATATATTATTTTATTAATATTCTCTTCGGTTCCGAGTGGAGTGTAGGCCTTCAACGATACATCTCCACTTCTTTTTATTCTCTGCCGTCCTTTTCAACTGTCTATAAGTGTCCCATAATCTCTCATTTCCTTCTGCTCCTCTACACACCATCTCCTCCATGTCACTCTCCCATCGACGACCAACTCATCACTTCCCATTGGGATTTCACTTGAGGGATGGCCTGCATTGTGCGCAATGTCATTCGACGGCCTCCTCAGTGGTGTATGCCCAATTAATATCCACTTCCTCCTCTTGATGATTTCTGAGAAAATATTCCGACTTACTTTATACATCAAGAAGTTAAGACATTCTGGAATAACCCAACCCAACCCTTACTCTTACGATTCGTTAACTCTTCCATCCTGCCTTTTATTCTCTATTGTTCCCCCTTGGTTTTTCCAGGGCTACTGAAGAAGGACTATATCTTATTACGTAGGATGTTAAAGGTTGTCAGCAGGGTAAGCAATGTGCCACTTAACCGGCTTGTTAATATTCTGGTCTACAGGCACTTGTACCTATGTGAAAAATGGGCTAAATCCATTCCATCTAACTTACACCACCCTCTTCACTCACAACTCTCCCCTTGTATCTCATCGGGCAAAACCAAAAGCCAATATAGAAAACTATATGCTCGCACTAGCTAGTACAAAAACTCAACCATACCCTACATGGCTCATGTTCTGTGTGATAAAGAAAGCATTAGGCGTGATACCTATAATTCGTTAAATAGTCAGTAGAACAACTGGATCTCGTCTTTCCAACTCATATCATTTATAGGTATAAAGTTTTCTTCCTTCCTTTTCCTTTTTTCTCTCTTTTTCTGTTATGTGCTGTTTTGTTTCTCTCTACCTTACAAACTCTACTTAAAACATTCTTCTTCGCTCTTTCACACTATGTATTTCTTGACCTTTTTGTTACCGCTTACGCCAGTAAATATGCTGGTATCTACTTTTCTAACACCTTCAAACATTCTGTTCACTTTTGGCTTTGCTACCGTTAGGCTAATATTTTTTTGTCAAAATTAACTGAGTCTACCCATAATCTGTGTAGAATTTTATTTATTGTTAATGTACAAACTGGATGCAATACTGTAGTAAAAATGCTGAGAACTCCATTCTGTATCACGAATACTGTTTTGGAATAAAGCAAATTATTATTACTATTATTATTATTATCATATTTGTTGAGCAGTTGCCTCTTGTTTGGTTCTTCACCAGCTTGAGTTTCTTATTGCTAATTCTTCGTGGCCGGCGGACCGGCCATTTGATCTTCAGGATAGAGCCAGCCAACGAAAGAGGCAGCTGTTGACAAAAGTTTGTAACTTTTTGGAAGCCATCTTCGTGATAAACCAGCCAAGTTTCTGACCCATATAGAAGAACTGACTGACTTCACATTTGTTTTGAAGTCCGAATCTTGTTCTTTATGCTGGCTGAGTCACTACAAAAGATTTCCAAACTGGTTTCAAGTTGATGAAGGCGTATGTTGCCTTTCCGATTCTGCTTCGCTTTGACGTCTTCTTCACTTCCGCCTGCCTTTGGTTGAAACCATGGTTCCCGGACAGATAAGTGAAGAAAGTAATCTCTATCAAATCACTCACGTTGAAGGTGATTAGTGTTGGTCGTTGTTGCTGTTGGTGCTTAGTTATATTCATCACCTCCATCTTCTCTATTTTCATCTAGAGTCCTGTCTTCGCTGTGAGCTTCTTGAGCCAGTTTATTGGTTTTTGCCTGGAAGTCTTCTCTTTTGTGTTATAATAAACATAAGTTATCCACACGCAAAATCCATATCTTTTAGATTCTTCTCATTGGTCCAACGTATTCCTGTCTTTTCACTCCCTATGCACAGTCTTCCGCATAACCGGCGCTCCGCATCATCGAGTCCACCACAATTAAGAATATCATCGGTGATATCAACGCACAAGAAAAATATTAGAAGATGTATTGTTTTGTAATTAAATATGGAGTTGTTGTTCCCACTAAGTGCTAACTACACCATTTAAGCAAGATTGCACAAAAGCAAAGAAGGACAGTAGTGGTTGTACTTGTGTAACAGGAGAAGACAAGCGACTTGGTAATTGCAATTTGCTATTTATATATAGGGAAATTATGCATAGCACATATTAAAATCCTCGTGTGTCAGCATTGTTGTACCCACACATAAATCCACTCGGTCATATCAATTGACACTAGGTCCATAACCATCTCTTTTTCAAAGTCCTCTCGTTGATATTGATTGCTGCCTGTTGTTGTTGTTGGCTGGTTGGTTAGTTATCTTCATCACTGTCTTTTCTATGTTCACCTGAAGTGCTGTCTTTGTTGCCAGCTTTTTCTGCTGTCAACTCGTTGGTTTTCACCTGTAAGCCATCGAGTTCATGCGACATTAGCAACAAATCATCCACGCGGGAAATCCAGATCTTTTAGAGTCTTCTTGTCTATCAGTACAGCGTATTCCTGTCTTCTCACTCTCCAGTCACGGTGTTCTGCATAATACAGTCCACCATAGTTAGGACTTAACAATATTTTAAGGGCGGGGTATTTTGTGTAGACAAAGACTTAATTGTAGTTTTCTTGAAATGTGTTTATGTCTCTTGTAGTTTAAAGTTGACAGTTATACAATTGTATTTATTGATCAAGTTTTGTAGTTGAATCGATAAGTTGGATCAATTCCCAAACTATTAATTTCTCCTGTTTGTCGGTGGATTAGCGGTTAGGACGCTCGCCAACCCTGCATATGGTCCGGGGTTCGATCCCCGGCCGGCGAACTCCCTTACCTCGTTAAGCCAGAAATAAAGCTGGTGAGGAGGAAAGTTTGGGCATGAGGCTAGCTACCCCATCCTGTAAAATAAACACTGCTACAGAAACTTCAAGACTCTAGCTTGAAGCCCTATGTTCCACTGGGAATGTGAAGGAATAAAAAAATATATGGCCATTCCGTTTCATACAAATACTAGTGTCTGGATGATTCTAGGCGTAGATTTTAGCACTAATAATAACACTGACTATCATGCCAGTTAGAAGTGAATGCAAAGATAAGGATCGAATTTGAGGAGGTAACTGATGAACAGCCCATGAGTGACCTAATTAATCGAACTGATCAATACATTTCATCTTTTTGCTTAAACCACTGTATTTCTGTAAGTGTGTTCACGGATTAATGTCAGTTAGGGAACCATTGAAAACCAGCACCAAGTACTGAACAGCTGTTTTGTCTTATTCAAGGACCCATCAAGAGTACACATCTGTTGGAGTTCGAACCCAGAATCTTCCAGTTACAAGCCAGACAGCTAATAGAAGACCATTCAGCCACTGGGACCCAGCTGAATGGTTCGTGAGTTCTAACTTCTATAAAGTCGTGATCTAAGCTCGACCACCAGCCAGTGTCATTCGTGAGGTTATTTCTCATCTGTCATACTATCATAGACACATGTATGTTACTGTTTCATCTTACTGGTTATCTGGTCGACTGAGAGACTGCTTTCAATTTAGAACAATTTTGCACAGATGTGCAGCAGTTCAAGTTGCCACACTCCCTCCATGTACCATACAGAGCATGAAAAGAGAGTAAAGAGAGATTAGAAAGAGCGAGACAGATAATAAACATGAGTGTGAGGGAGAGAAAAAGAATAGAAATATGGAAGGGCAGTAGTTCTATTGGATAGAATAAATCACAAAGAGTGAGTGAATGCATCTGCGCCAGTCATTGAGGACGATCACTTTGAGTCACATTACCAATTATCTGCCGCCACCATTGGTTTTTACCGTCCTGAGGACCTCAACCAAGAAGCCGGTTTACACCTCCCTACATGACTGCCTGGCTTAAGCTAACTGTTGTGAATTTCACTGACTGATGGAACCATGTTTTCGTTTGACCACCACCACTAGCTAACTCTTTTCTAACCTGATCCATCCTATGTCAGTCTGCTAACGTTGCTCGTGGAGGTAGGCGGTAGCTAAGCATGGGCAACACATGTCCTAACCATCTCAGTCGGTGTGACTTTGCAGCCTCATCGATTGATTTCCTCTCTCACCTACCTAGCACTCGACCAAAGCCTCACCTCAATATAACTCACCTAATTATACCACTTAATACGAGAGATAGAAAGCAGATACCCATAATCAAAGACAGCTACTCGGGCCTTTCGTATTTTCCACTTTCAGTGACCAGGTCTCACAATCAGTCATAAAGGAGGATAGAGCGAACTGTTGAGCAGTATACACGATATTTGGTAGACGGCCGGATACTACATCTACACCAGAGATGGTGTAAGTTGTTGGCGAATGCCAAACTAGCCCCCTGTATTATCCGTTCTGAGATTTCGTCAGCCATCAACCCGCTGGCGTTGGCTGATGAAGTGGTCGACACGCTCTACCACTTTACTCTTGCCTATCTTTAAGCTAAGAATCCATGTGGTCAAGTCCTGTAGCACCATCTTACATTTGACAGGAGCACTCGAACCACAAGCCTTAAATTCGAAGACCGCCACTGAAGGTGTTCAGAAGACTCTGCTCAGTTCTGTCAGCGTCTTCACCTAGAAGGACTATGTCATCTGTGTATTCTAAGTCAGTGAGATTATTCCCTGGTAACAAGTCAACCCTTGAGTTACTGAACTTAGTTAGGGTTAAGTCCATTAGTACATCTAGGATGAAATCAAACAGAAATGGGAACAGTGAGCATCTCTGATGGACACCACTAGTTGTCACCCCTTCAGATGACAACTCACCATAGGCTCTCACATAGCTGCATGAGTTCGAGTAGAGTGACTACCTTGATCAGTGCAATGTATTTTCTCCTTATTCCCTTCAGAACAAAGTCGTCATAGTACCTCTCGGTCGACATAATCGAATGCCGCTTTCATGTTAAGAAATATGACGATTGTTGGATGTCGGTGAGTGTACCTTTGTTCCAGAATCTGTCGAAAGGTGAAGGGGTCTGGTTTACTATTCTTTGTTTCACCCCATATGATGCAGTCATGAACATGAAACCAGTGAGAATCACACTAATGCAACTCATCACTACATTTCAATAGCATGAATTCTTATTCTTTTAATTATAAATCTAGACAACATTCGTATTTGTGTTATATACGCATAGATAAGGCAGCGCGTTCCCGAACACGTTTTACAAGCTGATGCATGATACAGCCAACGTACTCCACACGAACTCGGGAGCATGATTAGCAAGATCTGATGATGAAACCCCCCCCAAAGGGAGTGAGATCAAGGCATCTAAGCATAGCTGAGGTACTAGCAATCCAAAAGTTCAAACCCACACTATGTTTTCAAAAGAAATACGTTCAACCATGGTCCATCAGAAACAGTCATTTCTCTCAATAGTCATCATCCTATTACATCTTGAAACGACTGAGAAAAACACTACATTAACCAAAGTGGATGCCATCCTCCTCTTCGAATCTATGAATACAAACTAGCCTCCAAAAGACATGACATCCACTCCCTCACTCATATCGCTGTATACAGACAACGATGGATATCAATTCGATTGGGACAACGTTCAAATATTAAACAGAGAAAGCACCAAGGATGCCAGAGAATGTATGAAAACCTGGCATTCCAGTGAATCAACAATTAACAACCACATTGACATAGATAAAATTTACCAATCAATAAGAATCAAATCTCATGCATAAAAAGTCAAACTTCAGGTCAAGGAAACAATCAATACCAATATCAATGCAAGTAGACAAGAGGGTGTGTAAACACAGATGAGCAACCAATGAGTTCAAGGTCACTAGGAGGGAGGGATAACTAATAAATTGGTGGAGAAATTTAAAAGCTGACTCCAATAAATTGAGGCATGAGCTGAAGATGTTGCCTAGTAGGGGACAATGAAAGCCTCTCTAGTGAACCATTCAGCTTAGAGAATACAAATACATGAAAATATTACACCTTTCATATCCAGTCTTCCTGTTTAGTTCTTTTATATACCGTTTTTTAATCCCTATTTTCACTACTATATTTTTTTTATCCGAACTTCCTGTTTATTGTACTTTGTAATTTTTTTTATTAAATTTGATCCTTGACCGGAAATAATTTTGGAACTTCCTCACTCATTCACCATAAACACACGAATGTAATTAATAACTTCGTCAAAAAGATAATTATCTTCGCTGCGACCATCTTTTTTTAATTTTTTTTCTATTATCTAATGTGCATATTCCACAGTTTGAAAAATAGCGAATTCAGCAGTTTGTAAGATGCTTCCTGGATTACTTTGTGTCGTCTAGCAAAGAATCGTCGATGATACTGGCTAGGATTCAGAATTCAACATTCTTCCTATCTTGAAATCATCATTTGAATGTATCTGTGATCATCTGTATGTATCTGTATCTACAATGGAAGGTCCTCCACTACCTCACTTACTTTAGCTGATGTTCCTCAAGGTGCTGTTCTTTCTCCTTTTCTGTTTTCTTTTTTCTTACATGACTTGCCCCATTCTGATGTAGCCACTTTTGTCAAGTATGCTGATGACCTCTCTGTCTCCATGCCTGTCAACTCTCAGTCAGACTGTCCCATATTAAATAACTTTCTGTCGGAAATTAGTCAGTGGTCCTATTCAAACGGTCTTAAGCTGAATCCGTCTAAATGTCAGGTAGTAAATTTCACTTTCAGAAGAAAACGTGACCTACAACAACTAGCTAGCTCACATGGCCCCACTATCATTGACGGCATAGAGGTTGAAACTAAATCTAATGTCAAGTACCTTGGACTGAGTATTTCCTCCGATCTTTCCTGGTCGTCTCACATCTTGCTAGTTACCAGAAAGATGTTTCGCTTAACGTTCTACGTTAGAAAGTTAAGGCAGTCTGGTATAAAGCAGTCTTTGCTTTCTCAGTTTGTCAATTCTTGTATTCTAACCATCCCTCTTTACTGCTCCCCATTAATCTTTCCTGGACTACTTAAGAAAGATTTTGCTTTGCTGCGTAGGGCACTAAAAGCTGTTAATAGGGCAAGTGGGATTTCGTTAAACCAACTGGTTAACACCATTGTAGATAGACATATAATGTCATGTAAGAAACTAGCGAATACTATATTGTCAAGCCCCGAGCATCCTCTCTATACGCAGCTCTCTCCTTGCATTTCATCTGGTAGAACTAGAAGCAACTATAGGAGGCTATATGCTGGGACTACCAAGTACACAAAAACTTCACAATACCTTATCTGGCACAGCTGTTATGTGATGAGAAATCCGTTAGATAGGTGACACGATCAACCTACTGCGGCACTCTAACAAATAGGTCCCATTAGCTTTTGTTCTCCTTTCTTTGTTACTGTTATATTGTTGCTCACATATTCTATAACACACTAACTTTATATTTCATATCCTGTGGTGTACTGTTTAAATATGTGAATGCAATGCTGTTCTTTTTTATTTCTTTTATTTATCTTTTTTTCTTGTTGTTGTTGCTTTTTGTTTTTAAAATCTTATAAAATTTATGAGGTAATTAGATGCAATATTGTAATGAACGCTGAAAATTCCATACCTGTACCACAAATACTGCTTGGAATAAAGCTATTATTACTATTATGTAATCCCATCGAGTAGTGGTGTTCCTAGCGGGACTCGAACACAAGGTGGAGAACAGCACAAAATCATAATTTTGAAACAGTGCAGACGGTAAACTATCTTCTCCTTACTCCTTCTCCATCGTTTTTACAAAAGTTGACCATATTTCGTCCTCAAATGTGGAAATAACTCGGTGAACTTCACATGTTTAACGTTATATTAGTAAACAAAGCGTCAGCAAATTAATTTGCACAAAACAAGGACAGTAAATTGGTCAGGATAACATGACGCCATCGCTTTATTTCGTCGTTTTTAAGCTTAACACAACCTGTATAAAATATTCACATACCTAAGTTATTCAGAGTGAAGATGGTGACTATTCATACTACTTAATTAAACAGGAATAGTGAGTCTCCTAGGACGGACGCCTCGAATATGTTTGGGGATTAGAATTTTGTGCATTTGGTGGGTGGTGAGTAACAGTAAAATCTAAGATGCTCATTTTCTCCTCTTTGAGACTTGTCACATTAATTATTGGGGATTGATGGGAAATCCAGACGACGAGCCTCAAATAGGACAAAATGCTCACCCCAGATTCCATTCCTAGTCACGCTACGTATTAAATACATAAAAAGGTTACTAACTAAATTCACAAATCGGTTAAATTTGTAATCCCGTGGAAAATTCCCATTGTAACATAGAAAATCAAAACAAGTGATTCAGCGAAGAGACTCTTTTCAACGAATTTATCATCAAGCTGTACAATCGTATATATATGGTTTTGAAGAAGTTATATCCAGTGAGGGAATTGAATCATAGGTGTGAATGCATAAAATAATAATAATAGTAGTATGAAATGCAATTGAAATATTTGTGATTATAAACATAATTAAATGTCAAGTGGCAAAACAATTAATGTCATATAGAGAATAATAATTCATAGGGTGTATATAACTTGGAAGGGGTGTACAATTATAAGATTAGTAGGCGAATCGAATAATATTGTGTGAACTTCGATAACATGGAATTTAACAGAATTGATTTAGAACGACAAGTGATACGAGTGAAATAATACTGAGGACAAATCAAAGTAAGAATAGTAATGGTAACAATTGACGTAATATAGGAAGAGTATACAAACTGAATAAACAAAACGAAAATGCAGTAGAGCCGAAATATGGTTAGGGGTTACTATACTTTAGTATACAGAGACTGAGACCAGGAAAGTTGGGGTGTTAAACGAACTTTTTCTTTATACAGAGATCTGGCTTTTCTGTTTCGATAGCCAAAGCTTCAGCAATACAGATGAGTCTGGTACGTAATGATTTGGGTAAATTACTCTTTGCCTTGTAGATGACTTTAAACGCGGAGGCTTTAGAGATAGGTTGATCATTATCGACCAGATGTTCAGTGATCGCGCTTCTTATTGTTCCACTTCCACTTCTTCGTAACCACTGGTAATGTCAACAACACAGTTTTTATATAATGCACAGAATTTTCAGCGGAGTTTATTACCATGAGGCTTTGGTTTTCATCCAGGATCTTCAAATAAAAGATCAATTGACAGCATACCGTGGGACACTTAGTTCTATATGATCCGAAGCACAAACCAGTCCATTATGATACCTCCTCTTTTTCTCCTTCGAGAAATATTCGGTACTTTGTTGAATGCCAGTTATAAAAAGTTCAGGAATACGTTTTTGTGGACGAAGGACACCACTCAAGAACTGTCATCTCACATATTGGGACAAGCTGTCATCGGGGATAATGCTTTCTCCCATGTTTACTAGAAACTTGTGAATCAGCAGGTTGTAAATGTTTTAAATACTTGCCAGAGTAAACGATACTATTAGAGGTCATACTTTACTAGATTTAAACAAAGTGAATAAGGGGAATTATATGTAATATATTGATGTAGGTTTTCCGTGGCCCAAGTTTTCAGTAGGCCGCTTATTTTATTCCTGTTTTGTTTCGATAATGCAAATTCATGCCATTGACTTTCTCTTCGTCCACTTACTCCACTTACCTCTTCGCGCATAGAATATTTCAAAAGAAAACAAAATAAATTAAGCAAAGAAACATACTCATTTTTTTCAGCTTCGTGCCTTTGAAATACAAACGCAATCTGATAAAGTGCTTGGTCCGCCACAGAGCAAGAGCAATCTGCTCTGATGAATGTCTTAATGAAGTACCTAATATTAATAAACAGTTGTTGAGTGAGAACTGTTATCCATTAAAATTCATTGATAAGAATATGAATCAATAATCAAGACAGGCCAAAATACCAACAGTTCCGGAAAAGGAAGGCCTTGTTCTTACAACTTCATTTCCTCTGAGATAACATCAGTGAGATATTAACACAACGCCTTGTGAATGCAGTAAAAAGAGCATTCAGTGCTGTTGAATTATGCTGCGTCTTCAAAACCACCCACACCTATTTTGCATTCAGAAGTAAAAGATAGACTGCCTAAATTCACCTCCTCTATGTGTATCTAACAATTTCACTACTCCTGTGGAGCCAATTACATACGCCGTACAACTGCGTGTGCTACTCATTGAATTTGCGAACATCACCCTGCACAGTGGTTAAGTAAAGGACAAACAAAATTCATTCATAGCTCCATTCTGTCTCATCTTGTGGATACAGAACACAAGACTGATGTTAAAGAGGCGGCTTTTAAAGTCATCTACGGCACACCAACAAATCTTAACTTCACCTTAAGATTTTGTCTACTACATATTGTTGAGGCTGGCTGTTGGGATCCACATTAATAAACCTAACTTGTGTATCCAAAAGAAGTTGGTTGGTTCAGTCAGTGACCATACCTTGGCCATCACGGTTCCAAAGATCCTCAATTTGTAGTGAAATTTTCATTAATTTTATTTGATATTCTATTTGCTATTACATTTTTCTGCCTATTATAATTTAGGAATATGTAATTCCATTGATCTTACTTAACTAATCGATAGTATTTAAAAAAACACCAATATTGGTAATGACTACTATTCTAGAATATTCTATGTATATAAACATGTATATATAATTGTAGAGCCAGACGAGGAAATTATCGAAAAGGATATTCTTTGCTCAATCTTGTCTTTTATGAATATGAATTACTCTCGATCGGTTTCTCATCAGCTGTTCAACACCAGTACACACAGTTCTGCTTCAAAATGATACCAAACATTGTAATGGTGTCAGTTAATACAAGATTCCATTTTTCAGGGGTGGGATGGTGGAAATAACTATAGAATTCAAGATCAGTCAATTTGTAGAAGTCAAAAATAATTTTTACATGATCAATAATTCGTAGAATAATGTTAATTATGAGGAATTAATTACGTAGGAACGCCAACCACAGAAACAGGTCTATTAAATCAGCTTAAGTGGCAATCATAGTAAAATAGAAATAATAATATTTAGACTACAAGTTTGGGTTTGAGCTGGTTGATTTAACTGCGAAGCTTCCGTTGTCCATCTAGACAACATCTTCAGATGAGGTTTTAGGAAGAAATGAATGTATTTGAATTCTCTATGAATAATCTGCTTGTATCTCCTGGCAACAACTGTCGTGATTGCTTGTAAATTTACGTTTCTTTTGCTCATTTTTATTGATTGACTTGGAATTTGAACATTTTTATCATGCAATTTATTATTCTTTTTGATTAGTTGGTAAATTTGATCTATAGTAATGTCCTCATTAGTCTCTGACTGATTCATCTGAGTACCAGGCTAGTTGAAATTCCCTGTTATTTTTAATAATAATACTAATAATAAAGCATTATTTCAGACAAATCATGTGCTAATCAAATTGCAACTCTATGCATCGTCATCGAACGAAGCATAGAATGGCAGTCAAACCTCTGCCTCAAATTCACCAACTTTGAAAAGGTCTTCGACACACAGCGTTGACCGCGAAGTAATTTGAAAACTACTTCAATATTATGGCATGCAGTGCCAAAGTCTTTATCAACCTCATTCAACAGCTGCCTATAGGACAATGTTACGTGTCAGGTGATCCACAGCGGAAATCTCAGCAAGGCGTTCGAAGTCCATACAGGAGTAAGACAAGGCTGTCTGCCTATTATCACCGATGATATTCTTAATTGTGGTGGACTGAATTATGAGTCAGACTGTTCGGAGGGGAAGTGAGGAGTCAGGAATACGCTGGACGACCGATAAGAGGACTCTAGAAGATCTGGATTTCGCAGATGATATATGTCTAATGTCACACAAACTCGATGGCTTGCAGGCGAAAACCAACAAACTGGCTGAGGAGGTTGGCAGGACTGCAGGTGAACACAGAGAAGACGGAGGTGATGAAGATAACCAATCAACAGCAACAACAACCAGCACCAATCACCATCAACAGGAGAGATTTAACAGAGGTTACCTCCTTCACTTATCTGGTCAGGAAGCATCGTTTCAACTGCAGGAGGATGGCGCGGACGAAGATGTCAAAGCCAGTCAGAATCGGAAAGGCAAGATACGCATTCATCAACCTGAAACCAGTTTGGAAATCTTCTGCACTCTGCCTTACCATAAGTAGCAAGATTGGCATTTTCAACACCAATATCAAGTCAGTTATTCTTGTATACGGATCAGAAACTTGGCTGGTGTGTCAAGAAAAGGATTTCCAACAAGCCACTGCAGACTTTCATCAACAGCTGTCTCCTTCTCTGGCTGGGTCCAGAAAGAATAAGCAACAAGAAACCATGAGAACAGACCAATAGGCGAGAGCCGATCGCCTAATAAATATGCTGGAGAAAGTGTAGATGGATCGGGCATACATTGGGGAGGCGGCCGAATGGCATCGCGCACAGTGCAGGCCATGGTTCGAGTGGAATCCAAATTGGAAGCGACGAGTGGGTCGTCGGCGCGAGGGTGACATGGAGGATATCGTGCGAGAAGGAGATGAGAGATTGTGGGCAATCTTAGACCAAGCTGAAGAGGACGGCAGAAAAGAGAACAAAGTGGAGATGTGTTGTTAAAGTCCTATGTTCCACTCGGAACGCAGGGGAATAATAAATAATAATAATTTTCTATAGTTTGGCTTGTAAGGGTTTGTTATGTTTTTACGAGTTGATCACGGACTGATATCAGTTAGAGAACCATTGAAAACCAGGGAGTACTGGACAGCTGCTGTTTCATCCTAGTTTGGGAAGCATCGGCAGTACGCACCCACCTCATAGGGGGTTCAAACCCAGGACCTTCCGGTTACGAGGCAAGCTCGTATCAGTCCGTGATCAACTCGTAAAAACATAACAAACCCTTACAAACCAAACTATAGAAAATTAATCTGATGCTCGCTAGTGACTTGCTACAGGATGGAGTTTCCTGGAGTTCTAGTGAGAAGTCGTGACCAGTGAGGTCCAATTAGATGTCACGTGTGTGGATGGATGTCCCACCAACGACAATAGTTGGGGTCGCGCTAAATCACGAAATGGTAGAATTTAGAATTCATGAGCCATTGAATCGGGTCCCAGTGGCTGAATGGTATACGAGCTTGCCTTGTAACCGGAAGGTCATGGGTTTGAACCCCCTATGGGCTGGGTGCGTACTGCCGATGATTCTCAAACTAGGAGGAAACAGCAGCTGTCCAGTACTCCCTGGTTTTCAATGGTTCTCTAACTGATATCAGTCCGTGATCAACTCGTATAAATAATAATAAAATATAAAAATTTCAGACGATATATGAACATATAATAAGGGAATTTTTAGCGTACTTAGTACCGAAATATTTCTTCTTCATACAGGATTATTTAAAGTAATAATCTGAAGTCTATCTCTTTTGTGATGCAATATTGTTGCATATCAAGAGAAAGTCAATTCTGTATAATTTTTCTTCATTTCCTTCTAGAACTGTACAGCATTTATTTGAAAGCTAATCAGATATGTTATAAAGTTCATGCAGTGATCATCTAATATGATTACACGATTAAAACAATAAGAAATGCAGAAGAGTTTCAGCAGCTTTCCGATAAAAAGAAATTCTGGTAGCCCCCTGTAATTTAAGCAGACCGCTGAGGATATTTTTGGTGTTTCCTCCGTTTAAAATTTCTACATTCTCCCAGTTCATTTGGTTCCGATAATTGCCTGCATACATTGATATGAAAGAATAAATATTGTGCCTTTTCACAGTTGCTTTATGTCTTTGGATACTGATTCGAAGGGGATGTCCACTTTGACCGATGTGGAGTTTATCTCAGGATACACTACTTATTTTTTAAAATGGTATTTATCTTATCTCCTTTCTTTTTCTCTTGTGGTTCCTTTGATATGCACATCTTAATGAATGAAGCGATTTTGTTGGCTTGCTTGCTATGTCTCTTTCAAATGATCTAATTATTCTGACGGCTATTTCAGAGGTAATCTTTACATATGGCGGAATAAATTTTCTCGTGGCCTTTGAGGATAGTTTCTTGTTAGTTTTTCGACTTGAGTCTAACCATATTGTAAGGACTTAGATCAGTTTCAAACGTATGTTGGGGAACCACTAAAAACTAGGGAGCACTGAATAGCTATTTCGTCCTAGACTGAGAGGACTTTTGAGCACTGCACACCTACAACCCCGCCAGGGGTCGAGCCTGGAACCTTCAGGTTACGAGGCCAGCTGAGAGTAGTGTTCTCTAGTCACCTACAAATCTTCAAAAGCCTTAAGGACAGGATCCCGCATCTGACCTCTCTTATGTGTATATATGACTTCAGCTTTTGCTGTGAAGCCAGGTACATTGGTCATTCGACGCACATCCTATCTAAAAAGGTTAAGGAACACTATCTTACCACATGGTTGCAGAAAGGTAATAGTGGCTGTATAAGTAGTGCGATAAATCAGACATTTCGTCAACACTGATCATTCCATCTCAGCAAATGCCTCCTCCTTCAAAGTGATCTACAAAGTGAAGAATAGCCTGCCAAAGGTAATACACTTTCGTGTCCTATGCATTACCAAAGCTTCAGCCATTGAGTTAAAGAAACCGGAGATATGCATACAAAAAAATTAACCAATCACTCGTACTATCATGGTAATCACTTCGTTGATTTCTACTGACTTAATTTTTGTTTGTTTGTTTTTCTAACACTTTATAACTCCTGTATTTCTTCAGAACTCTTACACAGTTCCTCACTTTCGTTTATTTGTCCATGCATCCTGATTACAATCCACACATTAAACTACTCATCTTATTGCGTAAATCTGATACACTTATTCAACTCGCCTTATGTATTGGCTAATATTAACAACTGTAATTATGACAGCTCGTCACTTTTGCTATTAGCTTCTTTCATGAAGAAAAGATTCTATATAAATGCGATTGTACAGTTAAAGAGGAAATTAAATTCTCTGAAAAAGGCTCTTCTCTAAACTACTTGTCTTATTTTTATTGAAGTAGTCTAGTCTACGCGATTGATGTGGAAAAAATTGAGTTTTATGACTGTAGTTCTAAACGAAATTTATTTATTCCTTGGGTTCAGAGTGGAACCTCGGTGCTTTGGTAGCACATCTCCTTTATACTCTGTTAGTTGGGATCATTTTCAGCTGGCTCCAAGACTACTCACAAGCTTTCATTCTTTCTACATGTGTTATTTTTCACTTCCCCCCCCTCGGACAGCATCAGGTCCTGATGCTTTGCTAGCTAGCTTTCAGTAACTAGATGGCATTCAAGACTCGCGCTTTTTGTCGGAGGATTGGTGTTCACTGATAGTTCTGTGTCTGTTGATGGTATTTCTGGACGTGCTGTAGGTTGTGGACAGTCTAAAAGTTCGCTGAAGGGATCGTTTCAGCGTTTCTTTTGTTATTTTTCCTTGGCAATTAGATTTCTGTCATTTTATTTTGCTGGCTTCATCTTCAATGATCTCTTTCCGTATAGGGACCCGATTATATGATATAATAATATTCCGGGGTTTCTCTTGCCTGCAACTTGTTCTGACCCAGTTGCCAGTGTATCACTAAAGAGTCTTATGTTTCTCCTTGATCTTCATATTCATTGGGGAGCCCTTTCGTGAAACTGTCAGAAGACTTCGTGCAATGTAATCGGATAATTTAGATTTCATAAACAGATGTGATGGCTTTAATGCAACAATGTCAGTGATAAATAACCCCGGAAAATAGGAACTTTAAGTGGAACGACTGAGCTGCTTTCACTAAGATATCATTTTGACTAAGTTCACTAATGAAAGACCATAAGTCATAGTCAGGAAATATGTAAGGAAATGTAAAAATAAAATAAATAATAATGATAGTGATAACAACAATAATAATGATAATAGTGATAATAATAATATTAATGACGACACCAACAATAGGGAATCTAAATCATCAGTAGTAATTCCATACAAGGAAGGAACCTCAGAAGCTTTACGCAGAATTCTCAACAAGGCAGGAATAAAAACGGCATTCAAACCCACAAACTCAATTAGAAACAAGCTTTGTCGGCTAAAGGATCCTATAGAGCCTTTGAAACAAAACAATTGAGTTTATCTAATACCCTGCTTGCAATGATTGTCAGGTCAAATACATAGGTCAAACTAGTAGAACATGGGCAGTCAGACTAGCTGAACATAAAAACTTAGCAAAATCTAGATTGGTTGACCCGAATAAGATAAGAAACCTAGAGAATAGTTCAGCTATGGCACTACATGCAGTCACACACAACCATACAATAGGATGGGATAGGATGACAGTTTTAAAATCTAATGTCACAGGGTATAGGGAGAGATTGATAACAGAAGCTTTGTTTATCGAATCAACTGCAACTACGTGTAATAGGAATGATTCATCACCTGTCCCCGATATTTGGAAAATTCTACTCCCCCTACGACAAATTGGAGAAAACAAAGAAAGCTATAAAACTCAAGTGTCAAAGTTGTGTGATCACAATTGATATGATTATGAAAAATAAATTTTGTTCGAAACGTCATCCAGTAAATAATACTGATTCACTGCGTGATATACCTAATAAACAAACTAATATGGAATTCACTAATGAAACTTGGATGTAATTGCAAAGATGGCCAACTTAGCAAAATAAAATGGCGTGATAAGTTGAAACAGAAGATAATTACGCGTGTAAACCAACTGCAGTAAACTAAAGATACGGAACTCAGCAGACAAAACATAATCAGCACAAAACTAGCCAATCCTCACCTTCCCATAAATCATAAGTACCTCATTATCCCATATTTACATATTTTATTTGCCCATATCTTAAATTTTAGCTTCCCATTACGACTTATCTAATTACTAATTCAATTGCCGTTTTACCACTTGACAATTTAATAATAAGTTATTCTCAACTGTTTGTACGCGAGGGAAACAATACACTGTGTCAAATTTACAGCTAGAGTAAATCATCTATGAGACATTTTCCCTTAACTCTTCTATCAGCTTTGGTGAAGTTAAATAATATAAAGGAAGCTAATGTCCCACAATTGACTTTGCAATTAACTAGGAACACGTACGTGATCTGCCAAATGTTACATGAATTCATTCCAAGGGAACGGATAATGAATCATTCTATGATTATCGACATAAGTGATTTTACACAAGGTTACAGTTCAACTACTTACCATTTGAGTATTAAAAAACAAACATATAATATATATATGAATTCATTAGCAGTTCAATATCTCGTTATCGACTAGTATCGCTCAGATAGCCTCTAACTTATTCATCACTTCCTCGCTATGACAAATAGTTGCTACTGTCCTAAGATGGTGCAATGAGTCTACCAGGAATTGAATTATATGTTGTTCTTACCTGATAATCCTAGAGGCTGTATGCGTTGCCATGTGAAAATTATTGATGTTTCCTACAACTTATGTACACAAACGGTATGATTACACACATAAATTTAGTCAGCAAGCCAAGTGGTGGTGAGTTTGTTTGTGATATATCCAGTCGACTGCGCCAAAGGCTTACACGCTTCATTAATGTGAGGACACTGGATGACATCTATGCTTACCGTCGTAACAAAGAATGCAAGTGCCTAGAACATCTACTCAAATCTGAGTGCAATAAACAACATACTTCTTTGCCAAAATTTCCTTCAACTGGTTTAGCAAATATCCTGCCCAGCAATTCTCGCATTGCTTTGAGAAATTATGTTAAACAAAAAAGTTATTCAAGTATTGGTTTGTAGGGATTTGGTTGGTTGGTTAAAGGATTTCATCATCAGCTGATATTGGTTAGAGAACCATTAGAAAACCTGGGAGTACTGGACAGCTGTTTCGTCGTAGTTTGGGACTCTTCATCAGTACCGGGGTTCGAACGCAGGACCTTCTGGTTACATGACGAGCTCGGATACCATTAACCACTGGGACCCGATCCAATGGCCCATGAATTCTAACTTCTGCCAATTCACGATATAGTGCAACCGCTAGCCAATGTCTTCGGCGAGTATTTGTTCTCACACCCGACCTGCTGCACCCTACTGGTCACGACTTCCCACTGGAACCCCAGGTAACTACCTACCTGAATAGGGCAAGTCGCTAGTGAGCATCTCATTGATATTAAAGTATTGGATTGTAGGAATTTGGCTGATTGGTTAGAGGTGACAAGTTATTCCTTTACATCATCATGAGGCAGTTAAGACAAAAACTCATTTGCGTCTAGTATGTTTTCAAAGAATGAAATTTAGCTGCTGAACCTATATCAAAGAGTGATCATAAGTCGTTAAGTCACAGAAATTCAGCTGTTACGAATGAAAGAATATTAAAGTCCCATTCAAGCACAACACTGAATTTACAGTCCAATATCAACGTGGATGAAATGTTAGTGTGAATTAAGATGACTTTAATGCAAACGGATGATAGAGAGGTAGAAAACGGAGACTCGAAGATGAATACACGTCTGTAATTCATTATAGTGGTTACAGAAATATGACAGGTACATCTGCACTAGTCACTATTTCCTATCGTTAGACGTTGGAACTCGATGTTTGAATTTCAAGAAAGCATACATTCCGACCAAGCCAGTTTCTGTTTTATATTCTACATTTACCGAATGTGATTCTCGCAGATCTGGAAACAAGTCAACACAAAAGTCTTGTATGATATCGTCAACATTGTGGTGCTTCTTTTCACTGGTTAATTGCGACCATCTTCCTCAAATCCCTTCTAATCAAAAGACGCAAGAAATGCACGATTTTTATCGAAATGCGTCTAACATTACGAAATCTTCAGCTTTGACTGATGAAAACAATAACTATCGCGATTACTCTCACAATGAAAATATGGTGTTAGCAAGCTATCATTCTAGTTGCTCTCATATTTGAAGAAGGATAGACATTTCAAGTAGACAGTCAGAGAGCAAGTAGTTATTTATAGTGCAACCTTGACATTCCTTCACAGATTCATACAAATGTTAAGAAACGTATATAATAGCCACGTAAACTAGTTAAAAATTTTGCTAGCTTTTGAATAATAAGGGAATTGATGTGGAACTTTGCACAAAAGTGCACTAGTTTAAGCTGCTGCATATCAGAAAAGCACACAGAATAAAAGAAAAAATTGCAGTGACATTATAACAGATAACGAAGAGGATAATTGAATAAAGTCGAAAGTGAAACTTTATAGAAGCCAGAAGAAAACAGGAAGTTGCTAAATGCCAAACATGTATGCTATTTCTGTTGTAATATCTCGTCAATCCATCGGGACTGTGCAACTCCTTAAATAAACGCAGTGGTCATCACACCTAAATACCACATATGCTGGTATTAAAACAAGACTCAAGGCAGACTAGTCTTGTAGAATCATGAAAGACGTGCCCAGATTTTTACCTGCGTTTTTCGGATGACTGTATATTGTCAACATCTTTACCAAAAAAGAGTGTATCATCTGAGCAAACCAGACTTTCGCTTTTCCGTTTTATAAACTGGAGCCACTAAGTACTGCTGCTGTCTCATTCAAGATTTAAAACGCTCTTTGAAACTTCGGTTAAAGTTGTACAAAAGCAGATCTAGTTATGAAATTTGAGAAACAAGGTATCTTATGCCCTTCAGAGTAAGTTCACTCAACAAGAAAGAATGAAAAACAATTTTGACATGAAGAAACTCCAAGATATTTCTAGTATGACCACGGTCAAATCATCCGACAGATAGAGGAACAAACGCAATACAGCTTTCGTTTATTTTTGATTGGACACTAGTCAGATAATCAGCAGGAAGCCCTGGACCTAGGTTTCGTGCTAGTTGGCACTCTTCAGCAAGGCGTATTTGCAACTGAAGATAGGACTAGACACATTAGTATCTAGTACAGTCCTACAGTAGGCCAATCGCCAGCCCAAATAGCTTAGTGGTACCGTCTCTGACTGCAGCGATGGGTGACGCGGGTTCGAATCTCAGAAGGGACATGAGTTCCTTCAAGGTTGAAGATACACCTTGTTTACTTGTGAGTGCCAGCTAGCACGAAACCTAGGTCCAAGGCTACTTGCAGATTACCTACAACCATCTAATACCAACATATTTCGTTTTAATCAACGCTGAAATTCTTTAAAAGCGCAAAGACACAAATTAATTAAGTACACAACATGTGCTACAAATAAATCCACAAAAGAATAAGTGCGAACTGCACTCTGAATAAACGAGAGGTTCAATAATGTGAAGTGATACAAAAGTACATACCAGTAAACCGTGAAAAAACTCTTGTGGAGTCGTCAGAACTTTGATTTGTTCAGAGTTAACGTGGTATACTGGAAGCTTCAAGTTCCAAATGAATTGTAATATTGTGGAGCACTATGGTGAATAAAAAGTGAAAGCTTAAGTAGCATAATTAATTAAACCTGAGAAGGTGAAGGCATGCGGGGAATATTCCAATTTATTTGTACAAACAAGTGAGCTTAAATAATGTGCAGGGAAATGAAAGTCTCAAGTTTGCATAGAAGGCCTGACACGTTTAGCAGTTAATAATGTTCTCTCATCAGCAAAACCAAGGGACCCCCTTTGCAGTTCGATGAAGTCATCCGTCTTCATTTTTTTCCCACTAATCGGGTCAATCATCTCTTTTTTTATCACAGTATCCACGACTTCTTTAGTGACAACCGCACCAGAAGTCTTAAGAACAACACGAACAGTTGCGTTTGTAAGTGGATCTTTGGAAACTGCACAACAATATTTAACTTCGCGGTTCGTTGGTTTAGCCTGACTGAACCCCATGACTTCAGAATCATCTTCAAAGTTGGTGAACTTTACACCGACTAGATCTTTGTACTTCAGAGGTTTGCCGCTCATCGGGCAGCGTACAATTTTGTCGGGTTCACTCATAAGTTCCTTGTCAAACTTCTGATCTGATGTGCCAGAGGGAGCCCAAAAACAGGAACTCTTTTCAGCCACACCACTGCGTTTATGGGATAGGGAGGCGAGAGCCTCTGCTTCAGCTGCTTGTGCAGACGCTTGTGAATGAGTGTCTAAAGTATTCAGTGATAAAAAGCGTCGGGCTACTTCTTCTTTTTCGGCCTTGATGAACAATTTAGCCTCAGCGTCTAGACGAGCTTTCTGTTTTTCATACAGTTTAATTTTTCGTTGTGTCTCAGCTTTCTGACTAACAATATATTCCAAGATAACTGCTCGGTCATAAAGGAATCCATCAGTTGTAACCACAGGATCTTTTGCTGGCTGCAGAGAAAGACAGCAACAATCAAGAGCTTTCACTGAATCCTTTCCCAAACGGATTTCCTGTGTACCAAAGCCTGATCTGCGAGCATCATTTTTCCTCTCGTAATATGTATAAACAGTATGAGCAGTACAGTTTTTAGAGTGGCGCATCATAAATTATCTGAAAAGGTGAATAAAGATGAATCACTCTTGAGTATATATTAAGATAAATAATTCAAAGAATACAAACTTTAAGTATTAGGCATCTACAATTAATTCGTCAAGTAGGTCGAGTGAATTTCATTATGCGTAAAATTTATTTTAATAAAGTCTCACAGTGTTATACAGTAAATAAATACATAATGGAATTACACTCTACCACAGTGCACAAGTTTTATTCTTATTGGTCGAGTGCAATTAATTGTACGATACAGGTGGCAACTATCCTGTGAAGACCATTACAGTAACCCGGTTAGCTAAACGTTTGAGTGTGACTCAGTTTCAGGTTGAGCATCCGACATCATTAGATACAATCCTAGCTTTAGGTTGATGCACAGAGCAAACTGCCATTAAAGTACAGAATCATAAGACACGCACAAAAACAAGAAATCAATACAAAAAATGCAAAACAGTAACACTATCCAAAAGAAAACACCTACTATTAACCTGATAATAATAACAATCTGAGAAATGACACTGAGCACTGTCTGAAGGACTGCTTTCAAAGTAGAACTTTGCACTGATGTGCAGCAGTTCGAATTGCCACACTGCATATTAACTGTCATCAGTTAATATTACTGTGTAACACGGTGATTAATCCAAATAAAATCTTACCTATGATGGAGTAATACTCTATCAGAGTGCCCAAGTTTTATACTTATATCCCGATGTGGCAGGCTCAATCTAACTGTTGTGGATATCACTGACTGATGAGGCCATGTTTTTGGTTTGACCACCACCGCCACTAGCTCTTTTCTAACCTGATCCTATGTCAGCTAACATTGCCCGTCTAGGACAGTGATCGATGGCTAGCCATGCACAACACATGTCCTAACCACCTCAATCGGTGTAACTCCACAACCTCGCCGATTTATCTCCCCTCCTTACCTAGCACTCGACTGATGCCTCACCTCAATATTGCTCACCCTATTATGCTGCTTAACACAGGGTAGAGAACACAGGCACCTATGGTGAAAGACAGTTAGCCAGGCTTTTCATGTCTTCCAGTCTCAATGGCCACGTCTCACAGGCACGAAGGAGGACGGAGAGGACTGCTGAGCAATACACACGTCTTTTGGTTGACAGTCGGCCGGATATCACGCCTACGCCAGAGACGGCGTAAACTGGCATATGCGAAACGAGCCTTCTGTATCCGTCCTGAGATGTCTTCTGCTGACACTGGTTGATGCAACTTCCCAATTAAGTGAAGCTGTCAACACGCCCTACCACTTCACTCCCTATTTCTAAACTAGGAGTCAATGTAGCCCAGCTATGCTGTCTCTCCACTCTGGAGAGAGGGGGTTAGAAAAGGTCGACCTCAGCAATTGTACATCCTGACCTACTCTACAATGGTTGGTAACCGGCGGTAAGTTTACTAATACGGAACCAAACCAAGAAACCAGTTCATACAGGCCGTGTGTGACCGGCCTCAACCATTTGTCCCATGGGCTCTGCGTTCACGCAACAATAACTCTCTATCTGTTTCGGATACCCGAAGATTCAATCAACTTTTACGGTATGGAAGCCAGGAAGCCTTCCTGAGCATCATTCTCCTTTACCGACATCACCGTCATCATCTTCCCCACGTCCACTACAGTTAGTATTATTCTTCAGGCTAGTGAGTCATCTTCACTTCACTCTGTGACCACAACGAAAGCCATAGAAACACCCCCAACAGCCTCTTAAAGCCACGTCATCAACTTCATATAGGAGCTTTCAACGTCAGGACCCTCTGCCAAATCGGACAACAGGCATCACTAAGAAGAACTCTGACATCTCGAGCTATGGATGGATGTTGTGTTTCAGAGACACGCATACAAGACCGGAGTGTGGTCATTCACTTAATCTCACCCGGCCAACAAGGTGAGTCTGGAAAATTGACTTTAAGAGTGTCACAAGATCCTCAGCTAGTTCGCAAGGACTCGCAGGTTTAGAGAAAGCTTTGAGTGTAAGGGTAGAAAAATCACATCTTGACTGGATCCCTGTAGATACTTACTTTACTTTACTTCGGCTATCTCCTACGGGAGGATGAGCCGGCTTCATGAACATCTCGAATCATCGCTGCCCAGGCGCGGCGATCTGATGCAAGGTTTTGCGACAGGGTTATCCAATTCTTGTTCCACAAACGGAGTCCGTAGACGGTTTGTAGCCCCAGGCACTCCATATCAGCCTTGACTGTACCAAGCCATTTTTTCAGCTGTCCACCCCTGCGACATCGCCAAGATGGTAATGGCGAGGGATTTAGAACTGATTTGACCAGATCGTCATCTGGTCGGCGCAGAACATGGCCAAACCACCGAAGGCGACGTTGTTGGACCAGTCCTGGTGAGAGTCGTTTGTAAGAGAGTTCATGAAGTTTCATGGGAATTTGGTACGAGTGATGTCCCCAGAATCGCTCGGCCTTTTGTTTGAGAGTGCAGCTCTAGCCTTTACACAACCAAGTGTGACCTACAAGGCAGTAGGATTGGAGTAGGGAGTCCACTATCCATTGGAAGCTGGTGACCGGAGTTCGGTTCATACGCCTTTTTGAATGGGGCCAGACATCCAGGACATCCAACAAGCCCTTTGTCCATATGTCTGCCGGTGAGCTCCAGTGAGCTTCTTACGCCAGCCGTATGTGTGCGGTCCGGCTGAAAGGGGCCCTTAGAAGAAAGAAGGGCGGCGTTACCCATCGTTGTCTTTCCGTAGTCTCCTCTTACGCCCCAACAGATTGCAGTTCAGATGAACTAAAGGATGTTTTCTACCACTGTCCAATTTGTTGCGAAAAGCAAAACGCTGAGAAGTATGTAGGCAGTACGTATAGAGTTCCCTGCCGGCGAACCAACAACGGTGATCGTCTTCTACAGTTCTGCTCAGATGATCATCTGTTCATAATCAGCACTAAATTTAGGCACAAAGAGACACTGCGTAACCCGGTGACCTCCATCAGCGAATCACCGTTGGACTCAGATAGACCACATAGCGATAGGCTATCGTTGACGAGGGTCAGTAGAAGACTGCCGCTCCTCCTGGAACATGTGGGTAAACTCCGATCACGCTCTGGTTCGCGCATGTTTATGCTGACGATTTAAACGGACATAAAAAACTGTTGGCAGAAATTACATCTCCAACTAGACCAAGACACCGAGTCCCTATTCAAGGAAGAAATAGCGAAACTAGTATCTGAGGCTGACAGCAGTACTCCTCCCGAGGTAGCCTGGCACAACATACAGTCAGCTGTAGACACAGCTGTAAAAGCTGTTAATAACTTAAAACCAAAAGTTAGTAAGAGCCATTGATTGACGCAACAAGACTGATTCCAGCGAGCTCCGATTATGATGAGCAGCGAAAGGTACTTAAACGAAGACTAACAAAAAGTCTTCGCAACGACCGTGAACAGTGGTGGGCGACAAAAGTGAAAGAGATGGAAAAGGCATCGGCGATCGGTAACACCAGACAACTATTTAGACTTATCAGGGAAACACATGATAATAGGCAAACGATAAGTGAAACAATCTCTGAGAAAAATGGCACCATAATTAGCTCCCAGGATAGACGACTAGGACGTTGGAAAGAACACTTTGAGGAACAGTTCAATTGGCCTAAAGCCACACTCAACTTACCGAGCATCCAACAACTCCCTGAATGGGATATAGACACAGGTCCTCTGTCCCTAACTGAGGTTACCAATGCTGTAACTGGTCTGAAACGAGGCAAGGCAGCAGGACCTGATGGAATGACTCCAGAGGTACTTAAGTACGGTGAGGACAGTTTACTGTCTGCATTGACTGAGGTACTAGGCATCGTCTATGAATCAGAGGAAGTCCCGTCAGGTTGGTGTAAGTCATTGATTATGCCCATATACAAGAAGGGAGACTAGTCTTCCTCTGATAATCACAAGGGGATTAGTTTGACCAATATGGTATCTAAAGTCCTAGGTTCAATAATATTGCGTAGACTAAGTGATGCTCGGGAGGCAAAAACACGAGAGAATCAGGCAGGCTTTAGACCAGGAAGAGGGTGTATTGATCATATCTTCACCCTCCGACAGATTCTGGAACATAGGCATACTTACCGGCGTCCAACAATCGTTATGTTTCCTGACTTATAAGCGACATTTAATTCTGTCGACCGAGAGGTACTCGGCGATGCTTGGCCGTAAATGGAATGCCGAGAAAATACATTGCACTGATCAAGGCACTCTACTCGAACTGATCGAGTCAGCCAGGTGACCGCTTACAGCGAGTTGTCAGTTGAATTGGTGACAACTAGTGGTGTCTAGCCGGGATGACCACTGTCGCCATTTCTATTTAATTTCATCACAGATGTAGTAAAGGACTTCATTAATTCAATGCAGCGACTCAGGGATGGACTTGTTACCAGCGGGTAATCTCGTCGAATTAGAATATGCAGATAATATAGTCCTCCTAGATGAGGTGAAGACGCAGACAAAATGCAGAGTCTTCTGAACACCTTGAGCTGCAATCTACGAAAGCTTGGCATGCGATTCGTTCCCACCAAACGTAAGATGGTGCTACTGGACTGAACTTCATTGGCTCCTAGTTTAGAAATAGGGAGTGAAGTGGTAGAGCGCGTTGACGGAATTGATAGATGCTAGAAGACTTATTCCGGCGAGCTCCGAATTCAATGAGGAGCGAAAGCTGCACAAAAGGAAACTTACGAAAAGTCTCCGCAAGGACCGTGAACAGTGGTGGTTGATAAAGGCGAAAGAGATGAAAAAAGCATCGGCGATAGGCAACATTAGGCAACTCTTTAGACTCATCAGGCAAACGGATGGGAGAAGGCAAATCATAAGTGAGACTGTTTGTGAGAAAAATGGCTCCTTAATTAGCTTTTAGGATAGACGCCTTGAACGCTGGAAAGAACCCTTTGAGGAGCAGTTTAACTTGCCTACAGCCACACTAAGCCTCCCCGCCATCCAGCACACACCCGAATGGGACATAGACACTGGCCCGCTGTCTGTAAGTGAGGTCACAAAAGCTATCTGTAATTTGAAACGAGGCAAAGCGGCAGGACCCGACGGAATTATTCCGGAGGTGTTTATATATGGGAGTGACAAACTAGTATATAGTTTAACTAAGGTACTAGGTAACGTCTGGGAATCAGAGACGGTTACATCAGATTGGGGTAAGTCACTTATTATACCAATATTCAAGAAGGGAGACAAGTCCTCATGTGATAATCATAGAGGAATCAGCCTAACGAACATAGTCTCTAAAATCCTAGGCTCAGTAATCATGAACAGACTAAGCCGAACTCGGGAGGAACAAACGAGGGAAAATCAAGCGGGCTTTAGGCCAGGGAGAGGGTGCACAGATCGTATCTTCACTCCCCAACAGATCCTAGAACATAAACACACTCTTAGGCGTCCAACAACTGCCATATTTTTTGACTTAAAGGCGGCCTTCGACTCCGTGGATCGAGAGGTACTATGGCAATGTTTGACTGTGAAGGGAGTGCCAAGAAAGTACATTGCACTAATCAAGGCACTCTACTCAAACTCACGTAGCCATGTAAGGGCTTAAGGGGAATTGTCATCTGAATTGATAACAACCAGCATTGTCCGTCAAGGATGTCCACTTTCCCCTTTTCTGTTTAACTTCATCATAGATATGCTAATGGAAGTATCCTTAACTGAACTTAACGACTTAGGAATGGACTTGTTACCAGGGTATAGTCTTATGGACTTAGAATATGCAGATGACATAGTCCTTTTAGGGGAGCATGCTGACAAAATGCAGTCTTCTGAACACATTGAACAGCAATCTTCGTATGTTTGGCATGCGATTCGCCCCTGTCAAATGTAAAATGCTACTACAGGACTGGACTACGTCAACTCCAAGCTTAGTGATAGGGAGTGAAGTGATAGAACATGTTGACCACTTCACCTATTTGGAAAGTTGTATCAGCGCCAATGGATTGATTGGTGACGAAATCTCAGCACGGATCCAAAAAGCTCGGGCTGCTTTCGCTAACTTACACCGTCTCTGGCGTAGGCGTGACATCCGGCTATCAACCAAGGGACGTGTGTACTGCTCAGCAGTTCGCTCCGTCCTTCTCTATGGTGGTGAGACGTGACCATTGAGAGCGGAAGACATGAAAAGGTTGACTGTTTTTGACCACAGATGTTTAGGTGGTATAATAAAGTAAGTAATGTTGACATTAGGCGTAGAGTGTTGGGCAAAGAGGGAAAATCGATCGACGAGGCTATTAAGTTACATAGATTGAGATGGCTAGGTCACGTGCTGCGCATGCCTAACCATCGCCTCCCCCGACGGGCATTACTAGTTGATATAGGTGCAGGTCGGAAAAGAGTAAGTGGTGGCCAAACAAAAACATGGCATCTATCCATGACAGTTAAACTGAGTCAGGTAGGGAGATGCAGACTTCCGGGTTGGGGCCCTCGGGACTCTAAGAATCAATGGGCTGGAGACAATAGGTGACATGGCTCAAAATCGTTGTATTCAGTCTCTGCAATCTTCCATATTCCTTCCTACCATTACTCATTCCATTTCACTCTTATACTTGTCAAAACTCTATTGATTCTCTTCACTCATCTTCTTGTCTACCTTTGTGTGCTCTTTGGAACGTGGCAACTGGAACTGCTGCACTTCAGTGCCAAGTTCTATGTTGAATCCAGCCAGCCAGCGCGTTGACCGCTTCACTTAATTGAGAAGTTGCATCAGCCAGTATCAGCGGATTGATCGCAGACGACAGCTCAGGACAGATACAGGAGGCTCCCTAGCCCTTCTAAATGATCTCAACTGCTAGTAGAGTGGTGAAACCATGACATTTCAATATGTAACTACAGAAAGTACACTAGTCCCTAGACTAACCTAATAATACTTAGTAATTATGCATGTTCAATGCTTGAAATTAGATTATCATTAAAATACTTAAAATGATTACTTACGCAGCAAATGTTCTCTTAGTTTATCACTCTTATTTCCCTTATAACATTCAGTTTTTGAGCCTAATGTATTCTTTGATAATACGAATTATAACACTGATTACACTCTTATTATACATAGATTGATTTACTTTACGGCTACCTGTAAGACTCACTAACTTTCTGTAGTATTGTTAACCAAATGCTGAAATTTTGTTGGTTCTGCTAATATCTTTTTATAATATATGTAGACAGGTTACTTTGCAATGTCAAATGTTTACTATATATAAAACTGTCATGATAATTTAGTACACTTGGTCCTGCCAACCGACATTACCTTCAGTTCATACTACCTATATTGAACCCTAACTATATTGTTCTGCTGAATCTTGCTCCACTATTCACAAAACCTATTCTTGTTATTCTTCAAGGCTTTGACTTCTTATAAAGTAATCTGTTCATTAGGACGCATGCATACATATATAATATGTTCATAAAGATGTACGCGGGGACCTATTGGAAGCACTCATTAAGAAAGCTAGGGAGATGGAATATGGGGTACGAACATGTCTGGTACCAAGCAATATATTTG
Organism: Trichobilharzia szidati; assembly: GCA_944472155.2. Taxonomy (NCBI): domain Eukaryota; kingdom Metazoa; phylum Platyhelminthes; class Trematoda; order Strigeidida; family Schistosomatidae; genus Trichobilharzia; species Trichobilharzia szidati. The sequence continues at coordinate 120,909,405 of OX235274.1, read as the reverse complement.
CGGTAACCATAATAATCATAGTCTCAGAGCCTAACATCAAAAAAGGTGGGAGGGTGGAGTTAGCTGATCAGTAGATATGGCGGGGGTCACTAAGGTGAATCGCCCCATTCTGCAGGAACAGCATTAAAAAAAATTTGAAGGCTCGAGATATTTCTGATTTTTATGAGGGCTTAAATCTTTATCTTGAAAAAGATAACAATGAACGCCTTGACAGATCATGCTTCTACCTTTAAATATATACCATTCACCCAGCCTATTGTTGAGATGCGACCATGTGGGATCTGCTCAGATTTATGGGGCATCTTATAAATTAATTTGCTGTCTATCGTCAGATCTTTTCATACCACTCCACAATGTCTTATCTCATTTATTTTCTGACAACGTCTTTACTTGATCCTCATTTTACTCCATTAAACTTAACATCTTATAGCTCTTCATTACTTATTATACTCCTACTCTTTGAAGGGTACGGTTGTGCACTAAATGCACAAAAAGGTATAAAATAAAAACAACTGGCATGAGGATAATTGTATTAAAACCAAAAGTGGATATCATGATAGTTTGTGATATATCTGTAGCATTATACATTGCAAATGAATGTTGTTACCCTAGGGTGTTTCCTTTATTAATGATACTTGCACTTACCTATTTCATTACAATTTAATGATTCACCTCATCACTTTAATTTTTCTAAAACAGATTCCAATCCCTTGTAAAAGCTGTACTTACCTCAATATTGGTTGGTTATCGTATGCCTACAACCACGGGATGAAAACGGAACGAAGTCGATTTTCCCGCTCAACCTGGAGGACAACTGTACAATTCAATAACTATACGGCCTAATTCAGAAAATGAGTGTATTATATGTATCGAATATTTAACAGTTGAAATACGATTAACTTGTAGACAATCTACGATTTGATATTATATCATACTTGATCGTGCCTGTAAAAATGGCATGCATTTTCATGTAAATTTGTAAATTTATATGAAATACATTATTATTATATTATATTTAGCAAAAGCCAGTTTACGCCGTCTCTGGCGTAGGCGTGATATCCGGCCGACTGTCAACCAAAAGACGTGTGTATTGCTCAGCAGTCCGCTCCGTCCTCCTTCGTGCCTGTGAGACGTGGCCATTGAGACTGGAAGACATGAAAAGCCTGGCTAACTGTCTTTCACCATAGGTGCCTGTGTTCTCTACCCTGTGTTAAGCAGCATAATAGGGTGAGCAATATTGAGGTGAGGCATCAGTCGAGTGCTAGGTAAGGAGGGGAGATAAATCGGCGAGGTTGTGGAGTTACACCGATTGAGGTGGTTAGGACATGTGTTGTGCATGGCTAGCCATCGATCACTGTCCTAGACGGGCAATGTTAGCTGACATAGGATCAGGTTAGAAAAGAGCTAGTGGCGGTGGTGGTCAAACCAAAAACATGGCCTCATCAGTCAGTGATATCCACAACAGTTAGATTGAGCCTGCCACATAGGGAGTTGTAGACTTCCTGACTGGTTGGGATCCTCGGGATGGTAGAAAGCAATGAAGGCTGGAGACAGTTAATGATATGGCTTAAAATCGTTCTTGGTGGATGTCACAGAAGCATTCACTCCTTGTGAGTAATTATACCTAATAAAACTATATTGTTCTTTGACACACTTGGAATAGGGGAATAAGAAATGCAAACTGGAATCTGAAATCTGTGGACCATTTGATTTAAAATAATGAAACCAAGTTAAAACTTTGCAAGACTTTTTTCGCTTGCTACCTGGTTGATGCGTAGGTGACGACATCCACTACTAATTCAATCAAATCTCCACAAAACCCAATGACCGTTACTCTGTTATAAGAGTGAATGTATTCCAATACATAGTTAGGAGAAACATTAATGCATATTCTTTTCCATGTATACTGTAAATCACGATGGCGCCAATTGACATAACCCATATATATATGTGTTACACAGACAACTGGAACGAATTGCATCAATAGTATATTGCCTGTTTACTTTTGATTGCTGTGACTGAATCATTGACGGATGCTGAAGAACAGATACGTTAAACATGAATCCAGCGACGCAGATAGATGGAAATCAAATTGATACACAAGGTAATTGATACCACCTGAGTGCAGACATGTACCTTGGTGGGGATCTAAAAGAACCGTCATGCCATTATTACAGACATATACTTCACACTAAGCAATCACTACTGTAAAAACACAATGAATACTATTTTCAGCACTCGACCAATCACCTAGTTATTTTTTAGCAATTTAAGTCAAGCAGCAAGGAGTACTAAGACATTAAATCGAGGTAACATGAATTCATTGGAAGAATAGATATGTGGTCTGTTCATCGATGATTAAATTCTATAGCATACACCGAAATGTCAGTTTCTCTTAAGTAAACTTTTCTTATTATGAACATAGCGTCTTTGATCCAAACCTGCACCGTTAATTCAAAATTACCTCACATCACTGTAATAATGACTACGGACCTGACCTATTTTCTCTTTTCCTTCCCACCAGGTCGGAACACCTTAGAGGACATAGCAGGAGAGTTCAAAAGCCAAGAAGAAATCATATTGCTGTTGAGTACTGGTTCTCACACCGAGTCATAAACTCTTGGAATCGACTCCCAGAAGAAGTGGTGTCTGCAACCTCAGTTGATTCGTTCAAGAAGGGTTTGGACAACCACAGAAATTTACTAGAAAAGGATTAACATAGGCTCCAAGCCTTCTATCCTCAACCAATAAATCTGAATCTGAATCTGAAAGCAACATCCAAAACCTAGATGACGATGTATCAGACGTCCATTCAATTAAAAAGACTCGTGGTAGGAAAGCAACTTAAATGTTTAAGCATTTCGGAAAAGTGACACAATACATGTCACATGGTAAAAACGTGTATGTGCCAAATGTATTAACAAAAGCAAAAGCTTATCATTGTGTGTAAACTATTGAAATGCAACTATAATTTATTAATGATATAAATCAGCTTTGCTATGGAGGCTTTGAAGGCAATCTGCTTACATTTGATTAGTTTATTATCAGTTGTAACGCACGAATCTTGGGAAACAACAAAAGGGGATTACATATTGCCACAATCACTAGGTTTTGCATGTATATGAACGTCGACATATACGGCTTATAGATTCTCTATTAATGACTAATACGAAATTAAGTGTCTACGAAGAAAGCTAACCCTAGACAAAACAAAACACTGAATCATTTTGCTATGAAAAAAAAATAAACAAAGACGTCAGATTCCAACATACCAGCAGCGACAATCAAATTGACATATTGACATTGCCAAGTGACTTTAGACTCCCGCTTTCGGCAGGGCGCAAAATTCAAAATAAACTAAAATAAATAATATATTGTAGAAGATATGATTTTCATAAAAATTAGTAAAAATAAACAATTGGAAAATGGTTTTCATCAAGTTTGAAGACATACACATACATGGTACCGTGTTAATGATGAAGTCCATATTACTCTGTGCATCCGGTTTTGAACTTCGTTACGAAGTCAACTCCATTCACTATATATCACCTTGTTGTCTTCGAAATCGGTCGTATACCGGTCAGCTAGACTGGCTACTTTCAAACAAACGTCATTTGCCATATAATGACGGAATCACAGCAAGGTATTTTTATTAACATATATTGGATATGCTTGAAGATACTTTGGAGGAAAAATATGAGGTGTTAAAAACCGTATGTCGGCAACAAGTTGTGGTAAGTCCATCCAATCTTAGTTTTCTAGTATGCTTGAAGATAAATGAATCACTTAAATTGGAAATTATTAAGTTACACAATGTTATAAATGAACTTACCAGTGATAAGAAGTTAGTCTTTTTTAAATTCGTTCATCTGTAATGCAGTTTACTACTAGATGAGTTTGTCAACAACCATCTGTCATGTATCAGTTCCCTCAAGAGTGAGTTGAAGGAAACACAGGAGTATGTTTTCATTGTCTGTTAACACTTGCCTTAGTAATTCAGTTTGTAGAGGAAACAAACGTGCAATGAGCCCGTCTGAAAACAACTATCAAGATACAAAGAAAGTCAGAAGTTCCCACTCGGCTATTTGTAAGTTCTTGTAAAGCATAATCAAGGTTTGGTACTTAATGATTCCAATCATGTTCATATTGCTTATTTTCCAAAGTTCTTCCATAACTACCTTGTCCCATCTGTTACTTTGATTAGCATCCTCTCAGATTCCTAAGTGCTTTTATTATTATTCAGTAATGTATCAGTGAACTCTAATATGCATCAGTCCCTTCCATAAAATTATTCCCGTTCTTTTGATTATGTAGTAATTGCATCTGCAGCATAACGATTTCATCCCTAATCCACTTATTTTAACTTAGGCAATTGTAAGTATGATCGTCCTTCACGCTCTAATTATAAATAACTAGGACAGTAGCTACATGCTGGCTTTTTATTTTCAGAGTAATAGAATATTTCATTTACCGTAGTCCCCTATATCCATGTTTTTCCATTTTACAGTTCTTTTTGCCTCGCATTTCTGCTTATTATGGTTCTTTTGCATTTTTTGTCTCTACCATTTTGTTCCACATAGAGTGTGATAAATTAAACTTTCATTTCTGTGTAAAGTTTTTCGTTGAAACTCAGTCAGCTTTCAGTTACCCTAAGGTCAAGACTGTATGACTTGTTTGTGGAGAAATACACTCGAAACTGCCCACTCACATAAGATATGTTTGTGGTGCATAGAAAATAGGTATCTTTCCCTAAAATTACACACATCAGTCTGCAGCATTCGCCTAAAAGGTAAAACTGTCCCAGTCATTAAATACAAGTTCACGGGTTAGGTTCTCCTATGCCTCCAAATCCCTCGCAAGTACTAGTCCTCATTCCATAAAACTTTCTGCGACTACTTTGCAGCTCTAAAAGTACTGTGAAGATGACTATGATAACAGTTATTCACATTCTCTTTAAGATAGTTATTTCCCCATTAACTGTGTTCTCAGTTTAATGCCTGACGGTTAATAGTTCATTCAAGCATATGCATGTCCCTCATTTTCGGTAGAATATCCACAACCGTAATGTTCTGTTGCCTTACGATGAAATATGACCCTTGAAGACAAAATTGATGTGTAATTTGCAACTACTTCATCACATATAAGCATAAAAAGGAATACTAGTTTGCTAATTTCCATGTCACATGCCAACCAACTACTCTCTCTGCTCACACACTTGTCTATTTTAATATCCTTCCTTCGCCTCCTGGATGTATTTTTAATGTGTAGTGACATTAATGCATTTCTGAGATCTATCCTTTTCTATGCATCTGTAGCTAACACTATCGATGTAATGAGTACATTAGTACTGTGTTAGTGGATAGAGAATTTACTATACTTCCAAATATATGGCAGGTACATGGCACCAATCTTCTATCATTAGATTACTCTTTGTTAGATGATCACAAACGGTGATTTCTCTTCTGACTTTTCTCATTCTGCTTTCCCATGTATCGCTTGTAACCGCCAGACAGATCGGATTCATTAAACTCCACAGAAGCTTGGTTCGATGTATGGTTATATCAAGTGGTACGTTTTCAATCGTACAAAGGCACTTGCCAACCTATCTCGTTGCTGGTGTACATTTGACAGCCAGCTTCTGATCAAAAGGCATGCGTACTGAGCACTAGTCCTCTTTGTTCTCCTCTATGGCTGCCAGACATGATCACTGAAAGTGGAAGATATGAAAGGCCAGTCGTCTCTGACAACCACAGATGTTTGCGTTCTATCACCCGTGTTAAGTAGTATAAATATGGTGAGTAATATTTAGGTTAAACACAGTGTTAGGTGAGGAGGGTAGGCCAATCGATGAAGTTGTGAAGTTATATGGATTGAAATGACCAGAACACGTGTTGCCCATGGCGAGTCACCTTCTCCCTTGCAAACAATGTTGACCGACATAGAATTGGATTGGAAAAGAGTTAGAGGAGGTCAAGCCGAAACCCGCTATCAGTTCATAAAGTCTTTGACTGTTGGTTTGAGCCACGTAGGCAGGTGTAGACCGCCTAGTTGGGGTCCTCAGGATGCTAAGAATCAATGGCTGGAGATTAATAATGATATGGCTTGAAATTGTTGTCAGTGGTGCAGACACATTCACTTATTGTGACTTCCCAGATCCATTAGTTCCTAATCTCTTTCCATCTTACTATTCTTTCTTCACATTTCTGCTTATTAGAGTACTTTTGAATTCCTTTGTTCTCTCGTTTGTCTACCTTTGTGTGCTACATGGAGAGTTCCGACTTGAACTGCTACGCATCTGTGCTGAAACCCAGGTCTTCATATGCTATCTTATACAAAAAATATTACCCCAGTTTTTCGTGTTCATTAGTCTCGCTTTTATTGGCTACATAGATGTTTCAGAGAAAATACACTGTTTCAACCAGTAACTCTATAGTCGGGGAGTATTACTAATACAAATCAGTTATTCTAGAAGGTAATATATACATATCGGTTTAAATGTTTTCACCTAAGCAATTGTGTTTCTAAAATGTTGTGTACACGCCCTCTCTGATTTTAATCTGGCTTACATTTTTAGGTCGTAAAGAAGAGTCGGTTCTCCTCGATGATTCCTCACCACCGTTGTATCCTATCCCAGTAGAGGAGAATGTAAGTCAAATTTTACGTCTTAATTAACTATAGAGTCGCAGGTTACAATCAATAATCCTTAGACAGTTAGTGTGGCACATCCTAATTCACAGACAAGAAAAAAAAATAATCAAGGTAGAACCGTCGTTATGAATGTATAAATCTGTAAAACCAATCCGAACTGTGTGTACTAACATTACTGACACCACTACTAAACGTGTACTGGAACTGTTATTCTAAGACAATCTAGAGTGACAAAACCTTACAATGTTCTCAAATCCAAAACTAAATGTGGCTTATTATTATCATGCAGCATGAGACCACACTATCCTACTTCATTGGCACATTTAAAATCTCAAAACTATGATATGTATGATAAATACTCTGGATCACTGTCTGGTAATTACCTTATTTAGGCTAATAAGCTGGGAAAACCATCAAATAATTTACTTTTTACTTTGCTTCGGTTATCTCCTTCGGAAGGATGAGCCGGCTTCATGAACTTCTCAAATCATCGCTACCCAGGCGCAGCGATCTGATGAAGAGAGTTTACGAAGTTTCATGGGAATTTGGTGCGAGTGATGTCCCCAGAACCACTCGGCCTTTTGTTTGATAGTGCAGCTCTAGCCTTTACACAACCAAGTGTGACCTACAAGGCAGTAGGAGTGGAGTAGGGAGTCCACTATCCATTGGCAGCCGGTGACCGGAGTTCGGTTCATACGCCTTTTTGAATGGGGCCAGACATCCAGGACATCCAACAAGCCCTTTGTCCATACGTCTGCCGGTGAGCTCCAGTGAGCTTCATACGCCAGTCGTTGGAGGTTTGGAATCAGGGTTTAGCCATCTCCCCTAGACTGTCATCCAATGGACAGTCAACCCGGTGAAGAGCGCCGGGCATCCGCTTTCGCCCTCTCACTTTGGTGAAAAACACCTCCGCCACGTGAAGGCAGTGAGTAGGACTTCCTCAGGAGAGGCTATGTAAGACGCCCGGTCATATGGGAGCATTTCAAGAGGTGTGCGGAGGGGTGGCCAACCCGCAGCGCAAGGCACCCACCCCCGACCATCCTGAGGCTTTGGAGGCTCAAATAATTAGATGACAATATTACCGAACTATTCTTTTCTTGTATCGTTAATTACAGATTTATTCATTTGATTACATTTATTCAGAACTGAAGAATTCGAATAATGTTCTCAATAAAATCAATTCCTAGTTACTTTTACTAACATAAGAAAAAGATGTAAACATGTCGAAGAAAATTCCCTTTCCGACGATTCATTTTCATAAGCTGTACAATCGTAATTATATTTTAACAAAGAATTCATAAGACCAATCAGATACTGGGAAAATTTGTCCTCAGAAACGTATTACCTAATGTAAGGTGTAGTTTAGATGGAGTGACTAATTGGATATTAGAAAAAGGGCGTAAGTTGTAGTGATGTAATGTGTGAAAAAATGACTATTGAAGACTGGAACTAGTGGAAAAACTATAAAGTGTTTTTGTAAAGTCTGTATGGAAACGCAATGTTATTGATAAACGGTAGTAGACGGATAATACATGAGGATGATGAGAATAATAGCATTGATAGTAAACTTGCGTAATAAGAGAAAGCAAAATTATAGTGAGGTTTCTTTGACCACAGTAGGGTGAGTGAATGTATGTGGTGCTTTTTAATGCAAAGGTCCGGTTTCAGATCCCAAATAGCCAATGATTCAGCTATGTACAGATGGCGTATTCGAATTCCTTTCGTGTGATATTGAGGGACTCTGTGTAGCACTGTGAAGCATTCGTGTGGGGCACTCGATGTCCAGAGTTGACAAGGTGTTGGTGGACGGAGCTATCAGTATTCTTCCTTTCTTCTCCGGCCACCCAAGCTGGACAGTGTTCCAGAATACGTTTTCGGACTTGACATTGCGTATGGCCGATATACTTTACTCCACAGGAACAAGTAAACTGATAAATACACATTTTATTAACATCTATCTGGAAATAAGTCAATTAACAAAGCGAAATGATTAATTTCGCTTTCAAGAATGATAATCTCTACATGTTTACGTTCTGAAGGTAATCGTTTAATTATTTTCTTATTTTAGGAGGAACCCTTTAGTCCTGACGACCAAGCAGAACAGAGTCACTGTGAGGCTACTCCTAGTCATTCACCGCTTACAATAACCTGCCCGAAGTTACATTACAACATATCCATCGCAGCAAAAACAAGCATTTCTGCTACCCCTATCGGTAGCGATGGTGAAACCTCACCACGGCTAGTGAATACATCAAGCATCACTCTGAAATCCAATGTAAGTAATCCTGGTTCACCTCCAACAATCACTTCGAATACACGTTTGCCTACTTCATCTCCTGTGAGCACCAACAACATATCTGTTCTACAACGGCCAAGTCGAGGCAGCTCTCTTGTAACAAACTCATCAGTATGTGCATCACCTACTCCTTTCGTATCGTTTGCTTCCCAGCGTTCATCGTCACTTGGTTCACATGCGAAGTATGTGTCTGTAACAAATCGCTCTTTAAAAGTTGTTAGTTCTGGAAATGCTCCCAACACTTCTGGCAACGTTATAAAATCGGTAACTTCTCCTATATCATCTGGAATCCGTTTATCAAGCACACCAGCATTAACAAATCAACGTATCTTGATCCAACCAAGCAATTGCAATGTCCGTTCTGCTGTTTTCCCTCGACAGCCTCAAGTAAAGTAAGTTTCAACATTGTCGATCGTTGTCACATAAACACTAATATCGTTCTTATCCGCCTACTCTGTTTTCTGGGGCTATCATTTTCCCCAGTTTTCAATGAATGTATCAGTCCGATTTGGGCACTGTGGTAAAATATAACTCCATATTAGATTAGTTTATCTGATATAACACTGATACAGTATTAACAACTGGATAATGTTTCGAGTACAATTTATCACTCATAATTATATCATGCAATTTCATAACTTGCTTAATATGGTTTTACTTTCCTCTGTATATATTGCAATTTTCCTAGATTTTTAAGTCTAGATAACTGATCCAGGCAAGATTTCGTTTATCTTTGCCCTTAAGACTAGTAGGATGTATGTATTATTCCAGATAGAAATTTCTACCAAGAAGAAATCCGTCTTTTGCTGAATGTTGATTTGATACTGCTACTACTACTACTGCTTTTTTCTATGCAACATTTAGTTCTTGAATTAGATTAGGTTGCCATGTGAAACCATGGCAAACGAAGCAGAACAAGCTGCAGGCAAAGGAGACCTCGCTACACTATACCAAACAACTAGGCACCTTTCGGGCAAAAGTTCGACACAGATTAAGCCAATAAAGGACGACAATGGAAAGTCAATCACCAAAGAGGTGGAACAGAGGAAGCACTGGGCTGAACACTTCAAAAGACTTCTAAATCGTCCGCCACCTACAACGCGTCCAACAATACCAACAACGGAAGCAGAACTACCAATGAACATCGACCCTCCGACGAAATCCGAAGTCCTGAATGCCATCAAGATGCTAAAAGCTGGGAAAGCGCCAGGACCAGATGGAATCCCAGCAGAAGCTTTGAAAATAGACCCAGAGACAACAGCGGACTTGATGACGCCACTACTAGAGAAGGTGTGGAAAGAGGGCAAAGTACCCGAGGATTGGAAGAACGGATACTTATTCAAACTGCCAAAGAAAGGAGATTTGAGTCAATGTAAAAACTGGCGTGGAATTATGCTTCTGTCCATTCCAAGCAAGATACTATGTCGCATCATCCTGGAGAGAATTAAACAAGCCCTAGATGAAAAACTTCGTCCGGAACAGGCCGGATTCAGGAGGAACAAGTCATGCATTGACCAAATCGCCACCCTACGGATTATCATTGAACAAAGTTTGGAATGGCAGTCACCTCTCTATCTCAACTTCATCGATTTTGAGAAAGCCTTCGACAGCGTCGATCGAGAGGTGATTTGGCAACTACTTCGCTACTACGGGGTGCCGCCGACAATTATACATCTCATCCAACAGCTGTATGACAACGCTGCATGCCAAGTAATCCACAACGGGAGGCTCACGGAATCCTTCGAAGTGAGGACGGGAGTGAGACAAGGCTGTCTACTGTCACCAATGATCTTCCTGATTGCAGTTGATTGGATAATGCGGCAGACAACGGCAACCAACGAGGGAACAGGCATAAAATGGACCGACACAAAAGCCTTGGAGGATTTGGATTTCGCCGATGATATATGTCTGATTTCCCACAAACTGGAAGATATGCAAGTGAAAAGCAACAAATTGGCAGAAGAAGCAGCAAAGATAGGACTTCAAGTGAACATAGACAAAACAGAGGTAATGAAGATTCCTGGCCAACATCAACAGCAACAACCGACAACAATCAGCATAAATGGGAGGAACCTGAAGGAAACAACTTCTTTCACCTACCTGGGAAGCATCGTCTCAACTACAGGAGGAACTGACGAGGATATCAAAGCCAGAATCGGAAAAGCAAGACAAGTTTTCATTTCTCTCAAGTCTATGTGGAGGTCAACAGCATTCAGCGTCAAAAATAAGATCCGTATTTTCAACTCCAATGTGAAGTCAGTACTACTATACGGATCAGAGACTTGGCGTGTCACAAAGAGCAGCTCAAACAAGCTACAGACCTTCATTAACAAATGCCTTCGCTCAATACTCAAGATCAAATGGCCGGAGAGGATCAGCAACAAAGATCTCTGGGAGCGAACCAACCAGGAACCGATCGTGAAACAAATAGGCAGGAAGAAATGGAGATGGATTGGACACACTCTGAGGAAACCAGCAAGTGACATCACTAGACAAGCCCTCGAGTGGAACCCGAAAGGGAAGCGACGAGTTGGTCGTCCAAGGGTGACCTGGAGGAGATCATGTGAAGAGGAATTGAAAGCGTGTGGGCAGACTTGGAGCCAGGTGAAAACTACAGCAGAGAACCGAACGCAATGGAGACGCATGGCTGAAGCCCTATGTTCCTCTAGGAATTAAAGGAAATAATAATAATTGTTATTTAATGAATAATCTTTGATAACTATTTTCGTCACACTCATTTGGTTAGAATTTTGTCCTCATACTAACCCTATGTTACTGATTATTCATTCCTATGTTCTGTTTTAGGGATTCCTGTGAATTTGGATACACAGAAAGATGAAACAGGGTTTATCAAATTTTGCACATGCGGGGACCACATAACTTCATCTGATTGTTTCAACTACTGTAACATTGCTCCTATTACCTTATTAAGCTAAATGCAGAACTGTACAGTTCCTAATTATTATCTGTCGATAATAATATACATTTTCAATTCATCTAACACCGTTCGGTTTTCATTTTTTTCATTTTTGGCAAGATATTGCATTGAAACATCGGAGGTGTCCAGCACACACCAGTATTCAATTTTATTGCGTCAATATGTCTGAAATTATTTTTTTTTCTCACTTCTTCTCACTGGCTGTAGCTATAAACTATTAGGTGTGTATATGCACGCTTACTGCGACCGCAAATTAATATCATACCGAAGAAGAAATGTAAGTAGCCGGGTGAAACTACTGGGTTATCTTGTAGTCATTTAAATGTACTAATCTGTTTGTTAACTCAGCCAAGAATACTGTACAATACTTTCTACTGAACATCTTATGTATAGCTAATTTCGGAAAAAAATTAAATCATGCAGTTTTTTCTCGTAGTTATTACCATGGTAGTTCTTTTTATTCTATTTCTAACCCATTACAAAAATAATGAGCCTTATGTACCTATCTAATCTGGTATATTGTTATCATGGGAGGTTGATTTTATAAAAAGTCTACTGGAAGATAGACTGTTGATTCTGTTAAAATGAAATTCTCTGTTTCACCTGAAATTATCTTTTTATTAAATACACTCTACTCAATTTATATGTCGGAAAAATATAATACTCCGGACATATTTTATCATCGATTGTTACTGCTTGGCATAACACTTCAGCTTTTGAGATCTGACTGTAGTACTTCTAAGTTTCCAGATTGCAGTCGTTTAGGAGTATAAAGACTTACTTATTCTCGAAATCAAAATAAATGTCGTGCTTCACTTTATTTCTTACAAACTCACAGACTTTTTTTATAAACTGTTTTGCAGTCATTAATCATGAGTTTATTGATAGAAAAATAAAACCGGGAATTATGGTAGAGTATAATTTAATTACTGAGTAAATTTATCTAATAAATTTATTTTTTTATTTTTTATAACCACTGTGCGTCGGTAGCACAGTGGTTAGGACTCCCGCTGACCATGCACATGGTCCGGGGTTCGATGACCTGCCGACGCACACCCGATATCTATGGTCGGCCTGTAAAATTTGGGCTACCGATATCCATGCTGAAAATGCCATACTTGTACTGAAAATACGGTGTGGCATCAAGCTGTAAACAAAAATAAAATAAAAAAATAAAAAAAACTGTTTTGTTCTTCGTAATCACTATACCTTTGTCTCACACCTCTGTTTACTGTCTATATTATGCATTTCTCCTACATTCTTCTCTTGCTTTGTGTGCTGCATGGAGTATGGCGACTTGAACTGCCGCAAATATGTGCAAAGTTCTATGTCGAAAACCGACCGACTAATCTGTGGATTATGTTTGCACTTTCTGCTGTTATTATCACTCTTTATTAAACGCAGATCTAGTTTTAAACAGTAAGTAATGTACTAAAATATTATTTCGTTACTTGTGTGGAGATAGAGTAAATGGATGTCGATGAACTGATTTTTCTTAATATAAGAATAAAACTTGGGCACTGTGGTAGAGTGTAATTCCATTGTGGCTAAATTTTATTTTGATAGAGTCTCACAGTGTCATACAGTAATATTTACTGATGACCACGTTTCGAGCACAATTTATTACTGCTCATAATCATATCAAGGTAATCACACGACTTCCTAAATTCATTTATATAGTTCCATTGTTTTTCACTTGATTTGATTGGTAGTATTATTTTCCATATTTCAGGTATGAGTGATGATTCATTCCTATTGCATGTGTTGGATGTAGATTATTCGATCAACCAGGATTCAGTAATCAACCTCTCTCGCTCTCCACCTACCTAGATTACTTTTTAGAATTTTAACCCTCTCCCACCCACCCTATTGTGTGGTTGTGTGTTAATGCATGCATTGCAATTGCCGAGCTTTTTTCTAAATTACTTATCTTCTCTGGGTCAACCATTCTTACCTTAGCTAAATTCTTATGTTCTGACAATCTGACTACCCCTGACCTACTAGTTTGACCTATGTAGTTGACCTCACAGTCATTGCAGGGTATTTTGTAAATTATATTATTTTGTCTAATTGGGTCCACTGGGTCCTTTAACCTACAGAGCTTGTCCTACCTGAGTGAGTTTGTAGGTTTAAATGCCACCCTAATTCCTGCTTTATTCAGAATCCTACGTAGGGTCTCAGATGTCCCCTCCTTATATGGTATAACAGTGGATGACTTATATTCTCTCTTATTTATGTTATTATTACTAGTTTCACAATTCTTTTTATTTTTCTTTTGGCGTTTTTCAATCTTCCTAATGAATTTTAGAGGATAGTTATTTAAAACCAGAGGATGTCATTCCTAACATAGAAGTAGCACTAGGTTCAATAGATAAAACAACAGCGGAAGAGGTTCGAGCACAATGTGCATTAACTCTAAAACATCAAAAGAAGGCAAAATCAAACTTGACAAAATCGGAAAGAGAAGCTTTAATTAATCTAAAACAGGATAAAAATATTGTCATCGCAAAAGCCGACAAAGGAAACGCCACCGTAGTTTTGAATAAATCTGACTACATCAAGAAAGTCACTGAACATATTGAAATGGGTCCATATGAGGAAATTAAGAAGCCCGTAGATACAATAATGAATAAGGTTAAAAAATCCACAGCGGAATTAGTACGCAGAATGAAGCCGTCACTGGGTGAGTCAAAACGGTTTAATTTAATGCCTAAGACTAACAATGCTAGTAGGATGTATGGTACTATTAAAATACATAAGCCAGGTTATCCCATAAGACCAATAGTAGATTTTAGAAATACCCCTACATATGAATTATCAAAACATTTAGCTCTAATATTATGCCCCATTAGAAATCGTTCAAATTCTAGACTAACTGATTCATATGAGATGAAAAATAAACTAAATGACATACAACTAGATAATGATGAAACAATGGTTAGTTTTGATATAACCAGTCTTTATACTAATATACCAGTCAATATGGCCTTAGAAGCAGTTAAAAAAGAACCAACTGCGGATACTGAATTCAATCATAGGACAAAGCTGTCCATTGAAGAAATTATTTTAGGGATTCAGCTATGCCTCACATCTACTATATTTAAATTCCAAGGCAAAATATATAGACAAACTGAAGGTGTAGCAATGGGATCACCAATATCCCCTATCGTAGCAGATATATTTATGGATAGCTGGGAAAATATGGCACTTAATACGTTTAATCCTACTCCAAAAATATGGTGGAGATATGTGGATGACACTTTCACAGTGTTAAAAACAGAACATATCTCTAGCTTCTTGACACACATAAACTCACTAGTGGAGGGAATAAAATTCACATTTGAAACCGAAAATGAGCAAGGAGAATTAGCTATGTTAGATTGTAAAATAAAACGAATAGAAGAAGGTAAACTTCACACTAGTGTGTATAGAAAACCAACGCATTCTAATAGATATTTAGACTTTAATTCATCTCATCCTTTAACTGTTAAGGCAGGCTTAGTTAAGTGTTTAACAAATCGAGCAATGGCACTAAGTAGCACAAGAAAAGACCTAAATGATGAAATAAAACAGATAGAAGAAGCGTTGGTTTTAAATAACTATCCTCTAAAATTCATTAGGAAGATTGAAAAACGCCAAAAGAAAAATAAAAAGAATTGTGAAACTAGTAATAATAACATAAATAAGAGAGAATATAAGTCATCCACTGTTATACCATATAAGGAGGGGACATCTGAGACCCTACGTAGGATTCTGAATAAAGCAGGAATTAGGGTGGCATTTAAACCTACAAACTCACTCAGGTAGGACAAGCTCTGTAGGTTAAAGGACCCAGTGGACCCAATTAGACAAAATAATATAATTTACAAAATACCCTGCAATGACTGTGAGGTCAACTACATAGGTCAAACTAGTAGGTCAGGGGTAGTCAGATTGTCAGAACATAAGAATTTAGCTAAGGTAAGAATGGTTGACCCAGAGAAGATAAGTAATTTAGAAAAAAGCTCGGCAATTGCAATGCATGCATTAACACACAACCACACAATAGGGTGGGTGGGAGAGGGTTAAAATTCTAAAAAGTAATCTAGGTAGGTGGAGAGCGAGAGAGGTTGATTACTGAATCCTGGTTGATCGAATAATCTACATCCAACACATGCAATAGGAATGAATCATCACTCATACCTGAAATATGGAAAATAATACTACCAATCAAATCAAGTGAAAAACAATGGAACTATATAAATGAATTTAGGAAGTCGTGTGATTACCTTGATATGATTATGAGCAGTAATAAATTGTGCTCGAAACGTCATATCAGTAAATATTACTGTATAACACTGTGAGACTCTATCAAAATCAAAATTTACCCATAATGGGGTAACCACTTGAGATTGGTGAAAACAATTTTGATGTAAAAACAGGCTATATGTTGGTGCAGCATGATAATTACTGAGAGGATTAACGTATTGTGTTATTTAGGGTTAGAAATGTAGAAAGAACAAAAAATAGCCAGGATGGTTGGATAAAAAAATCTAGTGAGATCATAACTAATGTGACGAATAATTGTTTATGCAATCAGGGATTAGATATGTAGAAATAATAAAATAACAAAACAGACAGGAAGTTTGGATATGAAAATATGGTAGTGTAAATAGGGATTAAGAAAAATTTAAAAATAACATGAATAAACAGGAAGTTTGGTTAAGAAAGTCAATGGGATAGTCACTATTAGAAGAATTAGCTGTTTATGATGGCCATAGCAGGGACAAGGGTTGAACGTATTTTTTTTTGGATACATAGCGTGGGTTTGAGCTTTTGAATGGCTAGTGCTTCGACTATGCCCAGATGTCTTAATTTTACTCCCTTTTGATAGGTTTGATCGAATCTTGTATATATTATTTTGAAGGATTTTTCGAATGGTGCTGAATGTCCTGAATTGACCAGATGTTTCGTCACTGAACTAATATACACGTGTTTTCGTTATCCTTTCACTAGTCAGGCAGAAATAGTAAGATTAGTAGGCAATTAAAAGATTACTTAACATGGTGATAATGATTACAAGACAACATTACAAAACTTGTATTGAATTAAATAAACAAACGATAACAAGTGAGCTAGTTATATCGGAAATTGTTCAGCGTGAAATTAATAATCACAATCACCACACTAAAGGAAAGATGTACAAACTGAATAAACAAAACCAAAAATGAATAGGGCTAAGTTAGAAATTACTAGTGATTTTGATTCCTTTACGTTCTGAATGGAACATAGGGCTTCAAGTAAGAGCTTTGAAGTCCCGGTGGTAGCGGTTTCACTTTTTTACGGGAAGGGGTTCCTAGCTTCACTCCCCCTAACCATCTTCCCTCTTTACTGGCATTACTTTTTTTGATTACAGCTTGATTCCACATCGTATTTTTTGGTACAGATATGGAATTTTCAGCATGTGATATTGGTAGCCCAAATTTGCAGGCCGACCATAGATATCAGGTGTGCGTCGGCAGGGGATCGAACCCCCGACCATGTGCATGATCCGCGAGAGTCCTAACCACTGTCAGCTTAACGAGGTTTGGGAGCGCGTCGACAAAGGATCAAACCCTGAACCACGTGAGGCGTGTTTGGTGAGCGTTCTATCACCGATCCACCGACTCACAAAGGTAAGGGTATGGGGATTATTACGGTGATTAAGCACAAACGGATTAGGATTATGAAACAAGAAGGTGTGTGGTTCAACAAACGTTTTCTGTATTCAAAGCTCTGGTTTTTCTGTTTCAAGAAATATATACATTAAATTATAGGACAGACTTAAAAAAAACAGTTTCAGAGAAGAAAATTTTCTTTTCGAAACGTAATCGATTAGTAATCATTGCGAAAAGTGATTGTTTATGATAACCGTGATAAAGGAAAAGTTTGGATCTCACTCCCTTTGAGACGTTTGAGCGGATCTTATATTAAGACTTTGAGGCGATCTGTGTACATAATAGATTTGACTCTGCCTTAGTTGTCGACTAAAGGTTAAATGCGGAACCGTAGGCGCGTTGTCCCATGCTTTAGTCAGTCATAGAAAGATAGGGTGCATTACAGATTTTTTATGGGGCAGGCTTAGGGGCATTGTCCCACGTAAGTCTATGCGCCCGGAGTTTTTGCCCCAAAAATTCTTCAATGCGCAGGAAAATAACGCCAGCTGGGATAAGCTGACCATTATCAACCGAATGTTCTATTAATTCCTATGGCATAAGAAGTCTATACGGATTTCCTTCCGAGTATTTTCCGTCACTCGTCTGCCCGTCTGCTAAGGTCCATATCTTTATACATATGCTAACAAGCTTAATAACAACTTAGTTCTTTTCGTTATGGCATCATTTATTATGAATGGTCTTCATCTTCATACTGAATTACTAGAATATATGAATCTTTTGTATACTGATGCCAAAACTGTTTCAAATCTTTTGCAGTTGAAAGGAACCAACCGAATAAAACCGTGATATCATATTACTTTGCTCAATTAGCTGTTTTTATTCATCATCACATCAGTAAGTAGCTCGAAATTAATTTCTGGAATTAACTTACACTACTTTTAGGTTTTTAAGTAGCCTAATGATTTTGGTCTATTTTATTGGGTTTAGTCAAGTCAATTCATGTGAACTGTATATTCGCCCACGCTACTCGGATGAATACGCTTTATCTAGCTAGAGTGTATTTCTTTCCACCTGTTTTCTTTGGTTCTTAGTGGGAACGTAATGTCAACTTGACTGGTTAATTAGAGTGATCGGAATAATTAATAAAATTTCTTATGTAACCCGTGTAGAAGAAAATGGAGATCGATTAGACACGCGTTACTGAGGACACCACCGAGCAACAGCAAGAG
Organism: Trichobilharzia szidati; assembly: GCA_944472155.2. Classification (NCBI taxonomy): domain Eukaryota; kingdom Metazoa; phylum Platyhelminthes; class Trematoda; order Strigeidida; family Schistosomatidae; genus Trichobilharzia; species Trichobilharzia szidati. The sequence continues at coordinate 120,890,658 of OX235274.1, read as the reverse complement.
ACAGTATGCATTAATGCAACACCAAACTGACTGCATAGCAGATACATCAAGATAAGCAACAAAGAAGTTTTGAATTTATAGGTTGCACAGCAGGTAAATTCTGTCTATGTCAATGTATCTATTGATTGACGGTTCACTGGAATACCAGTTAGGCTTCTAAAAATTCTGTGGTATTCTTGGTGTTTCTCCTTTGTCTAGTATTTGAACGTTGTCCCAGTCGAATTGATGTCCATGGTTGTCTGTAAGCAGCGATATGAGCGACAGGGTGGATGTCATGTCATTTGAAGGCTAGTTTATGTTCATGGATACGATATGCAAGACTCTTCAAACCTTTAAGAATTGACGTCGAACACAAACCAACAAAGTCACTACACTCAATCAGCCCTGTGTCAACCAAAAGACTCAACAACGAAAGAAGATAAAACCAATATCATCAACAAAATAAACTGTAACTGCGAAAAACACTACATTGGTCAAAGTGGACGTCGCCTTCGTCTTCGTATCCATGAACAATAAACTAGTCGTCAAAAGACATGATATCCACTCCCTCATATCACTATATACAGGCAACCACGGACATCAATTCGACTGAGACAACGTTCAAATATTAGACAAAGGAGAAACACCAAGAATGCTACAGAATTTTTAGAAGCCTACCTGGTATTCCAGTGAATCATCAATCAATAGACACATTGGCATAGACCGAATTTACCAACCGATAAGAATGAAATCTCATACACAAAGGGTCAAAGTTCAAGTTAGCGAAACACAATACTAATACAAGTAGCCTACAGGGTGTGAAACACACAAAAGCAACCAATCAGGACGTTCAAGGTCAAGTCACCAGGAGATATGAGTAACAAACTCGTGGAGAAATCTGAAAGCTGACTCCAGCAAATTGAAGTGTATGCGCTGACGATGTTGCCTAGTAGCGGGGGGGGAGTGCAATGAAAGCTTCGCGCAAATAAACTATCTAGCTCAGAGGACACAACGACATCAAAATATTGGCTTCATTTAACTACCCAAAGCGATAATCGATTCCAGTGGTGAAAAAGCTCAACAAAAACTGATCAAACATTTTTCGAATCAATAACTGTTTCAATTAGAAAAGACACAACTTCTAGTAGATTCATAGAAGTATGCATTTCAAGGTTGAGGAGTCACCTTGACATGACAATAATAAAAACAACAAATATATGTGTGTATTGGAAATATTACTTAGTAAACGTTATGCTTTCAATGAGCCGGTCATATATAAACATAACAAACAAGTTTAATTCAATATTACACTGTATCAAACAATTCCAGTTTATTTTCGTTTCACGCTTAAATTAATTTTTTGTTTTAAAAGGAATGGGCAAAAAGTCTGTAAACAATGTCAACTCTGATTAGACGAAAAATAAAAATAAACTAAATTAAAGAAAACTGAATGTATCCATTCTACTGAATGTTTGTTTTTATCCAGTAATAACAATAATGATAACAGCTTCTAATTTACAAATGAATTTTATTAATTATTTACTTATCTATACATTTGAGTTCAATGTTTCAATGAGTGAAGTTTGTTTTTCTAAAACGGTTGAATTTCCGCGCAATTCAAATTTAATTTTAAAAAAGGCGACTTTTGTTTTAAATAATCATTATCAATGTTATTATTATTAGTATTACTCCCTTGGGTTTCTAGTGGAATATATTGGGCATCAGAGAGCATATAATCGTTTCACTGGAAAATTGTAACTTTCCTTCCTATATCTTTTGAGTTGAATCTTGCTGTCCTGATACTAGGTGGCGTAGGGTGGGTGGATGGATGGGAGATTGTTTATCACTCCATAGCAGCCTTCGATGCTTTTCGCAATATAATGATAGCCACTCGTTCACTATGTTTGTGTTCGTCGTCTGAGTGACCGGAGTAGATCATTGACTCTCCAGGTAACAATCTGGACAGTCTACTTCCATTCCATCTGGTTTAACAGATTTCGAGCACTTCTATACCATATCTTTTCATGTCTTTTGGTATTTGAGCAGCCTTGCCAGCCAAAATCATAGTACAGACATCCCATGCTTACTTTCACATTTGTCGAGAGAAGACACATCGGTTGACTGGCTTTCCGAAAGCTTTCAACAGTCGGCGTCATTTCGTCTCTGCGATTCCAGCGGTAAATGAGTTTATTTTAGGTGCTCTTTCTGTTTTACAGGGTTTTTGTAGATTGTACCGATTGGATTGATTTTCCGAGGTAGAGTCGGTGAGCCGACTCACTCACACACACACGCATACATTTACACAGACAAATATAAATTAACCTCAAGAAAATAAATGACATTTAAGCCATGTTGATTTTATTTTTAGACGAAGTGATCTTCAAAGGCTGTAAAATCGTATTCACATGTCTCTGTGAAGCAAGTTATCTTCATCGAATAAAGCGATCTTTTCCCAGTCGCATTTCAGCAGACTATCTGACATGGTTATCAAAAGGACAGTACGAGTCAGTCGTCAGCTTAATTATCAAACAGCTGGGGAATTCACGTCAGGCAGCTTCGCTGCAGACCTCTTTCACGATTATCTACGAAGTAAAGCCAAATAGTATCAGAGGTGATAGGCTTAGACACTTGTGTATGTATGTCGGAGGCGTTAGCGATTTTTTCAGCTCAACTCCGAATTCTGTTTCTGGAGGAAAAGGTTTGTTCAGAATGTTATTCTACAATGATCTTACACTCTCTTCTACTTGTTGACTTTTATTTTTGGTACGTATTTGACTGTTATTAGTATAACATTTTAGTGATCACTGTTCGTCGGTAGTTCAGGTGTAGAATGCTAACAAACCATGTATATGGTCCACGGTTCATATTTCCGACCAGCGTACGCATTTACATCCCAAGAGGAAAGGTTGGGCGGGAGGTGGCAACCCCATCACGTAAAAAATATCACTGCTACTGAAAATTCAAAGCCCAAGATTGGAGGCCTATGTTCCACCCGGAATGGAAAGAAATTAAAACAATTGGTTGGTGTTCGATTTCCAACTTCCTTACACTTGTCTTATAAACACATCATATCTAATGACAATTTCCACCTTATAAAATTTTAGGCTGTTAATTACACTGTATTCATAATTGTGGTGGACTGCATCATGCGACAAACCGTGTGTGGAAGCGAGAAGACACAAGTAATTTCAATCGATAAGAAGATTCCGGAAGATCTGAACTTTGTAAATGATTTATATCTAATGTCACACAAACTCGAAGACCTACAGGCGAAAGTCAACAGGTTGGAAGGAGAGGATAAAAGAAAAGACAGGACTTCAAGTGAACATAGAGAGAACGGAGGTGGCGAAGATAACCAACTAATCAGCCAACCAACCATCACCAACGACAACAGGTACCAGACACCATCAGCGGGAGAAATATGAAGGAAGTCAATTCTTCCAGCTATCTAGCTATGCATCAGCCTTTCAACTACAGGTGGCAGTAGAGATGAAGATGTCGAAGTCAGGGTCGGGAAATCTAGACCGACTTTCATTATTCTGAAATCAGTGTTGGAATCTACTGCTTTTAGAATACCGAAAAAGATTCACAAATTCCACACTAATGTCAAGTGAGTTCTTTTACACGACTCAGAGATTTGGTGCATGTCTCACAAACAGCGTTTCCAACAGATAGCTACAGACTTTCATCAATAGCTGTCTTTGCTTGTTCCACACTGAAGAACATATAAATATATGACGAAGTTGTTGGGGATGAATCGGACACACACTACTGAAGAGGCCGTCGGATGGCTTTTCGTATCAGGCAGTGGCTTGAGTGGAACACGAATAGGAAGCAACGAGTTTAGCGTGAGTTCGAGGATGACATGGAGGGGAAAGTGCGAGGAGGTGATCAACTGTGGATGATAGCACGTTTTGTTTTTCAGTTGATTTTGCTTCCCATTGACTGGATTACAAAATTTCGGTCTACGGTATTCGAAGATGGTCAGGAATTGGTTTGTAAAGCTGGTAGGTAAACTATGTTCCTAGTGGAACATAGTGAATCGACGTTTGAAGTTTAAGTAGAGGAGGTACTGGTGTGGAAGGATGAGGCTTCTAGCCTCATAACTAGCTTAGTTCCTTTACCTGACTTACTACTGGCGAGTGAATTGGGCGATATGCGCTGGTGGGCCGACTGGGAATTGAATACATACAACGTGTGTGGTTGTAGAACATTTCAGCATTGAGCAACCGACTCATATCAGTTTTAAGCTTATGTGGACCATGACTACTTATAACAATTATCAGTAGATATTGTTTAACGTTTATGCTATTTATCTTGATGACATTGATAGCATCAATGAACCACATAATATAATCTCATGACTCAATAGCCACAAAGATAAGGATTCGACATCTGAACTGAAGGATGGTGAGTTTCAGTCTTAGTGGAACACCATCAACCGATGGGATGCTGATATGTACATTTAGTTAGTTAATCTCAAGATAGTTTAAATGTGAGCCCTTAATATCACTACAAATTGCAAACTATCAACTTGAGGACAAGTTTTTATCACGGACGAGTCTGGAATTTGGTATGCCAATAAATTCAGGCAACAGAAAGTTAACAGTGATACAGTATCGTTAACCGAGAACGTTACAAGCATAATTTATTGATCACATAACCACATCAAGGCACAAAGACAACTTAAGAACTTTGCATATATAATTCCACTATTTGGTATTAGATGATTGGAAGCAATCGGCCACAGGAAGCTTTGCTTGACCTAGATTTCGGGCCAGTTGGCACTTACCAGTCAGTCAGCAAGGCGTATCTGCAACCTCGAAGCAACTAATGTCCCTTCTGAGATTCGAACCCACATCACCCAGTGCTGCAGTCAGAGACGCTGCCACTGAGCTATTCAGACTCGCGATTGATCTCTTGTAGGACTGTATTGGATATTTTGATTGGACATTAGTCCGTAACTAGTAAAATGTGTGTGTCTAGCCCTTAGGAGTTGGTGCAGACTGAATACTCTCAGTCAAGTTTGCAATGTGGCCACCATGCAAGGTTTCTGACTGCAACACTGGTTGATGCGGATCAGGATCTCAGAGGGACATGAGTTCCTTCAAGATTGAAGATGCGCCCTGCTAATGAGTGCCAAATAGAATGAAATCTAGGTCGAAGGCTTCCTGCCTGTTGCCTCCAACCATATAATATCAACAGTTCAGAGTTCACTGTGATGGCGAGCCACCTAGCCTGATGGTGGCCACATCACAAAACTTGACTGATAGAATTCCATCTGCACCAAAGATAGGACTAGACGCACACATTACACTAGTTACTGACTAGCGTCCAATCAAAATACTCCATTGTTTCTTATACTTTGATCTTTCTGGTAGTAATATTTTTCATATATCTATTATTGGCTTTACGTGATTCTTACTGTACGTGTGAGGTAAAGATTCGATAAATAAAGATTTAGTGATCAACCTCTCCTATCACTAACCTACATTACTTTTTAGAACTGTATCTCTGTCCCAATCTGTTGTGATAGTGCATGCGCTGTGGTTGTTAATGTTCTCTCCGAGTTATTCATCTTCATAGGATCAATAATTCTACACTTATTTTTGACGGCACACTAGTCAGTAACTATTCTATCAGTCAAGCTTGCAATGTGGCCACCATGCTAAGTGGCTCACCATCATGGTGCACTGTGAATTGTAGGTGTTAGATGGTTAGAGGTAATCGGCCACAGGAAGCCTTGGACCTAGGTTTCGTGCTAGTTGGCACTCATCAGCAAGGCGTATCTGCAAACTTGAAGGAACTCGTGTCCCTTCTGAGATTCGAACCCGCGTCACCCAGTGCTGCATTTATTATAGACGTTACCACTGAGCTATTCGGGCTCGCGATTGACATCCTGTAGGACTGTGTTGGATATTTTTGATTGCACACTAGTCAGTAACTAGTGTAATGTGTCTATTCCTATCTTCGCTGCAAACTGAATTCTATCAGTCAAGCTATTCTATCAGGTCCAAGGCTTCCTGCCGATTGCCTCTAATCGTCTAATTCTACACTTAATTAAGTCTCTATGATCCAAAAACTGGCTAACCCCAATCTATTGATCTGATCTATGTAGTTCAATTTGGTGTCACTGCAAGAGTCATTTAGCCTGCTCAACTTGTTTCTTATTGAGTATGTAGATTTCAGCGCTACTATGATTTCTACGTCGGTGGCACAGCGTTTAGGACGCTCGCTAATCATGCATATAGTCCGGGATTCGGTCCCCATGCTGACGCACACCTGATACCAATGGTCGGCCTGTTACATTTGGGCTAATGATATCACATGCTAAAAATTCCATACTTTTACCAAAATTATGGTGTGGAATCAAGCTATAATAAAATAAAATTAAAAATACCTCGGAATATTTGACAGGATTTCAGATGAATAAGGGAGGGTCTAGTAAAACTTTGTACTAATAGTTTTGTGGTTCCTGGGTTGACGAAATCGACTTCTATTCCCCTTACTGACTGAATGTTTTCAACGTAGAACTTTGCACCGATATGAAGCAGTGCGAGTCGCCACACTTCACTCAGCACATAAAGCAAGGGAAGAAAGTAAAAAGAAATGTAAAATAGAGACAGTAAATAGAGATATGAGGCAAAAAAATAGTCAAAGGAGTGAATGCATCTGCGCCACTGAGAACGATTTCGAGCCAGATATATCACCAGTTGTCTCCAGCCTTCATTGGGTTTTACCGACTCCAGGACCCCAACCAGTCAGCCAGTCAGTCTATACCTTCCTACGTGGCTTAGACATTTCACTGACACTCATCACCGACTACATCAATCCAAGTCTGTTTGGTTTCCAACAAACTATCTGCCTCTGATTTCATCTTTTTAGCGCACTACTTCTTTTCCTCTCTCTGTTCAAAATCTATCCAGCTACCTAAATGTATACAAACGACTATTGAATCAAAATATAAAGATACTATACCAATGTGAGCAATACTCAGTACAAACACACACACACTTATTTCTAAATAAATCAATAAGAAATATCTTCAGATGAATAATACTCAAAGACGAATAAATCAGTGTCATTCGTATTATTATAGGACAACTCTGGAGAGTTTAGCTTATGCCCAATATATATATATATGTCTGAACTTTTTATTTAACTCTATTTTGAAAAAATATAATCCGTTTCGCTTAATCCCAATCTTTTATTTTTGTATTATACTCTCTAGAAATTTCATTTTTCTATCTTTCACTTTTGTCATTTTGGCAAAGTGAGATTCATTGAGCATTTTGAAACTAGACGGCATTTTATTCATTTATTTGTTTTTTTCCATTTCGACTTTCTGATTGTTCACTAGTGTAAGAATAATTTTCATCGATGTCAGCAGATAGTTGGAGGCAGTTGGACACAAGGAGCCTTGCTTCACCTAGGCTGCGTGCTTGTTGACACTCACCACTTCCTAGAGGAACATAGGGCTTCATCCGCACGTCTCCATTGCGTTCGATTCTCTGCCAATGTTTTCAACTGGCTCCACGTATGCCCACATGCTTTCATCTCCCCTTCACGTCACCTCCTCCCTGTCACGCCACCCTCGTACTGACGACCAACTCGCCGGTTCCCATTCTGCCGGGTTTCACTCGGGTGATGGCCTGGCGTGTGATGCCACTCACGTGATGGTTTTTTTCTCAGAGTATGGCCAATCCACCAGCATTTCTTCCTTCATATTTGTTGCACAATTAATTCCTTCTGGATTGGTTCGTTCTCAGAGATCCGTCCTTGTTGCTGATCTTTTCTGGCCATCTGATCTTCAGCGAAGTGTTGAGCGAAGGTAGCTATTGATGAATGTCTGTAGTTTGTTCGAAGTTTCCTTCGTGACGCGCCAAGTCTCTGATCCGTATGGTAGTACTGACTTCACATGGGAGTTGAAAATCTGGATCTTATATTCATTTTCATGCTTAGTGCTGTTGACCTCCACACAGACTTGAGAGAAGTGAAAGCTTACCTTGTATTCCCGATTCTCGCTTTGATATCCTCGTCCGTTCCGCCTGTAGTTGAAACGGTGCTTCTCACGTAGGTAGGTAGGTGAAGGATTTTTTTTCCATTTGCACTGATTGTTGTCTGTTGTTGTTGCTGTTGGCCAGGAATCTATGTTCGGCACTGAGGCCAAATAGTTCAATGGTAACATCTCAAATGACTGCAGCACTGGGTAACACGCGTTTGGACCTCAGGAGGTATATCACTTCCTTCAAGACTGTAGACATGTCTTGTTGACTGGTGAGTGCCAACTGGCACGAAACCTAAGTTCAAGGCTTCCTGCCGGTGGCCTCTAACTATCTAATATCAACAATTTACAGTGCATTGTGATGACGAGCCACCTAATGGCATGGTGGCCACATTGCAAACTTGACTGATACAATTCAGTTTGCACCAACCAAAGGACTAGATACATGTACTAGTTACTTACTTGTGTCCAATCCAACTCCTATCAATGTCGTTAAATTTTATTGATTTTTCTCTTAAAAATAAGTTGCTGGTGATCGCAAACTACACGGAACGCTTCGTCAAGAGGCTTTGGGAGTAGTAGGAAGATAAGAGAATTGGTAACGGAATATTTTGCACTCAGGAAAACTGCATCATATTTATACATTTTTAACCAAATTAAAAGTTAGCCAGGTCGGAGGACAATAAACTATTTTGATTGGATAGCGACTGGCCTGAGGTTAAACAGTGAGATCAGAAGTTGCCCAATGAGATTATTTCCTGACCACAACGTAAACTAGATCCAGACTTGAAGAACAAACACTTCTTACTCTACAATTATGGACTTAAAATGTTGATTTCAATATTTTTCCACTTCCTATCAATCTGCATCTATATACTACTGATAAATCTTGTCTGTAGCACGAGCCACGGCAGTACTTATAATTAGATTGGCAAAGTAACAACGGACAAACATAAACAAATTCATTCACGTTACATAGTCACACAAGGGTGCTTCACTGGTTAAGTAGGCATGTGGGCGGAGTTTGCTTCCCGGTTGATGCACTTCTAAACCTAGCTTAACCAGTTGTAATCCAGTTGAAGAGGGAAGGTTGGGATTAAGGCTAGAAACCCCACTACTGAAGTTTCAAAGCTCCAGCTTGAAGCTCTGTATTCCACTTAGAATGCAAAGGAATGAAAAAAATGTTTCACAGAGAGAAGACACTTGTGATCATTCCGTTACTGAGAAGGGAACATCCCATGCTCAAAACTTAGGATAAATGTAGAGATATATGAAGAGTGACTCTTAAAATGTAAATAATATTTAAATCGAAGTTCCTCATCTATTAGTGGCTAGCAGTGGATTTCAGGATATGAATTTCTCCCTATTTAGGGCTCATTAATAGTAAATGTATCTCCTCTCACTGGGGAGCAGATATATTTAACTGATGAGTCATATATAGGGCGAAGCGTTTTTCTTCGACTCCTTTGCTAACCACCATCGAATTCTTGGTAACAATTAAGCTAATCAATTCGGTTTCAGTATATCAACACGGAAATCGAAAATGTGTTGAGAACACAGCAACAACAACAACAATAATGAAAACATCCATATAAGTAACGAAATCTTCTCCTTTAAGGCTGTCTACGACCACCAATAATATTCCTGATTGTAGTGAACTGGACGATGCAGCAAACTGAAGGGTAGAGAGAAGACAGGGAATCTACCCTACTAGCACACAAAGAACAAGATTAGTATTAACAGCATTAATATCAAATCAGTCAGTGAATACTTCTATATGGTTGAGAGGCTTGATGTGTCACCACAATCATTACCAACAGGCTAAAGCAGACTTTTATCAGCAGCTGGATTTCAGATGACCGGCTAGAAAGAATCAGCAACAAGGAATTCCAGCAATGGACCAACCAAATACCTATTGTTCAACAAATATGCTGAAGCAAATGGAGATGCACGGAACATACATTAAGGAGACCGTCAAGTAACGTCATATGCCAGGCCAACACTCGAGTGTAAACCAAATTGGAAACGACGAGTTAGGCGTTAGTTTGAGATTGACATATGCAGGAGACCACATGAAGTAGAGATGAGAACTTTTTGGGTAATTCAGCGGCCAGCTAAGACAGGATTGCAGAGAACGGGGTGCAATGGTAATTTGCTGCTAAAGCTTTGCATCCCACTCGCAACCCAACAGAATAATAATATTGTCAAGTATTGGTTTTGTAGAGATTTTGTTTGATTGGTTGGAGGATTTCATCATGAGCTGACGTCAATTAGAAAACCACTGGAAAAACCGCGAGCACTGGACAGCTGTTTCGTCCTAGTTCGAGGCACTTCAGTGGTATTCACCCACTGGGGTGCGAATCCAGGACCTTCTAGTTACAAGACGAGCTCGTAGACCATTTAGCCACTGGGACTGGTTCAATGGCCAGCCAGTGAATTCTAACTTCTGCAAATTCATGACATAGCGCAACCACTTCACAATGTCTTCTTCGATGAGTAACTGTCCTTGTCTTTGACTTGCTTTACCCTACTGGTTACGACTTTCTACTAGAAATCCAGGTCACTGTCTGAATAGGGCGAGTAGCTAGTGAGCTTCAGGTCAATTTTAAATTATTGGTTTTGTGGGGATTTTTGTTTGATTGGTTAGAGGAGCGTACTGTTAAGAGTCCAAAACTAGGACGAAACAGCTGTCCAGTACTCGCGGTTTTTCCAGTGGTTTTCTAACTGATGTGAGCTCACGATGAAATCCTCCAACCATTAAAACAAAATCTCTTGTAACCAGAAGGCCCTGGGTTCGAATCCCGGTGTGCTTTTTCGTGAGAATAATTATAGTAATATTGTGTAATGTATTCGCTCAACACATTTCGAACAATCTGATCACACACAGACTTGTCATAGGAATGTATATGTGTGGAAATAATAAAGAGTTAAGAGGTGAGCAAGTAGACTTAGGTCAAGTTAATAGGACATACTGAAGGTCAAAAAACAATGAAGATCACTCAACCAAATAAGAGAGGTAATAGTATATCTACCCTGGCTGGTATTACAGTAACAAAGTTTACCAAGGGAGGTTAAGCGTGTGATGACGAATTGTTTCTTTGAGCGCACAAAGGTGGTTTAAACTTCCTCATTGCCAGCTAGGGATTCCAAAAACTTTATGATACGTCCCAAACACGTTTTATGGATGGATGGGTTTAAAGGATGTGTAAACATCAATTTTATATCCTGTCTTTATAATATGTTTCGCAGTAGAGGAGCTGGGTCGCCTGTTATCACTATTAATGGGTTTTGGAGATTCTGTCTGCTGATTAAAAGGGCCCATTAAAATTTATAAAAGAATGGTTACTGAACAAAGAATACTCCTTTTGATAACTTGATCATCAGGCTCTACAGTTATCTATACATAACTTGATTTTTTTGTTCGCTCGGAAAGATCTACCAACGTGGCTAAATAAAGGTGTAGAGAAAACCATCGACACTTGAATATTAAACCACCTGGTCCAAGCCGACCGGTCACAAAATCAGCATTAAAGAATCTTTCTCTATCATCTACCGGGTACCAAGTAAATTACCAAAAACATCCAGGTACCGTATGCTCCACACAGCAGAGGCTATTGCAATTTGTGCGAAACAGCCAGTGCTTTGTGTGCAAAAGAATCAAGTCCAGCCACTAGTACCGCCCTGGCCTTCAGTAGAGACTATAAATTCATGAATTTGTAATATTATCTTTCCTAAATTTTCTGACATCCAGTTTATTTTTATGTTGATGATAGTGAACTGCAATCTTTCGATATTATTGATTCGATGTTATTTAAACAACAATAATGTTGTTCATAACACTAATTCATTCATTCACTACTATTATGTATATATAACTGTAGAGCCTGATGATGAAGTTATCGAAAAGAGTATTCTTTGTTCAGTAACCACTCTTCTGAAGCCATTTAGGAATATGCTCTGAAGCCCTTAATTGCAGAAATCGATGAGTCCTCCCCATGTATGTGTGTCCGCACTTACATTCAAATCGGTAAATACGATTGGTAAATATACGATTTAGACAAATTACGTCTTCTTGTTGCTTTGTCTGAATTCTGAAGGGAACTCATTGTTTTAAATAGTAATATTGTAACGGTAGAGGACGAGAGACTTAGTAAGGGAATGTTTATTAGGAATTTCGTATCTCTATATAGCAACTGGTCGAAGAAGCAGCAAAGACAGGACGCCAAGTGAACATAGACAAGACGGAGATTATGAAAATAACCAACCAACAACAGCGACATCTAACGGAAGTCACAATCAACGGGAGGGATTTGAAAGAGGTTACTTCATTCACTTATCACCTAGGGAGCATTGTCTCAACTACAGGAGGAACCGACGAGGATGTCAAATCGAGAATCGGGAAGGCGAAAAACACATTCATCAACCTGAAACCAATCCGGAAATCTTCGTCACTACTCAGCATCAACAACAAAATTATTCGGATTTTCAATACAAACGTCAAGTCAGTCAGTTCTTCTATACGGATCAGGAACTTGGCGGGTCACAAAGAATATTTCCAACAGCCTGTTGCAGTTCTTTATCAACAACTGTCTTCGTTCTATACTGAAGATCAGATGGCCGGAAAGAATCACAAACAAGAAGCTATGAGAACAAACAAAACAAGATCCAATCGCCCAACAAATATGCAGGAGAAAGTGGAGATGGATTGGACACTCGCTGAGGAGGCCGCTGGGTGACATCGCGCGTCAGGCCAACGCTCGAGTGGAACCCGAAAGGGAAGCGGCGAGTGGTTCGTCGGTGGAAGGGTGACATGGAGGAGATCGTGTGAAGAGGAGCTGAAACAGTATGGACTAACATGGATGCAGGTGAAAAGTACAGCAGAAGACAGAAGCAAGTGGAGACGTGTAGTTGAAGCCATATGTTCCACTAGGAACCCAAGGGAACAATGATAATAATAATATAGCCAAATTATGTACACCTTATTATCACCGCACTATTTGCACAGATCTTCTGTATGGTGCTACTTCTCGCCTTCCTTCATATTGCGTTTTTTTTGTGTTCCTTAAGCTCACGTCTCCCATGTATCTCCCTGCTATTTGATGTTTTTTATGCCGATGAACATCTCTTTATATATATACTACTGATAAATCTTATCAGTAGCACATGCCACAATATGAATGTACAACTTTCCAATAGCCAAGCAGTGAATTAAATCTATTTCCAACAGATGAGTAGTATCTATCAATTAAATGAAATTTTCAAACACGTGTAACCTATACAAATAACAGTATGAAAAAAATCAGTTTCAAAGCTTTTTTGAGGATTACACACGCATAATCCCCCTCCCACACCCCCTACCTTAACCAACTGTCGTTTATTAGCCCAGACTAATTCTCCCGATAACAAATAATCTCTACCTTGATTTCATTTACTCTTTGAGAATTCATTTTAGGCTCAATGCTCATATTTTTTTAAATATATATGTCTAACACCGAAGGTGTCTGAATTTTAATTTTGGATTCTAATAATTAATTTAACACCCATGGGAATCGCTCAGTCGTATTCCTAGAGTAATAACATAACAGGATATTTCATAGAAGAATAGTATGTTTTATGTGACCACAATCACGTATAGTGATGAGAGGAAAATATGAGAAGCTCACAATGACAATTCAGTTGTATATGCGCGAACCAAGTTCACTTTTAACAGTTTGAAAAAATTTGGGCATTGGGTATATAATTATTATTATTGTTTCCTTTAATTCCTAGAGGAACATAGGGCTTCAGCCGTGCGTCCCCATTGCGTTCGGTTCTCTGATAGAGTTTTCACCTGGCTCCAAGTCTGCCCACACATTTTCATCTCCTCTTCACATGACCTCCTCCAAGTCACCCTTGCACTGACGACCAACTCGCCGCTTCCCTTTCGGGTTCCACTCGAGCACTTGTCTAGTGATGTCACTTGATGGTTTGTTTCCTCAGAGTATGGCCAATCCATCTCCATTTCTTCCTGCCTATTGTTTCACAATCGGTTCCTGCTGGGTTGGTTCGCTCATTGCCAGAGATCTCTTTTGCTGATCTTTTCTGGCCGGCCATCTGATCTTGAGTATTGAGCGAAGACAACTGTTAATGAAGGTCTGTAGTTTGTTTGAGATGCTCTTTATGAAGCGGTGCCAAGTGTCTGATCCATATAGTAGCACTGACTTCACATTGGAGTTGAAAATCCGGATCTTATTTTTCATGCTGAGTGCTGTTTATTGGGTATATAATATTCATTATAATAAAAGCATCGTTATAACGAAAGCCGACAAGGGAAACGTCACTGTGATAATGAACAAAACGGATTATGAAAAGAAGGCGATTGAACACCTATCTGAAGGATCATACTTACTCATTGAAGAGAAGAAGAAATCTGCCGAATTCAACAAAATGAAACTAAGTAACAAACAGACTCCTTCAAGAAATAACAAATTGGAAATTCTCTCTTGTTTTGAGCTAAAACCAAAATCTTATGTACTTTCAAGATTCTACGATCAACCAAAGATACATAAACCCACAGTTCCATTAAGACCCACATGTACATAGGTTGATATTCTTTTATTCCACTTTGCTTTTGTAAAGTGAGACACATAATGTCTGGTAATTTGTATAAACATGAGAACGTGTCTAGTATTGTTGAAACCTTTATGATATTCGAATATTCTCTACTAATGGGGATTATTCATTATAGTAAAGGTTTTTGTATTTTCCGATGGATGAAAAACAAAACGATATTGTTCTTTTTACTGACGTTTCGCTATTTAATGCTAATAGCTTTATCAAAGTATTATTAAACCGGAATTTACAAAATCTCAGCATATATACATATATATATATATATATATAACAAAGAGTTAAGAGGTGAGAAAATAGACTTAGTTCAAAATAACAATGAAGATCACTAAACAAAATAACATCTGTTATGGCATCAAAACTTGATCATCGTTCGTCAGTCTGGGGGCATTTTTCGTTGTCAAGTTGGCCAATTGGTAAAGATAACAAAACCAAGTGTAGATTGTTGGATTTGATCAGTGTGTAAAACTATTAAAGCATCGTGTGTGTTTACATAATGAAATTGCTTATCACATTCGTGTTAATTTTGTCATTTCATAGGGAAGTGAGGTGTTGTTACTAGGTCAAATTCTGTTTTAGTGCATCATTCCTATTCAGACAATTTCGATTCCACTTGATATGAAGTGTTTCTGATGATATTAGACGTTCTTTGTGATTTCTGAAGATTTTCTGGATTATTTCAATTTTGTGACCTGATTCTATAGCGTGTAGACCTATGGCTGATGATTTTTCAAGCCATAGGTCTACACGCTATAGAATCAGGCCGCAAAATTGATTTTGACAATATTGAAATAATCCAGAAAAACTTCAGAAATCACAAAGAACGTCTCACATCATCAGAAGCACTTCATATCAAGTGGAATCCAAATTGTCTGAATAGGAATGATGGACTAAAACAGAATTTGACCTGGTTACAACACCTCCCTTCCCTATGAAATGACAAAATCAACACGAATGTGATAAGCAATTTCATTATGTAAACACACACGATGCTTTAATAGTTTTACACACTTATCAAATCCAACAATCTACACTTGGTTTTGTTATCTTTACCAATTGGCCAACTTGACAACGAAAAATGACCTCATACTGACGAACGATGATCAAGTTTTGATGCCATAACAGATGTTATTTTGTTTAGTGATCTTCATTGTTATTTTGAACTAAGTCTATTTTCTCACCTCTTAACTCTTTGTTATATATATATATATATATGTGCTGAGATTTTGTAAATTCCGGTTTAATATCACTACTTTGATAAAGCTATTAGCATTAAATAGCGAAACGTCAGTAAAAACAACAATATCGTTTTGTTTTTCATTCATTGGGAAATACAAGAAAACTTTTATTATAATGGATAATTTAGTTGATTAAAATTGTTTGTATTCAGCGTCTTCTTCTGTACTATTTCATAATGTGTTCTTCACTTCTTCTGTGTGTAGCTTAATCCGTCAACCCCGATATTTAAGATTCTCGTGTAAACCATTTCACACACACATAACAGACTACTTAAATATTCTTGACAGAAAATAAAACGATTTGGACAATGATAACTTGTAACTAAGGTTGAAGTGTTCATAAGAATAAAATAATTTTACAAGGATTAACATATAATTAAAGATGAAGTAGTCAGAAAATAATAAAATAATTTGGACAATTATAATTTTTATAATTTTTAAAGGTTTAGGGGGAGGGGGGCAAAGTAGTCCGGTTTATACATTCATGTAACAATGGCAAAGGTAAGGAAAGTGGATGTACAAATTTCTTCTGAACGCGCACAGGTTTGGCTTCTTCAGGTGGATTCCTAGTAGATGTTAGCAACAAGGTAACTGAGTTTTAAAGGCAAAAGGGGTGAAAATCAATTGAAGAATTCAAGATTAATTAATTCATAGAGGTTAGCAGCATGTTATTACGTAGTCAAGAAAGTTTATACGCAGCTCCTCCCTTCACGGATACTAAGCATCAGGTTGACTCTAACAAGGCGTTTAAAGTTATTTGCCGTATTTTACATGCGGTAGAGTCAATCGCAGTTCATCTGACCAAGCCAAATCTTTGTGGCCAAAAGAAGTTTTTACAACCCCTGGCCAACTACATAATAGGTATTACGTTCTCCTATCCCCTTGTAACTATCTTTTAACTTCGTTACTTCGTCTGATTATAATTCTAATTAATTTAATGAACTTGTTTGTATCGTGGAATTCTGTCTTCCCTCTATACTGAAGATCAGATGCCCGGAAACAGTCACCAACAAGAAACTATGGGAACAAACAAAACAAGAACCAATCGCTCAACAAATATGCAGGAGGAAGTGGAGATGGATTGGACACTCGCTGAGGAGGCCATTGGGTGAAATCGCGCGTCAGGCCCTCGAGTGGAACCTGAAAGGGAAGCGGCGAGTGGTTCGTCGGTGGAAGGGTGACATGGAGGAGATCGTGTGAAGAAGAGTTGAAACAGTATGGATTAACATGGATGCAGGTGAAAAGTACAGCAGAAGACAGAAACAAGTGGAGACGTGCAGTTGAAGCCCTGTGTTCCACTAGGAACCCAAGGGAACAATAATAACAATAATCGTGGAATTGTCACACAAATCCACGTAGTCATTCAGTTCTTCTTGGTCATCATTATTTAAAAAACATTTTTCTTGATTATGTAACGACATGTTGCTAATCTCTATGAATTAACTGATCTTGAATTCTGCATGAATTTTCACCCCTTTTTATTTGAAATTTAGTTATCTTGTTGCTAACAACTACCAGTTAAATGTTGTGATTACTTTTAGTGAAATGGAAGTCGATTTTGTCAACTCAGGGACCACCAAACTACTAGTACAACGTTCTATAAGACCCTTCCGAATACATCTGAAACCTTATGTAAGATTCTTAATAAAGCAGTAACTAAGGCAGCACTAAAATCTACACACTCAGTAAAGCACGTGCTGGGTAGACAGTAACTGCAAGGTTAACTGCATAGGTCCAATCAGTAGACTGGGGTTATTCAGTTTATTGGATGATAGGAATTTATTTATCTGAATGTAGAATGATTGATCCTACGAAGATAAAAATGACTTACAGAGAACCTCAGCAACCGCCGTGCATTGACACTATCACAATACAGTGGGAGAGAGTCACAGTTCTAAAAAGTAATATAGGTGAGTGGTAGGAGACGCTGACCACTGAATCTTTGTTCAACGAATCAACATCTCACACATACAATAGAAATGACTCAAAGCTGATACCAGATATGTAAAAAATATTACTACAAGCAAGGTCAAAGGATAGGAAATAACAGAGTCATATTAAACAAAGTTTTTAAGCTGTATTTGCGCTGTAATATAACTACGCGATCGATAAATTATGCTTGATAGCCATCGGTTAACAACAATGTAACATCGTCAAATTTCTGCTGTCTAAATTTATCAGCATTTCAAATTCCAGACTCGTCTGTGATTAAAACTTGTGGTCAAGTTGATAGTTGTCAGTTTGTAGTGATATCTAGGGCTCACGTTTCTACTATCTTGGGACTGGTCAGCTAAATGTATATGTGAGCATCTCAGTGGTTGATGGTGTTCCACTGAGACTGAAACTCATCATCCTTCAGTTTCGATGTCGAACTCTTATCTTTGTGGCTATTCATTCATGAGATTATATTATGTGATTTGATTGATGCTATCAATGTCATGAAGATAGGTAGCATAAATGTTAAACAACAGGTACTGATAATTGTTATAAGTAGTCTTGGTAGACATATTCATTATAATAAAGGTTTTCGTATTTCCCAATGAATGAAAAAGAGCAAAACGATATTGCTTTTACTGACGTTTCGCTATTTAATGCTAATAGCTTTATCAAAGTATTATTAAACCGGAATTTACAAAATCTCAGCATATATATAACAAAGAGTTAAGAGGTGAGAAAATAGCCTAAGGTCAAAATAACAATGATGATCCTTAAACCAAATAACAAAGGTAACAAAGGTACATCTGCTATGGTATCAAAACTTGATCATCGTTCCTCAGTATGAGGTCATTTTACGTTGTCAGATTGGCCAGTAGGTAAAGATAACAAAACCAGGTGTAGATTGTTGGATTTGACAAGTGTGTACAATTATAAAGGCAGCGTGTGTTTACATAGTGAACTTGCTTATCACATTCGTGTTGATTTTGTCATTTCATGGGGGAGGGTCGTGTTGTAATCACGTCAAATTCTGTTTCAGTCCATCATTTCTATTCAGACAATTTGGATTCCATTTGATATGAAGTGCTTCTGATGATATTAGACGTTCTTTGTGACCTCTGAAGTTTTTCTGGATGACTTCAATTTTGTGGCCTGATTCTACAGTGTGTAGACCCATGGCTGATGATTTTTCAAGTTTTTCCAGTTCAACTGGAATCCTCGATGGTCAAACAGATGCTCTACGATGTTCATTCATTCTGATTTTGATTTCTCGAGCTGTTTTTCCGATGTATATCGCATCACATTCCAAGCAAGCACTTTGTTTAATAAACAATTAGATAGAGAATCTTTAGGGATTTGGTCTTTTATATGAACAAGGTTGTTTCGTAGTGTGTCTGATGTTTTGAAGAAAACTCTGATGTCGAGATTATTGAGTACTCCTCTGATATCGTCTGACGTCTCTGCTCTATATGGAATGACGACTGTTGGGGTCCATGTTTTCGGAATGCGTTTTCGGCCATACTTAATATCTGTGTTGATTTTGTTGATGAAGTTCTTTTGGGTAGTTGTTTTGCCTGAGAGTTTCAGTAATGTTTGATATTTCTTCTTCTTCTTCTTTCTCATCCATTATCAGAGATTGCGCTCGTCTAAGAAGACTTGAAACAACTGAAATCTTTGCGCTGATGGGGTGTGATGATCCGAAGTCTGAATATTTGTTGGAGTGGGTTTTCTTCCTGAATACAGATATACTAAAATGTCCGTTTTCCCTCCTCTTAACTAGGCAGTCTAGAAATGGTCCACATAAGCCTAAAATTGGTATGAGTTGGTTGTTTAATGTTGGAAGGCTCTCCGATGATGCGCGTTGTCCGGGTCCAATTCCCACTCAGCTCACTTGATAACCTCGCTTAATTCACTGGCCAGAAAATGTAAGTAGGCTGGTTATGAGGCTAGAAGCCTCATCCTTTAACACCAGTTCCTCCGCTACTTAA
This sequence comes from Trichobilharzia szidati, assembly GCA_944472155.2. NCBI lineage: Eukaryota > Metazoa > Platyhelminthes > Trematoda > Strigeidida > Schistosomatidae > Trichobilharzia > Trichobilharzia szidati. The sequence goes on along the minus strand of OX235274.1, from coordinate 120,870,904 downwards.
ACTTCATAGGTCGATTCACTATGTTCCACTAGGAACATAACATTCCTACCAACTTAACACACCAACTCCTGACGATCTTTGAACACAGTAGACCAAAATTTTGTCATCCACTCGATAAGAAGCAGAATCAACTGAAAAATAAAACACATCTTGCAACAGTACTGTTGTTATTGATCCCTTGAGTTCCTAGTGAAGCATAGGGCTTCAATGTTGCAACAGTAGATCTTGAATATTCGGATCATTTAAACAAGTGTTAGTAACATTTTCAATTCACATAATTTAAAAATTTAGAAAGATTTTTCTATCACACTCCAGGTTTGAGACCTTTCGATGAATAGTGCTAATTCAATTTTTTCATACACCTTGTGTTTTTGTATATGACATGGATTACTTTTATTCCTTGAATGATTACTAATCGAATGTACATATATATATATATCTGCCTGTATTTCACAGCGTCACGCCATATACTACTCAAATAGTAGTCGTAGTAGTCTTCGACAGCCTTAATTTAGGACTCTTCATCAGTGCCTATCAGCATGCCTAAGAGATAAGGAGCTCAGGGTCTTAATGTCTCGAGAGAAGAAACTTGATCATTCAGCTAACAAGTATGAATTCTATGTCCCATGAATTCTAGTTTTCGTTTGTGTTCCGGTGTATAATTAAAATTTATCATTATCTCCGAAATATCGAAAATAAGAATAGATAGTCTTTCTAACAGTAGAGATATATTTCTGTGTATCTATATTACAAATTAGTAAGACATCAGTTACTGAAAGGACAGATGTTAGAGATATTAATTATTACAATTATTTAGGTGACAGATGCCCAAAGATAATTAATTATATGTGGATATATATATACATATATCTATATACAAAGCGTTGGATAGAAAGAAGAAGAGATCGCACTTTAAAGCCATAGAACAGTATGAGAACAAACCGGAGATCAGAGAACTAACTATATAGCATATCCCTTCAAACTCATCAAAACATCCTCCTCATCATCTGCATGATTATTTTCTTGAGATAAACTGAAATTTATTTACTTTTTCTTATCTAGAAATGTAAATAAAGTTATACTCTTCAAAAAGTTAGAGAAAAGATGTTGACGCTAATAATAATAATAATAACGATAAGGATGAAGATCAGATCTTATTTAGTCTCTCTCTGTCTCTCCATTTCAGTTAGTCAATTTGAATGACCAGTTCCGAGAGGGAGAAAAAAATCCTCCTTTTTCCTACGATTTCAATTTCCTACTTGAACAGTTGCATGGAATCAATGCTGATTATAATAGACGATAATTAAGAATGACTTTTATATCCTAGTTTGGAGATCTTCAGCAGTACACGCCCACCGGGATTCGAACCCAAGACCTTCTGGTTACAAGGTGAGCTAGCTCGTAGACCATTGAGCCACTGGGACCCGATCCAATTGGTCCTTGAATTCTAATTTCTGCCAATTTACGCACGACATAGCGCGACCATTTCGCAATGTCTTCTTCGATGAGTGAGGTACTGCCTCATTTGCAACCTACTGGTCACGGCTTCCCACTAGAACCCCAGGTTAACTGTCTGAATAGGGCCAGTCACTAGTGAGCAGGACGTAACAGCTGTCCAGTACTCCCTGCAGGTTTTCCAGTGGTTCTCTAACTGATGTCAACTCATGATGAAATCCTCCATGCAATCAAACAAAATCCCTACAAAACAAATACTTGAAAATAACTTTTATAAGAAAAAGACGTTGCCAGAGAAGAAAATGTTCTTTTCGACGATCCACATTTTCATAAGCTGCTTTACAATCGTAATTATATTTAACAAAGAATTCATTTAATCCGTCAGACACTGGAAAACTTTCTCCCAGCAAATATATTACATCATGTAAGGTGTAGTCTAGAAGAGGATAACTAATTAGAAATCAGAGAGGAAGGGGGCAGGGGTTGGTGTGTGACGTAATGGAAAGAAGATAAAGTGTTTTTATAAAATCTATATAATAATGCAGTGTTATTAGTAGACAATAATAGAATGATAATAAGCTAAGGATGATGAAAATAATAATTATAATAACACTAATAATACTAATAATGGTAAACTTACATAATAAAATGAAGTAAAATTATATTAAGAACGTTATTCTGGCCATAGTGGGGCAAGTGAATGTATGTAGTGCTTCTGAGTGCAGAGGTCCAATTTCAGACTTCGAATAGGCAGTGATCCAGCTACACATAGATGGCGTATTTGAAGTCCTTTCGTAACACATTCAGGGAATCTGTGAAGCACATTTGCCAGGGTCATAGGTTTTTAGAGTTGACAAGGTGTTCGACGATGCATCTGCTAGTATTCCTCTTTTCTTCTCTGGCCATCCAAGCTGAACAGTGTTCCAGTATACGTTTGCAGACTTGACATTGCGTACAGCCGATATACTTTTCTCCTTGCGAAAAAATAAACTGATAAATACACAATGAGGACCAGTCACATCACAATAATTACTAGTGTCCAATCAAAGTATCCACTATAGTTCTACAGGAGGTCAATCGTTAGCCCGAATAGCTCGGTAACAACGCCTCGGACTGTAGCACTAGGTGACGCGGGTTCGAATCTCAGAAGGAACATGAGTTCCTTCAAGGTTGCAGATATGCTTTGATGAGGAGTGCCAGCTAGCACGAAACCTAGGTCCAAGGCTTCCTGCCGATTGACTCCAACTATCTAATATCATCAACACAATGAGGTGGCTAAAAGTGGTATCTTATCCTTAAGGTTAGACTGCGTCTGTGGCACAGCGGTTAGGACCCTCGACGACCATGCACATGGTGTGGGGTTTGATCCCCGGCTGACGCACACCTGATATCAGTGGTCGGCCTGCTAAATTTGGGCTAATGATATTACATGCTGAAAATTCCATACTTGTACCAAAAATACAGTGTGAAATCAAGCTATAATAAAAATAAAAAATAAATACAAATAAACAAATCTTCTGCTGGAAAATGTGCTGCCTAAGCTGGCTACTTGTAATGTCTCCCCCAGACATTTAGAAATATGGTTTCTTACAATTTTCGCTTCTGTTTCACCTTTGAATTCCAGGTTTATGAAAAGAGTTTTCTAAGGAACAGTTGTGATTTTTGTCGTGGAGTCTTTTCCTTCATGCTTTTGTCAATGAATCTTGGTGGATTCCCGTTTTCTATTAGAGTTTCGCCTAAAAAATTTAATTCTTTCCCTATGGGGTATTCCGAACAGGTTTCTTTAATCCTTGTGCGTACCAGGTTTTACTTTGGGATCTATCGGACGAAGCTATGGAAGTTGATAAACTGTCCGGTCCATGTTAGCTTGTGATATATTACGATCTTCGGATCATGCAGTCCTGTCTTCTGGTAAGTCATACATCCAGGAATGGAAATGTCACGTTTGATTCACGTTCTAAGGTGAATTTTATTGATGGGCATGTCGCTTTGAAGGTTTTGAGGAGATAGTCTAAATCAAATTTTTCATCACAAATTATAAACGTATCACCTATGTATCCCTTGTATATAGGTGCAGTCGACTGAATAAACGATCGAGAATGTTGTTTTCGACATTCACCATGAAGCAGTCAGCTAACAGTGGAATGAGAGGAGATTCCAGAGCCACACCATCTTTCAGTACACAGAATTGTTCATTGAGTTTGGACTGGGTATTAAACGTTAGTCTGAGAAGTAGTTCCTTCAATTAGTTGGTGGGAATAGGGACTTCTAAGTTGTTGTTTCTAATTTAGTCACAGACAAATTATAGTGTCTTGGGTCAGGAGGATGCCTTTCAATAGAGAGGTGACGTCTAGTGAAAGCATTGGACTTTCAAACACGTTGATATCTTTCGCTGAATCGATGAAAATGAAACGAATCATCAAGGCTATACTTTGTCATATGCCTTCTTACCACTTCAAGGATATCTGCTAGACACTTCACTATCTGATGATATGTTCAGTTGATCATGTGTGTAATAGGTTGAAGTTGAACATCTCAATATACTGTTGAAATAATTGAACTGCATGGCTTTATTTGTCCACATACCTCCGATGTTATGACCGTATCTTCTTTCAGTTTCTTCAGTAATCTTGTATGGAGGTTTTCTGTTCATTCAGTTGTGTCTTTCTGGTTGGGCGGTTCGAAGAATCTGGTGTTGTGTGGTAGTATGTCTATTAATTTCCCAACACAGTAGGATCTGTTCATTGCCACAATCCTTTTGCCCCTATCGGGATGAATGAGGATTATCTCTTTATTTTCTTAAAGTTATCTAAGTTGTTTTCTGTGTTCCTTGATCACTAGATAACGATGGCTCGGTTGTACACGAATGTACTTGTAGCAGCTGTAGGGAATTGAAGCTTTGAATTGGTCCAGATCTTTTTCAGAAGTAGGTAACAAATTTATTTTTTTTTTTTTTTATTTTGATTTACAGCTTGATTCCATACCGTATTTTCAGTACAAGTGTGGAATTTTCAGCATGGATATCGGTAGCCCAAATTCAGGCCGACCATAGATATCGGGTGTGCGCCGGCAGGGGATCGAACCCCGGACCATGTCTGTGACAGTAAATTCTCGAACTGCACTTTGGTTTGTAATTCGTTGATTTAACTTGACACACGGCAAAATTTCGGACCAAGTGATAGGACTTGGATTTTGATAGGAGTGAGATGAAGATGCCAACAGTTAAAGACATATTTTTCCGGATTCTGTGGAAATGACGAGACAGCTTCAGATAGTTTCAGGCTTTTTTTGTTAATCGGGAAGAAATATCGTCGCAACGTTTTCGTATGACATTGGATACATAATCCTGAAACGTTTATTGTTCCTCATCAGATAGTTCGTAGAAGACATGGGTTCTTTGTGCTACGTTTCCTTCAAGTTCAGATAGGCATGAGTTGATGGCATCGATTATGATATCTTTTGATGTATCCTCCTTGTTCACCAATGTACCGTTAACGGCGACAGTGGATTTTATATGTGAGGAGATTACTAAACGAAACATAGACATCGGGATTTCTGTATCCACCTTGAAGGAACTTATTTTAAGATGTACAATGAATGTTCATTTCTTATTCAATAAGGAATATTACAGACAAATTGATGGTGTAGCTGTGGGTTCCTCATTAGGTCCAATCCTAGCTGATATTTTCCTCGCTAAATTAGAGAATGGACCACTGAAAGGAGTAATTAATGACTTGGATTTCTACTGTCGATATATGGATGATACATTTGTGGTTATGAAAGACGAGAATGATGCAATGAACATCCTTGACAAGTTTAATGATGCACATTCAGCAATAAACTTTACCATAGAGAAAGAAAGTAATGATAGTATCTCATTCCTAGACGTCTTCATGGCAAGGAAAGATGATGGCACACTAAGAAGGAGTGTGTATAGGAAACCTACAACAACAGGTGAGTACACTCATTTTTTGAGTTTTGTACTTTTGAAATATGAACGTAACCTGGTAAAGTGTCTGGTTCATAGAGCTAAGTTAATCTGTTCAGACGACTGCCTCAATGAGGAGCTTAAGATTATTATAGAATTACTTAGAAAAAAATGGTTATCCAGATAAATTCACTGAGAAAAATATGAATTCAGCACCAAGGAGAGTCAGTATGCCTACAGTTCCGAAGGAACCAATGTTCATAAAATTGCAGTTCCTCGGAGACAAAATCAGCGAAATCATAATACAGTGCCTGAAGAATGCAGTTAAAAGAGCTTACTTTGCAGCAGAGTTACCTTGTCCCTTCACAACCACCCCTATTCTACATTCGAGAAATAAGGATAAACTACCTAAATTCGCCTCTTGTATGTGTATCTACCAGTTTGACTGAAGCTGGGGAGCCAGCTACATTGGGCGTACAATTAGGCAGGTTCATCGTCGTATTTCCGAACATCATCCTGCAGTATGGTTAAGCAAGGGAAAAACAAGATCTATTCGTAGCTGGTTCTGTTTTAGCACACCTTGTTGATACTGAGCATAAGGTTGACTTTAATACTGCATTTAAAATTATTTATCGCATTCCAACTAATCTTAATTTTGCTCTACTGGTTCGTCTTCTACATACGACAGCTGAAGCAATCGGAATCCACCTGAAGAAGCCAAGCCTATGTGTTCAGAAGAAATTTGTACAGCCACTTTCCTTACTGTGGCCATAGTTACAAGAATGCATAAACAGGACTACGTCGCCCCCCTCCCCCTAAACCTATGAAAATTATAATTGTCCAAATTATTTTATTATTATTTTTTCTGACCACTTCATCTTTAATTACATGTTATCCCTGTAAAAATAATTTATTCTATCCATTTCTACCTTTTAAATGTTTACTGATTTTCTTTGTTAATTATCACCCGTCGCCTTGACATATTGACGCTGAGTAATTATTGTTAACAAACATATCAGTGCCACTTGTTTGGTAAACTGTTTTTTATTGCTTAACTTCGGTGATCGGACGAGAACCGGTGCTTTCAACGTGGTATGGTAGCCGACGTCTACTCCATGTAATAATATAAATTATGTCTAACAGTCACAATGTGCACTCAGGCACATATTGATTTAGGTTCCAAACTATTGCTACGAAATTTCTACTGAAGATGGAGAGGGAACATAGGGGAATAATGAATCATTTCCCGGGTAAAACAATAACCATTCATTTGATATTATTTTAATACTTGAAGATTCTACACAATGAGTAAATACCTTACACTCAGAAACTCACTGAGAATTTTGTATTCTGTATAAACTCATTCTTCAGAATAAAGCTATGATTATTACATTGTTATTGCCTTGGGTTCCAAGTAGAACGTAGGTCTTCAACGACACATCTCCACTTTGTTCTACTTTCTGTAGTCCTCTTCCGCTGGACCCACGATTGCCCATAACCTCTCATCTTCTTCTCTCAGGATCGTCTCCATGTCGCCGTTGCACCAACGACCCACTTGTCGCTTCCCATCCGGATTCCACTCGAGGGATGGCCTACACTGCGCACAATGTCATTCGATGGCCTCCTCAGTGGTGTATGCCCAATCCATCTCCACTTTCTCCTACATATTTGCTGAGCAATCGGCTCTTTACTGGTTCGTCACCAGCCAGCCAGAGTTTCTTGTGACTAATTCTTTCTGGCCACTTGAACTCCATTATGGAGCCAGTCAGCGAAGTGGAAGCTTTCAATAAAATTCTGTAACTTGCTGGAAATCCATTTCCTGAAACGTAATGGAAGTTTGTGATCATCATAAAAGTACTGACTTCACACTTACTTCGAAAATCTGAATCTTGTTGTTAGTGTTGGCCCAGTCAGTGCAGAAGATTTCCAAACTGATTTCAGCAGACTGACGAAGTTGCATCTCTCCTTTCTGATCCCAACTGGCAGGCTCTGATATCTTCATCCATTCCACTTGTGGTTGAAACCATGAAGGAGGTAACCTCTGTTATTTCCCTCCCATTGATGCTGATTGGTGCTGATTGTTGTTGTTGCTATTGCTGTTGGTGCTTGGGTATCTCCATAACCTCCGTCTTCTCTCTGTTCACCTGGAGTCCTGTCTCCACTGCTACTTCTTCAGTTAGTTTGCTGCTTTCCCCTTCAAATATTTGAGTTTGTGTGACACTAAACATAAGTCATTGGTGAGATTCAGATCTCTGTGTAGAGTTTTCTTATCTGTCAGTGCAGCGTATTCCTGCCTTCTCACTGCCAACGCACAGTCTTTGACATAATCCAATCAACTACAATGAGGATATCATCGTTTGTGATAATAGGCAGGTAGCCTTGTCTTACTCCTGTATTCACTCTCAAAGCCTCTGCTGAGGTTTCTGTTGTGTATCACCTGACACTTGACAACCAAACAACCATTCAACCGACCAACCAACAATAACAACGACAAGCACCAGTCACTATCAACAGAATATATTTGAATACGGTTGCTTCTTTTACTTATCTGGGTATCGTCGTTTCAACTACAGGCTGCGGCACAGCTGAGGATGTCAAAAATGGGATCGAAGAGAGACCTCTATTACTCTTGAATAAGTTTGGAATTCTTCTTCACTCAGCATAGAGAACGCAATTCAGGTTTCCAATTCTAATATCAAGTCAGTCAGTGCTTCAATATGATTTAGAAACCTGGCGCATCGCCGAGAGCATTTGAAACGGGCTGCTTCAGATTTCCATCAACAGCTTCCTTCTTTCCACACAGAAGATCAGATGGCTGGACGGAAAGATTGAGTATTAGGAAAGTCTGGAGACTATTTAACTAAGTGCTTATCATAAAAAAAATGCCAAAGTTAATAGAGGTGGATTGAACACACGCTGTGAAGACCACTGAGGGACATCGCGTGTCAGACCATCGCTGTTGAAGCCTTATGTTTCCCTGGAAGCCTAAGGGAGGTTTTTTAGTGGTAGTTCATGCTTTGACATTCAATATCCGGTCAACCTAAAGAATATTGACCATGGAATGCAAGTGCAGTAATGATCTTGAATGCGTACTATTAGTTGGATTATAGAGTCAGTATGGACGCTGTGTAAGAAGTGATAGGCGGATTTCATCCTGATCTCGTTTCTAAGTACTGTGTGGACAGTGCATTGTTCGCACGTTAGGGTTAGGATTAGGACTAGGGGTTAAGCTAAGGGTGAGGTGTAGGGTTTCTCATTATTATTATAAGAAGACGCAATTTGTCTGAGTCGTGTAGTGTATTTGCGCAACATTTTTCGAACAGTCTAATCTCACATGGACTTGTCATGTGAATATATATGAAATTAATAAAGAGTTAAGAGGTAAGAGACTAAGGTCAAGTTAAAAGGATACATTGAAGGTCAAAATGACAATGTAGATCACTTAACCGAATAAGAGAGGTAATAGTACATCTGCCCTGGTATCGAAGTGACAAGGTTTACCAAGGAAGGTTATGAGTGTGATGATGAATTGTTGCTTTGAAAGCGTAAAGGTAGTTTTAACTTCCTAATCGCCAGCTGGGGCTTCCACAAAATTTAGAATAGTCCCTCCCCAAAACACGTTCTATAGATATGTTTAAAAGATGTGTAAACGTCAGTTTTATGTCCTGTCTCCAAAATATGTTTGCCAACAGAGGAGCGATAGGTCGCCTGTTCTCATTGTTAATGGGTTCTGGGGATTCTACTTGCTTCTGAAGCCATTTAGGATTATGCCGTAGTTTAAACCACTTTTGTGCGCTCAAAGCAACAATTCGTCATCACAATAAACCTTATTTGGTAAACTTTTTATTTTAATACCAGAGTAGATGTGGTATTACCTCTCTTATCTGATTTAGTGATCTTTATTGTTATTTTGACCTTCCATGTGTCCTTTTAACTTGACCTAAGTAGTCTATTTTCTCACCTCTTAACTCTTTTTCATTTTAACATAAATATATTCCTTTGACTGATCCGTGTATGATCAGATTGTTCGAAATGTGTTACGCAAATACATTACACACTGGGGTTCCAACCCAGGACACTCTGATTATGAGGCGACCTAGTATTGGTTTTGTAAGGATTTTGTTTGATTGTTTGGAGGATTTCATTTTGAGGTGACATCCGTTAAAGAACCATTGGAAAAATTGAGAGTCGTTTAGACCTAGTTTGGGACTTTTCATCAGTAGGCTCCTCCAATCAGTAAAACAAAAATCCCCATCAAATCAATACTTGAAAATTAATCTGATACTAACTAGCGACTGGCCCTATTCAATCAGTTACATTGGGCTTCTAGTGAGAAGCCGTGACCACTAGGCTGCAGCAGGTTGAAGGTGAAGCAGTAACTCATCAAAGAAGACATTGCGAAGTGGTCGCTCTATGTCATTCCAATGACAAGTCCGTGTGTGATCAGATTGTTCGAAATGTGTTGCTCAAATACACATTCCACGATTCAGACAAATTACGTGTTCTTATTGCTTTGTCTAAATTCATAAAGCGAGCGAATTGTTCTACATTATTATCATGTTAATTTTCCTCGTAAATAAACCACTTTCTGATGTAGAATGCACATCAGGTTCTGGTATTCATTGAAGGTCACTGGTGTGTTCTCACTCTGTTGTCGCTATTTTTCATGTTTGCCCAATATCCTTCAAATTGTTTATCCCCCTCCTCCCCCTACTACTACTACTACTGTAACAACAGAAGACGAGGGCCAGGTAACAGATCGTTTATTTCGGAAAATCAACACGTATTTATAGATTTTTACGTACATTATTGTAGGTTAATGTTAGTAGAAAATACAGTCTGTTGATTGGTTGTTTCTCACGCAAAGCTAACCTTGCATCTCTTGTGCCTGTGTCAGTTCATCTATATGTTAACTTTATCCGCCTGTCCACCTTGACCTTTGACCTCAATTACTGTCAACCAATTTGGCTAGCGACCATCTCTCACCACACTACTACTGAGCACAGAAAAAGATTGCTTACATAGGCTGGACAGTTAGGCGTGTTTATCTTCGGATATCCTAACACCATCCTGCACACTGATTAAGTAAGTGACAAACAAAATCTATTCATAGCTCTCTTCTATCTCATCTCGTGGATACAGAACGCAGGATTGATGTTGAAGTGGCTTTTAAAATCATCTACCTTATACCAACTAGTCTTAATTATACCTGAAGAGTTGGTCTATTACACATATTGCTGATACTGTTAGGATATATATTAAGAAACCTAACTTGTGTATACAAAAGAAGTTGGTTGGTTCAGACACTTTGCCTACCTTGGCTATCAATCAAGGTTTTAATGATCCTCAAATTGTTGTGGAAATTTCCTTAGTTTTTATTTGATATTCCATTGAAAAAAAACTACAGACCATCAACAGCTGTCTACGCTCAACACTATTCAAGATCAGATAGCCAGAAAAGGTCGGCAACAGGGAGGGATCTCTGTGAGCGAACCAGTTTAGAATAAATCAATTTTGCAACAAATATGCAGGAAGAAATTCAGGTGGATTGGCCATACTCTAAGAAAACAAACCATCAAGTGAGTGACATCATACGCCAGTCCATCGCTCAAGTGCAACCCAAACGGTAAGCGGCAAGTTGGTCGTCACTACGAGAGTGACATGGAGGAGGTCATGTGAAGAGGAAATGAAAGCATGTGGGCAGACGTGGAGCCAGATGAAAACGTTGGTAGAGGACCGAGCTCAACTCAGATGTGAGGCTGAAGCCTAGTGTCTCTCTAGGAACTAATGGAGACAATAATAATTCCATTGATCTTACTTAACAAATCGATAATATTTAAAAAACACCAATAATGTTTATGATGATTATTCTTGAATATTCTATGCATATAAAGATACATGTGAGGACAGGAGTAAGATAAAGCTGCTTACTATCGCCAATGATTTTCCTGATTGCAGTAGACTGGATAATGCGACAAACAGCGGGCAATGAGGAAACAGGCATAAAATGGACTCACACAAAAAACTTGGAGGATCTGGACTTCGCCGATGATATATGTCTGATTTCCCACAAACTGGAAGATATGCAAGCCAAAAGCAACAAGTTGGCAGAAGAAGCATCAAAGATAGGACTTCAGGTGAACATAGAGAAAACAGGGGTGATGAAGATTCCTGAGCAACACCACCAACAGCAACAACAACAACAGACTACAATCAGCATAAATGGGAGGAACCTGAAAGAAACAACATCCTTTACCTGCCGACCTGGGAAGCATCAGTTCAACTACAGGTGGAACTGACGAGGATATCAAACCAAGAATCGGAAAAGCAAGACAAACTTTCACTACTCTCAAGTCTGTGTGGAGTTCAACAGCACTCAGCATCAAAACGAAGATAAGATCCGGATTTTCAACTCCAGTGTGAATTCAGTGCTACTATACGATCAGAGACTTGCACTGCGCGTCATAAAGAGCATCTCAAACAAGCTACAGACTTTCATCAACAGTTGTCTTCGCTCAATACTCAAGATCAGATGGCCAGTCAGAAAAGATCAGCAACAGAGATCTCTGGAAGCGAACCAACACAGCAGGAACCGATTGTGAAACAAATAGGCAGGAAGAAATGGAGATGGATTGGGTGGCCATACTCTGAGGAAACCATCAAGTGACATCACTAGACAAGCCATTGCTCGAGTGGAACCCGAAAGGGAAGCGGCGAGTTGGTCGTCAATGCGAGGGTGACTTGGAGGAGGTCATGTGAAGAGAAGATGAAAGCATGTGGGCAGACTTGGAGCTAGGTGAAGACTCTAGCAGAGAACCGAACGCAATGGAGACGCACGGCTGAAGCCGTATGTTCCTCTAGGAATTAAAGGATACAATAATAATAATAATAAAGATACATAAATAATTGTAGAGCTAGAAGAGAAAATTCTTAAAAAGGATATTCTTTGCTCATTTTTTTCTAAAATTGTCTTTGTTTCATAGCTTTAAAAGATATCTACACATTTATTGAATATACAGAAAAATTAAAAAAAACTTGATTACATCACTGAACAATTATTACACCCCATTGATCATCATTGGGATAAGAAAGACAATAGAGAATAAAAACAAAATATATGCCGCTAAAGATACACAAAACTATAAGAAATACACCTCTTCACACCCCACCCCCGCTACCACCAACACAGCTCAAACGTGGAGGGACAAGTAATTACGTCATAGACACCGACAAAGACAGAGATAAATTATGCCTAAATGCGTCATAGTTTCCAATGACTGCTGGAGCAATAGATGGAAAATGCAACTAAATAAACAACCATGATAAAGAGAATGAACGGATGGTGATTAGGAAATGTGTTAAAATAAACCCAAAGTATATTTATTGAGTTCAATGCATGTAGGTTATATTAGATAACACGTTCCTACTGGTTTTTTTCCTGATGTGTTTTTGTCGGCAACAGTAAAACAAACTCAGAGTTTCTTTGAAGTGGAATGTACACGTATGTAGAAAAATATTTTTTTCCTTTGTTGGGTCAGATGAGAAAAATAAGGTTTAGAAAACTTTCGCGATCATCTGAGCTCATTTTCTGTTTTCTTTTGTGTGTTTTCGGAGCAAAATAGTCTCAGTGGCAGATGTTTTATTGTCTTTCTAGGTAATCTTATCAGTACTAACCTCTGAAATACCTTATAAATGAAGGAAGCCATCATTCTTTATGACTCTAACTATTGGCCTACTGTTAGCAAGAATTTTATTGCCACTGTATCCGCCTACGTTAGTGTGAATTGTCTCGTTGATCGGAGCGACAAAAGACGAATAATAACTGAGATTATCTAAAACGTTTGGCACTAAAATCAATTTGTAACTGAAGGATATGTGAAGTTAGATGAAATTTGCCAATTAATAAATATTAGTTGGCATAATCCTTACCATCATCCATCTGAGCTATGAAACTGATGGTGATAGAAAGACTAATTGTATCCCTCATATGTTGTAATTAAGGACTTAGTGTTTGGCAGTTAATCTCGCCTATTTTATTATCTTCTTATAGACGATTCTAAGCCTGGTTAAAGCGCAAAGGTTGATGTAGAGCTAGCGACCCTACCAAGAAAAATGAATCCAGGCGATACAGAAATTTCAGACCACAACAAAAGTATAAGAAACAAACTTATTCTCCCACAGCAGGTAGAATGGATGTCAACTATCGGAATAGTCAACTGGTGAGTAGATAATCTACTCAGGTCTGGCCACCCAGACGACAACCACGAGAACACTGAGGCGGTGAGTGGCTGTCCTGATGTCACCAGTGGAAGTCAAAGATCTCATATAGTGAGAACCAACCTCCTCCTCCAGTATAATGACAGGAAAGGAAGGAAAGCAGGTTGCAGTTATCCAATGCTACGCACAGGGATTCAAACAACGTGGAACCGGAGAAGGAGGGAGATATCTATAGACGACTGCAAATAGTGATGGACAACATCCCGAATGGCGACATCCAAATCCTTCTGGGCGATATGAATGCAAGCCGAGCTGGGAGCAGATAATATAGGGGGAGGATTTATTATGGGTTGAGAGGCTCCGGGTGAAATGAATGCAATCAGTGAACTCTTCACAGACTTCTGAGCCTCCTTTGATTGTCTGATCGGAGGCAGCGTGTACAGACACAAGGATATACACGAGGCCAGTGACACAGATTTCTCAGAAAGACTCCATCTCATTGCTGGTCAGGAAAGTGGAGACTCAGCCTGCTAGACACGGAATAGTGGAGGGGAGTAGATGTGGGCTCAGAGCATTATCTAGTTCAAAAACCCCCAAGGTCAAGCCGAAAACCTTCAAAACAACTGGAAACATGCCACAATTCAAGTTAAACACTCAGAAACTGAAGGACGAAACTACGAAAGATATCTTCCCTGCAACTGTCAGGGAAAAGTACAAAACGTTTGGTGGCCTCACAGAGGAAGCTTATGTGAAGGAACACTTGAACTCAGTGAATGTGATGTTCAAGGAAACGTGTGCAACCGTTTTAGGAAGAAGGAAAATAAAGGGGAAGCGACCACCCTCTATGGATACCTGTACGCTAATATAGGAAAGAGGGAAAGTGAATTAGGAGATAAACCTGTGCGAAGACTGTCCAAAGAGATAGAAAATGAGTTCAGTGTGTGGTGAGAGCTGACCGCTAGCCAAAGTTGGTAGACAGTAATTGACGTCAATGTTTATGTCCCCAATATTGGTAGTGAGAAAATGAGAACAAAGGCTTTGCGTAGGCGGATAAAGTTAGCATATGGATGATCTGACACAGCCACAAAGAGATGCAAGGTTAACTTTCTGTGAGAAACAACCAATCAAAAAAACTGTACTTTCTACTAACAATAATCTACAAGAATGTACATTAAAATCTATAAATATGTGTTGATTTTCCTTAATAAACGATCTGTTGCCTGTCCCTTGTCTTCTGTTGTTACAGGTGTACATCGCACTGAGTAAATGAGTGAAGAAGAGTTGTAGGAAAGACAAAGGACGATTCTATGACACACTCGCAACTGAAGCAGAACAGTCAGGCAATAGGCAAAAGATAATTCAGATAACAAGGTATCTGTGCTGGAAGAGATTAGTAGAGATGAAACCTATAAAACATTATCAAGGGAACGTAATTACCAAGGACGAGAGACAAATGAAACAATGGGTTCATCAGTTCAAAGGATTCTTGAATCAGCCATCACCTGAAACACGTCGAGAAATGCCAACACCACCAAAACCACACAGGGAGATGCCAGTGGACAGAATCCCCCAACGAAAGCACCAATCTCGAATGCCATTAAGCTACTGGGAGGTAGCTGGGAAGGCTGCAGTATTATTGATCTAAGTATAAAACTTGGGCACTGTGGTAGAGTATAATTCCATTATGGATAAGATTTTATTTTGATAAATCACACAGTGTCATACAGTAATACTAACTGTAATATTAACAGTTAATACTACTGCATAACACTGTGTGATTTATCAAAGTAAAATCTTATCCATAATTGAGCTGCAGTATTAGATGGAATTCCTCGTGAAGCGCTAAAGTCAGACCCAGAGATCCTAGCGGATATGTTCACGTCACTATTACAAAACACTTGGAAGGTAGGAAAGGTGTCTACTGATTGCAAGAAAAGTATCCAAGAAGAAGAGCGACTCACGTCTCACTCTGCAAGAACTGGTGTGAAGTCGTGCTCTTGTCCACGTCAAGTGAAATACTAAGTCACATAATCCTGAAGAGAATAAAAGATTCACTGAATGTGGAACTTTGACACACACCGAAACAAGCTGGATTCACGAAAGGCAAATCACGTGCAGATTAAATTGCAACTCTACGCATCATCATCGGACAAAGCATAGAATGGCAATCAAACCTGTACCTCAAATTCATCGATTTTGAAAAGGCCTTTGGTAGCATTGACTGACAGGTAATTTGCAAACTACTTCAACAATACGGCGTGCAGTGACGAAGTCTTTATCAACCTCATTCAGCAGCTGCTTATATGACTGTGCCACGTGTCAGGTGATCCACAACGGAAAACTCAGAGAGGCATTCGAATTGAATAAATCAGTAGGACAAAACAGAATACCTTTTATCACCGATGACATTCCCAACTATGGTGGACTGGAACATGAAACTGACAGTGCGTTGGAGCAATAAGACACAATTACATTGTGCCGATAAGAAGACTCTGGAAGATCTGGATTTCTTACACGACTTATTTCTAATGTCACAGAAGTTCGAAGACTTACACGTGGAAACCAACCAGCTTGAACAAGAGGATTGCAGCGAAGATCTGACGTCGACTGAACATAGAGAAGACGGAGATGGTGAGAGTAACCAACCACCAACAGCAAACACCTATCACTGTCAAAGGGAGAAATTTGAACGAGGTAACTTTCTCCACTTATCTAGGCAGCATCTTTTCAACTACAGGCTACGGTATTAATGAGAATATCAAAACAGGAATCTGTAAGGGAAGGTAGACCGTCATCACGAAGCAGAGACAAGATGGTTTGGATTTTCAGCATCAGTTGTAAGTCAGTTACATTAAATGAAGTCAGTTAGCGCTCATACGTGAGTCAGAAACATGGTGTGTGAGTCACGATTGTCATTTGAAATAAGCTGTTTCAGAATTATATCAGCATCTTCCTTCGCTGGTCGAATGCTGAAGAACAGACGTTGATAAGAAAGCATTAGCAAGAAGAAACTATAGGGACAAACCAATGAGGAACCTATTGCCCCACACATATATGGCGAAGAAATTGGAGATGGATTCGACACAGGATAAGAATATCACTGAATGACATCGCGCCCCAGGCCACCACTTGAGTGAAATCTGAATCGGAAACGGCTAATTTGGTATATGGCTGAGGGTCACATGCAGGGGATCATGTGAGAAAGAAATGAGAGACTATGAAAAATTGTGGGGCCAACTCAAGAGTATCGTGAAGGATAGTATGAAGTTGAGATGTGCTGTTGAAACCCCGCATGTTCCACTCGGAACCTAAAGGAACAAATCAAATAAAATTCACCATATGCAGAAAGAAATGGAGATGGATTGCAAAAACAGTGACGAGACATTCGAGTGATACCAAGTGGCGTCCAAGCCATCGACCTGAAGGAACACCAATGGGAATTGACGGGTAAAGCGTGAAATCGAGGATTACAATAATGCAGAGAGATTATATGGAGAGGAATGAAAGCTTATGGCAACCATGAAGCATGTTGTAAGCGATTGAAAACAGCCGAGTGGAATGGAGATGTGACACTGTTAGAAGTATCCCCAAGGTAGACTCATCTGTCATTAACTTCACAAGAGACTATGACTTTGTATTTTAATTTAATTGGAATATTATATTTACGGGTTGGTCACAGATTGATATAGGTTAGAGAACCATTGATAACCAGCACTGGATACTGGACAGCTGTTTCTTCCGAGTCTGGGAATCACTGACAGTACTCACCCACCACAGGCGGTCCGAACCCAGGACCTTCCGGTTACAAGGCAAGCTAGTTTACCATTCAGCCACTGGGAACCGATTCAGTGGTCAGCCCATGAATTCTAACTTCCACCACTTCGTGATTTAGCGCAACCCCAACCAATGTCGTCGGTGGGACATCCATCCTCACACGTGGATGGATGGACCTCACTGATCACGACTTCTCACTAGAACTACAGGAAACTCCGTCCTGTTGCAAGTCATTAGGGAGCATCAGATTAATTTGCAATAGTTGGTTTACAAGCATTAGATTTGTTTTTACGAGTTGAGCAGGGATTGATATTAGTTACAGAACCATGTGTAGTATATGTATGATCCAAAAGATAGAACTGCAATACCGCGTATGTATATGTAAAGCTTTTAAAAACGATACACAGAAATTTAGAGTAGAACCACCAAGGTATTATATTTAATTCATGTGCATTCAGCACTTTCATTACTGTAAAGGTTTTATATAACACTGGCACTTGGATCTACCACAGTATAAATGAATGAACTTTGTTTTTCTGTTAATAAGTGAAGTTAAACAGTTCGGTTGTAGTCTACTCATAATAGGCCAATAAACCTAAGGTACTTAGAGGTTCAGTTAATCATCAGAGTGAAATTGAATGAAAAGTATAAAAGTTATGGAAGTTAAAAATGTATATATTATTATTGTTCCCTTGGGTTCCTAGTGGAATATAGAGCTTCAACTGCACGTCTTCACTTGCTTCTGTCTTGTGCAGTACTTTTTACTTGCATCCATGTTAGTCCATACTGTTTCAACTCTTCTTCACACGATCTCCTCCATGTCACCCTTGAACGTCCCACTCGCCGCTTCCCTTTCGAGTTCCACTCGAGCGTTGGCTTGACGCGCGATGTCACCCAGTGGTCTCCTCAGCGAGTGTCCAATTCATGTCCACTTTTTCCTGCATATTTGTTGAGCGATTGGTTCTTGTTTTGTTTCTTCCCGACCATCTGATCTTGAGTATAGAACGAAGACAGCTGTTGATAAAGGTCTGCAACCTGTTGGAAAAAATGTTGTATAAGGTTATCTTAATATATTTGTAAAACTTGGACACCGGGATAGTATGTGATTTCCTATTAATGTGGTTTTTAGTAATCACTCACAGTGTATGAAACAGTATTATTATTTACTGGATGAAACAGTTTTGAACACAATTTATTATTGTTTATAACCGTATAAATTATGATCACTTATTCAAATTTACTATACATATAATTAATAATAATAGTGACAGTGATAATAATGGTAATAACAGTGACGAAATGCATGTCAGACATGCACGGAATAATGGCAACACCAACAGTAAGGAATTTTAATCATCTGTGGTACTTCCAAACAAAGAAGGAACCTCGGAAACACCATACAGAGAATTCTTAATAATGCAGAAATAAAGGTGACCGGTATTCAGACCACCCACAGACTCAATTAGAAACAAGCTTTGTCGGTTAAAGGATCCTGCCAGTGAAGCCAATTAAACAAAACAATTTAGTTTATCTAATACTCTACTGGACTGATTGTCAGGTCAAATAAATCGGTCAGAGTAGTAGAACAGGGTTAGTCAGTCAGACTAGCCGAGCACGAAAACATAGCAGCAAAATCTAGATTAGTTGACTCGAATAAGATAAGAAATCTAGAGAATAGTTTATTTATAGCATTCACTACATGCAGCCACACACAACCATTCAATAGGATGGGATGGGATATGATGACAGTTTTAAAATCTAATGCAAGGGCAGGGTGGAGGGAGACATTGATAAGGAAGCCTTATTCATCACTGAATCAACTGCAGATGCGTGTTATAGGAGTGATTCAACACCTATCCACCCAGACTCTTAGAAAACTCTACTACCCCTACGACAAATAGAAAAGAATAAAGGTAGCCATAAGAAGGGAAGTTTCGAAGTTGTGTAGTTATAATTGGTGATACGATTATGAACAACAATAGATTGTGTTCAAAACCGTGTAATCCAGTAAATAATAATACTGTTTCACACTGTGTGTGTGATATATCGAATAAACAAATTAATATGGAATTGTATAAGGTCATATTTTCAGTTGCTACTGAATACATAATTATTTGACAACGTAGAATCTACAACATGTTGCGCTAAAGATGAATTTTTCAGAAGACTGAAATGATGTTATTAGTAAGAATAATTTTACTAGAATTTGGGTTCGATATTAAGATAGAATAAGCGAATAGATTTATTGAACATGGAGGTGCTTGCCAATACATGGCCTAATAGACTGTCCATTGCTACATCATCAAATTCCAGTAGCACATCCATGGTAAACATTAGAAGTAGGCGTTTAAATTTCGGCACAGGTAAAAGTGTGACAGTCGAAGACAAAAGACTTGGTGAAAGAATGTTTGCTTAGAATTCGATATCTCTATATAGAAATCGTCATTTGCACAGATCTTCGGTGATGTGCTACTGCTACCCTTTGATTGTTTTTCTTTGTCTTCTTTTTGTGTCAGCCATGTTTTGCCGCAATCCGCTGGTTCATTTGCTCTATTTTTGATGTCAGCTTTATTTTTACATACTACTGGTAAACCTTGTCAGTAGCACCCCTCCCCAGAAGTTCAGAAAATTGGGAGGATTAAGAGTTACAGAAAAGTGTTTGATTTACTAGATGAATTGATTAGGAGAGAAGAAACTGTAAGGTAACGAATCACTGTTTCAAGCAGATTTATTAATTAACCCAAGTTTTTCATACTTATCTTTTGCTAGTTTGGGACTCTTTAGCAGTGAGAACCCACCATAGGGGGTTAGAACATAGGACGTTTCGGTTACAAGGCGAGCTCGTGGATCATTCAGCCACTGGTACGGAATTCAGTGGGTTGTCAAATGTAAATTCTGCCGATTCGCAGTATATGTAAATATGTATATGTTGCAACGGCCAGCCAATGTCTTCACACCCAACTTGGTGAACCTCAGTGGTCATGAGTTCATCCTGTCGTGAGTCGTTAATGAGAATTAGACCACTGAAAATCATGAGCCTGTGTTCGATTCCTGGTGTAGTCACGTGTGCGTACCATTGAAGACTCCCAAACAACGGCCGTTAAGCTGTCCAGTACTAGCTGGTTTTCAGTGGCTTTCCTACATATATCTGTCTGTGATTATTCTTGATACAACTCCATATAAAATCAATACTTGGAAATTATTACTATTATTCAAGTGTTGCTTTACAGGAATTTGATTGGTCACAGGATTTCATCATGAGGTGATATCGATTAAAGATAGTTAGATGATTGGTTAAATGATGATGTCCTGTAACCAATCAAATTCCTGCGAATCAATACTTGAATATCATTTTGATGTTGTTGTGTTCTCTGAGCTGGAGAGCTAATTTGCGAAGCTTTCATCACCCTACTGGGTGACATCTTCAGCGCATACTTCAATTTGAAGTGAGCTTTTAGATTTCTCCACGAGTTTATTAATCATCTTTCCCGACGACCTTGGACGTCATTGGTTGTTTTTGTGTGTTTTGACACCTTCTAGGCTACTTGTATTGGAATTGATTGTTTCCCTGACTTGAACTTTGACCCATTGTGTGTGAGATTTCCTCCTTATCGGTTGATAAATTTTGTCTATCTCGATGGGTCTATTGATTGATGATTCACTGGAATGCCACGCTTCTAAAAATTCTCTAGCATTCTTGGTGTTTCCTCTGTCTAATATTTGAACGTTGTCTCAGTCGAATTGATGTCCGTGGTTGTCTGTATGTAGTGATATGAGGGAGTGGATATCATGTCTCTTGACAGCTAGCTTATGTTCGTGGATACGAAGACGAAGAGGACGTCCACTTTGGCCAATGTAGTGATTGTATCAACTGCGAAAAACATTACATTGGCCAAAGTGGACGTCCTCTTCGTCTTCGTATCCACGAACATAAGCTAGCTGTCAAGAGACATGATATCCACTCCCTCATATCACTACATACAGACAACCACGGACATCAATTCGACTGAGACAACGTTCAAATATTAGACAGAGGAAACACCAAGAATGCTAGAGAATTTTTAGAAGCGTGGCATTCCAGTGAATCATCAATCAATAGACCCATCGAGATAGACAAAATTTATCAACCGATAAGGAGGAAATCTCACACACAATGGGTCAAAGTTCAAGTCAGGGAAACAATCAATTCCAATACAAGTAGCCTAGAAGGTGTCAAAACACACAAAAACAACCAATGACGTCCAAGGTCGTCGGGAAAGATGATTAATAAACTCGTGGAGAAATCTAAAAGCTCACTTCAAATTGAAGTATGCGCTGAAGATGTCACCCAGTAGGGTGATGAAAGCTTCGCAAATTAGCTCTCCAGCTCAGAGAACACAACAACATCAAAATTATCCACCTGAGCTACAAATCTTCTCTATCATATCTACTTGAATATCAATCTGATGCCTACTGGAAACTGGTCCGATTTACCTAAGTGGGAAGTCATAACCAGTGGGTTAAAGCAGGTCGAGCGTGAGGAGAAATACTCTCCAGCGATGACAATGGCTAATGGCAATCACTAAGTTTCATGATTTGGCAATGGACTGGGTCCGAATGGCTTAATGGCTTACGGGTTCGCCTTGTAATCGGACGGTTCTTTATTCCAATCCTCTGTGTTGGGTGCATGCTGATGCTGAGTCCCAAACTAGGACGAAACAACTGGTTTTCAATGATTCTCTAACTGACTTCATCAATCCATAATCAAACTTGAGGAAAACAAAAACAAATCAAAGCCCTACAAACGCATTCTTGAAAATCATTCTATGTTCATGTCTGTATAACCTCTTCAGGAAAAGTACACTCACTCATCAACGCACATAAAGGGATACACCTACACACACAAAACACATACGAAACACACACAAGCACACGCAAAGTGAGACATAGAGGTGACTTTTCATCTATTTTCATCAGTTCTCTTTTTTCCCGTTTCTTTTCATAAGAGAGAAGATGATTGACATTTATGCAAGTTTCGCCTTTATTTTCTTTGTGTTATTTTTTTTATAGGAAAAGCTCATTTTATTCAAACAATTTAGGAGAACAAAAAAGATGATGCGTTATCAGGCATTTTTTCTCAACTGTAACCTAATCCCCATTCTATCCTAGAAAGAGGATACAGAGATACTGTGTGAAACTTATTAATAATAAAAAACAGGAATGTTTGTGTAGTGTGATGAATAATTGCACTACTGGGGGAAATAAAGTGGGACAGAAAAGTGAAATCACGCGTCATCGAATGTATTTTTACAGTAGATAGTAATACTAGAATTTAAATTGGATACGGAAACGCCGTGGGTAGCTTTACTGAAGGTTGAATACAACTGTTCTCTGTGCAGGTTAACGTGTAAACTCTACCTGACAAAAGATACACATAAACGTGGTCTACATGAACGGATTCGCTGACACTATGCTTGTAGCATAGACGTCAGTGAAATAGAAACTAAGTCAAGTATTGGATACCTTGAAATAGTTCTATCCTCTCGCTTTTCCTAGTTGGTCTTCCCATGTGTAATGGATTATTACTAACAACTTATATGGTTGATTGTATAAGATCTGGCAGCAAAGGTTATTTGTCCAAATTTATGCAAAAGTTTCAAACTCAGCTACCATTGGCTTTGGGTTTGAGGCTGTATTGTTAATGGTATGTAATTGACAGAAAATAATAAAAATTGGTTTGTTCATACAATTGTTTCCTTTGGTCAACTTAAACAAGACAAGAAGAACATATTACTAATTAATATTATTCGCCTTTGGCTCCAGATGGAACACAGGACTTCAAAAACACATCTCAGCTTTATACTAATTGGTACTGTCCTCTTCATCTGGGTCTACGATTCCCCATAATCTCTCGTATCCTCCTCTCCACACAATCTCCCCTATGTCATCTTAGGATGACCCACTTGTCGCTTCCTACTGAGGTTCCACTCGAGAGTCTGAAGCGCGATATCCTTGGGCGGCTTCGTCAGTATGCGTCTTGTCCATCTCCACTTTCTCCTACATATTTCATGAGGAACTCGTCGCTGTCATTCTCTTCTGTCAACTCGTTGGTTTTTTCCTGTAAGTCTTTGAATTTATGTCATATTAGACGTAAATCACCCACGAAATCCAGATCTTTCAGAATCTTCTTATCGGTCTAACATGGTTTTGTCTTTCCGCTCCAAGTCTTGGGCACCCTTGGTAGAGTATAACTCCATTTTAGATAAGATTTTATTTTGCTAAATCACACAGTGTTCCACAATAATATTAACTGATGACCACATTTCGAGCACAAACTATTGCTCATAATCATATGAAGATACTCAACAAACTTTCTTGCTTCGTTTATATACATGAGTAAAAATTGATGATTAGACATTTCAATAAAAACAATGTGAGACTTGCATGAAACGGATAGAAAGATAAAGTACATTCGGAAATAGTAATAGTGTTATCAATAAAATAAAATACGACGGGAATAAAACGAGTGTTGTAAGTCATTGAGATGGGAAATCAGATGTTTTGTCAGTTAAATAAATAACTTGTTAGAATGTTATAAAGCAGGAATTAGGGTGGCATTCAAACCTACAAACTCACTCAGGTAGGACAAGTTCCGTGGGCTAAAGGACCTTGTGGCCCAATTAAACAAAATTACATAATCTACAAAATAACTGGCAATGACTGGGAGTGAGGTCAATTACATAGGTGAATCAAACTAGTAGGTCAGGGGTAGTCAGATTGCCTGTCAGAACATAAGAATTTAGCTAAGGTTAGAATGGTTGACCCCGAGAAGATAAGTAATTTAGAAAAAAGCTCAACTATAGTACTGCATGCAATAACACACAACCACCAAATTGACTGGGTGGGACAGAGTCAAAATTCTAAAAAGTAATATAGGTAGGTGGAAAGAAATAGAAAGGGATTGATTATTGAATCCTGGTTCACCGAGTCTACACGCAACACATGCAATAGAAATGACTCAATGCAAATACCAGAGATATGGAAGATATTATTACCACCAGTCAGTTAAATCAGAGGAGGATAATAATTAATGTCAATTTACACTATAGCAAGTTATTTATTTTACCACTAAAACATCCATAATGGACACTTCTATTTCATCTTATGTCATCAATCGTAATAAACAGTTAAGAAAGGTAGTTAGTGGTGTTGATAAATAAAAGAAATTTTGATCAAAGCAACTCTTAATAGTTTGATATCATGATGACCTTGATACACAAGAAGTTTTTCCTTATAAATTTTGTAGTGGTATCACAATGGAATCAACTTTAAGTAACCACCATTAGAATAAATAAATAAATATGTATATTTATATATGTATACACTAATATCTTAACACTTCAAGCTGTGCAAATGCTGGAATTTTCGACAAATTAGAAATCTAAAGAAACTTTTTTTTCAGGTCAATAGTTTGATAATAGTGTGCTTGCTAGAGAATTCATCTATGCATGATTTGCATTCAGTTCATCGGCATATTGTTGAAATAAACGATTAAAGGCGAGGAAGACTTAATTTTTGATTAATTTCGACTATCAAAAGCAAACTGCAAACGATGTTTATTACATATATTTAAGTTGAATAATTTGTAAGCTGTAGAACCCTGCCGACATACTCCCAAACGTGGCTTAGTCGGTAGCAGTAACGCCGATAAAGAGGGGAGGTTGGACATGAGACTAGAAACTTCACCCTGTAGATATCTAACCACTGCTATCGAAACTTTAAAGCCCTAGCTGGAAGCTGTATGCTCCACTAAGAAAGTTAAGGAATATACGTATACTCAGAACAGAAATAGTTAGAGACAACAATCGTGATTTCAATAAATTCTTCTCTCCTCAGGATCTACAACTATAAATCCATTAATTTAAGCATACAAGCGCCAGCCAGTAGAGGCAAATGAGAATCATATCAGAAATGTGTATAGTGGAACAAGTATGAGATGGTGTGGAACAGTAGTCAGTTAGTTTTGAATATGCATGGTCAATGATAAGAAAAGAAACTTAGTTAAGTGTTTTAGTTATAGAATGAAAAGCATATGTTCAGAGGAATCCATTAAGAAAGAAATGTGTGAACTGAAACTTACACGACACGAAAATGGATATCCACAGAAAATCCTAGAGATGGAGTAACGATGGAAACCGTAATTGAGATACCTTTGTATATTAAGTTAGAAAAAGGAAATTGTAGGTGATATTCTAAAATGTTGACTTGATACAGAAGTATAGCGAATATTTCTTACAGCTTAACTGGTACTCAGCTTCTCAACTAAAACAGTAGTCACCCAATGAGTCAAGGATAAATTACCCAAAGACGGCCTCATCAATGTCTATCTATGAATTCAACTGCTCATGTGGAGCTACTTACATTGGTCGTACTCAGAGGGCTTTATCCACGCGCGCACGTGAACATGTACCTTTATGGTTGAGTAAAGGGATAAGAAAATGCGTTAATAGTGCTGTCTTAGCCCATTTGACAGATACCAGACACTTGATAAAACCAGAGTAGACGTTCTGAGTTATTTACCGAGTTCCTGGTAATCTATCTATAGGAGCTCGACTTAGTCTTCCATCAGTAGCTGAAACGGTAGCAATATATAGCAGAAGATCGGCCCTTTGTATATAGAAGAAGTATGTTCAACCGCTGTGTTTACCATGGTCTACAGTTAGGTGGTCAACAGATCCTCCATAAACATCAGCACTTTAAATTCCTATCACAATTTACTTTTTTTCTTCTTTTCCTTTGCTTCATTGACAAACGTTCATTTTTCACCTTTCACTATTTCACGAACTTTCTTATGATTTCTGTTAACTTAGGTTTAAGTAGTGCTTTTCAAACTTGTTATCATATTTACAAAATCCTGCTCATTTCACGTCACTAAGTTCATTAGTATTATTATTTGATAATCATTCACTAGTAGCACTTTTAAGTTTACACCCCATCACTGTTATCATTTCATTATTACCATTATTACTGTCTAAAACAATTAGTCCCTTTTATAAATTTGTATAGTGTTATTAGAAGACGGAGATTATCTGAAAAATGTGATGTGATGTATTTGCGCTATACATTTCGAACAGTATGATCACACATTGACTTGTCAAGTCGATATATATATATATGTTATGATGTTAATTCCTCGTTTACTAATGTACCATTGATTAGGACTGTTGATATTCTTTGTGAATATATATCTTCTAGTTGTTTTTCACTCCGTTTCCCTTCGACTTATTTGAAAGATGTATTACTATTATGTACTGACAGCGTCCATTTCACGTTTGAAGGTGAACATTTTTGACAAGTGAATGGTGTTGCTATGCGGAGTCCATTAGGACCTTTTTTAGCGGACGTTTACATGTCTTATGTTGACAGCTTGTCTCTTGATTTAATTTCTAAACTGCCCTTCTGTAGGAGATATGTAGATGATATCACTTTGATGTATGACGATCATGAAGATGCAAGTCGTCTATAAGATAAACCAAACTTTGTACAGAATCATATAAGTCTAACATGCAAGGAAGAAAGTCGTAACCAGCTTGTATTTTTAGACATACTTGTGAATCGAAGAGATGACGGTTCAATAAGACAATCAATTTACAGGAAACCTACTTAAACATGGCAATACCTTAATTTTCGCAGCATCTGTCCATTACAATATAAGAGAGGCCTGGTGAAATGCTTATTTAAGAGGATTCAGTGTATTTGCACGGCTGATGTTATAGAGAAAGAAAATGAAACACTGATGGGTACTCTTGTTGAAAACGGATATCCCTTAAAATTTTTAAACAGGTGTAAAATTCAATTAGTCTTTAAACTTACAATCCATACCGCTACTAAGAAAAATTATTATTATTATTGTTTCCTTTGATTCCTAGAGGAACACAGGGCTTCAGCCACACGTCTCCATTGCGTTCGGTTCTCTGCTAGAATCTTCACTTGGCTCCAAGTATACCCACACGTTTTCATCTCCTCTTCACATGACCTCCTCCAAGTCACCCTTGCACTGACGCCCAACTCGCCACTTCCCTTTCGGGTTCCACTCGAGCGATGGCTTGTCTAGTGATGTCACTTGATGGTTTCCTCAGAGTATGGCCAATCCACCTCCATTTCTTCCTGTCAATTTGTTTCACAATCGGTTCCTGCTGGGTTGGTTCACTTCCAGAGATCTCTGTTGCTGATCTTTCTAGCCATCTAATCTTGATTACTGAGCGAAGATAACTGTTAATGAAGGTCTGTAGTTTGTTTGAGATGCTCTTTATGACGGGCCGGTTAAGTCTCTGATCCGTATAGTAGCACTGACTTCACATTGGAGTTGAAAATCGGGATCTTATTTTTGATGCTGAGTGTTGCTGACCTCCACACAGACCTGAGAGTAGTGAAAGCTTGTGTTGCTTTCTTGATTCTTGCTTTGATATCCTCGTCATCAAATTACCATATAATGGTGAAATAAACAGTAGGATTTTGAGACGAAGGTTAAATTCGATTACCCGTAGGACTTATTATACAACCCAGCTTGTAATTATCGGAAAAGCTAAAAATATGCTCTACTTCGAACCTCAGAAGTGCACAAGTGATTATGTCACATTCCACACTATTTATCAATTCTCGTGTGTGTGTGAGTAATCGTGCTTTGCGTGTGAGGGTGGGAAAGCATATCCCAAAATGGTTAGAAAGACAAATGAACTGTGGAAAATCAATAAACGTAGGTGTCAGAGTACCAACTTCGTCTATAGCTAAACATCTAATCGAGATGTACCATAAGACTGATGTTACCATAGCCTTTAAAGTTATCTATAAAAATGGTCAAGGGTGCTCATTTGAATACCTTGAGGCTACAGTTATTCATAAACTTAAGCCCCCTCTGTGTGTTCAAAAACAGTTTATTATTACTCTTAACCTACTTTGATAATCCTTATTTGATTGGATTACTAAACGTTGTGTTAATAATTCTTAAATCCTTTATTTTTTGTCACTTTGTTTAATTTAATTGCCCTTAATTGTTTTCATGTATGTCGACTTGACAAGTAAGTGTGTGATCAGATTGTTCGAAATGTATAGCGCAAATACATCACATTTTTCTAAGTATCCAAAACACTATGTTTCAAATTCAGCACTCATAGTATGATTCCGATACAAGTGGAGGATAAGCTGCCAAGTCTAACCATTTAAGAGTTCTTGTGAAGACATTTACATAGTTAGAACGACTTGGAGCCCCACCGTGGCCTTCTTGAGCACTATTCAACGTGGTTACGTGAAGGAGTTGTGAAGTCAGTCAGTCAGTCAGCCAGTCAGGGGGTCCATATTAGCACATCTTGTTGATACGGATCATACGACTGATAAAATTCCCGCCTTCACAATCCTATTCAAGGAGCTATCTCAATTCCTTCAGTTTTTTACGCCTTCGATTACTACGAATGGCTGGGACAGTCTGCATAGGAACTCTTCTGTCCATTCTTTGTGTTCAGAAGACGTTTAAGCAATCCCTCTTCCCTCCCGCCACACAACCTTCAACCGCTACTTAGAATAGTTATCCCAGTTATTATTATTATTAATTACTCTGCCTACATTCGCCTCGATTGTATTCGATTCCTTGAATTCACACTGTTTCATGTGACTACGACTGAGATTTTTTTTATAATTATAAAACCTGGTGAAAATTTACTAAAAATAAGTATTTGCATGCTTAAATCACTTCAAATGTTTCACAATAAATTAGTAATTTCATGCCTAATCCTTTTTCGTTTAAATAAAATGCCTGTTTAATAACAGAGTGGTTGACTTTTTTCTTTAGTCACATGGGGATTAAGTTTCTTTTAATAGTTATTTTTAATCCTATTTGATAAGATGCTAAGGAGAAAATCGTGAATAAAGAAGGTGCTTAGAGATCAGCAAGACGATTTTCGCTAATTCGTTGTGTAATTGCAGGTGTCTGTCTACCACAGGGACACATCCCTCATCCTACTGACAGCTTTCAGTGCCCTTCAGAACCTAACGAAATCTCAGGCCTAGAAAAACCAGTTAGTTACTCAGCTTGAACGACTTCAGGCTCGTTTTCTTTTTGCTTTAGCCAAAACTAACCGTCATAATTGCTGTGTGGTCATTAATCCTGTTAGACCTCCTGACTCTTTAGTCTTGCCTATACGTGCTAGTGACCAGGTCGCTCTTAACACTTCCCACTTAATAAAGAAGGAACATAACACTTACAGCTGTTCAAGGATGTATTATTAAATGGAGTACAAAGATACACAATGAAACCAAGGCGCAGTGGCCACACCCTTTCTCCCTGAAAACCTAACTGACCACAGTCTGATCCAATCAGCGTAGATAAACAGACTAACAGCTGACAGAGAAACGGCTAAGATTAAATATAACTGACGACAGTCTTTGATCTCCTACACAGAAAAGGAGGAAGGACGATCATTAAAAATAAGAATAGGTAGAATGTAAGAGTTACGAAAATGTAAAAGTACAGGCTGGTCAGATGAAATACTGTCCTACAACTCACCAGGATATAAGACAACAAAAATGCATCATAGAAAATATTTAACTGAAGATATTCAACATCTGAATTAGTTCCAGCTTCAGTGCCCTCTCTGAGGCAAGCAATCTGGGCACGAACCAGTCCATGTAAATCTCATTTGTATCTGAAAGGGAATTTGACACTTCCAGTCTGCCCACATGTTTTCATCTCCCCTTTACATCGCCTCTTCTGTGTCACCTTCGCAATGACGACCTACTCAGCATTTCCCATTCGGGTTTCCCTCGAGCGATGGCCTGGCATGTGATATCACTCAGCCAATCCACCTCCATTTCTTCCTGCTTATTTGTTGCACAACTGGTTCCTGATGGGTTGGTTCCCCCCCAAGAGATCCCTGTTGCTGATCTTTTCTGGCCGTCTGATCTTGAATAGTGGTGAGCGAAGACAGTTGTTTATGAAGGTCTGTAGTTTGTTCGAAGTGCTATTCGTGACGCACTGGCCAAGTCTCTGATCCGTATAGTAGCACTGACTCCACATTGAAGTTGAAATTACGCATCTTATTTTAAATGCTGAGTGCTGCTCGTGTCCACACAGACTTGAGAGTAATGAAAGCTTGCCTTGCTTTCCCAATCCTCGCTTTGATATCCTCATCAGTTCCGTGGGCCTGTACTTCAAACGATGTTTCACAGGTAGGTAGGTCAGTAGGTGAAGGAGGTCGCTTCTTTCAGATTTCTCCCATTTATGCTGATTGTAATCTGTTGTTGTTGCTGTTGCTGTTGGCCAGGAATCTTCACCACCTCTGTTTTTTCTTTCTACAAAAACAATTTTAACATACTTGCACAGAGTTCATTTTAAACAAAAATCAATCGATCAATATACACATACACTAATATATACATATGTCTATATGCATTATTAAACACAATTCCGAACAACAATAATCATACACAATGAAAAATTTTCAGCATCTCGCATTCGGATCAAAAATATCTAGTTATCAGGGCAAAGAAAGACTGATAACCGCTTCTTTCTGAACGAATAAATCAGGTTTCAGGTGCTTGATGTAAATGGCTTCAGCAAACTTAAGGAGAATTGAGCTCTTTTGCTTACTGATAATTTTCAATGACTTTTCTACGTCCACCTCATGACCGGTGGTATCAAGGAGATGTCTGACGATGGCACTGTTTAAAGCATTTGTTCCCTTTAAACGTAAGCTTTTTGGTACATGTTCGGAAAATCGTAGATATGCCCTTCTTTCTGTTCTTCCATTGTATCTGCGGGAGCAGATACATGTAAATTTGTATATACAGTTGGAGTTAACATGAGAAGGATATCTATCGATTTTTTATTGCATCAAAGAGCAAGTTT
This sequence comes from Trichobilharzia szidati, assembly GCA_944472155.2. NCBI lineage: Eukaryota > Metazoa > Platyhelminthes > Trematoda > Strigeidida > Schistosomatidae > Trichobilharzia > Trichobilharzia szidati. Next base: position 120,839,651 of record OX235274.1, on the reverse strand, counting down.
TTCGATAGACGGGAACGAGCTTAGCTGCAGAATAGGCTCTGTCTAGTGATGTACTCAGCCTTCTGTTGATCATCGCTGCAATATTTTCGCCTTTATAATCAAGCTCAAAGTAGATTGGCTTTTTCCCTACTGTGATTTGTTTTTCATTCGTGACTTCACATCTTCCATACTTGTTGATGAACCTTTGAGGGTACCCATTGCTCTTCAATATCTTTTCAAGAAACTCAAATTCTTCCTCTAATTTCTCTGTAGAGCATATTCTTCTCGCTCCATAGTACAGAGTCTTTACTAGTCCGCGTTTGAAGCTATTTGGGCTAAAGCTATTAAAATGCAAGTATTGATTTCAGAATAACGAATGCCTATTTTGCTTTCCATATCCTGGTTGATCTTCACGTCTTCATTCGTGCAGCTATCTGTAAATGAAACAATTCCACGGAGATAAGAGAATGAAAGAGACTATTTCCCTTAAATTTTTCTCGCTGACGGTGATTATTGTTTGTTAAATATTGTTGTTGGTCAGGCACTTTCTGTAACCAACAAATTTGTACTCGGTTATAGTATGAACGCAGCAAACTGATCTCCTCTACGTTTTACTGTAAATCCGACAAAACTTCGTTCAGACACGTGCTATGACAAAACGTTCCGAACGCAGGGAAACGATGATTATTCTTCTGGTGAACGATGATCACTTCGAAATCAAATTCACGTCAACAGTGCCATGAAGCAGCAGCTGTACAGGCAATGTGCCCTTCTAAACACAACACAAGTACTGTAAGACAAAGTGCAACTGTAGAGATGTGCCTAAGAATCAGGGAGAACATTCCCTTAACAAGGTGGGATCATAAGATCTGTTAACACGAATCACTCCCCATTGCTTCCCGTGTATATTAGCCGGTCAAAATCACCTTCATTCCTGTCTCAGTCAGATTCATATCGTTAAAGAACACATTATCAATACTGTCATACAACCACAAAGAAGAGTGCGCCGGTGGCACAGTGGTTAGGACTCTCGCCAACCATGCACATGGTCCGGAGTTCGATCCCTTGCCGACGCACACCTGATATCAACGGTCGGCCTGCAAAATTTGGTCTACCGATATCAAATGCTGAAAATTCCATACTTGTACCAAAAATACGGTGTGGAATCAAGCTGTAATAAAAAAAATTAAAGATCAAATGAGGAGAAAGGAAAATAATACAAATCAGAATCAACATTTGATAAGCAAATATCACATTAACGATACAGAGTCAGTCTAGTATAATAATTAAAAAGCCTATACGAGTATGACCACGGATTGATATTAGTTAGAGAAGCATCGAAAACCAGCTGTTCCATCCTGGTTTTGGGAATCATCGGCAGTACGCACCCACCCCACTGGGACTTTGAAGCTCGTATACCATTCAGTCACTAGGACCCGATTCAATGGCAGATAAATTCTAAATTCTACCAATTCGTGATTTAGCCCGATCTTCAGTCAACATCATCATGGGAATTCTAGTACTCCGTGCTGGTTTTCAATGCCTCTCTAACTGATTTCAAACTAGGACGAAACAGCTGTCCAGCACTCCCAGGTTTTCCAATGGTTCTCTAACTAATTTCACCTCATGATGAAATCCTGTAACCAATCAACCAAATCCTTACAAACCATTACTTGAATATCAATGACATGCTCAGTGGCGACTGACTCTATTCAGGTAAGTAGTTACCTGGGGTTCCAGTGGTAATTCGTGACCAGTAGGGTGCAGCAAGTTGGGTGTGAGGATAAATACTCGCCGGGGACATTGACTAGCGAATGCGCTATGTCGTGAATTGACAGAAGTTAGAATTCATGGGCCATCGGATTGGGTCCCAGTGGCTTAATGGTCTACGAGCTCGCTGGCCTTGTGACCAGAAGGTCCTGGGTTCGAACCCCGGTGTGTGCGTACTGATAAAGAGTCCCAAACTAGGACGAAACAGCTGTCCAGTACTTCCTGCAGGTTTTCCAATGGTCCTCTAACCAATATCAGCTTATGATGAAAAATCCTGTAACCAATCAAATCCCTACAAACCAATACTTGATAACAATTCGTGGTCAAACTCGTATAAAGAAATTTAATCCTTACAGACTAAACTCTTGATAATTGAAAAGCTGGTTTAAATGTCTAAATAAGTATAAGTAGTATAAATAGATCATTCAAAAGAGATTTTCTGAACAATTTGTCTATTACGCCTTCATTATCACCGCCTTCTTTTTCTGTTCGCTTGAAATTTGATGATTTTCGCTTCCCTTTTATATGAGATTGTTGGTTTTCGCTCATAAATCAACGAGTTCATTTGACATGATGCATAAATCATCCACTAAAACTGACATCTTCTGGGTGTCTGATTTGATACTAGTGAAGGAATTAATCTAGATCTCCCCCTAAACTCACCCTAACTGATGGTTAATTAATCAAAAGTAGGTAAAGCTATAGAAAAAAACTGTATATTAGATAAGCATACAGTGTCGTTTTTTGTATAAAAAACCGGATAGAGATCTGATATACGAAAGATTTATGCTTATCACATACATACAGGGAAGTCATGTTATGTAATCCTTATGTAAATCTTTTAGACTGTGAACTACCTTAGTAATAAATAATCATTAAATTTCTGTTTCATTTGTATTATCTATGTCATGCTTCCTCTTTATGTCATTTTGTGGAACGCTAATTTATGTGTCTCAATTTTTTTTTATTAACTTTACTGCCTCTTGGGAATATTCTAGGCAAATGAGTTAATAAGCACTCGAGATAATGGTGTTGCCACTGTATTAGGCTTAATACGAAACTGCCTTATTCCTGTTTCTTCATCACATTATCATTGAGGAATCAAATGGAAAGCATTATAGTTATGATTACCTTTACCGTCTACCGTTTTCAAGTAATTTAAGCAACTGAAGCTGTTCACGACGCATCTGTGACTAGAGAAATGTCTAGAAGTAAACTGTGCAACTGTTTTGGTGTGAGATAACAGATCCGTGACAATAAAATTCGTGATTGGTGGAGCTATATGTTGTGTGTGTACGTCGGCGGATCAGTCATAGAATGCTTTCCAACCACTCCCCTATGTGGTCCGGCGTTCAAATCTCTACAGACTCACTCCTACAACTCGCTTACCCGATAGTCAGGCTGATAAAGTGGGAAGGTTGAGCGTAAGGCTAGCAACCACAGCTCATAAAACCGAGGTCACTGCCAATTATACTTCATAGCTAAGCATCGAAATCCTATGAACGACTGCAGAAAGGAAGTAGTGTCCGTATAAGGAGTGCAACACTGGTCATTCCATCTCAACAAACACTTCCTCCTTCAAAGTAATCTACAAAGTGAAGAACAACCTGCCAAAGACAATCCGTTTCCGTCTTCTTTGCATTGCAGAAGCCCTAGCCATTCAGTTGGAAGAACACGAGAACTATGCACACATGAGAAAATTATTCAGCCACTTCTACTCTCATGGTGACAATTCCGTTGATTTTACTTAACTTTTGCTTGTTTGCTTATTTTTCTAACTACTAAAAACCCTTGCGTAATTCCGTATGTTATTTTGTTTCCATGTAAACCCTGAGCACAACTGTTTCATCAAACTATTCACGTTATTACCTAACTCTTCTTTAAAAATCAATTGTGACAACTCATCACTTTTTTTACACTACCCTCTTGTACCAACATCCAATCCATCTGAACTTACTAATTGTACTTTCGTTTGACAAATTTAATGTACACACACACATACAAAACAACCGTACATATATTTGCGATTGTGCAGCTATGAAAATGAATTCGCTGGCGAAAAGAGACTCTTTGCTGAACTACTGGTTTTCTGTCTATTAAATAAAAATATGTTGTGAGCTGAGAGATTTTAGAACAGGTGTGCCATTAGATCCCGTGATTAAATGGACATTTGGCTCACCTCCTAACTTGAGGGTCCTTTATTCGATTCTCAGTGAAATCATCACTGTATTCTGTTGAGGAGTCCTAATCTAAGACGAAGCGTTTGTCCAGTAATCTGTGGCCTTCTAACTGATGTCAATCCATCATCTAATTTAGGTTGACTTGGCTTAGTCTGGATAAAATGATCAGATAAAAGAGTAGTATATATGATGCCTAAAATTCCTTACTAAATTTGTTCAACTGTGTTCCAGGCTATACATTGATTAGTGTTCAACCATTCATTAGTAAAGATTCGATTTCTGAACCTAGATTTTAACAAACACTGTTAAATCATTCCGTAAATATTTTTTTAAAGTGACTATAACCGTGATTAGTTTAGACAATTAATAGGACAAATGTTTCCAGCTGGTGAAGACCGATATAAATTCTGGATAAGTAGTAATAATAATAATCTTTTTAGGTATCTCATACCTATACAGTCTGTCAGTCAGCTTTAAGTTGAGGTCAGTGAAAGAAAATGGCACAAGAATGCAGTCTATTGTGTTTTTGTGATATTGGAACTTCGCTGGTGATTGACAGGGCGATTTTCTCAAGACTTATACTTTAGCGGTTTAATGGATGTCGATGCTTAAGGTCATTTAGCTTAATGACTGTGTTACACTAGTTTTCAACAATGATAATTACAGGGAGTCAGTTTTTGGGATGCAAAGGAGAAGGAGTTGAATAGCTCAAACAAATTCCGTAATAAATGACACTGTTTTGAATACAACAAGGATATTAGTAGCTCAGGTGGATGATTTTGATGTGGTTGTGTTCTCTGAGCTGGATAGTTAATTTGCGAAGCTTTCATCGCCCTACTAGGCGACATCTTCAGCGCATACTTCAATTTGAATTGAAGTGAGCTTTTAGATTTCTCCACGAGTTTATTAATCGTCTCTCACGGTGGCCTTGGGCGTGATTGGTTGTTTCAGTGTGTTTTCACACCTTCTAGGCTACTTGTATTGGAATTGATTGTTTCCCTGACTTGAACTTTGACCCTTTGTGTGTGAGGTTTCTTTCTCATCGGTTGATAAATTTTGTCAATCTCGATGTTTCTATTGATTGATGATTCACTGGAATATCAGGCAGCCTTCTTAAAATTCTCTAGCCAAGAATGCTAATTCTTGGTGTTTCCTCTATCTAAAATTTGGACGTTGTCCCAGTCGAATTGGTATCCGTGTTTGTCTGTATGTAGTGATATGATATCACAAGTCATGCATGTAGACCAAATCAAATGTATGGCAGTTGAACTATAAATATCGTGGATTGGCAGGAGTTGGAATTCATTAACTGGTCACTGGATCGAGCTCCAGTAGCTGAGTAGTCTATAAGCTTGACTTGTAACATGAGGTTCATCTTGGTTCGAATACTTGTTCACAAGGTAGTACTATCAGCAACAGATTTCACGAGTGAGTGTCCATTATTACACTCAAATTGATAAACTACTCTTCGTCCTTGTCTTCATCAGAACCGCAAGTCATGTTTCAATGAATTGATCTCTAGAGTCTATCATCTTCCATGAGTTGCATGACGATGTGAAAGAAATGAAACTTTCTATCATTTTCATGCTCCATATTAAATTCAATATTTGTAAATGTTTTCTATAGTTTGGTTTGTAAGGGTCAGTTTTGTTTATACGAGGATGGATGTCCCACCAACGACAATGGTTGGGGTAGCGCTAAATCACGAATTGGTAGAAGTTAGAATTCTTGGGCTGGTTATTGAATCGGGTCTCAGTGGCTGAATGGTATTCGAGCTTGCCTCGCAACCGGGCAGTCCTGGGTTCAAATCCCTGTGGTGGGTGCTCACTGCCGATGATTCCAAAACTAGGATGAAACATATGTCCACCACTCCAATGCTGGTTTTCACTGGTTCTCTAGCTGATATCAATCCGTGATCAACTCATAAAAGCAAAACTAACCCTGCAAACCAAACTATAGAAAAACATCTACAAATATTGAATTTAATATGGAGCATGAAAATGATAGAAAGTTTCATTTCCTTGACATCATCATGCAACTCATGGAAGATGATTGTCTGTAGACATCAATTCATTGAAAGTCTACCCGGAATGTACATTGCCTAAATTTTGATAGAATTTGTCCAAATAGCTATAAACGAGCACTAGTCGAAACTGTGTTTCACAGAGTCAGTAGATTATGCTTTACAGAAATAATTAGGGAAGAATTTCTGGTTCTCGAAAAGATGTTGAAAAACAACGGTCATGATCAGAAATCCATCGACAAGTAAGGAAATCACGGTGGCGTAGAAGCCTACCTTCATTCAACTCGATTTTAAAGGTGATAATATTGCAGGAATAGTCAACAGAGGATTGAATACGTCATTGACCTGGGCCAATCCTGCAGTTAAGTAGATTTGCATTTATCGAACGATGTGCTGTTTGGTGCAATCAAAGTCAACACATATCGATCTCATGTTAACTCCAACTATGTACAAAGGTCTACCTGAGGTAACAATTACATAAAGAGGATGGAAAGGATAGCTCACATCGGGATTTTTGATCATGTACTAAAATGCCTGCTTCCCAAGGGAACGAATCCCTATAATAATGCTATCGTGAAACATCTCATGAGGTGTATTTCAAGAAATCCTTTAAAGTTGTCAGCAGGCAAAATACTTCAATTCTCATCAAGTTTCCCGAAACAGTAATCTCTATCAAACGCCTTAAACCTGATAAGTCTTCAAAATTAGGCAGTGATCAGTATTTCACACATTTAGTCCCCTTAATGAATTTGAACAAAGCAACAACTACAGCAGATAAAGTGGTACCATCTTTTATTTCGTCGCCTTCTCGTCATCTGCTTACAGGACAAAGACATTATTAAATGTATCTACAAAAACAATTTTAACACACTTGCACAGAGGGTTCACTTTTAAACAAAAATCAGTCGATCGGCATACGCATACACTAATAATATATACATATATATATGTAATGTTAAACACAATTCCGAACAATAATAATCACACACAATGAAAACTTTTCAGTATCTCGCATTCGGATGAAAAATATCCAGTTACCAGGGCAAAGAAAAACTGACAACTGCTTCTTTCTAATCAATCTCTCTCTATCTCCACCTATATAGATTACTTCTTAGAATCTTAACCCTCTCCCACCCTATTGTGTGGTTGTGTGTTAATGCATGCAGTGCAATTGTTGAGCTTTTTTCTAAATTACTTATCTTTGTAGGATCAGTTATTCTAACCTTAGCTAAATTCTTATGTTCTGACATACAATGTGACTACTCCCGATCTACTAGTTTGACTGACCTATGTAGTTGACTTCACTCACAGTCATTGTAGAGTATTTTGTCAATTATATTATTTTGTCTAATTGGGTCAACCGATAAAGTCCTTTAGCCTACAGAGTTTCTAGGTTTGAATGCCACTCTAATTCCTGGTTTATTAAGAATCCTGCTTAGGGATGGTCTCAGATGTCTCCTCCTTATATGGTATAACAGTATATGCCTTAAATTCTCTCTTATTTCTCTTATGATTATCAGTTTCTTTATTAATTTAATTTTACTTTCGACCTTTTCTCATCTCCCAAATGAATTTTATAGGATAGTTATTTAACACCAACGAGCCATTCTTCTTTCTGTTTTATTTGATCATTTATATCTTTTCTTGTGCTACTTAGTGCTACTGCTCGGTTTGTTAGACACTTAACTAAGCCAGCCTTCACGGATAGATAACGGATGAGATGAATTAAAGTCTAAATATCTATTAGAATGCGTTGGTTTTTTATGAACACTAATGTGCAGTTTACCTTATTCTTTTCGTTTTATTTTACAATCTAACATCATGGCTAATTCACCTCGTTCATTTCCCGATTCGAGTGTGAATTTTATTCCCTTTACTAGTGAGTTTATATGTATCAAGTAGTTAGAGATATGTTCTGTTTTTAACACTGTGTGTGAAAGTGTCATCCACATATCCCCACCATATTTTTGGAGTAGGATTAATTGTATATAGAGCAGTATTTTCCCAGCTGTTCATAAACACATTTACTACGTTGTCACCAGTTCATATTCTGTTTTAGTCCATCATTCCTGTTCAGACAATTTGGATACCACTTGATATGAAGTGCTTCTGATGATGTCAAACGTTCTTTGTGATTTCTGAAGTTTTTGTGGATTATTTCCTTTTTTGTCGCCTGATTCTACACCGTGTGGCTGATGATTTTTGAAGCTTTTCTAATTCAACTGGATTTCTCAGTCCATACAAAAGACCAAATCCCTAAAGATTCTCTACTTAATTGTGTCCATAAAATAAATTGCTTGGAATGTGATGTGATATACATCGGAAAAACATCTCGAGAAATCAAAATCAGAAGAAAGGAACATCGCAGAACCATCTCTGTTCGACCACCGAGAAATCCAGTTGAACTAGAAAAGCTTCAAAAGTCATCATCCATAAGTGGTCTACACACTATAGAATCAGGCCACGAAATAGATTTTGACAATATTGAAATCGTCATCCAGAAGAATTTCAGAAGGAACAAAGAACGTCTGACATCATCAGAAGCACTTCATATCAAGTGGAATCAAAATTGCATGAATAGGAATGATGGACTCGAACAGTATTTGACCTGGTTACAACACCTCCCTCCCCCATGAAGTGACAAAATCAACACTAATGTGATAAGCAAGTTCACTATGTAAGCACACACCACTTTTATAATTTTACACACTAATGAAATCCAACAATCTACACTTGATTTTGTTATCTTTACCAATTGACCAACTTGACAACGAAAAATGACCCCATACTGACGAACGATGATCAAGTTAGTAAACTTTGTTTTGATACCGTAGCAGATGTACTGTTACCTTTGTTATTTGGTTTAGTGATCCTCATTGTTATTTTGACTTTCAATATGTCCTTTTAACTTGACCTAAGTCTGTTTTCTCACCTCTTAACTCTTTTCTATATATATGCTGAGATTTTTGTAAATTCCGGTTTAATATTATCACTTTGATAAAGCTATTAGCAGCAGCATTAAATAGGGAACGTCAGTAGACACAACAATATTGTTTTGTTTTTCATTCATTCATTGGGAAACACATTAGTATAGAATATTCGAATATCATAAAGATTTTAACAATACTAGACACGTTCTCATGTTTATACAAATTACCAGACAGTATGTGTCTCACTGTACGAAAACAAAGTGGAGTAAAAGAATATCAGCCTATGTAGGTGTGAGTGTGTGCGGGCGCACAGTTATATTTATACGTATCTACCTATTTAAATTGTCTGTATGAGTAAAAAATAATCTTTACACAGTATAACCGTTTTCCTCGTAAACAAACTGAGATGAAACGTCACCAGGAAATAGATTAGCAGAACATAAATGTCATTTTGGTGGCAAGCTTGAAACGTGAGCTACCAAAGGCTTCCACCGCTGTCTATTGCATATATTTTCTCCCGTTCAGTTTGATATATTCGATTAGGATATGACATCCAGTGGTATTATCAACTGAGATGTGAATTGAAAATGTGTACAAGCTTCTGATGTGCAATTTCCTAACAAACTCCAGGAGATATCTGTTTGTGAGTGGCAACGTGTTACAATGCATGACATAACTCTTCCTCACTTATGTCCTTGGGTCTCAAAATGCACTTCTGAACATTTTACAATTGGGTTTAACAAGATATCGTGAAATTCTTGAAGGAGACAAATCAGATATATCACATAATGGAGTGGTTTGAGCATTAGCTCAGAGGGCATTGCGTCACAGGATATACCGACAATTAAGATTTTAATAGAGCATATTGTATGAAGGCAAACCAGCATGCAATAAAATCCTCAGAAAAATTTCGCGAGAATAAAGATATTATTATTAATATTACAACTATTACTGGTGCGAATTAGTTATGCAACACGACAGCCACTTTCCATATTCCGTGTATGATAGTATATACTATCCACCGACTGCCAACTATAAGAAGCAGAATACCAGACACATTAATCAGTAGTGTGCGCCAGCTACATCGAAATAATCAAAATGCCAGACACCAGTCCCAATTGTTCTACATGATCTCCAGATAATAAATATTGCTACATTTCCTACATTGTTTCCATACGACGCTGAACTCACCTGGTCAGCCATACGAGAATAAAAAATTATTCATATGAAGCTACACTGCTCAGCTGTTTTTTTACATTATTCTAGTTGTAATAGACCACACCCAACTCATAGAATCCAGCGTTATTCGCACTCATCATCAGCACAAAGTAAAGTTTATCGATTGTTCAAGATACTTTTGTTAAGCCGAGTATAGAGTGGCCATAAGTATTTCCGCTGCTTCGCATTCCGATTGGAAGAAGGAGGCTTCAGACTTTGAAGTTCCAGTATATGTTGGCGATAGTCACACACCTAAACATCCCTTTTCTTCACGCCACTACAGGTTTGTATATACTAAGCGAGGTTTAAGAGCACATCAGCGAGGAATTGAGCCCAGATGTCAATGAGTGGTCAGTGAGAACCACCAAAGCTGTACTTTGACTGTTGATTGGCGCAAAGTAAATGAAGCAAAAATTCATACGTAGTTAAACCTGACTTGAAATTATATGGTTGAAGGTAGTTAGAATAAATTCCTTCATGTCAGTTTTGCACTTATCCACATTCATCAGCAAGGCATATCTACACCCTCGAAAGACCTGATGTCATGTCTCAGATTCAAACATGCATCACCCAATATTTCAATCAGAGATGTTATTGTCAATGTTACTTTTAATATGATATTATTGTTCACTATAGTTTCGAGTGGAATATAGGGGTTCAACTTCGTCCACTTCGTCCGATTCCCCGTGTACAAGCTTCACAATTTACCAGATTCTCTCATATTCGCTTCACATGACCTTCTACTTATCACTCTTCACCAAACACCAACTAATAGTTTCCCATTCCCGATCCCCTGTACAGTCTGTAGTGCGATATCATTCTACAGTCTGATAAGCATATATCCTGGCCATCTTCATTTTTTTTGGAATATTTCTGGAGAAATAGGTTCGTCATTGGTTGTATCGCTCTCAAAGTTTGTCCTTGATAATTCTTCCTGCATGACAACTCTTTCTTCACTATGAAACTAGCGAAAGCACCTGTTGTTAGAAGTCTTTTGTAGCCTATCGGAATCGCTTCTCATGACAAGTCTCATGCACACACAAAGTAACTGACTGACTGACTTAAGATTGCTGTTGAAAATTCAAATTCTGCACTCGATACTGTGCAGTAAAGTATATCTCCATAATAATTTCACAGTGATGAATGTTTGTCCCACCTCCCCGATTCTACATTGCACATCCTCATCCATGCTGTTTCCTGTAGTCAAAATGATGGTGTCTAGATGAGTAAAGAAAGTGACCACGCTCAAATTTATTCCCTTCGTAGTGACTGGTGCCTGTTTTTGCTATTACCTGTTTGGCAACTTCTCCACCTCTGTCTTCTCAATGTTCACTCGATGGCTTCTCTTTCTTGCCACCTCCTTCTTCCAACTTGTTGATTTTCACGTGTAGACCTAAGAGCTTGCCTAACATTAGACAGAAATCATCCACAAAGTCCAGATCTCATAGATTATTCTTATCTGTCTAACGTATTCCTGTCTTCTTGCACCCTACGTTAACGATGAATAGATTGACTAGTCATTCAGGAATAACCAGTGTAATTCGTCCAGTCCTTGGTGCTAATGCTCATTGAATTTCATCCGTCCAATCAGACACTGGGATGAAATCCAATCGCTTATACATCCTAATTTCTGCACATTCACTTGTTGCATATAACGACTCATATGAATTACTAGTGTGCATCAGTGTGACGTTTTGGGATTCAACGTAAATTAATTAGTTTATTGCTTATAATGTATTTCAAAAACAAAAGAAACAGTATTGCCTAATCGTACTGCAAAACAAAAGATCAATCTGTAAGTAGGCAGATTAGGAAAACGTCTACGCACATCATCATCATGTGTGGCATATATGCATATATATATATATATATATGCTTTCCTACCTTTCAAGATATTATCCGACTTAATCTTAACGAGCTTAGCGTTGATTAAACTTCATAAATGATGAGTGTTCAGTAGGTATACTTTTAACATTATATGAAGTAGTTGATAATTCTTCTCACCATAGTGTCTAACAATGAGAATATTATTTGTTGTTTTTATTACTTTATTCCTTTATGTTCCCTAAGGAACATAGGGCTTCAAACTAGAGCTTTGATGCTTCGGTAGCAGAAGTATTTATTTTTACAGAATGGAGTTGCTAGCCTCATGCCCAGCATGTCCTCTTTGACAGTGTGATTACAGGCTCAGTGGCGTAAAGAAGCGCATTGACCAAGAAAAGAATCCCGAACCACCTGTGTGGTTGGCGTACATTCTACCTCTGTACCACCAACCCAATAAACACAAAGTCTGTTTAGTGTCTTGTCACACGTTTACCTAATAAACTGCAAAAGTCATTTGTTCAAGAGCTCTGATTCTCGTTTTACGCTTCCTGAAAAACACCGTGTTAAACGTATATTTTCAAGTTTGCGTTTACAGGGATTCAAGTGGTTACAGGTTTGAACAAGAGATGATATCAGCCTGAAGCCTCCTTGTTCCAGTCAGTATGCGAAACAATGGAAACCCTTTTACTCACTGTATACAAGGGTCAACAAAATTATCATGAACTTTCGATAAACTTCATCTTTTTCACTGATGATGAGTGAGAATGACGGTGAATTCTATGAATTGGGTGTGGAATATTGCTGTTAGAATAATGTAAACAGAAGAGCTATGCCGCATCGCTGAATATCACTCATTTTTGAATGCCTTAAAGCTTAATCGGGAGTGTGTGTCATCCTATTTAAACAGTGTAGGAAATGGAATAGAATTATAATATGTAAACCATCGAGAACTAGCGGTACAGGTGTCTTGCATTTTGATTATTTCGATTTAGCTGTGAAGCACTACTGGTTGATGTGCCGCTGTTATCCTACTAATCATATCACTAAGCGATTCAGTATTATGTACTATCATACATGGAATACAGAAAGTTGCTGTCGTATTCCATATTTGATTCACATGTGTTATTTTGTAGTATTAATAATACTAATATTAGTAATGACATTTTTGTACTACTAATGTATTTCGTAGTGACTTTTCATCTCAGTTTGTTCACAAGGAAAACGATTATACTGTGTAAAGGTTATTTTCTTCTCATATAGACGATTTACATAGGTAGATACATGTAAATATAACTGTGTGCCCACACTCACAAACACCTACATGGGCTAATATTATTTTACTCCACTTTGTTTTTGTAAAGTGAGACACAAACCGTCTGGTAATTTGTATAAACATGAGAACGTGTCTAGTATTGTTAAAACCTTTATGATATTCGAATATTCTCTACTAGTGAGGATTAAATTAAACCTAGAACACATGCTCATAATTCCATATTCATTGTAATTGTTTAATGGATTTTGAAAGTTTCATTTGATTGAGTGAACCGGAATGTTATTTCTCTTATATGACTTGTCGGCTCCATGTGTGGAATCAGTCTAATTGATCAACGGAAAATTTCAAGTTAAATTAAATAATAGGTGACACCCATTTCCCAAGAGGTGGCTGTCGTGGATCCAGTGGTCCAGTGGATGACGCTTTGTGGTTTTCTAACCATATGTTCCGGATTTGGTTCTCTTTAGGTACACAATTGCTGACTCAGAATAGTGGTACATTTAGATGACTACTTTCAGATAGGAGGAAACGCACATCCTGAAGTCAATATCCATGAAATTACCTCATATTCATTGTAGTTAGTATTTCGGTTTTTCAATGCAAATGTTTTGCCAACCAACATCAGTTACAGAACCACTGTAAGCCAGAGATGTGTGAAAATTTATTGCTTAGTGTTTTTGAGATGATTACTATTATTGTCCCCTTGGGTTGCTAGTGGAACATAGGGCTTCAACTACACGTCTCCACTTGTTTCTGTCTTCTACTGTACTTTTCACCTGCATTCATGTTAGTGCATACTGTTTCTGCTCCTCTTCACATGATCTCCTACATGTCACCCTTGCACCGACGAACCACTCGCCACTTCCCTTTCAGGTTCCACTCGAGCGTTGGCCTGACGCGCGATGTCACCCAGTGGCCTCCTCAGTGAGTGTCCAATCCATCTCCACTTTCTCCTGCATATTTGTTTGGCGATTGGTTCTTGTTTTGTTTGTTCCCATAGTTTCTTGTTGGTGATTCTTTCCGGCCATCTGATCTTCAGTAGAGAGCGAAGACAGTTGTTGATAAAGGTCTGCAACAGGCTGTTGGAAATATTCTTTGTGACCCGCCGCCAAGTTTCTGATCCGTACAGAAGAACTGACTGACTTGACGGTTGTATTGAAAATCCGAATCATTTTGTTGTTGATGCAGGCTGAGTGACGAAGATTTCCAGATTGGTTTCAGGTTGATGAATGTGTTTCTCGCCTTTCCGATTCTCGATTTGACATCCTCGTCTGTTCCTCCTGTAGTTGAGACAATGCTCCCTAGATAAGTGAATGAAGTAATCTTTATTTGGACTAATCAACCGTTACTAAAGAAATCTACTCTGAAACCAATCAATAGTCCAATATATCTAACCTGTGAATGTTACTTTGAATAAAGCAAGAACTACGGTCTGTGCAGAATAATTTGGTGCTATCATTGATTACTTTGTTGGCTTCATAGCAGCTGCGTATATAGCTTAATGGAAATTGATTGAATTTATATACAGTACAATTTTGACACACTTGCAAATCCTGCATAATGTCCATTGATAGCAGGCTCAAAACTCAGTGAAGAGTGTTCTGAAAATTACACTTATACAGTTTTCGCCAAGAGATTTCAATTTTTAACGAAAATAGCTGTTTGCATACAATGATAAAGGAATTAGATAATAATAACAAGAGGTGAGTAAGTTGATGAGTAACTAGTAAATTGGGTTACAATATAGTGAGTCTAACTGAAATCATAGAAACAAGAGACAAGAAGAGTTACGTTACATAAAAAGAGGGAGAGTTTAAAGCCAAAGAATGCGTAGTCGAACAGAAGAGAGAATAGATACATCCGATTACCTTGGTAAGGAAAGACTGATAACTGATTCTTTCTGAACACATACATCAGTTTAAAGGCGTTTGATAACAATTTCGGCTTTGTAAAACTTGAGGAGAATCAAAACGTTTTTATCTGTTGATAATTTTTGAAGGATTTCTTGATGTCCACTTTATGACCCTTATGGTGAGATGTTTTGTAGTATCATTATGAAATGCAGTTGTTCGCCTTGAACGTATGCATTTTACTATATGTCCAGAACATCAGAAGTCAGCCCTCCTCAGGTAAATTTCTGTACATAGTTAGAGTAAACATGAGAAGGGTATGTGTCGACTTTTGATTGCACCACATGGTATGTAGTCCGAGAAATGAAAACCAACTAAGCTTCGGGATATTTTGTGGCTTCTGAGGTATTTAATCTGCTGTTAACTATTCCTGCAGTATAATCACCTTTAAAATGGAGTTAAATGAAGATATCCTTCTTTCTACTCTGATGTGTTTGACATTTGCGCCTCCACGTCTTTCGTACTTGCTGATAAATTTCTGAGAGTGACCACTGTTTTTCAACATCTTTTAGGGGATCGAGAATTCGTCTGGTGATTTCTTTGAGATGCCAATTCTTCTGACTCTATACAACAGAGTTCTAACTAATGCTGATTTAAAGCTGTTTGGACAAAGTCTGTTAAAATATGAGTATTGTGAGTTTAATGTCGGCTTTCGATGAATTGATCTCTGGAGACTACCATCTTCCAGGAGTCGCATGATGATGTCAAAGAAATCAAACTTTTCACCATTTTCATGCCTGACACTGAATTCAGTATTCACAAATGTGTCGTTTAATAATCCGAGTGAACAGGACTCATGAATTTTTCTTGCTGCAAACTAAAAATGTGTCATAGACGAGTTGACCACAATAAGTTGTTTCGTTGATGAATATCAGTTCTTTTCTCATTACTGATTGATTACCTAGTGGATTACTTGTGGTTCTGCTGAAGAGAAGGATGAGGCGGAGTCCATCAATTCGAGTGGAAGAATAGATACTCATCCGTGACATGCCAATTGTGCTACTCCGTTAACTGACAGAAGTTCGAATTGTTTAGATACGGGTATTTTACCCAGTGACTACTGTTTGTAAAACTTTTCTCCTCAAAGCCTACTTATTTCGTGTTCATTGCTTACTGAGTTCATGAGTGTGTATACTGCTGAACAGTTCAAAGACTGGACGGAACAACTTTTCAATGTCTTCCACTTTTTACTGGTGTGCCTACTAGTTTTGATTCGTGACGAAAAGACTATGAATATTAGTTGAATCCTAACAAGTGTTTCTTTTTTCATTCCATTTTGAATGTCCGACTACAAGTATCCTCAGTTCCATAACTTTCTAGGACTTCAGTCAAATGCTCACCGCTTGCAAAACCAACGTATCCCTAGCTGTATAGCTGTACATTGCATAATTGCATTAGAGTGTAATTTTAAACCATTCACCTTCCATATTTTAATCAATGTGTTCAGTGGTAGAAAATGAATAAATCATCACTTTATTAAGAGCATATGAGTCAGAAAAGTTATCCCTTTTCGCAACTTTACTTCAAATCTGTGCAGTCATTAAGACGGAGTTGTGTATGCAGCGTAGAAGGACAGCAAAGGTCAAAGGTTATTGTCAGTTAGTTACAAGTCAAATCAAAGTGCATGAGTAATAACTATGTTTGAAAAATTAAGAATAGGGTTGCGCAATCAAGAGAGTTGACAACTAATTACTTAGTTAACTAAGAATCGTTTCGAAATAGTTGAGAAGACAGAAGATAACAAGGGATCGGAATTGAGTTGCGTAGAAATGATAGCATAGGGCTCATTATACAGTTATTCAAGATAACAAATAAGAATAAAAAAATAAAAGATAGCATTAGGGCCATGGTATTGAAAGAGATCGGATAAAACACTTCTCAACACAAAGTTCAGGTTTCTCCTTAACGATTGCTGGGGTCAAATGAAGATGTAAGCGAAACCCTTTCTAATGACTTGGTCGTAGATTATATACAACTCTGAAAGGCATCTCTGCTGATACTGCATGACGAGAAGTAATCATATGCTCCAGAATTGAACTTTTGACTTTTCTACATTCTCCATTTGAAAAATGTGCTGGTAAATGTTTATGGGCGCGTCTAGACAATGTCCTGCTGATACGGACTGTGTACTTAGCTCAACATTGAAGTTATTACCATTTACATGTAAAATATTCAGTTGTTTCTTGGTCTTAATGGTGTTTGCTTTTGGTGATTAATGCGTATCTACTTCCCAACATCAAGATATGAATGAAGTTGACAGTGAAGACGACTAATTACAAAAAGCACAAGATACTGAGTCTACCATACTGAGAAAGAAATGGGAGAAATTTACGTCATTATAGCTCAGTTAAACAGTGTTTCAGTTGACAGTCTCACACAATGGAATCCAGAAGGCACATTTCCTTCTTCTTGGGGCTCGTCAACTGGATGTCGCAGCACTAGAGACACCTCTTGTTTCTTGGATATCACGTGTTCTTTATTAATATTATTTTGAATTTCCTGTTGACTGGCATTGTTATCTAGGAATATCATGATTCACAGGGATCGAAGTACACATTAAGGTAACGCGGCCGAAATCAGGTTAAGGCAGAGTTATTGATTCCACTATTGGGCGTCGTCAACAAAATAATACCGTATAAACAGCACAGTATTCAGCGAAGAGACGCTGTTCGACGAATTCATTATCAATCGAGACAATCACAGAAATATGTTTTTTAAGAAATTAAATCCGGTGAGGGAATTAGACCAAAGGTGTATTTTAAGTATTATTTCCTTTAGTTCCTAGAGGAACAAAGGGCTTCAGCTGCACGTTTCCATTACGTTCTGCCAACGTTTTTACCTGGCTCCACGTCTGCCCACAGATCAAAGGTGTGAATACATAAAATATTAATAATAGTAATACTAGTATGAAATGCAATAAAAATGTTTGTGATTATAATCAAAGTTAAATATCAAGTGCCAACTGATAAAACAATCATTAACATATATAGAATAATTCCTAAGATGTATAGATGTTAGAACAGGGTGTATTGCAAGTAACCCTTGACCAATTATAGGGTTAGTAGGCGAATATAAAACGTTACATAACATGGTGTGAAATTTGATAAGATAGAATTCACTACTGTAAAATATTTTGGATTTAGAATGACAAGTGGGACAAGTGTAATAATACCAGAATTTATGCTAACTTACCATGTTTTCTTCGTTATTAGCTTCAAAAGACAGCGGAGACCTCAAGTATTCATAAATTCAAATCAGACCTTTGTGTGCAAAAGAAGTATGTACAATCCTTATTTCTATCTTGGCCATGGAGGGACAGAAAATTATTTATTTATTTTGTTTACTTAGTTATTCCATGTACCTTTCCCTCATTACTACGATTATTATTACTTTAACTGAATTTTAGATTTTCCCGTCGATTGACTGGACCGAAGTGCTCGGTCTCAGCTTGATATGTCGGCTTCTTGTGCAGATGCTTCGACGATGTCTGGGCATTTAATTAGTATTTAATTGGTGGATGGTGACTAGCAGCCGACTAGAAGCCGACATGTCAACCTGAGACCGAGCACTTCGGTCCAATCAGTCGACGGGAAAATCTAAAATTCAATTAAATTAATATGACCCGTTGCACAAGAGGGGGCTCTTGTGGCCCAAGTGGTCAAGTGGATAATGCTTTGGCGTTTGGAACTATAGGCACTGGGATTGAGCCTCGGTGGCAACATCATCACTCACTGAGAAATGAAGGTACATCCGGCTGACTAGTCCCGAATAGGACGAAATGCGCACCCTGGATCTGGATTCCACTGCCAGTCATCATCCAACAATTAAATACTGATTATTGTTACTGTTACCACTCTCACTTTGAATTGTTTCTACTTATCCCACATGTCGTTCTTAATCAAAAATCCTTTCGCAGTGTTGAATTCTATCTCATCAAATTTCACATCGTGTTACGTAACTTTTTATTGCTGCCTACTAAACCTATAACTATATAGCCTCTTCTAACATCTGTACATCCTATGAAATATTCTGAAAATGACATCAATTGTTTTACCACTTGACACTTGATATTTAACTATGATTATAATCTTCGATAGTTTGGTTTGTAAGGGTTAGTTATGTTTTTACGAATTGATCACGGATTGATATCAGTTCAAGAACCATTGAAAACCAGGGAGTACTGGACAGCTGCTGTTTCATCCTAGTTTGGGAATCATCGGCAGTACGCACCCACTGATGTTCGAACGCAGGACCTTCCGGTTACAAGGAAAGCTCGTATACCATTCAATCACTGGGACCCGATTCAGTGACCGGCTCATGAATTCTAACTTCTACCAATTCGTGATTTAGCGCGACCCTAACCAATGTCGTCGGTGGAACATCCATTCTCACACGTGACATCTGGATGGACCTCACTGGTCACGACTTCTCACTGGAACTCCAGGAAGCTCCTTTTCTGTAGCAGTTGTGTCTCCTGGTAACCATCTTCATACCTGGTAGTCGATTTACATTTCTACTGATCATTTTTTATTGACTTGGATTATGAACTTTCTCGTCACATGGGATTTACTTTTTATTAGTTGGTAGATTTGGTCTATATTAATATGTTTGTTAATCGCTGGCTGATTCGCTTGAGAACCAGACTTGTAGAAATTCTCTGGCGCTTTTGTGTCCATAATTATCTACATGCTTTTATATGAAAGAATATATATCATGTCTTTCTACAGCCAACTTGTGTTCTTCGACTGGGATTCGAAGGGGAAGCCCACTTTGACCGATGTAATGTCTCTTACAGTTCATACAAGCAATTTATTTTGTAAATGGTATTAATTTTATCTTGCTTCTTTTTCTCTTGTGTGGATCTTTCGGTTTTCACAATATCGAATGAAGTGGTTGTGCTGACTGGCCGGCTGGCTTGTGTGCTATATCTATATCAAACGGTTTCACTATTCTAGCTGTTATTTCAGAGATATTTTTCATATATGGTAGGATGAACTTTCTTGTGGTCTCTGATGATAGTTTCTCGTTGGTGTTTTGATTCAACTTTAAACACTTTTCGATGAAATTGTGAGGAGGATATCCATTCTCTTTGAAAACAATTAGTAGGTATTTTTCTTCCATTCTCTTTCACACCGGAACAGTGCTGCAGTGTGTTTGAACTCTTTTAAACAATGTCGGAACACAGTTTCTTTTGTGAGTATTTGGGTTTTTACAACTACAATTGAGTATTTGATATGTGTGACTTGATTTTCTATATAATTGTGTTTCTAAATTTCCTGTGTTAATTTCCCTGATTAAGACATCTAAAAATGGGATATTGTTATCTAATACTTATTCTCTTGTGAATTTAATGTCTTAAATGTGTTGTTTATTATTTTTATGGGTATATTCCAAATCATTTCTTTTAATTATTGCAGATGTATCATCAACGTAGCGTACCCAAACTTTTGGTTTAATTATAGGTAGAGCTATTAAATCTAATCTTTGAATGATGGCTTCAATATTCTAGCTGTTATTTCTGCAATTAATCCAACTAGCTCACAGAACACAACTCTAATTGTAAATCATCCACCTGAGCTAAAAATCTTCTTTATTACACAAAACACTCATATCACGAAATGTTGTCTATTTGATACTATGAACGCAAAAGACTTGATTATCCCTCCCTCTCTCTCTTAGCTTAGCCTAACTGCCTATGCAAACGGACAGGACAGTCGTAGATCAATCTTGTTAAAGCCATCAAATTCTCTATTAGTTTACACGCTACCAAAATGAATTATTTGTGTGGAAGCATTGCGACATTTAATTTAATTGATTAGTGAATACATAACAAATTGTAACGATGTTTATCAATGTACACAAATACCTATCGTTACGTAATACGACTGTATATTCTTTTACTTTATCTCTTTTGGAGACATTGAAAAAAAAGAGAAGAGGCTACAAGTCATTAGTTTCCGCTTGTGGCTAACTCATGAAAAACAAGAAGTATTGAGTATCTCTCTTTCTTATATGTCCGTCCAAAACAAGTTAACATTTAAGTGTTATTAATATTATTGTTTCCTTTAATTTCTAGAGGAACATAGGGCTTCAGCCGTACGTCTCCATTGCGTTCGGTTCTCTGCTACCGTCTTCACCTGGCTCCAAGTCTACCCACACGCTTTCATCTCCTCTTCACATGACCTCCTCCAAGTCACCCTTGCACTGACGACCAACTCGCTGCTTCCCTTTCGGGTTCCATTCGAGCAATGGCTTGTCTAGTGATGTCACTTGATGGTTTCCTCAGAGTATGGCCAGCCAATCCATCTCAATTTCTTCCTGCCTATTTGTTTCACAATCGGTTCCTGGTTGGTTCGCTCATTGCCAGAGATCTTTGTTGCTGATCTTTTCTGGCCGGCCATCTGATCTTGAGTATTGAGCGAAGACAACTGTTAATGGAGGTCTGTAGTTTGTTCGAGATGCTCTTTATGACGCGCAGTGCAAGTCTCTGATCCGTATAGTAGCACTGACTTCATATTGGAGTTGAAAATCCGGATCTTATTTTTGATGCTGAGTTCTGTTGACCTCCACACAGACTTGAGAGTAATGAAAGCTTGTCTTGCTTTTCCGATCCTTACTGCTTTGATATCCTCGTCAGTTCCGTTAGCCTGTAGTTGAGACGATGCTTCCCAGGTAGGTAAAAGAGGTTGTTTCTTTCAGGTTCCTCCCATTTATGCTGATTGTTGTCCGTTGTTGTTGTTGCTGTTGATGGTGTTGCCCAGGAATCTTCATCACCTCTGTTTTCTCTTTGATGCTTCTTCTGCCAACTTGTTGCTTTAAGTGCTAGCCATAATGATATTGTATTATCCTTAAGATTATCATTATTATTATCATGAAAGTTTTTGGTATTTCGCAATGAGTGGAACGTAACAAAACTGCCATGTAGCTGTTTAATAACGGTAATAGCTTAATTAACTGTAGTATTCGACCATTCGACGAATATCTGTCACTGCCTGTTGTGTCCACCAACTACATACACTTGAATGGTATTCTAAGAATAGTGTTCTCCAGTCGCCCGCTGATCTGCAGAAACCCAAAGGACAAGATTCCGCACATGACCACTTCTATGTGTATATATCAGTTCACCTGTTGCTGTGGAGCCAGGTACATCGGTCGTTCAACGCGTATTCTGTCAAAAAGGGTCAAAGGACACTAGCCAGCGTGGCTACAGAAAGGAAGTAATGCCTGCATAAGGAGTGCAGTAATAGAACACCTCGTCAGCACTGGTCATTTCATCTCAACGAACTCCTCCTTCAAAGTAATCTACAAAGTGAAGAACAACCTCCCAAAGACAGTACGATTTCGTCTTCTTTGCATCGCAGAAGCCCTAGCCATCCAGTTGGTTGAACCAGAACTATGCATACAAAAGAAAATTATCCAACCACTTCTACTCGCATGGTAACAACTCCGTTGATTTGATCCAACTCTTCTTTGTTTGTTTGATTTGACTTGACTTCTGTTTGTATGCTTATTTTTCTAACTTAAAACCCTTGTGTAATTCTGTATATTATTTTGTTTCCATGTGCACCCTTTGAGTACACCTCATTCATCAAACTATTCATGCCATTGCGTAACTCTTATTTAACAATCATTTATGACAACTCATCACTTTTGTTACTATCCTCTTATATGAACATCCAATTCACCTGAACTTACTCCTCTTTAACAATAGTTTTTGACAACTCATCACTTTTGTTGCTATCCTCTTATCAAAATCCAATTCATTTGAACTTACTAACCGTATTTTCGTTTGACAAATTTAATGTATACACACACACAAAATAACCATATATATTTGCGACTGTACAGCTTTGAAAATGAATTCGCCGAAAAGAGACTCTTTGCTGAACTACTTGTCTTTTGTCTATTCTAAAGTTGTTTGATGAACATCAAACACATTTTCACAACGTTACAGAAATTCTTCAGACTTATGAGAAAGGAAACAACCAAAGGGGAACTGAACTAATGATATGAAAAATATATTAAAAGTGTACCCAGCAACTGAGGCGTGGGAAAAAGGGTGAAAATGATTCGGTACACTGAGCTGGTTCAAACTGTGTACACTGGTATTTAGACAGGTTCAATGTGGTTAGCCAGTTAGCACTACTGGTCAACTGTAAATAGCATATAGTTAATTATCTCAGTGAATCAATAGTATAATATTATTATTGTTCCCTTGGGTTCCAAACGGATTATAGGGCTTATACAGCACGTCTCCATCTCCGCGTGTTCTCTGAAGTCCTCTTCAGCCGCCTCCACCACTACTTTAAGGCTCTCATCTCCTCTTCATATGATCTCCTTCATTGCAACTCCCACTGCATGTCAACTTTTGTCGTTTCCTGTTATACAGACCCAATTTTCTTAAAATACTAAATTTATTTTACACCACTACTTTTGTTTCCCTCCTCCACTTTTAACCTTGGAACCCTATTGGTTGTTGACTGTTTTAACTTGTCAATGTAATTGGCTTCTCTCAAGGTCGTTCAGAGTATATATGTATATAAATACAATTGCTGTCAAACATTTTCTCTGCTGATATGAGACAGTGAAAGCTCTCCACATAAACGGCCTGTCTTCTTTTCATGTCTTTTGCCGAAGTTTCAGTGGTAACGTATCACTTTGCTGTTGTCGCTAATAGTGATTAGAACAGTCACTTTCAAACAAAATTACTTTATGGAAAAAATATTGTCTTTTTACCATTTCTTGCTCCAAATCATAGATATTATCTGAGTGAGGCGTTCTTAGTCAATGCAGGAGGAGTAAGACAAGGCCACCTATTATAACTGATGAGATTCCTACTTGTAATGGTTTGAATTATGCGTCAAACTGTGCACAGGCAGTGAGAAAACGGGAATACCCATGACTGACCGATTAGAGTACTCTAGAAGAAATTATCTCTTAAGAGAGTCAAGCGAAAAATAAGGGGGGGGAGTGAAAAGATAAGTTGGCAAAATTAGAAAACAAAGAGTTACTAAGAAGTGAGTCATCAGGGTAATTGAAGTCCAACGACGGATTCTTTTCGGACACATAAGTCAGGCTTCAATGGTTTTATTGCTATAGCTTCAGCAAACCTGAGAAGACTTGAGGTACTTTGTCTGTTAATTATTTTGAAGGATTCCAGCATATCTACTCGGTGTCCTGTGTCAATCAGATGTTCGGCGATTGAAGAGCTTAAACAATTCGGTCCCTTTAACCGGAGGCTCCTTGATACATGTTCGCAGAATCTAACATAGGTCCTTCTCCCTGTTCTTCCAATGTAACTGTTCCCACAAATACGTGTGAATTGGTATACACAGTTGGAGGTAACATGTGAGGGGTGCGTGTCAATTTTGACTGCACCAGTGAGGAGGTTGTTTGGGGCAGAGAAACTAATAATGCTGCAGGATACGTCCCAGACAGGGTTGCGCTCAGTCTTTTATTTACCATTCTCATAATGTCGTCGCCCTTGTAGTCGAGTTTGATGAAAATAGGCTTCGTACTGACTGCAGCTGTATCAAGCTTCTTGAGTTCATTCTTGTCATATTTGTTAATGAAACTTTGTGGGAAACGACTTTCTTTCAATCATTTTTAAAGAAGCATTAGTTCACTGTCTAGTTTGTTTGGTGAACATATTCTCTTCGCTCTAGAGAAAAGTGTTTTCACCAGCGTTCGTTTGTATCTTACTGGGCAGAGGTTGTTGAATTTCAAGTAGTAAAGACCACTCCATGTGTCTATACGACATACGGATCTTTCGAGTGTCCCGTTGTCGTATTTTCTCTCCAACTTTATGTCCTAAAAAATGGAATTTTTCATCATCTTCATGCTCCATCGTCAAAGTAATGCTTTTGTGTACATTGTTGAAAGAGTCTAATAGAGACGAAGCGTGACTCAAATCATTGCATACAATGAATGCATCATCAACGTACCTATAGTAGGCTGTTGTTTCTCCAGTTGTACACTTGAGCTTCGTCTGTTCCAGACTGGCCATAAAAATATCAACTAATATCGGACCCAGTGGATTCCCCATTGCCACACCATCCAACTTGGCGATACATTTTGTTGTCAAAGTGGAATTGTATATCACTAGTACATAACACGAGGAGCTGCTTAAATTCCAGTTTTGGTAGAGGAAGAAGATCAGAGTGTTGACAGATGATGTCTAATATCTCATTCAGAGGGTTCTGTGTGAATAGAGAAGTCACATCGAAGGCAACCATGATTTTGTCATGTACATTGAGTTGATCCATCTCTTCAACAAATTGGAACGAGTCTTTTAGAGTAGGTTTAGCTAGACGTTGTCTGACAGGCTCTAATCTATCGGTTAATCAGCAAGCAACTTTGTGAGAGGGTGAACTCACCACTGAGAGTATTGGCCTCATTGGGCAATTCTTTTTATGTATCTTCGGCAGACCATACATATATGATAGACGAGACCCCATGGGTTTTAACTCATTGTACGTATGATTGTCAATCATTTTCTTTTTCAATACCTCTCTGAGTACTTTCGTGACTTTCTTTTCTACCGAATCCGTCATATCCTTCTTGCAGTTATCAATCTTAAATTTCTACGTGTCATTCAGAATTGACTCCAATTTTTGGACATATTCAACCTTGTTCCTCACTACCAAGCCGGAACCTTTGTCTGGTCACAGTATGACGATATCTTCATTGTTGAGCAAACGTTTAATTGCTTTCCGGTGTTCTTTCGTCATGATTCTAGGCTCTTGAATTTGTGAGCATAGGTACTGGTTAGAGATATCACCATCGACGGAAGGGGTTAGTTCCTGCCTTTACTTATCTGGCCAGGAAGCACTGTTTCAACCACAGACAGTCGGAATGGATAAAGATATCAAAGTCAGCCAGATAGGATTGGAAAAACAATACGCGCCTACATCAGCCTGAAACCAGTATGAAAATCTTCTGCACTCAGCTGCACGAAGAACAAGATTCGAATTTTCAACAAAAATGTAAAGTTAGTCAATCAGTCAGTTCATCTATATGGATCAGAAAATTGCACGGCATGTCACCGAAAGGATTCCCAACAGACAGACAGCTGCAGACGTTTATCAACACCTGCCTTCACTTACTTCATACTGAAGATGAAATGACCAGATGATCAGAAAGAATCAGCAACAAGAAACTCTGGCTGGGAAAGAATCAACAAGCAAGAGCCGACTGCTCAACAAATATGTAAGAGAAAATGAAGATGGATTAGTCATACGTAGAGGACAGCGTCAAATGGCATTATGCACAGTGCAGGCTGTTGTCCGAGTGGAATTCCAATGAAAAACAATCAATTGATCGTCAGTCCGATGGTGACATGGAGAAGGCTGTGTGAGTTGGATGAAGAGATGAGAGATTGTGGATAATCGTGAACCCAGCTGAAGTGGACAGCAGAGAATTGAACAAAGTAGAGATGTTTTGTTGAAGCCGTATGTTCCGCTTGGAACCCAAGGGAATAATGGTAAATGTTAATAATATTAATCGGAAACATCATAATCTAATCAATAACTACTGTTAACCGTTAAATATGAAAGCTGATGGAAATTCAGTGAATAGACAACTCACTGGCTAGTATTCTGACGTTATAGTGAGCTCTATGACTATTAGGATTATAATCATAGTTTAATGTCAAGTGGCACAATAATTAATGTCGTATATAGAATAATACATAAGGTGTATAGATTTTGAAAAGGGGTACATAATAATAAGATTAGTAGACGAATATAAAATGTTACGTAACATGTTGTGAAATTTGATAAGACAGAATTCAATATTGTAAAAGTAAAAATATAAAAATTAATAATTTTGGGTGTAAAATGTCAAGTGGGTCAAGTGAAAAAGATTCAGAGTGAAAATAGTAATAATAATAATGATAATAATATTAATAATAATCGTAGTAATAAGGGAAGAGTACATAGAATAACTAAATAAAGAAAAATGAATAAATGTCTATCCCTCTACGTCCATCCTTCTTTACAAATCCCAGTAGAAAAGGAATCCGAACTAAGTATTTCCTTTCTTGATGTGTGCCTTAGCAGACGTAATGATGGATCTCTCAAAAGATCTATCCACCGGAAACGTACATGGAACGGACAACTAATTAATTTTTACAGTTGGGTGCCTATCTCCAGGAAAAGGAACCTAATTCATTCACTCTGCCTTAGAATAAGAAACATATGTAGTTCTGATTGCATTGACTCAGAACTTGACTTCCTGAAAACCACGCTCGCAGAAAACGGTTACCCTAACCGATTTATTGAGAGCAACATGAAAGATAAGCAGTCTAAACTGGCCACTGACTCAGTTCCAACGAAAACCTTATTCATGAACTTGGAATTCAAAGGTGATCAAGCTTCAGATATGCTCAAAAATCGTCTCTCTAAATCAGTCAGTCAGACGTTCACTAGCCGCAAGTTGTTCTCTACCTCTGTAAAAGATAAGCTCCCGCGTCTGGCCGCCTTCGTGTTCATCTATTAGTTCACCTGATCTTGTGGAGAAAAGTACATTCGACGTAGTCAGAGGACGCTTTCAACACGGATACGAGAACATATTCCAACATGGCTTTACAAGGGAGAAAGGAAGTGTGTTTGTGAGAAGCTCTACTCTAGAACACCTGATCGACTTCTGTTACTCTGTTAACCCTGACCATGATTTTAAGATCATATATAGAATCCATGCTAACTTCCCGCGTTTTCTTCGTTACGGACTTCTACAGACAGCTGAGGCCTTGGCAATTCATAACTTTAAGCCAGACCTTTGTGTACAAAAGAAGTATGTACAATCCCTACTTCTGCCTTAGCCGTAGAGGGATAGACATTTATTTATTTTTGTTTATTTAGTTATTCTATGTACTCTTCCCTTATTACTACGGTTATTATTAATATTATTATCATTATTATTATTACTATTTTCACTCTGAATCTTTTTCACTTGACCCACTTGACATTTTACACCCAAAATTATTAATTTTTATATGTTTTAGAAGATTATTCTGATGCTCGCTAGTGACTTGCTACAGGTTGGAGCTTCCTGCAGTTCTAGTGAGAAGTCGTGACCAGTGAGGTCCAATTAGAAGTCACGTGTGGATGGATTTCCACCAACGACAATAGTTGGGGTCGCGCTAAAGTCACGAATTGGTAGAAGTTAGAATTCATGAGCCATTGAATCGGGTCCCAGTGGCTGAATGGTATACGAGCTTGCCTTGTAACCGGAAGGTCCCGGGTTCGAATCCCAGTGGGTGCGTACTGCCGATGATTCCCAAACTAGGATGAAACAGCAGCTGTCCAGTACTCCCTGGTTTTCAATGGTTCTCTAACTGATATCAGTCCGTGATCAACTCGTAAAACATATCTAATCCTTACAAACCAAACTTTAGAAGATAATTTTTATATTTTTATTTTTACAATATTAGGATTAGTTCAGTGTGTCATAAAAAATTGATCATTAGATAGTCTAGTTGACATTATGTTTTACGGAATCTAAAAACACAATTTCATTGTGTGTTATGCAGTTTTCTTCTCCCGCATTTGCATGACGCAATAGCAGATAAGAATATGAAAAAAGATAGCTAACTAGTCTACACATGTCACTCCCCTTATAAAATTCTTTAACTTTCACATAGCCCATTAAATAAAAGGCCTACTGATTACCAGAAAAAACACTATGACGTAAAAGGAAATAATAGTGGGAATGTTTGTATTACGCAGATGCTAAACACTTGTCGGGAAAAACCAATTTTAACAACATCTGTCTGTAGCAAACAAAGAAAAACATTCAAAGAGGCACATGGTCGACCATAAAGTATGACATTTCAAGTGATGGTGGTTATTTTGAAGTAATTCACTAGATGGTGGGTGACTGGCAGTGAATGAGCATTTCGTCCTATTCGGGACTCGTCATCCGGATGTAGTTGCTTTCCCGAGTGAGTGATGATGTTCCCATTGAGACTGGAACCAACTAACCATCATTTCGAGCGTCTAAGTGTTATGCACTAGACTTTTTGGAAGCGACATCTTGTGCATCGGGCATCAGGGGGCGGAAATTTCCGTCAAGTCAATCAGCAGGAAAATCAAGAACGGAATTGAAACAAATGATGATTATTTTCATACATTTAGTTCCCCTGATGAATTTCGGTAGAGAAAGAAAGAACAGATGTGTAGTGAGAAAGTGATATCATCATTCTATTTCACAGGTTCTCATCAGCGAAGTATCCAATAGTTGAAAAGAGAAAAAGTGTTCATTTGCCTCCCATTCAAAGGAGAAGCGGTATCATAAAAGATTGAAAAGAGGATGAAAGGAGCAAATAAAAGATGCTTTCCTGTAGCCAGGGTGCTGACACTATACAGCACTACATCTTGTTTGTCTCTTGCTTAACTATGGTGGTTGATGTCGGAAATACGATGGTGAACCTGCCTAAATGTATGCCCGATGTAGCTGGCTCCGCAGCTGCATTTAAACTGATAGATACACATAAAGGAGGCAAAACCAGTTAGTTTATCCTTGTTTCTCGAACTTAGAATAGGGGCGGTTGTGAAGAGACAACGTACCTCTGCTGCAGTGAAAGCTATTTTAACTGCATTCTTCAGGCGCTGTGTTATTATTTCGCTGATGTTGTTACCGAAGTATTGTAGTTATTTGAGTAGTGGTTTTTCCGGAACTGTTGCCATACTGATTCTCCTTGGTGCTGAATTCATACTTTTCTCAATGAATTTATCTGGATAACCATTTTTTCTAAGTAATTCTCTAATAATCTTAAGCTCCCCTGTACGTTTAATTCATCGCTAAAAGATATTCATGGAGTAGTAATGAAAACGAAGCAGATCCTGATAGTAATTTTCCAGTTGATATCTATTTGCGTTAAAAATTATTCTGACTATAGTGACGAACTCTATAAAGAGGTGAATGGATTGGTGATGTACTCTCCTAGACTAGACACATTACAGTGGACACTGACTAGTGCCCAATCAAAAGCATCGAATAGAGTCCTACAGGAGGTCATTCGAGAGCTTGAATAGCTCAATCGTAACGTCTTTAAATGCAGCACTGAGTGACTCGAGTTCGAATCCTAAAATGGGGACATGAGTTACTCCAAGGTTACGGATATGCCTTGCCGACTAGGACGAAACCTAGGTCCAAAGTATCTTGTACAATACCTCCAACCATCTAAAATCTACAATTCGGAGATATACTCTCTGGTAGATTTGGTAGATATCTTTCTGAGTAAACCAGAACTAAACTAAACTAAACAACCTGATCAGAAAATTTTCATTTTATTGACGGTATATATAGATGATACTTTCATCCTTTGTAAAAATGATTTGGAAAGGGGCGCGCGAAAATATTTCAGTTCAATGAAGTACATTCAGCTATCAAATTCGTGTGTGTGAATAAGATTCACAAAGTAAAGCTTTCTTTTAAGACATCCTACTGACCAGAAGACCAGACGGTAGTATAAGAGAGAATTTTTGAAAAGTACATTTTCACGGCTTTCTTCATCTCCAGTATAAAAGAAATTCGGTGAAGACCCTCAGCAATAGGTTCAATGTGATTTATTCCGAAGATACAACTGAAGAAAAACTTAAGGTTGTATCCGATACGTTGACTGAAAACAGCTACCCTGAACAGTTCATCACCAAACACATTGTCAAGAAAGTGGATGAGAATTCTTCTGTATATGTTGACAAGAAACCTGTATATATAGTACTTCAATTCAGAAAGGACGTGCAAAGTGGAATAATAACCCACAAGTTGAAAAGATCGATTCAAGACAATGTCTAGTGCCTAAAAGCTGCAACTTGTATTTTCCACACAACCGGTTTTGATTCCTCAGCTGAAAGACAAAGTACCTAATCTAACTACCTTATGTATTTTTCAATTCACCTGCTCTTGTGGAGTTAGTTATTTTAGCTGTTGTTCCAGAAACCTCATTTTTGGTGCTAGGGAACTCTTATGAGTATGGCCAAACAAAGGTAAAGTGAAAACCATGAGAAGTTTTATATTAGGGCACCTCGTCCAAATAGACCACAAAGCTGGCTGGTATTGCTGAGTCTTTCTCTATTACATATCAGGTATCGAATGAATTACCAAAGACCTCTAGATACCGAACACTAGAAACAGCAGAGACGATTGTAGATCGCCTAAAAACGCTGAAGCTTTGAGTGAGAAAGAAACTTGTCTAATCACGGTTACTAACCTGACCTGCTTTCGAATTTATAAATTCATATATTCTGTGCTAAATTATTATGGTTGGGGTGGATTGGCCATACTCTGAGAAAACAAATCATCAAGTGAGTGACATCACACGCCAGGTTATCGCTCGAGTGGAACCCGAATGGGAAACGGCGAGCTGGTCGTCAGTGCGATGGTGACGTGAAGGAGGTCATGCGCAGAGGAGATGAAAGCATGTGAGCAGATGTAGCGCCAGGTGAAAACGTTGGCAGAGAACCGAGTGCAATGGAAACCTGTGGCTGAAACCCTATGTTCCTCTAGTAATTAAATGAGATAATGAAAGTGGTAATAATAATTATTATTATGGTCATGTAAATGTAGAACGTGGTGACTAATTTATCGATAAGAGTATTCTTTGTTCATGAATTATTCTTTTAAATATTTTAAAAGTTTCTTTCTTTGACTGTCATCTAGAAGGTTTATTTCCTGGTCGCTGGGAGTGGAATCTAAAATCAGCCTTTCGTCCCATCTGCAACTCATCAGCCATATGTATCTTAGTTACAGTAAATAATGTTTTCCAAAATCAGATTCAAACGTAGAACTGAACACAGAAATTTACGCCCTACTTAGTAAATAAGGTCCAGTTGGGCTACCATTTTAATTGTTCACTTTTACTTGTAATTACCGATTAAATTGATCCTTATCTACTAGTCTATTGATTCTTTAAGCAGATATCCCCCTATTGCTTCTAGTTTCAATTTGATTTTTGAAAATATACTAGCTGGATTTAAGTAGTAACTCAGACATCACCATTCATTTGGGTTCTGATTAATTTTGGCGTAAAGTCCTTGAAATGACAAAACTTAAGTACTACATTCATAACACAACATTGGGACACAGTTAAGTATAATTCAAGTATCAGTATATATGGATATTGTTAAAAGTTAATTTGTAAGGAATTTATGTGTTTCTCGAGTTTGACCATGGATTTATATCAGTTAGGGAACCATTGAAAACCACGGAGTACTGGACAGTTGTTTCATCCTAGTTTGGAAGTCATCGGTAGTACGCGACCACTGGGTTTCGAACCTAGGACCTTCCGGTTACAAGGCAAGCTCGAAGATCATTCAGCCACTGGGACTTGACTCAATAGCCTATGAATTCTAACTTCTAACCAACTCGTGATTTTAATGCGACCACTAACTAATCAGTGGAAACATCATCCTCACTCCTGACTGGATCGACTTCATTGGTCACAACATCTTACTAGAACTCCAGGAAACTCCGTCCTGTAGCCAGTAAGTCACTAGCGAGCATCAGATTAATTCCCAAGTGCTGATTTGTAAGGATTTGATATGATATCAACCCGTGGTCAAACTTCACATACGGATATGATAGGGGATGTATGAATGTTTGAGATAGGAATTTTGGAGTCATGAAAAATCCCTATTCGAACATTAATAGGGAGAAGACCAGTAGTTCAGAGAAGAGTCTGTTTGCGGCGAATTCATTTTCACAGTTGTACAATGGCAAATTTTGGAAGCGACAGAATTCGAACCTAAAGCTTCTCTCGCTGTATCAAAAGATATATAAAATTTAAAACTAACCAGTTGATCATCTTATTGAAATCACCATGGTTCATTACCATCTTTCATGTGGATGAATTCAGTGGTTATCCAGTGTAGTCAGACCATCAGAGATACCTACATATTCGGTTTAGATAAGTCAGTAATGGGAAATTACAGGTACAATCAAATCAACACCTAGGTTATTCACCTGGTATGGAGACTGAGTCACAAGTATACCGCGTTTACATCCCATATAACCGTTATTATTCCTTTCAGTTCAGAGTGTAACGTAGAGCTTCAGCGGCACATAGCCATAATACTCTGTTCCCTGCATTCCCTTTCACTTCACTCTTATACAACCTCATCCACGTTAACTTAGGACCCAGCTCTCCGTCTCCCATTCGGATCTCCCTCGAGAGCCTGTTTGGGGCATGATGTTACCCAACAGTCTCTTCAATGCATGAACTATCCATCTCGATTTTTTCAGCATATATCTTTAGGCGGTAGGTTCTTGGTTGGTTCGTTGTCTATCAGAACTCCTTGTTGCTAACCTGGTCTTCAGTATGGAGCCAGAGAAAGCAGATGTTCAGAAGAGTCTGCAACACCTACTGAAAAGTATCGTTTTTCTTCCCCTCCCTGACACTTCTTTATTTACAGTCAACGACTAGTTAGATCTCTTCGAAATAAAACTTTTCTTTACACTTTCAATTTATCCATGAATACTTTTTGCTATCCTATTTAGATCAGTTGGAAAATTGAACAAGCAGATTTACTCACAGTGTCTATTTACATATTCACTATCTGCCTTCTTATCTTTTCCAGGTCAGTTGGTATTGAATTGAATTTGAACTGTCCTCACAAGCTCACTCGCTCACTCGCTCATGCGTTCACTATGTATCAAACATATCCAATGTATTTGATTATAAATCATTATGAATTCTATCCACGTTTATTTATGCAATTGGTAATATTTATATTGTTTTTCCTCCTCAGGGTATTTATTATATACATTCTGAAGACAGCTCACTGAACAATTTTACTGGAAAGTAGAACTACACAAACTTTAATGATTCAAATATTATTACTTTAAGATTAAAGTAGATGATAATTTAATTATAAAGGCAAATATATAAATCAAAACGGGTGATTCAACGAGGAGATTCTTTTCAACGAATTTTTTATCAAGCTGTACAATCGTATCTATTTGATTATAATGTAGCATTTATTTGCAATCACACCGGATAGTGTCCTTGTACACTCTTGGACAAAACATCCATACAAACAGATGAATTGATAAACGTACATAGAGTTTTTCAACTGTGAGATCTTGTCCTTCAAGTTATTGAATAGAAATGGTCAACTAGACTGCTCTGTTCTCAAAACATGCTGGAGGGAATATCCTATTCAGAGAATGTGGTTAAGTCAACTCTGAAGTCCAAGTTTATGTACAGCAATTTCTTTGTTGTGGATGTTAAGTCACATTTTATGGGTTTTGACCATGTCTTGTTCTTGTCTATAAAACGTGACTTAACTGCCGACATCCTTAAAAAAAGGATTTCGCAGTCGCTGAAAAAGGCATTCCCTGTAGTATCTCTGAGAATAGCGTTTTCTGGTGGACCATTACTATTCAATAAACATTAGTTGGCCAACTCTATGTGCGTCTGTCAGTTCACCTTCTCATGGGGAGCTAGACTTGACTCGAGCTTCGTCCAAGAAAATTCAAGAGCAGTTTCCTACGTGGTTATGAGGGGGTGGAAGTTGGGTTATTGGAAGCTTAATCATTTAACACATGGTCAATACTGCTCACCCTATCTCTTCAGCCTCATAGATTTATTCATAGAAAAGAAAAGGCGTTCAGCAAAGAGTTACTCTTTTCGGCGATATCATTCTCAAGCTGTACAAACCGCAAATTTATAGTAATTTATCTTGGCAACAAAAGGAATATTTTCAAAGATGTGTTAATGCAATTGTTAATTTTTTGACAACGTAATTTAGAAGGCCTTAATCGGTTAGAAACTATAATAAAGTTACAAAAGTAGGTTGGGTGACGTAATCTAGTTGATAGGGTTCAATGAAAAATGAATGAGAGTCAAGTTAATAATCTGAGTAGAATTCACTTAAAAATGAACGAAAATGGAGTTAGCAACAGTCGTCATGAGGGTAGAGATTTGATAGAGGGTGGGGGTACAAAACAATGCAATGAAGAAACAGACAAGCAAAGAAGAAAGAGGTAAGACAAAATTACGTATTTGGTGTTAAGATAGATCAGGACCATTGTAGATTTAGTGACTGAACAAACTTCTTTTGTATGCAGAGTTCAGGATTCAATATGTGAATTGCCATTGCATCTGCAGTTTGAAGAAGTTTGATTCGTACTCTTTTGGTAAGATTCCCACGTATTGTGTAGATAACTGAGAAGTTGTTTTGTGGGTTTGTTTGGTGTCCGGATTCGATCAAGTGTTCTAGGATAGAGCTGTGGCGGGGGGATCTTCTTTCTCCTTTATAAAACCATGGAAGTAAGTGTTCGCTGATTCGTTTGGATAGCAAACGCTGGGAACGGCCGACATACCTAGCTCCAGATGACCAGGTGAATTGCTAGATGCACATTGATGAGGATTTATCTCATCCAGGAAATAGAAAAGTCATACCTCTGTATACGGAAGAAGTTTGTTCAATCCCTCCAACTCTCCTGCTTTTAATCCGTCTATGTTTAAAGTATGATAATCTTTATTCATACTTTGGCTGTACTTATTTTTTGTTTTGTTCAATTAATTTTTGTACCCTTCTCTTATTACGTCAATGGCTACTATTACTATTCTCACATTTTGAATTGTCCGCGGTATTATTTCATTTATTCCATTTGTCATTCTAAATCAGAATTGGTGTTTTGAAATGTCAAGTCTCACTATGTTGTGTAGCGCTTTTATTTGCCTATAATATTACTACCCCTTTCAACATCTATACATCCTATGAATTATTCTATATATGACATTGTTTTCCCTTGCCGTTTGACATCAAACTATGATTACAATAACAAACATTTTAATTGCACCTCATACTATTATTATTATTTTATACATTCACACCTTTGTCTATACGTATGCGATTGTAACGCTTGATAATAAATTCATTTCAAAGAGTCTCTTTGCTGAATCACTTGTTTTGATTTTCTATGCATTCCAATGGGGATTTTCCCATGAAATATGTAAATAGTTTGAAAAAATGAATACGTCATAGTTCCAGACGTCACGACTGTTTACTGTACTAGCTGACCAGACATAAATATGTATTAGCGCATTATCTGTTCTGCATATAATTGGTTAAGCAACTTAGCAACCTTGCTGTTATCAGTGCTTGTGAAACAATGGCAATGAAGAGAAATAAGTAAGTTCCTATTAAGCGCTTAGACAAAACAATAATAATAATAATCGGACAAGATTTATCTAGATCGTGTAATGTATCTGAGTAACATATTTCAAACACTCTGATCATTCTCAAGTATTGGTTTTGTAGAGATTTAGTTTCATTGCATGGAGGATTTCATCATGAGTTAACATCAGTTAGAGAACCACTAGAACACCCACCAGGGAGTACTGAACAGCCGTTTCGTCCTACTTTGGGACTCTACAACAGTACACACCTACCGCAAGGGTTAAAACCCAGGACCTTGTGGTTACAAGTTGAGCAAGCTCGTAGACCATTAAGCCATTGGGACCCGATCCAATGATCCTTGAATTCTAACTTCTGCCAATTCATGACATAGCGTGGCCATTTCGCAATGTCTTCTTCGATGAGATACTGCCTCATTTTCAACCTGCTGTACCCTACTGGTCACGGCTTCTCACTAGAAAACCAGATGTCAGCTCATCATGAAATCCTCCATGCACTCTGACCATTAACTGATTTTCAAGTAAGGATTTGATTGACTGGTTGACAAATTTCATCATGAGCTGATATCGGTTAGAGAACCATTGGAAAACCAGCTGGGATTACTGGACAGTTGTTTCGTCCTAGTTTAGAATTCATGGGCCACTGGATCGCCTTGTAACTAGAAGGTCCTAGGTTCGATCCCCTGTCCTGGGTTCGCACTGTGAATAATCCCAAACCTAGGCAGACGAAACAGGTGTCCAGTACTGCTGTGGTGAGAGCAAGCTGCTAGCCAATTGGTAGACATTGATCTACGCTGATTGGTAGAAATTAATCTAGGCTGATTCAACAACCGATCACAGCTGACCTAGACGTGGACAAATATGATTCGCAGACAAGTGGCTCGCACTTCCGAGAAATATCGAAAACGAGGAAGCAGAAGACTGCGTTTGTTTACAAACAACCAATCAGAAGACCGCCTTCTTTCTGCAGGCAGAAGCCTATTAATGTACGTAAAATACATATAAATACCTGTTGGTTTTCGTAATAAAACTGATCTGTTGCCTGGCCCTTGTCTTCTGTTGTTACACTGCCAGGTTTTCCAGTGGTTCTCTAACTGATGTCAGCTCATGATGAAATCCTGTAACCATTAGGTGATTGGAAGTGCTCATTAAATTTTTTTCCACAGGAATGGTTACCGAACAAAGAATATTCTTTTCGATGACCTTCTCTTCATCAGGTTCTACAATTATATGCATTCATAATATTCAATGAACTGGTGTTATTAACAAAATAAGTGTTGTTTAAGTAACATCAAATCAATAATTATAATATTAATGGATTGCGATTAGATAGCATTAACATAACAATACACTGAATATGATAGAAAAGATTTGTAGCTCAGGTGGATGATTTTGATAGGTTGGCTTGGGGGTAAATGTCTTTTAATGAAATTCCGTGGATATCCATGGACGTCTTTCAAAAGAATGGATATCCACGGAATTTCATCAAAAGACATATAAACCAAGCCAACTTATCAAACCAAAAGCCCTCAAGGAAAGCACAAAGGAAATCGCCCCACTATATATAAAGGACACCTCAGAAATCACCGCAAGACTCTTCAAACCTATAGGAATTGACTTCGCACACAAACCAACACAGTCACTTCACTCAGTTCTATGTCAACCAAAAGATTCAACAACGTAAGAAGATAAAACCAACATCATCTACAAAATAAATTGTAACAACTGCGAAAAACACTACATTGACCAAAGTGGACGTCCCCTTCGTCTTCATATCCACGAACATAAGCTAGCCGTCAAAAGATATGATATCCACTCCCTCACTCATATCACTACATACAGACAACCACGGACATCAGTTCGACTGGGACAACGTTCAAGTGTTAGACAGAGGAAACAACAAGAATGCCAGAGAATTTTTAGAAGCCAGCCTGGTATTCCGGTGAATCATCAGTCAATAGACATATCGAGATAGACAAAATTTATCAACCGGTAAGAAAGAAACCTTACGCACAAAGGGTCAAAGTTCAAGTCAAAGACACAATGAGTGACAATACAAGTAACCTAGAGGGTAAGAAAACACAGAAACAACCAATCACGTCCAAGGTCAGTTGGAGAGACGATTAATAAACTCGTGTAGAAATCTAAAAACTCACTTGAAATTGAAGAATGCTCTGGCGATGTCGCCTAGTGGGGAGGGAGGTGCAATGAAAGCCTCGCAAATTAACTATTCAGCTCAGATAACGCAACCACATCAGAATACACTGAATATCACAAAAAAATAAGGAAGGTTGTGATACAAATTCATGAATTTTTAATCTCTACTGAAAGCCAGCTCGGCAGCAGTAGTAGTGCCTGGATTTGTGTCTTCTGCACACAAAGCACTGGTTGTTTAAGGTGAAACGTGATATCCTCTGCTGTTTGGGGCTTGCGGTACTTGAATATTTTTGGTAATTTATTTGGTACCCGTTAGATGATATGGAAGGACTCTTCAATATTGGCTTTGTGGTCGGTGGGTTTGAACAAGGTGGTCTAATATGGAGCTGTTGATGCTTCTATACCTACACCTTTATTTAGCCACACTGGTATATGTTCCCGAGAAAGGATGATTAATTTCCTGGAGCAACGAGCGATATGACTCGCTCCACAAACGCAGTTGAATTGGTAGATATAATTTGAAATGGTTCTCTAACCGATGTCAGTTCATGGTGAAATCCTGTAACTAATCAATCAAATCCCTACAAACCAATGCTTTAAAAACAAAGTTTAACTAGAAAAAGTATAAAAAGCGATAGGTAACACGACCACAGAACAACACCTTTTTATTAAAATAGCTAATAAGGGAGAGTTAGAGGATGAATCATATGTAGACGAAAAAACCAAGGTTTCTAAACACGAAAGAAGATGACTTAGTGAAATTCGTATTATGTGTTATCATGAAGACAATGCGAGATTCACCACTGTCTCTTTCTGCATACACATATTTGGTTTTAGCCGTTTGATTGCGATTGCCTCAGCAAAACGAAGCACGCTAGGTTTCCTTTGTCTGTTGATTATTTTGAACAACTTCAGGTTGTCCACAACATGGCCAGTGTCTAGTAGATGGCGTGCAGTCGCACTGTTTAATGCTTGCGGACCCTTTAGTCTCAGGTATTTTTAATGCGTCTCGAGATGTGTACAATAAATCTTCTCTCTGTTCTTCCAATGTATGTGCCTTTGCATGTAAACGTGAATTGGTTGACGCATTTGAAGGTAACTTGAGGTGAGAGTTTGTCCACTTTTGACTGGTTGTCTGATAAACACAGATGGATATGTTCTTTGCAGGGTGGCGTTCAGTCTGCATCTTAAACTACTAGCAATATCGTCATCTTTGAAGGCAAGCTGTGGAAAAGTGCACTTTTTGTTTATTGTGTTGTACTTCACTTGATCAACACTACGTTTTCCATGTTTGTCAATGAACTTCTGTGGATGACCATTATTACGTGGGCATTATTCAACGGTGAATAGTTCTTCCTCGACTTTGAAATTCCCGCTAACATATTTTATTGGACCGAGATTCTGCACCTCTGTTCACAATTTGGCACCTACGACCGACTTCTTGCCGATGCTTTAAAGTTCATTTGATATTGGTTAGCTTTGTGATCTATCTGGCACATTCCCTTCTATTTTTGCTACTCATCAGCTGGATATACCTGTATCCCTCAAAGGTGATAGAGTTTGAAGCAGGGGTCGTATTGGTGTCATAGTGGGAAAACCATCAATGCGGGAAGAGTCAGATACATCCAGCTGATAAGTCCGAAGCCTGATTTCTTGGATTCCACTGTTCGCTAGTCAAACAACGGCAAATAATCATTAGCAGGGATTTTGATTGTTGCTGGGGTAGAAAATTTAAAACTAGTTTGTTGCTTACTTTCATGAAAATAAAAGATATCGACGGGAAGACATGAGACAACAAAATAAAAAATTCTTTGTTATCAAATCATACAATCCACGAAAAATTTCATCTTGATTTGGAAATCCCAGCTAATTATTGTTCCTATCAGTTCCGAGTGAAAATTAGCGCTTCAACAGCGTGTTTCAATTTTGACCACTTTCCTGCAATCTTTCTCAGCTGGCCACATGGTTACTCATAGGCATTTCCTCTGCTTCTCACGCGATCTGCTTCATGTTACCATCATAGCCAACTCGGGTTCCAGTCGAGAGCTAGCCTGGTGCGTGATGTCATTCAACGGTCTCCTTGGTGGTGTTTATATGATCCATCTCCATTTTCCTTGGAATGTTTGTTAAGCAGCAGGTTCTTGGTTTGAGAAGCGACGAGTGGGTCGTCAGTGCAAGGGTGACATGGAGGAGATCGCGTGATGAAGAGATGAGAGAGTTTGATCAAACGTGGATCCAGTTGAAGAGGACGGCAGAAAACAGAACAAAGTGGAGATGTGTTGCTGAAGCCCTATATTTCACTCGGAATGCAAGGGAATAATAATAATAATTGGTTCTTGGTTGGTTCTCTGCCTGTCAGAGTTTCTTGCAGGTAATTGTTTCTGGCTGGTCATCTAATCTGCAGTATGGAGTCAGCGAAGGCAGATGCTGATGAAAGTCTTCTACAGCCTATTGGAAATGATTATTGTGACACACTTAAATTTTTTCACCAGATTTCCAAACTGACTTCAGAGTGATGAAGGTCTGTATCATATTCCAGCTCCTGCCTGGCTTTGATATCTTCATCTGTGCTGTCGCCTATAGTTGAAATTATGATACATAGCTGAATAAGTAAAGGAGGTGACCACGTTCAAATTTCCCCTGTTTGTAGTGATTGGTACTTGTTGTTATTGGTCGGTTGGTTGGTTATCTTCATCACCTCCGTCTTCTATATCTTCACCCAGAATAATCAGATCGAAATATTTGCTGCTTGGTAACGAAAATGGCACCAAGATAAAGGAATTACAAATTTTTTTCATAGTGCCGAAATGTGTATGTATGTAGTTGAAGGTGATTATGTCAACGATTCATATTCGGCATCAAAACGAGGATGATACAAACACCAGATATTAATGGATAGGTGGGAAAACATAGCGATTGAAACGTTCAGCCCGAGACCACCCCAAAAGTATGGTGGAGGTATATAGATGACACATTCACTGTTATTAAAACACAGGATATAAACAGATTTTTCAAACACATCAACTCAGAAGTGGAGGCAATTCAATTCACTCATGAATTGGAAAGTCAGAAAGGACGGGGAACTGCCAATGTTAGATTGTAGCGTAAAAAGGAAAGAAGATGGGAAGTTAAACACACTAGTGTGTTTATAGGAAACCCACACATTTAATCCGATATTTGGACTTCCGAACATCGCAATACCATATGTCACTGAAAATAGGATTGGTGAAATGTTTAAGTGACACAGCACAAAAGCTAAGTAGTACCAAGGAAAATCTAAGACAGGAAGTGAGGCATATAAAAGAAGCTTTGAAACTTAACTATTACCCTGATAAATTAGTCAGAAGGTATGAAGGGAAATGTAAAAATAAAATAAAATGAATAATGATAGTAGTGCTAGTGATAATAATAATAATAATACTGACGATATGCATGTCAAATATGCCCAGGATATTGACAATACCAACAATAAGGAATCTAAATCATCAGTAGTAATTCCGTACAAGGAACGAACCTCGGAAACCTTAGGCAGAATTCTTAACAAGGCGGCAATAAAAGTGGTTGGCATTCAAACCACCCACAAACTCAATTAGAAACAATCTTTGTCGGTTAAAGGACCCTGCCTGTGGAGCCAATTAAACTAAACAATTTAGTTTATCTAATACACTGCTGGAATGGTTGTCAGGTCAAATACATAGGTCAAAGTAGTAGAACAGGGTCAGTCAGTCAGACTAGCCGAGCATAAAAACCTGGTAAAATCTAGATTAGTTGACCCGAATAAGATAAGCAATCTAGAGAATAGTTCAGCTATAGCACTACATGCAATTTCACACAATCAACCATACAATAGGATGGGATAAAATGCCAGTTTTAAAATCTAATGTAACAGCCGGGTGGGGGGAGAGATTGATAACAGAAGCTTTGTTAATCGAATCAATTGCAAAGACATGTAATAGGAAGGATTCAACACCTGTCCACCCGAACATCTGGAAAATTCTACTACTCCTACGACAAATAGCAGAGGACAAGGGAAACTATAAAACTCAAGTTTCGAAGTTGTGTGATTATAATTGATGAAATGGTTATGAACAATAATAAATTGTATTTGAAACTGTGTCATCCAGTAAATAATACTGTTTCACTGTGTGATACATCTAATAAACAAACTAATATGGAATCACCACACATAAAATTCATTAGTTTGAAGCTATAGCCATCACCTGTTAACCAAGATTGACTCAGCTCAGTGAGCCGAATCAGTTGAAACCACTCGTATTCTGGGTCATTACTAATTGGGAGAATCAGTAATGCTCAAAAATAAGATTCATTTGGTGATCTGCTGTGATTCGTCAGTCTGAACTGAGTCATTTCAGTCATAAAGCTGATCACTTCATCTCCAAAAAAGCGAAATACTCACTCAGAGTTTAGAACACCTCTGACTAACTGGTGACAACTACTGGTTAACCTGTTTCATGAATATTTTCTCATCGTGATACGTTATCTGCACCATGGAATATAAATTTACCCACTGAGTTACTCAATCCGTTGTACATATTTTAACTATGTTTAACGACACTATATTTTTATCAAACGTTTTGAGCTCTACACTTAGTGGAAATTCACCATTTAAATACTTGGAAAAAAAGGGATATTTCATGTCCTTCAATACGTACAAATTCTTGAAATATTGAAAAATATTGAAAATCATCCAACCATGCTCCATAATGGATAAGATTTTATTTTGATAAACCACACAGTGTTGTACAGCAATATTTACTGATGACCACGTTTCGAGCAGAAGTTATTGCTCATAATCATATCAAGTCGTTCACAAAACTTTTTGCTTCATTTATATACATCAATAAAATTGATTTGACATATGAATAAAATCAATTTAAGACAAGTACATTCGTGAATAAACGTCAACTACTGAAAATTCGATGGTTTGTGAATATTGCTTCTGTTTGACCAATGAAGCAAAAAGGTTGTTTGAGTGAGCAGCTTGCTATGATTTTAAGCAATAATTTGTGTTCGAAACGTCATCAGTAGACATTACTGTACAACACTGTGTGACTTATCAAAAATAAAATCTTATCCGAACAAGTTCAATCCGTCCCGAAGAAGATACTTCTGCTTAATCTAGAATTCAAAGGTGACCCTGAAGCAGAAATCCTTCGTAAAAGCCTCTGTAAATCTCTGAGGAAGACATACTTCGCCAAGAGACACCGACTAACGTTTTCCTGCAAGAAACTGTTCAACCAGAATGCGAAAGACAAACTGTCGCATTGGGCCACTTCAACGTGCATATATCAGTTTACTTGCTCTTACGGAGCTAAGTACAACGGCCATACCATGCACCGAATTGCGAAAGGCGCTCGTGAACACTATCCAGCCTGGCTAGTAAAAGGAGGATGAAAACGTGCATATAGTTCAGTGACATAAAATCTAGTCAACCCAGGACATTAAGCGCCATTCAAAAAATCCTTCAAATCATATTCAAGGTTCGATCAAACCTATCAGAGGGAGCAAAATTAAGACATCTGGGCATTGCTGTGGCACTAGCTATCCAAAGGCTCAAACCCACACTATGTATCCGAAAGAAATACATCCAACCTTTGTCCCTGACGTGGCCATCATTAACAGGTAATTCTCTTAGTAGTGACTATCCCATTGTCTTTCCTATCCAAACTTCCTGTTCATTCCTGTTATTTTATTATTCCTACATATTTAATCCCTAACTGCATAAACAGCTATTCGTCACATTAGCTACGATCCTTCTAGATTTTTTATCCAAACATCCTGTCTATTTTTGTTATTTCTACCTTTCTAACCCCTAATTGCACAATGTGTCAATCTCCTCAGTAATTATGATGCTACTTTGTTTGAGTTTTATCCGTCTCCCCGTTTATTATGGCATTTTAATTCCTAATTGTAATTTTATTAATCTGACCCTTAACGGAAAATTATTCTGGAACTTTGCTACCCATGTATTATAAATACACGAATGTACAGCCTGGTTGATGATTTCGTCGACAAGAAAATTTTCTTCGCTGCAACTGTCTTTTTATTCCCTACAATCTTATCCATAGTGGAGTTATACTCAACCACAGTACCCACGTTTTGTACATACATCATCCAATAATGTGTCGGTGGTTCGGCGTAGAACACTTGCCTACCGTCCAAGTGGTCCGGGTATCGATCCTCGGCCAACGCACTCCTAGATCTCTCTAAGCCTGTAGTTAGGCAGGTAAAGAGGGAAGGTTGAGTGTGAGGCTAGCAACCCCATCCTGTA
This sequence comes from Trichobilharzia szidati, assembly GCA_944472155.2. Taxonomy (NCBI): domain Eukaryota; kingdom Metazoa; phylum Platyhelminthes; class Trematoda; order Strigeidida; family Schistosomatidae; genus Trichobilharzia; species Trichobilharzia szidati. The sequence goes on along the minus strand of OX235274.1, from coordinate 120,794,950 downwards.
AAAATAATCACCACTGCTTCAGAAGCTTCAAGCCTCTAGCCTGAAGCCCTATGTTTCACTGGGAACGCAAAGGAATACAAAAAACAATACAAGCGTATTGCACTTCTTATAAGTGAGTTGAGCACTCGCAAAATGTTACATGGTGATTTTAACTCTTGCATTCTGAGTGGAATATGTGACTTCAAACTTTGAAGTTTCATTAGCGGTGGGGTTGTTTTCCCGAGATAGGGTTGCTGGCCTCATGTTCAACATTCCATAGTTTCCGAATTATTTACCCCTTAGGTGAATGTTAAAAATGCACTGGTAGGGAAGTGAATTCGGACTTCTCGCTTGGAAAACGAGCCTTAATACGTTCACCCATTGGGACACACTCTCAAACTGCACCGAAGACAGGACTAGACACACATCATACTAGTTACTGACGAGTATCCAATCAAAAATATCCAATACTGTCCTACAGGAGGTCAGTCACGGGTTTGAATATCTCAGTGGTGGTAACGTCTCTGACTGACTGCAACACTGGGTGACGAGGGTTCGAATCCCAAAATAGGGGCGTGAGTTCCTTCAAGGTTGCAGATATGCCTTGCTGACTGACTGATGAGTGCCACCTAGCACGCAGCCTAGTTCAGATAGAGCTTCCTGTGGCCAATTGCCCCCAACCATCTAAAACAAACCTTATATCTGTATAAAATGATAAGGTGATTGCCATAACACTTAGAACAGTTCCTAATCAACTGACTAAGTGACTGGTAACAACAAAACAGCACACAATTATATAAGATACACTGTTGTAAAGAATCTTTGTAAGAAGATTGAAAATAGAAAAGATGAAATATTGAACTTCTTGTATAAAAAATTCTACTTTCTGTTAAACTGTTAGAGTTATATGACAACTTTAGTTTTACTAATGTTATGTTCTTAAACCGTAGAGCAACAGAGGCGTAAATTGCTTGAACTTATTTTCTATCTCAGAAAAACAAATCTTTTACTAAATCCACAATATTGATTGTTTTCTTCTCATCCATTTCTCATACTCTCTTCTTTTGTTTTATTCAAGAACACGATTATTATTTGTATGCTCATAAGTTATTGAGAAAGCTTTACTTTATTTTTGAGTTTTTGAATGCTAATAATTTTTTCTGGCAACGTTTTATTCAATTCAATTTTAGATTTTCTCGTCGACTGATGAGTCCCAAATAGGACGAAATGCACATCCTGGATTCCACTGCTAGTCACCATCCACCAATTAACTTCTAACTTTTCATTCAGTTACGTTTTTGTTTTCATACATTATTTATCAATCACGGAATGTATACATTTGATCATAGGGAATAATAAAGAGGCAGTTGCAGCGAAGAAAATTTTTTTGTCGACGAAGTCACAGTCAACTAGGCTATACATTTGTGTGCTTATAATACATGGATCGGAAAGTTCCAGAGTAATTTTCCGTTAAGGGTCAAATTATTAAAATTACAATTGGGAAATAAAATGCCATAATAAACAGGGGGACGGATAAAGCCCAGACAAAGTAGCATCATAATTACTGAGGAGATTGACATATCATGCAGTTAGTGGTTAGAAAGGTAGAAATAACAAAAACAGACAGGATGGTTAGATGAAAAATCTAGTAGGGTCGTAACTAATGTGAAGAACAGTTGTTTATGTTGTTGAGGATTAAAGATGTAGAAATAATAAAATGACAAAATAGACAGGAAGTTCGGATATGAAAATATGATAGTATAAATAGGGATTTAAAAAAACAACTTAAAAATAATATGAATAAACAGGAAGTTTGGATAAGAAAGGCAATAGGACAGTCACTAATAAAAGAATTACGTGTCTGTGATGGCCAGGGCAGGGATACTAGATGGGTGTATTTCTTTTGGATAGATAGCGTGGGTTTGAGATTTTGAATGGCTAGTGCCTTGGCTACGCTCACTCAGATGTCTTAATTTTACTCCATTTGATAGGTTTGATCGAATCTTTTACATGATTTTGAAGGATTTTTGAAGGGCGCTTAATGTCCTGAGTTAAATAGATGTTCTATCACTCAACTATACACACGTTTTCGTCCTCCTTTTACTACTTAGGCTGGATAGTGTTTACGAGCGCCTTTTGCAATTCGGTGCATGGTATGGCGGATGGACTCAGCTCCACACGAGCAAGTAAACTGGTATATGTACGTTGAAGTCACCCAATGAGACAGCCGGTCTTTCACATTCTGGTTGAACAGTTTCTTGCAGGAAGACGTTAGTCGTAGGCTTTAGGCGAAGACGTTTTACAAAGGACATCTGCTTCAATGTCAACTTTGAATTGTAGATTAAGCAGAAGTATCTTCTCCGGGATGGATTGGACTTGTCCAGAAATCATCTTTGATTTTAGATTCTTGTCTTTTAACCTAGGTGACAAGCCGTTTTCCATCAAGGTTCCTCTGAGTTTACGCAGTTATTCGTCAATCACTTCCTCGATGCACATCTTCCAAATCCTTGAGGAAAGAGCGTACATCAGGTTTCTCTTTCTTCTTAGGGGCACGAAGCTTTGAAAGTTGATGAATTGTCCATTCCATGTAGGCTTTTTGTATATGGACCTTTTAAGAGAGTTGTTGGCGTTTCTTGTCAGATGGATGTCGAGGACGTGGAACATTCCATCGGATTCAGCTTCAAGAGTAAAGTTGATGTTTTGGTGGGCACTGTTGAAGGTGTGAAGTAAGTTTTCAAGGTCCCAGTTCTCATCACAAATGATGAAAGTATCATCAATGTATCTCTTGTAAAGATGGAGATCAGTGACGGTCAATGATAAGGAGTTGTTTTCTAGTCTGACCATAAAACAGTCAGCCAAGAGGGGTCCTAGTGGAGAGCCCATTGCTACACCATCTGTTTGCCTGTAGATTTCATCATTGAATATGTGAATTATATCAATCTGTGAGTTATTTCAATCATGTCATGGCACAATTATTGATAACTGAGGAGGAAAGGTTGGCAGTTTCATTCCAGTGAAACTATGGTCCTATGAAAGCTTGATTCCTAATCTCTTTGAAGTTAGTTTTTCTATAATTCATTGGGTGTGATAATCGGAATCCAACTTAACTGTTGCTGATTTGTCTTAGAGAGTCACTTTTGACTGCTGTTTCACTCAAGGTGATTGCGAAAGTTGCTGAAAACTAACTATCTAGCTGTAGAATAACGATAAAATCAAAAAACAAACCTGCATGACGGCGCCAAACAACGATGATAATATTCTTTGACATGAAATTCGTTGATCAAGAGATGTTTTGGTACAGGTTAACTAGATTATCTCTCTACTTGTAACATCATACTCGAATACTTATCTTCACGTTTGAAATCATCTACATCAACTGATTTGGTGATTGGAGACAGCCTGTACATGCGTAAGGGGATACACGAGGCTACATGGATTTCACCTGATAGACATAACAAAAATCAGGTAGATTTCATCTACGTGTTGTCCAAGAAAGTGGAGATGTAGTGTGCTGGACACAAAGTTGAGAAGGCTAGCAGATATGGGCTCACTCGCACCATCATCTAGTTCAAGGAACCTTCAAGGTGAAGCTGAAATCATTCAGAACAACTGGAGATAGACTACAATTCAAGTTCAACATTCAGAAACTGAAGGAAAAAACTACAAGGAATGCCTTCATTACAGATAAGATCAGAGCATATTTGGAGACGCTACGTGGTATGACTGAGGAAACCTGTGCGAAAGAACATTGGGACTCTCTGAATCTTATGTTGAAGGAAACGTCTGCAACTGTTCTAGGAAGAAAGAAAAGGCAGGACAAGACAAAGAATGCTTCTCAATAGACACCTACCTGGAAGCTAATCGAGGAGAGGAGGACTGTAAAAGAGAAGATGACTCAGTGCAAAGATGGAGAACAGAGTGAGAAGCTGAGTTCAATGTACACTGCACTGAATTAAGAATTAAGTTACAAGATTATAGGAAAAACAAAAGATAGTTCTATTACACACTGGCTGGTAACTGAAGCGGAACAGTCAGTTCTCAGATAAAACAGACCTCAGGATATTATGTCAGATACCCAGATCTCTATCTATGAAGAGATCAACCCGGATGATGAAACCTACAAAAGATCTTCAAAGGAGTAGATGCCAATAAAACAATGAGCTAATCACTTCCAAGACTCTTGAATTGACCATCACCTGCAACTCGCCGAGAAATACCAACACCACCAACAGAATGCACGCAACTACCTGTCAGTGGACACCATTCCTCCAACAAAAGCAGAAATCTTGATTGTGCTCGGCTACTGAAGTCCAGCTGGGAAGGCAGCAGGAACGGATGCGATTCTCCCTGAAGCAGTGAAAACGGATCCAAAGACCTCAGCGCATGCTCTCACCCCAGTATTGCCAACCTGCAGATTGGAAACAAGTTTCCTTTTTCGAACCACCAAAAAAGGGAGAATTAAGCCTCTGCAGGAACTGGTATCAAATCATACTCTTTTCCACAGTGAGTAAAATACTGAGTCATGTCATCCTAGGACTCCGCCTGCCAGCACAAGCTGGTGCTGATCTAATCTTTCCGTTTCATGATTGAAGACAGCAAAGAATGGCATCCAAATATTTACCTCAACTTAATCGACTTTGAAAAGGCCTTCGATAGTGTTCGCCACGAAGTAATTTGGGAAATACTTAAGTGGAACATAGGTCCTGGAGCTAAGGGCTTGATGTTTCGGTAGCAGTAGTATTTATTTTCACGGGATAGGGTCACTAGCCTCATGCCCAACCTTCCCTCTTTCTCTGTTTTATTGATGGCTAAGTCGAGGTAAGGGAATGCGTTGGCGTGCATCCTACCACTGTGCCACTAACCTCCAGGCAAAGGATTAAATATATGGAAACTGGTATCTATATGCAGCCAAATTATGTACACCTTATCTTCAACACACTATTTGCACAGGTCTTCATGTCGTGGTACTTCTGAACTTCATGTTGTGTTGCTTTGTGTACGTTTTACGTCTGCCATGCATTTCCACAACACTGTACCATTTGCTTCATCTGAAATCAAATGTATCTCCCTGCTATTCGATGTTTTTATGCCGATGGACATCTCCTTGTATATATACTACTGATAAATCCTATCAGTAGCATTCACCAAAATAGTAACCTATCTGGTAGAGGTCAGACGACAAATACGTCAGTAGACTACAGCAATGACTCACTTGCTATAACTGATAATCAGAGTTCGTCACAGACGTCTGATTTATTTCAGAATATTGGTTTGTGTTTGAAACCCGTTATTTCTCAGAAGCTTGATACGTGTAGCCGACACTGGAATGACTGCCTATTTGTGTGTAGATGTGTACGGATGAGTGCGTGTGTGCGTCTGTGTGCGAACGGGGGATTCGTAGTCAAAACAGGATGTTATCGTCATAATAATTACTGAAAAAGAATCCAGGTAAGAAAAAACAAATGTCTGTACTTTTGTGTTTTTTGTTTTCTTTTCGAAATGAAAGTAATTTGAGTTGTTTGACGGCTAAATTTATTTTCATATTTTCAATCTTTTGTCTGATTTGAATGACGATAATATTTTTTAGCATGTACTCACTTTTCAAATTATCATGTAAGTCAATTTAAAAAATCTTTTCTTACTTATTGAGCAATGAGTTTAAAGAAAAGTAAAGTTTGTTCTTAGTTTGATTTTACCTTTCCCGTTGATTGATTACGTTGGTCTCCGTTGACAGTAAAGATGCCCTGATGAAATCTAAGGATTAACATGAAGTTAGTTTGGTAGGTGATGACTAGCAGTGGAATCCAGGATTCTTATTTCGTCCTATTTGGGACTCGTCATCGGCTGGATGTGTCTGTGTTCTTAGTGAGTGATTGTGTTGCTACTGAGAAGCAAAACACTTCACTCATATTTTTAAGCTCCAAAATATTATCCATTAGGGTTTCAAAGCCTACCATCAGCCAAAAGCAATAGCTTTTGTTTTACAGTCAACGCAAGAACAATAATGATAACAGCGTGATTCTATACAAAATCTTCACGCAGTTGTGATTGTCAGTATATCGCATGAGGCAGGGCTGTTTGATCTGAAGCACGAATCAATCCCTTATAATATTTCTTACCTTCGTTTCATTCGAGAAGTACACAACAGTAGGCTGTAAGCCAGTTTAATGGAGTGAATATGTACATTTCCCCACCGAAGAATGTGCATTCAAAGAACGAAATGGCCAAGATATGATGCATAATATATATAGGATGGAAATCCAGGAACCTTGGTGATTCAGCCGGGAAGTCGCAAAGACGTGTAATAACTGAATACTTCATTTGTTAGAGAAATGAGTAAGATAAGAGAAAATATATTGCAAAAATATTCATTCAGATATCTATAAAAAACAAAATAAGTGAGCAAAGAACATCCTTTACAATAATTTCTGCCTCTTCTGGCTCTACAATTATATGCATATGTTTATATACATAGAATATTCTAGAACAGTAGTCAATAAGTACGATCAATGGGATCACAGTTCATTAAAGATGCTTAAATTATAATAATAATAAAAATGTAATATCAACTAAAATTAGGGAACTTTCTACAAAAAGTTGAGGGTCATTAGAACCTAGATGGCCAAGGTAGGGACAATGTCTGAACTAGCTACTTTTTGACACATAAATTAAGCTTCTTAATGTAGATCCCAGCAGCCTCAGCAGTATTTAGTAAACGAACTCTTAAGGCAAAGTTAAGATTTGTTGGTTTGCAGTAAATGACTATGAAGGTCTCCTTTTTAACGTTAGTCTTATGTTCTGCATCCACGAGATGTGGTGGAATAGCGCTACGAATAGACTTTGTTTTCTCTTTACTTAACCACTGTGCAGGATGATGTTCGGAAATCAAATGAGAAACACGCCTAATTGTATTGCCTATTGTTATTGACTACTGTTCTGGAATATTCTATTTTTATTTGTTATTTATTTTGATTACAGCTTAATGCCATACCGTATTACAAGTATGGAATTCTCAGCATGGATATCGGTAGCCCAAATTTCGCAGGCCGACCATAGATATGGGGTGTCCGTCGGCAGGGGATCGAACCCCGGACCATGTGCATGGTTGGCGAGAGGCCTAACCACTGTGCCACCGACGCACAAATATATATATATATATATATATAAAGATATACGTACAAATATATAATTGTAGAGCCAGAAGCGGAAATTATCGAAAGGGATATTCTCTGCTCAATTATTTTGTTTTTTATAAAAAAATATCGATTATTTAGACATTGTGTCTGTGAAAATTCAATTGGTTGGGTGAAGTATTTAACCTCACTAAGCAATGAAGTGCTGCTCAGTAGTTTATAAGATTTACTAAGTTAGATACTTTAAAACAATTAGTTCCCTTTATGAATTTATGAAGTACATAGAATCTTCAGAACCCAATAATAATGAGATATGGAGACCTAGCTTCTCTGTGGCAAAACATATCATAGAGACAGAACATAAAATTGATGTTTACTTATCTTTTAAACCTATCTATAGGACGTGTTTTTGGGGGACATATCTTAAAGTTTGTGGAAGCCCCATCTGCCAATTAGGAAGTTTAAACCGCCTCTGTGTATTCAAAAACAATTTGTCATCACACTTAACCTTCGTTGGTTACCTTTGTTTTGATACCAGACAGGGTAGATGCACCATTGCCTCTCTTTCTTGGTTAAGTGATGTTCATTGTTATTTTCATCTTCACTGTGTCCTTTTAACTTGACCTAAGTCTATTTTTTCCCTTAACTCTTTATCAATTTCACATATGTTTCTATGACAAGTTCGTGTGTGATCAGATTGTTCGAAGTGTGTTGCACAAATATAACTCTTACTGCTGGCCAGGAATCTTCATTATCACAGCTTTTTTCTCTATGTTCACCTGAAGTCCTATCTTCTATGGATGCTTCTTCTGCCAACTTGTTGCTTTTCGCTTGCATATCTTCCAGTTTGTGGGAAATCATACAGATATCGTTGGCGAAGTCCAGATCCTCCAAGGTTTGTGTGAGTCCATTTTATGCCTGTTTCCTCGTTGCCCACTGTTTGTCACATTATCCAGTCTACTGCAGTCAGGAAAATCGTTGGCGATAGTAGGCAGCCTTGTCTTACTCCTGTCCTCACTTCGACGGATTCCGTAAGTTTCCCGTTGTGGATTACTTGGCGTGCAGCATTGTTGTACAGCTGTTGGATGATATGCATAATTGTCGGTGGCACCCCGTAGTAGCGAAGTAGTTGCCAAATCACCTCTCGATCGACGCTGTCCGTCGAAGGCCTTTTCAAAGTCGATGAAGTTGAGATAGAGAGGTGACTGCCATTCCAGGCTTTGTTCAATGATGATCCGTAATGTGGCGATCTGATCAATGCGTGACTTGTTTCTCCTGAATCCAGCCAGTTCCGATCGAAGTTTTTCATCCAGGGCATGTTTGATTCTCTCCAGGATGATGCGGCTTAGTATTTTGCTTGGGATGGACAGGAGCATAATTCCGCGCCAGTTCTTGCATTGACTTAGGTTTCCTTTCTTTGGTAGTTTGAACAAGTATCCTTTCTTCCACTCCTCGGGTAATTTGCCTTCTTCCCACACCTTCTGCAGTGCTGGTGTCATCAAGTCCGCTGTAGTCTCTGCGTCCATTTTCAACGCTTCTACTGGGATTCCATCTGGTCCTGCTGCTTTTCCAGCTTTTAGCATCTTGATTGCCTTCAGGACTTCTGTTTTCGTCGGGGGGTTGCTGTTCACTGGTAGCTCTGTCTCCGTTGTTGGTATTGCTGGGCGCGTTGTAGGTGGTGGTCGATTTAGGAGTCTTTTGAAGTGTTCAGCCCAGTGTTTCCTTTGCTCCACTTCTTTGGTGATTGACTTTCCATTGTCATCCTTCACCGGCTTGATTTGTGTCAAACGTTTGCCCGATAGGTACCTAGTAGTTTGGTAGAGTGTTGTGAGGTCTCCTCTGCCTGCAGCTTGTTCTGCCTCACTTGCCATGGTTTCATAGTACTTTCTTTTGTCTTCTCTGGCACTCTTATTTACTCTTTTGTTCAGTGTCTTGTAGCTTGCATTCAAATCCTGTTTTTGTTGCTCGTCTGTGCACTGGATAATCTTTTGTTCCACCATCCTCCTCTCTTCTATCAGACTCCAAGTGTCCGTAGTGAGCCACTGTTTCTTCTGCCTCTTCTTCCTGCTTAGAACTTCCATCCAGGTTTGACTCCACACTGTTTTCAAGTTGTTCCAGTGCTTTTCGACGCTGACCTCTTCGCTAGTGTTGATTTGTGTCTCGGCTTTGTCTTTTATGCTTGCAGTGAAGATATCCTTTGTGTCCTGGTCCTTCAGTTTTTGAGTGTTGAACTTGGCTTGTGGTCTATCTGCAGCTCCTGATTCTCTGAAGGCTTTTAATTTGATTTGGATTGTCCCTTGTACGAGATAGTGGTCGTGGCCAACGTCTGCTCCTCTTCTTACTTTTGTGTCCAGCAGGCTACGCCTCCACTTCCTTGAGATTGAGATGAAGTCGATTTGGTTTTTAGTTCGCCCATCTGGTGACACCCATGTAGCCTTGTGTATATCCTTGTGTTTGTATACGCTGCCACCAATCACTAGTTCATTGAAGGCTCAGAAGTCGGTGAATAGTTCTCCGTTTTCACTCATTTCCCCGACAGCTTGTCTACCCATGATGAGTTCCCTTCCTGTGTTGTCTGATCACAGTTTGGCGTTCATGTCTTCCATAAGTATTTTAATGTCACCAACTGGATTATTGTCCATTGTTGCCTGTAGTTGTCTGTAAAACTCTTCTTTCTTTTCGAGATCTGCGTTGTTTGTGGTTGCATAGCACTGTATAATTGACACTTTCCTTCCTTTGGAGCTGAATCTGGCGGTCATTATCCTGGGTGAGATCGCCTCCCATTGCATTATGGAAATCTTAAAAGTAACAAAATACCAAAGGTGAAGTGTAGAGATAATTAGGTGTGCGTCGGCAGGGGATCGAACCTCTGACCATGTGCATGGTCGGCGAGAGTCCTAACCACTGCGCCACCGACGTGGGAGAGACAAAAGTAGAACAAACGTTTTCTGTATGCAAAGACTAGGATTGTTTTCTAGAATTAATTCCTATAGCTTCGGCTATGTTTATAGCAGGCGGGTTCGAATTCCATTGGAAAGGCTCGATGGAATGCGTCGGTGGCACAGTGGTTAGGCCTCTCGCCGACCATGCACATGGTCCGGGGTTCGATCCCCTGCCGACGCACACCCGATATCTATGGTCGGCCTGAAAAGTTGGGCTACCGATATCCATGCTGAGAATTCCATACTTGTACTGAAAATACGGTGTGGCATCAAGCTGTAATCAAAAAAATTTTTTCCACTTGGTGACCGCTATCAATCAAATGGCCAAAATAGAACTTCTTATAGATTTTATTTAACCTTCTCCGAACCAAGAAGGAAGATGCCCGTTAATGCGTTTGTTAAGCTGTCTAGTTGTTCGCCCTATATAGCTTTCTCTACAGGAGCAACTTATTGATTAACAATGTTAGACAGTAGAATAAAAAGGAAAGAAGATGGGAAGTTAGACACTAGTGTTTACAGAAAACTGACATATTCAAACGGATATTTGGATTTCGGATCATCCTACCCTATGTCAATAAAAATAGAATTGAGGAAACGTTTAAGTAATAGGGCACAAAACTAAGTAATATCAAGGAAATCTAAGACAGGAAGTGAGGCATATAAGAGGAGCTTTGAAACTTATTGATGAGTACTCTGATAAATTAATCGGGAAGTGTGTAGGAAAATGTAAAAATAAAGTCAACAATAACAGTGGCAGCAATACTGATGGTAATAATAATAATGATGACATGCATATCAAACATGCACAGAATGTTGACAACACCGACGATAAGGGATTGAAAGCGTCAGTAGTACTTTTATACCAAGAATGAATATCGGAAACCAACTTACGGGGGAGAATTCTTAACAATACAGGCAGGAACAAATGTGGCTGGCATTCGAACCACCCACAAACTCAATTGGAAACAAGTTTTGTCGGTTAAGGGATCCTGCTAGTGAAGCGAATTAAGCAAAACAATGCAGTTTATCTAGCACCGTGCTATAGTGATTTTTAGGTCAAATTCGTAGGTCAGAGTAGTAGAACGGGGTCAGTCAGACTAATGGAGCACAAAAACCTAGCAAATTCTAGATTAGTTTACCAGAAAAAGATAAGGAATCTGGAGATTAGTTCATGCAGAACAGCACAACATGCAATTACACACAACTATGCATAAAATAGGATAGGATTAGATGACAGTTTTAATATCAAATGTAACAGCAGGGTGGAGGGAGAGATTGGCAACGGTAGCTTTATTCATCATCGAATCCATTGGAAATACGTGGGACAGGAATGATTCTACACCTGTCCACCCTCGCGGACATCTGGAAAATTCTACTATCCCTACGATAAATAAGAAAGACCCATTGAGTCATGAAGAAAATAAAAGACAGGTTCAGCGAAGAAAATTTTCCTTATCGACGAAATCATCTTCAGAGGCTGTACAATCGTATTTATACTTACAAAAATATATAGTGGTCTATTATTGAGTAATAGGGGGTGACATAATTGATATAATTACTCAGAAGTGAAAATTAAAAGTTGAAAATTACGTGGTACTCAACGGCAAAAAGATAGAAATTTGACAAGGTTAAAATTGCTATTAAGTGAGAATTAAGGTATTTGAGTGTCAATTTAACAAGTGTGAAGAGGGTGTGAAAATATACAAAAGGAGCATATGAGAGTGATAATAGTGAATTAAAAGCTAACTAAAAGTGAAATTAGAATGAAAAGAAAAAAATCAAAATATATTTTATTTACAAGGAACGATTAGTGAAGAGGTTAAGACCAAGGTAGAATAAGAGACTGAACAAACTTTTCTGTATACAGAGTTCAGGGTTGCATTGATGAATTGCTAGAGCCTCCGCCATACACAAAAGCCGAAACCTGACGCCCTTTGTACCATTTGGCTTCACTTTGTAGATGATCTTGAAAGACGATTCTGGTGGAGCTACGTGGTCTGAGTTCACCAAATGCTCGAGAATTGAGCTAGTAATTGTCTTACATTGTCCCTTTGCTAACCATGCCAGATACTGCTCAGAGATGCGTTTGGAAAGCGTGCGCTTTGTGCGGCCAATATAACTAGCTCCACACGAGCAAGTGAATTTATAAACACACATTGAGGTGGCCCAAAGCGGCAGTTTATCCTTCACACATCCGTTGATCATTTGTCGGCTGTAGAAGTTGATACGTAGCTCAGCCATAATGAAGGCTTTCCTCAGTGATCTGCATAAGCGATTCTTCAGCATCTCAGCTGCGGTATCACCACTTTTAAATTCAACACTCATAAACAGTAGTTTCTTTGGCACCGTCTGCATTCTTTCAGGTTTTTCCCTTGGCTTCATGTTTTTCTCGATAAATCTTGGAGGATATCCATTCTCAATGAGGACTTGTCTGAGTCGCTCCAGTTCCCCAACGGTTGTATCACTTGAACATATCCTCCTTATTCTTGAGGATAAGGAATGGATCAGATTTCTCTTTCTTTTCAAAGGGACCCAGCTATGGAAATTTGTGTACTGACCATTCCATGTTGGTTTCCTGTAGATCGATCTTTGAAGAGAACCATCCGATCTCCTCTTTAGAAAAACATCCAAAAAATGGAATTCCGAGTTATTCTCTGATTCTGACGTGAACTTGATGGCATGATGGCAGCTGTTGAACTCTTTGGTTATCAATTCGATGTCTGTATTGTCGTCACATGTGATGGAAGTATCATCCATGTATCTTTGGTGCAGATGGAAGCTGTCGATAGTAGGCCGTAAAATAAGAAAGAATAAAGAAACTATGAAACACAAGTTTTGAAGTTGCATGATTATAATTGATGATATGATTATGAATAATAATAGTAATCTGTGTTCGAAACGTTATCCTGTAAATAACACTGTCTCACTGTATGTAATAAATATCTAATAAACAAATTAATATGGAATTACATACTGCCAAAGTGCACAAGTTTTACACAAATATTAATTTGCCTCACTTTGCATCTCTAAAACATTTTTACCACCCAACTTGATGTTTTCATCCGCCTGCATCTGTACTGAGAAATATTTTTACTAAACTCTTTGTAATTATATATTTTTTGATTACAGCTTGATTCCACACCGTGTTTTTTGGTACAGGTATGGAATTTTCAGCACGTGATATTGGTAGCCTAAATTTAGCAGGCCGACCATAGATATCAGGTGTGCGTCGGCAGGAGATCGAACCCCAGACCATGTGCATGATCCGCGAGAGTCGTAACCACTGTGCCACCGACACACAAGTATTGTGCCTCCCCAAGGAAATCTTTAGTAAAATGCGAAAGATTTATCCGCAAATGAGGAGACACCAGAGTTATCTCCAGGTTTTATGGTTCTTGAAAAAAAATTGTATGACCAGTCCTAGTCCTGCTTGGTGCTGCAAAATTTGGCGGAATGCAGAACAGATGTTTCATCAAAAATCCGTTATCAATCAGTGTTAACACCTATTTATTTTGAATAAGACAACAACAACAGTTCGTATAGAATAAGATGAGGCACCATCATTGTTTACTTCGTTGGCTTCTCATCAGCTGCGTATACAGCTTAGAGAAAATGATTGAGTTTATATGCAGGAGAATTTTAGCATACTTGCAAACGTTACATAATGTGAATGCACAGAAGCCTCCAAATCTAAGAAACAGTCCTCAGAAATATAATTATACTTTATTTAATAAATGGAATAACAATACTGTGGGTTCAACTCAAATCAAAGAAACAAGAGACAAGTAAAGTTACACTTAATCAAAACAGAGGGATAAGTTAAAGTCAGTATTATGTAATCAGATTGAATTGTGAGAAAAGATAATCAGTGATCGGGGCGACATAAGATTGAAATTTCCTTCTTTCTGAACACACAGAAAGCCTGTTTAGACATTCAATGATGATGGCTTTGGTGAACTCGGGGAGAATTAAACTGGTTTGTTCACTGATGTGCATCTTATGATCTGTATCAACGAGATGCTTGGCAGTAGCACTAATTAAAGCGTTGAGACGTAAGCTTTCCTGATGTATGTCCTTCTTTCTATTCTCCCAATGTAGGTGCTGCCACAGATACATGTAAACTTATATATACACAGTCAGAGTTACCATGAGAACGTTATGTGTCGACTTTCGATTGCACCAGAGATCACATTATTCGATAAATGGGAACCAACTTAGAAGCGGGATAAGTTCTGATTAGTGGCATATACAATCTTCTGGGGACTATTACTGCAATATTACTACCTTTAAAATTGAGTTGAATGGAGACAGGCTACTTTTTTAACTGTGATTTGTCTGGCATTTGAGCCTTCATACCTTCCATACTTGTTAATGAACTTCTGAGGGCAACAGTTTTCTTTTTCAACATTTTGTCAGGAATCATAAATTCTTCCTTTTATTTCTCCTGGCTTTATAAAGCAGAGTATTAACCAGTGCTTGTCTACAGTTATTTGGACAGAAACTATTCAAATGTAGGTGAATGAAGCAAGAATAACAATGGTTACGTAATAAAGACGAGGGATGCGTTAGATGCTGAGTGACTAATAAATTAGATAACAATGTACTGAGCTCCACTGAAATCACAGGAAAAAGAGACAAGCAAAATTACACTATGTGAAAGAGGTGAGGTTAAAGCCAACGATTACGTAATTAAATGAAAAAAATATTAAAACCATCCAGTTACCAGGGGAAGGAAACACTAATAACTGCTTCATTCTGAACACGTAAATCTGCTCTCAAGAGTTTGATATAAATTGCTTCGGCGAAATTAAGGAGAATCCATCTCCTTTGTCTATTGATAATTTTAAAGGATTTCGCGATTTCAACCTCATGACCTGTATCGAGATGTCTGGTAATAGAGCTATTATAACACTTTGTCCCCTTGAGACATAGGCTTTTCGACACATGTTCAGAAAATCGGAGATTTGCTGTTCTTTCAGTTCTCCCAATGTAACTGCTTCCGCAGATACACGTAAATTTGTATACACAATTGGGGTTAACACGAGGAGGGTATCTGTCGACTTTTAAGTGCACCAAAGAGCATGTTATTTGGTGGACGGGAACCAACTTACCTGCAGGATAGGCTCTGGCTAGTGACGTACACAGTCTTCTGTTCACCACTGCTGCAATATTTTCACCTTTAAAATTCAGTTGAATGAAGACAGGCTTTTTTCAACTGTGGTTTGTTTGATGTTCGAGCCTTCGCATCTTCCATATTTTTTTAATGAATCTTTAAGGATAACCGTTGTTTTTCGACATTAAATGTAAGTATCGTTCATCTCATATAGGACTTCAGTAAATTAATCTCTGAAGACCAGTATCTCCTAGACACTGGATGAATATGCCAGTGAAAGGAATTTTTCTGTCACTTCATGTATCAAACAGTAGTATATATATATTTCATCTAAATTTCTAAAGTGATGACCAAAAGAGTTCTCACAAAAACATTTCTTGCCGCCTATCCACTATCTGTGAGCGTTCGGAGAGGAATTTCGTCTTTGTCTTCTCATAAAAGACATTTAAGGAATACACCTAAAGATTTAACTCACCTCCATTTCCCAAATTTCTCAATGAGAATTCAGTTTCTGTAGTTTATTTTTTTCTCTGGGCCATGTTTTGTTATGCTTATTATTATTAGACAAGCATAACTATGGAATGAAGAAAGTGTGTTCGTGACTGCGTGTCTCTATTTTTGTGTGTGTGTTAGCGAGAGTAGTAGAGACATCTTGACAAGGAATGATAATTTTGATTCAAATCTTAACTCTAGCTACAACAACATGAACGAATATTAAACAGAAATTGGGGAATTACACATGTTTCCTTAATTTCTATCGTATATCACATGAGTGTTGTTCAAGCCTGCATTTATTATCATCATCAAAGGGAATTCTATTCAAACAAAAACGTTTGTCTTCTTTGTTAACACTTTTAAACAACATGTTAAATGCATGTTTGATGATTGTGTTTAAAACTATGTTCATATTTCTTTTTTTTTTATCGTTCTTATCCGTCGATTAGACAAGTTGTTGCATGTATAAGAAGATTGAATAAATGAAGCTATGAGGAAGCAAATATGTTTAATAAATGAATTTAACTTTAAATCAGTTGAATGCCTTCAGAGTAACATTGAAAAGAAACGACCTACTGCTTATCAGTTGTTGTAAATATCAAAACTAACTGGTTGTAGTTTGAACGCAGGAAATGGATCTCTGGTTTCTACAATCATTATTATTCGCTTGGGTTCCATAGGGATTCCACTCGAGTGGCAGTATGAATTGTGCGCGATGTTATTCGACGGCCTATCCAGAGTGTGCCTTATCAATCCATCTCCATTTTCTCCTACGTATTTGTTGAGCAATCGGCTCTGGGTTGGTTCGTCACTATCCCAAGTTTCTTGTTGCTAATTCTTTCTGACTGACAAGCTGGTCATTTGATCTTCGGTATGGAGCCAGCCAGCGAAGGCGGCTTTTCGTGAATGACACGTTGTGCAAGTTTCCAACCCCTATAGAAGAACTTATTGACTAACTTCACATTTGTTTTGAACAGAATTCGAACGAATCTTGTTGTTTATGCTGCTTGACAGCAGAAGATTTCTAAGCTGATTTCAGATTGATGAAGGCGTATCCTGCCTTACCTTATTCTGGCTGGTTTTGAAATCTTCATCTGTTCTGGCTGCCATTGGTTGAAACCGTGATTCCAAGGTAAGTGAAGGCAGGAAGTAAGCTCTAATTTCTTCCGTTTACGGTGATTGGTACCGGTTATTATTTTTGTTGGGGTGTGGTAATCATCTTCGTCTTCTCCATGTTCACTTGGAGTCCTGTCTTCACTGCCGGCTCCTTCAATCAATTTGCTGGTTTTCACCTGTAATTCTTCAAGTGTGTGTGTGCGTGTGTAACATTAGACATAAATCATCCACGCGCATAATCCAGATCTTCAAGAGTCTTATTGTCGGTAGTCCTACGTATTCCTGCCTTCTCACTTTACTGTTTAGCTGACCTAATGCTTCATTGAGACAGGCATAGTGGATTCAGAAACCACCCCAGAGATAGTTCGAGGTTAGAATCTATGCGTGGTTCCATTCAACAGTAATAACATCATAAACTGAGAATTATCTCAACAGTGCCGTTAGACAGCAATGCAGACATGTTAAATTTCTAAGTATAAATCTAGTATCACAGAGCAAAATTGGTTAACCTTAGAATCAAGAAGATCGCTCTCAATAAGGTGAGATCAGAATCTCTCTCCAACAGGAATCGTACACTAGCTCATCTGCTACATAGTCAGAGTCCAAAAGGACCTTAATTTACTCAAAACATCGCCTTGTTAAATGGCACACTAATAATTTATCTCATAAACACAAAGAGAAGCAAAAAAAATCAGAGAATAAACACGAAGAAAGACCGCAATAATGACGAAGTCAACATATGATATTGCCAAAGTCAAAATAATGATACATATTGGAGGAGAAAAGTGGATAATAATTACATAGTTTGTTTATGAACGACGGTGTGTCGATGGCACAAAGGCAGAATGTTCGCCGACCACGCATGTGATCGGGGGTTCGAGCCCCTCCCACAGACGCACTCCTTTACCTCGCTAAGCCAGTAATAAGACTGGTAAAGAGGGAAGGTTGGGTATGAGGCTAGCAACTCCATCCTGTCATCCTGGAGAGCATGAAGGACGCACTGGATACAGAACTCCGACCAGAACAAGCTGGATTCAGGAAAGGCAAATCTTGTTCTGACCAAATTGCAACTCTACACATCATCATCGAACAAAGCATGGAATGGCAATCAAACCTCTACCTCAACTTTATAGACTTTCAGAAGGCCTTCGACAGCGTTGACCGCGAAGTAATTTGGAAACTACTCGAGTACTACGGCGTAACCCAAATCTTCATCAACCTTATTCAACAGCTGTACGACAACGGCACATGTCAAGTGATCCACAACGGAAAACTCAGCGAAGCGTTTGGAGTAAACACAGGAGTCAGACAAGGGTGCTTATTATCACCAATGATATTCCTCATTGTGGTGGACTGGATTATGCGACAGACAGTGGGAAACGAGAAGACAGGGATATCCTGGACCGACGTGAAGAAGCTAGAAGACCTGGATTTCGCGCGTGGATGATTTATGTTTGATGTCACACAAAATCGAAGACTTACAAGTGAAAACCGACAAACCGGTCGAAGAAGCAGCCAGAGAAGACAGGACTGCAGGTGAACATAGACAAGACGGAGGTTATGGAAATAACCAACCAACAACAACAACAACAGCAGCAGCAACATCCAGCGCCAATCACCATCAACGGGAGGGATTTGAAAGAGGTTACTTCTTTCACTTATCTAGGGAGCATTGCCTCAACTACAGGAGGAACGGACGAGGATGTCAAATCGAGAATCGGGAAGGCGAGAAACACATTCATCAACCTGAAACCAATCTGGAAATCTTCGTCACTCAGCCTGCATCAACAACAAAATTCGGATTTTCAATACAAACGTCAAGTCAATCAGTTCTTCTATACGGATCAGAAAATTGGCGGGTCACAAAGAACATTTCCAACAGGTAGCAGACCTTTATCAACAACTGTCTTCGCTCTATATTCAAGATCAGACGGCCGGAAAGAATCACCAACAAGGAACTATGGGAACAAACAAAACAGGAACCAATCGCCCAACAAATATGCAGGAGAAAGTGGAGATGGATTGGACACTCGCTGAGGAGGCCATTGGGTAACATCGCACGTCAGGCCATCGCTCGATTGGAACCTCAAATGGAACAGGCGAGTGGTTCGTCGGTGCAAGGGTGACATGGAGGAGATCGTGTGATGAGGAACTGAAACAGTATGGATTAACATGTATGTAAGTGAAAAGTACAGCAGAAGACAGAAGCAAGTGGAGGCGTGCAGTTGAAGCCCTATGTTCCACTAGGAACCCAAGGGAACAATAATAATAACTCCATCCTGTGAAAATAAACAGCATGCTACAGAAAGTTCAAGCCTCTGGCTGGAGGCTCTTGTTAGAACATCCAAATGAGTATCACTAATGTGATTGAATCGTTCAGAAGGGACCTCACAAACATTTTTTCCATTACAACATTACACATTAAAAGAATAATACTTAGGAATTGTAGTGAAAGATGAGATACCTTTGAAGTCTGTGTAGTCTGTGAAGTCGTAGTGAAGGTTTTGTAGACAATATAAATATAAAGACTATTAGTTAATTAAGAGCCCAATATTCAGCGAAGAGGCTCTTTTCAACGAATTTATTATCAGACTGTACAATAGTACATATATAGTTTTTTTTATAAGAAATTATATCCGGTCAGGTAACTGAATCAAAAGTGTGAATACATGAGAAAATAGTAATAGTATGAAATGTAGTTAAAATATTTTTGATTATGATCATAGTTAAATGTCAAGTGGCCAAACAATTGTCTCAGAACTTGACTTCTTAAAAGCCACCATCTCAGAAAACGGTTTTCCTAACCGATTTATTGACAGTAACATGAAAGATTAGCAGTTTAAACTGGTCACCGACTCAGTTCCAAAGAAAAACTTATTCATGAACTTGGAATTCAAGGGTGATCAAGCTTCAGACATGCTCAAAAATCGTCCCTCTAAATCAGTCAGTAAGACGTTCTTTGCAGCAAAATTGCATATGACGTTCATCAACCGCAAGTTGTTCTCTACCTCTGTAAAAGATAAGCTCCCCCGTCTGGTTGACTCCATGTGCATCTGTCAGTTCACCTGCTCTTGTGTACATTGGCCGTAGCCAGAGGATGCTTTTCACACGGATACGAGAGCATATTCCAGCATGGTTTTACCAGGTAGAAAGGAAAGATGTAAGAAGCTCTATTCTAGAAAACCCGATCGATTCCTATCACTCCACCAATCGCGAATGTGATTTCGAGACCATCTATCAAATCCATGCTAACTTTCCGCGTTTTATTCGTTACAGACTTCTAAAGACAGCTGAGGCCCTGGCCATTCATGAATTTAAGCCAGACACAAAATAAGTATGTGCAATCCCTATTTATGCCTTGGCAGTATAGGGATAGAAAATTATTTTTTTATTTTGTTTATTTAGTTATCTACCTTTCCCTTATTACTACGATTATTATTATTATTATTATTACTATTCTCACTGTGAATTGTTTCCACTTGAACCACTTGTCATTCTAAACCCAAAATAATTAATTTTTATATTTTTATTTTTACACTATTGAATTCTATCTTATGAAATTTCACACCATGTTGTGTAACATTTTATATTCGCCTACTAATCTTATAATTACGTACCCCTTTTACAAAATCTATACACCTTATGTATTATCCTATATATGACACTGATTGTTTTGCTACTTGACATTTAACTATGATTATAATCACAAATATTTTAGTTGCATTTCATACTACTACTATTATTACCTCATGTATTCACACCTTTGACCTGATTCCCTCACCGGATATAATTTCTTATAAAATAAACCATATATGTACGATTGTACAGCTTGATAATAAATTCGTTGTTGAAAATAGTCTCTTCGCTGAATATTGTGTTCTTAATGCTACAATGGGAATTATTAAATCATTGAAAAAACAATTACTGTCATATATAGAATAGTTGATAGGTTGTATAGATGTTGGAAAGGGATAGATAATTATAGGGTCAGTAGGCTGATACATATAACGTTAAATAACATGGTGTGAAATTTGATAAGATAGAATTCAATATTGTAAAAACGTTTTGGACTTAGAATGATAAGTGGGACAAGCGAAAACAATTCAAAGTGAGAATAGTAATAATAATAACAATAATAACAATAGCAATACTAATCTTAGTAATAAGGGAAATGAACGCAGATTAACTAAGCAAACGAAATAAACAAAAAAATCCCTGAAACAAACAGAATCCCTACAAACTAATCCTTGAAAATTAATCTGATGCACGTGAGTGACTGGTTACAGAGGGAAGTTACCTTGAGTTCCAGTGAGAAGTCATGGCCAGTGATGTCCATCCGGTTGGCAGTGAGGATGGAGTTCCTGCCGATGACATCGGTTGATGATCGTACTATAATGATGAATTGGTAGAATTTATGGGTCCCATTGGTTAAATGGTATACCAGCCAGCTCGCCTTTTAACCAGAAGGTGCTGAGTTCGAATTCTACTGGTGGGTGCATACTGACTATGATTCCCGAACTAGGATGAAACAGCTGTCTAACTTTTATCAATCCGTGGTCTAACCTGAATGAAATAAATGTCAATCTCTCTACGGCCAAGGTAGAAGTAGGAATTTCACATACTTCTTATGATTATAATCACAAATATTTTAATTGCATTTCATTGTATTATTATTTCATGTATTCGTACTTTTGATTCACTTATCTCAAAGGATATAATATATATGTATATATATATATATATAGTGAACTATACCAGCAATAATCCAATTACTCAAAAACGAAACTGTGTGCAGCCATTGTTTAAAAGAGTTCAAACACATTTTAGCACTCCAGAATTGAAAAGAATGGAAGAAAAATACCTACAAATGGTCTTCAAAGAGAATGGGGTTATCCACAAAATTTCATCAAAAAGTGTTTAAAGTCAAATCAAAACACTAACAAAAAACCATCATCAAAGACCACAAGAAAATTCATTCTACCATAAATAACAAATATCTCTGAAATAACAGCTACAATACTGAAACCGTTTGATATAGATATAGCACACAAGCCAGTCAAATCGCTTAATTCGATATTATGCAAACCGAAAGATCCAGTAGAAAAAGAAGGAAGATAAAATTAATACCATTTACAAAATAAATTGCGTGTATGAACCGTAACATACATTACATCGGCCAAAGTGGGCGTCCCCTTCTAGTTAGAATCCAGGAACACAAATCAGCCGTGAAAAGACACGCTATATATTCCTTAGTATCAATGCATATAGACAATTATGGTCATCAATTTGATTGAGATAATGTCAAAATCTTAGACAGAGGAAACACTAAAAGTGCAGTCAGGGAATTCCTAGAAGCCTGGTACTCAAACGAAAATGCAATTAACAAACACGTTAATATAGAAGAAATATACCAACTAATAAAAAGTAAATCAGGTGACGAGAAAGTTTAAAATCCAAGTCAATAGAAAATGGTCAATACATATGTAAAGATGGTTACCGGGAGATGCAATTATATCACTCATGAAGAAATTGAAATCATTTCACTTTATGCTAAATATTGCGCTGAAAGAGGATGTTGTCCAGAAGGACGACGAAAGCTCCGCAACTAAACCAACCAGCTCAGAGAACACTATTAATTCCAAATTATATATACGAATGTACAGCTTGATAATAAGTTCTTTGAAAAGAACCTCTTCTCTAAATATTGTGTTCTTAATGCTACAATAGGAATTAATAAATTGTATTAATTAATTGCCAAAGTTATTTGAAACATTGAAGAGCTACTTTACAGTTTCGTGTTTCCTAACCATTTCAAGCAGTAATTCTTATTTTAAGTTTTATCACAGATTGATGTCAGTTAAAAAGCCATTGAAAACCAATATGGAGTAATAAACAGGTGTTTCGTCTTAGTCTGGGACTCGTCGGCAGTGCACACTTACCACTAGGGTTAGAACCCAGGAACTTACAAGCAAGCAAGCAAGCTCGTTGACTGTTAACACGCTGGGATTTGAGTCAATGGCTAGCCCATCAATTCCAACTTCTAGCAATTCGTGATTTCGCTAGACTGACACTTGCCTCTACCACCAACGGTTATCTGTCCTCACTCCCTACTGAATGACCTCCAGTGGTCAGAACTTCTCAAAAGTACCACTCCAGGCAACATCGTCCTTTAGCCAGGGACTAGCGAGCATCAGATAACATTCTAAGAATTATTTTATAGGGATTTGAGTTTTGTTTTCAATTTTTCATGGAAAAATAGACAGATAATAAGGATAAAGTCAGCATATGATATTTCAAGTGTCAGAACAATGATGTACAGTGTACGAGAAAAGCTGATAATAATTACGAATTTAGTTGAAACATCCAAATAAGTCTTCATATTGTTATTATATAGTTTAGGAGAGATTTTCCCGACGATTATTACGTTACACTGATGAGTTACTGGATTTATCTCCTTAAACTCTAATGGAAGGTGATGATCGGTGAGACGCAGCCAGTCGAGAGTGAGAACATGCATTCACTCATGTATGGTATTGGCTGTTGGCGTTACTGTATCACTTGACTCGACGATAATAACAATTCATTGGTTGTTGATTTCCATCCCGATGTTTCACTGATAACATGATCGGCTGGTTATATGAAGCTGCTAATTTCGAGGTGGGGTCGCTGCCTACTGCCGACAAGTTTCAGTTCCGGTGGAAACAGATGTCCAGAGTATCCTAGTTTTTAGTGGATAAAGAAAGAACACTACAGTATGAGGGGATTCGTTGTGTCGCATATCACTTAAAGTACTAAGTAAGCTGATTTCAGCAAACACCGAATCTTGGGTCACAATATGGCTGTCCTGCTATTTTTCGAGTAGAAAACGCCAAACTTTTTTTGAATGGAAAGCGCTCCACTTCATTGCTAACGGAAACTGGTGTGTCTCATTTCATTTCTTTTTTTATTTCTCTTTGTATGGCCTTCTATATTTTTTCAAAGCTTGCTTTATTAAATATGCCGATGACCTAACCATTTCTGTCCCAGTAGTTTTTGCATTGGATTATTCTTATAAGAATAAATTCTTATCTGCAGTTAGCGAATGATCTAACCTAAATGGTCTTAAACTGAATCCATCTAAGTGTCATACTGTTTGTTGATTTAAGTTTCACGTGCGAACAAGACTTGCGTGAACTGATCCAGTCGCATGATTCCTGTCTTAGCGATTTCTAAAAGAATATTTCGTTTGACTTTTTACATTTAGAAGTTGAGGCACTCAGGCATAACTAAACCTCTCCTCTTACAGTTTATCAACTCGTGTATTTTACCTATTCTGCGTTACTGCTCACCCTTATTCTTTCCTGGATTGCTTAAAAAGGATAATGTCATACTTCGTAGAACTCTGAAGACTGTTAGTAGGACGAGTGGTATCCCATTGGGCCATATCGTTGACACTGTCACTGATAGGCACTTGATGTCATGCAACAAATTCGCTAAAGGAATTTCGCCAGACTCTGAGCAACCACTCCACCCGCAACTCCAACCTTGTGTCTCCCCAGGTAAAACATGATGTCTTTTCAGAAGAATTTATGCACGTGCATCTAAGTATAAGAATTCCACTACACCATATTTAGCACGTACTTTATGTGATGAAAATAGTGTTAGGCATGAACTGACTAACCTTCTTAGCACCACTAAATAAACTATTTCCTTCACTTTTAAAGCATTAAACTTTATTGTTATTGTATTTCTCATATTATAATCCTCTCAATTTTTTCGTTTTGTTTATTTTTTTTCATAAGTGTGAACATAATTTTAAGCTGTATTATGACTGTTAATTTTGTATTTCCCCTGACCATACAATATCAACAGAACATTAGACCCAATTATCCATAACATGCTAAAGTTTCCAAAGTGAATCGACAATACCGTTTGAAACAAACTCACTGTTATTAGTATTTATTATTATTATATCTAATAGTTATGTCGTAAATGTGGACAAATTCCTCCGATTAATTTTGTTTTAATTTTATATATATTTTGAGTAAATCAGATGAAATATTGTGACAAATACTGAGAATTCCATTCTGTATTATAAGTACTGTTTTTGGAATAAAGTAGATTATTATTATTATTAATATTGACAGCCCTGTGATGATAGGGAGTAAATTGAATATCTCTCATCTCGGCAGTATCAGTTTCTCCCCGAATCTCTGTTGGTCGTCTCATATGCTGTAGATTTCTAAGAAAATGTTTCATCTGACTTATTACATCAAGAAGTTGAGACTGTCTGCTGGCATAACTCAGCCTCACCTCTCGTCTTACAGTTTGTTAATTCAGGTATTCTGCCCATTCTTATTTATTGTTTGCCCTACTTATTCTTCCTTGGACTTCTCAGAAAAGACTACATAATATTACGTAGAACACTGAAGACTGTAAGTAGGGTTAGCGGTCTGTGTGTGTGTGCCTTTGACTCAGCTAACTGACATTGTTGTTGTCAATAGGCACTTCAATTCTTGCAAGCAGTTGGCTAAACTTATCTTGTCAGATACCGAACATCCTCTCAGATTATTCGCAACCTTCTTCTTGTATCTGTTCGGGAGTGAAACTAGAAGAAACTTTATAAGAATTTACGCTTGTACAGCTACTAACTATAAAAATTCTACCATACCATCAGACTTAGCGCGCGTTTTGTGTGAAGAGAGAGTCAGATGTCAGAAAAGAACTTAAAAACCTTTGAAATCAGAAACTGAACTGCAAAGTATAAGCATTAAATGTATCATCTATGATGATATCTATCTATTTATGATTCATTATGTTTACATCAACATTCTGTTTATATTTTTATTTATTTTTTTATTTTATTTTTTTATTTTGATTACAGCTTGATTCCTCACCGTATTTTCAGTTCAAGTATGGAATTTTCAGCATGGATATCGGTAGCCCAAATTTACAGGCCGACCATAGATATCGGGTGTGCGCCGGCAGGGGATCGAACCCCGGACCATGTGCATGGTTGGCGAGAGTCCTAACCACTGTGCCACCGACGCATGATTAATAGTGTGACTAATGTTTTAAATTTTATGTGTGTACATATTTATAAGTGCATTGGTGGCACAGCGGTAGAATGCTCGCCAACCACGCACGTGGTTCGGTGTTCGATCCCCAGCCAACGCACTCCTTTACCTTGCTTACCCGGTAATAAGACTGGTAAGGTGGGAAGGTTTGGCATGAGGCTGG
This sequence comes from Trichobilharzia szidati, assembly GCA_944472155.2. Lineage (NCBI taxonomy): Eukaryota > Metazoa > Platyhelminthes > Trematoda > Strigeidida > Schistosomatidae > Trichobilharzia > Trichobilharzia szidati. The sequence goes on along the minus strand of OX235274.1, from coordinate 120,768,953 downwards.
CAACCTCATGCCGTAAAATTTAAATACAACTGCTCCTGAAACTTCAAGCCTATAGCTTGAATCCCTATAGTCCAGTGGGAACGTAAAGGAATAAAAAAATTTATAGAAGGCGCTAAATTGTTGCAATATGTTTTAAAACGCTGAAAATTTCAATCTGTACGATTATTATTGTTTGGAATAAAATGCTTATTATTACTATTATTATGCATTAAAGTAGTATAATGCATTAATATCTTTCACGAAGCAGTGGTAATTTATTTCGTTGAAAAAGTCACTAGAACAGGGATATAACTCTGAGAAGTATCTAATAAGCCTCCAGACGATGGAGGGAATATATTCTGCGGGATTGAAATGATGATTTTTTTGTTTACAGCTTAATGCCACACCGTATTTGCAGTACAAGTATGGAATTTTCAGCATGGATATCGGTAGCCCAAATTTCGCAGGCCGACCATAGATATTGGGTGTGCGTCGGTAGGGGATCGAACCCCGGACCATGTGCATGGTTGGTGAGAGTCCTAACCACTGTGCCACCGACGCACAAATGATGAAATCAGTACCACATCCATTGCATTTTATACGAATAAATCGGAGGTCAGTCGTGAGAAGAGCACCCTAATAGTAAGGTTGGGAAATATAAAACTGAATGATACGAGTGGCGATATCGATGAGTAAAGCCAGTGTGGTTTATTTGAAACATGTAGTGTGCTTTTTTGTGCAACACATTTCGAACATTCTGATCACACACACGTATTTGTCATACGCAGTGATATAGAAGGCAATAAGGCGTGGATTATTACAATACAAATCAGATTGTGTGCAAGTCAAGGTCACAAATAAGCGGGAAGTGAGATGACGCAAAGGTGTGGTTAAGAAAGAAAGAAAACAAAAAAAACGAAGAAGGGGTTGAAAATATTATCAGGTTAATTGAACCTTGGTTCTAAAATGAATTTCCAAGGCAGGTTTACAGTAATAACAAATAACTTTTGGACAGGTTTAAGTCTTTTTATGGTCAAGGCTTCAACGAACTTAAGTATGTGCTCCAACCCTGTTTTATATATATGGGCTTAAAGGCATTGTATTGTAATAACACATGCCTTCTTGCCTTCTATATAACTGTGCATCACAAGCATTCGGGTGTGTGTGTGATCAGAATGCCCGAAATGCGTTGTGCAAATACACACCACAACGTTTCAGATAAACTACGTCTTCTTATTGTTTTTTCGAAATTCATAAAGGAAGCTAATTGTTTTAAATGAAAGCCCATGTACAGACAAAACTTTTAAACCCAAAGAAATAATTTTTACCCATACAAGTGCATACTGTTTGTCGACCATTAACTAGATCGTTTGTAGTGAATTTCTTATTCGCAGCACAGTAATGAATAATATATATCACAGTTGTTAGATTTCCGTCATGCACCAAGATCAGTTACAGAGATAATTGAAAACCAACCAGAAACACTAGACAGCTGTTTCGTCCCATTTTGGGATTCTTCATCAGTGTACACCTATGTCCTGCCAGGGATTGAATTCAACATGAAGAAGTTGTGACAGTAAGCTCGCGGGCTATCATACAACCGATCGGGCTGGAATCCAGTGACTTCTGAAATCTAACTTTTTCCTGTAATCTGCATAATCTATCGTTAAATGTGTAGTTTCTCTCGTCCTTTCCAGTGATACCTTTATTTAAAACATTTAAACACTGGCCATATTAATATATGTGTAAAACTTGGGCACTGTGGTAGTAAGTAAATATATATATATTCATGGATAAGTGGGAAGGCATAGCGATTAAAACGTTCACCCCCACCTCAAAAGTATGGTGGAGGTATGTAGATGACACATTCACTGTACTCAGAACACAAGATAAAGATAGGTTTTTCGAACACATCAACTCGAAAGTTGAAGCAATCCAATTCACTTATGAATTGGCAAATCAGGAAGGGGAGCTCTCAATGTTAGACTGCAAAGTAAAAAGGAAAGAAGATGGGAAGTTAAACACTAGTGTTTACAGGAAACCCAGACACTCAAACAGATATTTGGACTTCTGCTCATCCCACCCATCCTATGTCAATGAGAATAGGATTGGTGAAATGTTTAAGTGACAGAGCACAAAAATTAAGTAGTACCAAATAAAATTTAAAACAGGAACTGATACACATAAAAGAAGCCTTGAAACTTAATAATTACCCGGATAAATTAATCAAGAAATATGTAAGGAAATGTAAAAATAAAATAAATAATGATATATGCAATAGTGATAATAACAGTAATAATGATAATGATAATAGTGATAGTAATAATATTAATGACGACACCAACAATGAAGAATCTAAATCATCAGTAGTAATTCCGTACAAGGAAGGAACCTCGGAAACCACCTTACGCAGAATTCTTAACAAGGCAGGAATAAAAACGGCATTCAAACCCACAAACTCAGTTAGAAACAAGCTTTGTCGGCTAAAGGATCCTGTAGAGCCTTTAAAACAAAGCAATTCAGTTTATCTAATGCCCTGCCTGTGATGATTGTCAGGTCAAATACATAGGTCAAAGTGGTAGAACAGGGGCAGTCAGACTAGCTGAACATAAAAACTTAGCAAAATCTAGATTGGTTGACCCGAATAAGATAAAAAATCTAGAGAATAGTTCAGCTATAGCACTCACTACATGCAGTTACACACAACCATACAATAAGATGGGATAAAATGTCAGTTTTAAAATCTAATGTCACAGGGTGGAGGGATATTTTGATAACGGAAGCTTTGTTTATCGAATCAGCTGCAAATACATGTGATAGGAATGATCCAACACCTGTCCATCCAGATATCTGGAAAATTCTACTACCCCAACGATGACAAATAGGAGAGAACAAAGAAAACTATAAAACTCAAGTGTCAAAGTCGTGTGATCACAATTGATATGATTATGAACAATAAATTTTGTTCGAAACGTGATCCAGTAAATAATACTGTTTCTGCAGTGTGTGTGATACATCTAATAAACAAACTAATATGGAATTTAAACAGTGGCATTCAAAACTTATATACACAAATCTATCGTTGTACATCAGCCAACTTTTTGCTGAATCTGTCTGTGTATTGGATGTTCTTGTAGATGGTAAGAAAAGTTAAAAGCTAATAAAATTTATCACTTTTAGGCACTCCAGTTTTTACGCTTCGCATAAGGGCACATTTCCCAATTCCACTAAAATGTGCTTACATGTAAACACAAATCTAAAATTAACTAATTTACAGTAAGTCAGTTTGTTTACATTACAGTGCACCTACCTGATACCTGAAAGATGCAATTATGAATAAAATAAACAGATTTAATTGAACAACACATTTAAGCGAACAATATTGTTGTTTTCAATTAGATCTCATCAGGCTTAACTCTAATTATACACAATATTTACAAATAAATATTCAACTATAAACCAATCATGGTGTTTCGTCAATAAGATAATACGATGGTGAATATAAATTGTGCAATTAGTAGTAATGATAATAATAATAATGGTAATAATAATAAAAATGGTCTTATCAATAATAAGGATGAAAAAGTGAGGCAATCTGTGATAACACGAATAACGAAAAACAGCATGATTAAACAAACAAATGTTCAGGTAGACGTAGTAGTCGATAAAGGCTAGTAAAAACAAATGAACCGATTAATAAAAAGACAATTGCAGCGAAGAAAATTTTTTTTTCGACGAAGTCATCATCTAGGCTGTACATTCGTGTATTTATATCACATGGATGGGAAAGTTACAGAATAATTTCTGGTTAAGGGTCAAATTAATAGAAATTACAATTAGGAATTAGAATGCCAGAATAAACAGGGGGACGGATAAAACTCGAACAAAGTGGCATTATAATAACTAAGAAGATTGACATTGTGCAATTGGGGGCTAGAAATGTAGAAATAACAAAATATACAGGATGTTTGGATAAAAATTTATATGATGAATAATTGTTTATGCAATCAGGGATTAAATATGTAGAAATAGTAAAATGACAAAATAAACAGGAAGTGTGGATATGAAAATGTTTGACCCTTAACCAGAAATTATTCTGGAACTTTCCCATCCATTTGATATAAATACACGAATGTACAGCCTAGATGATGACTTCGTCGAAAAAAAAATTTTCTTCGCTGCAATTGTCTTTTTATTAACTCCTATGACCCAATGTGTATATTCCGTGAACCGATTAAGTAATGTTAGATTGTAAGGGAAGTAATTGACACAGGTTTTTAATGAAGATGTGATAAGATGAAGGGATGATAAGAAAGGGGTTGAAAATATAAACAAGGGGTGGTGTAGAAGTCATTAGTTGGTTAGGTTATAATGGGCGAAGGGATGAATAATGACTGTGCGAACTTCTTTTGAATGATGCATAGTTTACGCTTAGTAGTTCGAATGCCGATCGACTCAGCTATGCGATGAATAGTCACCTTAAGTGCTTTCGTTTTCTCTACTAGATGACCACTATCAACGAAATGTGACAAAAGTGAGCTACGGATTGTTTTTGTCTGTCCTTTGCCGAGCCACCACGATGGGAGATGTTCAGCCGGTTATCTGATCTTCATGATCGATCAAAGGCAGTCGTCGATGAAAATCTTTGGTGACATGCTAATTCTCTGAATCATACAGCAGTAAGGATTTCATATTAGTCTTGGAAATTGAAATCGTTTTCTTTATGATTAACGCAGTAGATTCTCATACTAATTTCTGAGTAATGGAGGCTTGTCTTGCCTTCCAGATGCTAGCTCTGAAATCCACTTAATGTTAATATGATAATATGATGCTGATTTCAAGTCATAACAAGCTGATATAAACACTGAATAGACGGTCCACCCACTTACTTGAGTTTCAGCTTCTTGTCAATTCATAGTGATTGTTTAACTCTCTGAAATTCTTCTTAAACATTTGAATTAGTTGAGTACACAGAATTCATTTCGATATTTTCCAATAAAGTGGATCAGAGTAAGACAAATTCATAATTATCATTGAAAAGCATGAGCGGCACGAAGAATACAGGTCCAAAAATCTTCAAGTATTGGTTTTGTAGGAATTTTGTTTGATTGCATGGAGGATTTCATCATGAGCTGACATCAGTTAGAGAACCACTGGAATACCTGGTAGTACTGGACGACTGTTTCGTCCTTGTTTGAGACTCTTCATCATTACGCACCCACTGCTAGGGTTAGAACCCAGGACTTTCTGGTCGCAAGGCTAGCGAGCTCGTAGACCATTGAGCCACTGAGACCCAATCCAATGGTCCTTGAATTCTAACATCTGCCAATTCATGACATAGTGCGACCATTTCACAATGTCATCTTCGATGAGTTACAGCCTCATCTTCAACCTGCTGTACCCTACTGGTCACGGCTTCCCACTAGAACCCACTAGGCAGTTAACTTGGGATTCTGGTGGGAAGCCGTGACCAGTAGGGTACAGCAGGTTGAAGATGATATAATTCCATAATGTCTTAAATATCCGTCATATTCCCCTAATCTAACACCTGTTAAAACCAGAACAGTCGAATTTAACAAACGGGCTTAAGCAAAATATTTATTATAACATTAGATAGTTGGAAGTAATCGGCCACAGGAAGCCTTAGAACTAAGTTTCGTGCTAGTTGGCACTCACCAGTCAACAAGCTGTATCTGCAAACCTGGAAGAACTCATGTCCCTTCTGAGATTCGAACCCACGTCGCTCAGTGACGTAGTCACAGAAGTTACCACTGAGATATTCAGGCACACGATTGACCTGCTCCTACAGGACTGTATTGAATATTTTTCATCGGACAATGTCAGTAAGTAATTTAATGTATTTGATCTTTGATGCAGGCTGAATTCTATCAGTCAGGTTTGCATGTTAGGTGGCTTGAAATCAAGGTGACGCGGGTTCGGATTTCAGAAGGGATATGAGTTTCTTTCAAGGTTGCGGATACGGATTGTTGACTGGTGAGTGCCAACTAGTACTAAACCCTAGGTCTTGTGGCCAATAGCCTCCAACCATCTGGTACAAACAATTCATAATGTACCGTGATGGCCTGCCACCTAGTGGCATTGTGACTCATTGCGAACTTGACTGACAGAATTCAGATTGTACTAAAGATGGGACTAGTCGCATCAAAATATTTATTATAAGGTAGTTAAACAACCATTCTACATAATAATTGATAAAGCTTTATTTCAGACAGTATGCGGACGTGTAGTGCAGACATTTTCAGCGTATTTTGTCCCAAAATATTTCCTGTTCATATAAGATTTACATGTAAAGTAATAGTCTGAAGTATGTTGTGCGACGTAGTGTTATTACGTATGAAGACAAATCAATTCCTCTTATTTTTTTCTTAATTCCCTTCAAGAATTACACAGGCTAATTCATGTAGCGATCGTTTGATATAATTACATGATTAAAACTATAAGAAAGGAAGACTTTGGGTATATTGGATAAGTTTATTCAAAATATCACGCAAGGATGCAGGATTAACAACTGCGTCACATGTGCTGAGAGATTGATCACTGAAGCTTTGTTTATCGGTTCAACATCTTACACGTGCAATGGGAATGACGCAACGTCTATACTGGTGATATGGAAAGTGTCAACAGACAACAAGGGGAAGATGGAGAGAGAGATAGAGAGAAAGAGGGGGATTGTATATGTATTTAAGATAAACTCTGAAGCCTTGTGACTAAAAATAGCCAACCGATAATCCACATTTGTTTTCGTATGTTTTTCTTCGTGGAAAAGGAATTCCGTGTGACTATCACCAGAAGGATTCTTCTTAGAATACAACTTGTCGCATTATTAGTAAGCAACCTATGCGTGTAATTCCATTATGAAGAGAATTTACTTTTGATACAGTCACACAGTGCTAAACCAGTGGTACATAGGGCTTCAAGCTAGAGGCTTGAAGTTTCTTTAGCAGTGTTTATTTTTACATGATGAGGTTGCTAGCCTCACACCCAACCTTTCCCCTTTACCAGCTTTATTTCTAGCTTAGAGAGGTAAAGGAGTGCGTCGGCCGAGGACCGAACCCCGGACGATGTGCATGGTCGGCGAGCATCCTAACCACTGTGCCACCGACGTTTTGAACACAATTTATTGCTCATAATCATATCAAGGTGATCATACAACTTTCTTGCTTCATTTATATACATGAATTAAGAAGCAGTTAAACGAGAACTAACTGCTGGTCCTGAACGTAGTAGTCATAATACTAAGCTGCCAGCTGAGAAAATTATTCTACGAAATTCGATTATGCCTCACATCTACTATCTTTATATTCAAGGGCAAAATATATAGACAAACAGATAGTGAAGCGATGGGATCACCAATATCTCCTATCGTAGCAGATATCTTTGTGGATGACAGCTGGGAAAATATTGCTTTAAATACATTGAATCCATCTGCAAAGATATGGTGGAGATAAGTGAATGACACTTTCACAGTGTTGAATACAGAACATATCTATAGCTTCTTGACACACATAAACTCACTAGTGGAGGGAATAAAGTTCACATTTGAAGCTGAAAATGATCAAGGAGAATTAGCTATGTTAGACTGTAAAATCAAACAAACAGAAGAAGGTAAACTACACACTAGCGTTTATAAAAAGCCAACGCATTCTGATGGATATTTATACTTCAATTCATCTCATCCGTCATCTGTCTGTTAAGGCAGGCTTAGTTAAGTGTCTAACAAACACTAAATAGTACAAGAAAAGACCTAAAGGATGAAGTGAAACAGGTAGAAGGAGAAGCGTCGGCGTCAAATAACTATCCCATAAAATTCATTAGGAAGATCAGGAAACGTCAGAAGCAAATTATGTGAGTCGGTGGCACAGTGGTTAGGACTATCGCGGATAATGCACATGGTCGGGGGTTTGACCCCCTGCCGACGCACACCCGATATCTATGGTCCGCCTGTAAAATTTGAGCTACCAATATCACATGCTGAAAATTCCATACATGTATCAAAAATACGGTGTGGAATCAAGTTGTAATCAAAAAAAAATGGGGAAACTAATAATGATAATATAAATAAGAGAGAATATAAAGTATCTACTGTTATACCAAATAAGAAGGGGACATCTGAGCCCCTCCCTACGTAGGATTCTCAATAAAGCAGGAATTAGGATGGCATTCAAAACTACAAACTCACTCAAGGATAAGCTTTGTAGGTTGAAGGACCCGCTGAACCGAATTAGACAAAATAATATAATTTACAAAATACCTTGCAATGACTGTGAGTTAAGTCAACTACATGGGTCAAACTAGTAGATCAGGAGTAGTGAGACCACCTGTCAGAAGATAAGAATTTAGCTAAGGTTAGAAATGGTTGATCACACGAAGATAAGTAATTTATAAAAAAGCTCGGCAATTGCACTGCATGCATCAACACACAACCACACAGTGATCTGGATGGGACAGAGTCAAAATTCAAAAGAGTAAAAGAAGCAGGTGGAGATAGAGGGAGGTTGATTAGTGAATCGTGGTTCATCGAGTTTACGCACCCGACACATGCAACAGAAGTGACTCAACGCAAATACCGGAGATATGGAAGGTATTATCACTACCAGTCAAATCAGAGCAGGATAATAAATAATGTTAAAATGTATTCAATTCCACTAAAAACATTCTAACAAATTACTTATTTTGACTATAAAAGCATTCGTCTTATTTCCCATGTGATTGTATTTGATTGATAAGACTAATATTATTATTTCTGAATGTACGTTATCTTATACTGATTTTTTATTTAGATTTCTAGTCATCAAGTTCTACTCGTGTATATAAATGAAGGAAGAAATTTATGTGAGTGACTTGATATGATTATGAGTGGCAATAAATTGTGCTCGAAACGTCATCAGTTGCATCATCACTGTACAATATAGTGTGATTTATCAAATAAAATCTTATATATAATGATTTCATACTGTTTTAGATACCCTTGATATTGCCTAAACCTAACACCAGTTAAACAAGTCAAAAAGCAGTAGAAACCAGTCTGGTGGAATTTAAACCAACGGGCTTAAGCAGAATTTTTATTACAGTGTGATTAAACAACCATGCATTAGAATAATTAATAAAGCTTTAATTCAAACGGCGTGCGAACGTGTATTACCGAAATTTTCAGCGGATTTATTTCCAAAATATTTCCTCTTCATATTGGAGTTAAATGTAAAGTACTAATCTGACTCATGTTATGTGATGTAGTGTTATGACGTAGGAAGACAGAATCACTTCTCCATAATGTTTCCTCATTTCCTTCAAGAATTACACAGTAATATTTTGAAGCCGAATTGAATATATGCGCAAATTCATGTAGCAATCATTTGATATAATTACATGATTAAAACTATAAGGAAGGAAGAAGACGTTCGGTATAAGTTGGGTAAGTTTATTTAAAATATCACGCAAGGATGCAGGATTAACAACTACGTCACATGTGCTGAGAGACAGGTTAATCACTGAAGTTTTGTTTGTAGATTCAACACCTTACACGTGCAATCGGAATGACGCAACGTCTATACTGGAGAAATGGAAAGTGGTAACAGACAACAAGGGGAAGATGAAGAGAGAGAGGGGGTTGTATATATGTATTTAAGATAAACTCTGAAGCCTTGTGACTAAACTTGGCTAACCGATAATCCACATTTGTCTTCGTATGTTCTTCTCCGTGGAAAAGCACCAATTCCACTTAGAAATCCACTTATCGCATTATTAGTAAGCAACCTATGCGTTTAATTCCATTATGCAGAAAATTTATTTTGATAAAGTCACAGTGTTAAACAGTAAAATTTACTAATAACCACGTTTTGAACACAATTTATTGCTCATAATCATATCAAGGTGATCATACAGCTTTCTTGCTTCGTTTATATACATGAATTAAGAAGCAGTTAAACGAGAACTAACTGCTGGTCCTGAACGTAGTAGTCATAATACTAAGCTGCCATCTAAGAAAATTACTTTACGAAATTCGGTTATGCCTCACATCTACTATCTTTATATTCAAGGGCAAAATATATAGACAAACAGATAGTGAAGCGATGGGATCACCAATATCTCCTATCGTAGCAGATATCTTTATGGATGACAGCTGGGAAAAAAGTGCTCTAAATACATTAAATCCATCTACAAAGACATGGTGGAGATAAGTGGATAACTGACACTTTCACGGTGTTGAATACAGAACATATCTCTCTCTAGTTTCTTCGCACACATAAACTCACTAGTGGAGGGAATAAAATTCACATTTGAAGCCGAAAATGAACAAGGAGAGTTGGCTATGTTAGATTGCGGAATGAAACGAAGAGAAGAAAGTAAAATGCACTTTATCGTTTATAAGAACCCAACGCATTCTGATAGATATTTAGACTTTAATTCATCTCATCCGTTATCTATCCATGAAGGTAGACTTAGTTAAGTGTCTAACAAACCCACCAGTAGCACTAAGTAGTACAAGAAAAGACCTAAAGGATGAAGTGAAACAGGTAGAAGGAGAAGCGTCGGCGTCAAATAACTATCCCATAAAATTCATTAGGAAGATCAGAAAACGTCAGAAGCAAATTATGTGAGTCGGTGGCACAGTGGTTAGGACTATCGCGGATAATGCACATGGTCGGGGGTTTGACCCCCTGCCGACGCACACCCGATATCTATGGTCCGCCTGTAAAATTTGAGCTACCAATATCACATGCTGAAAATTCCATACATGTATCAAAAATACGGTGTGGAATCAAGTTGTAATCAAAAAAAAATGGGGAAACTAATAATGATAATATAAATAAGAGAGAATATAAAGTATCTACTGTTATACCAAATAAGAAGGGGACATCTGAGCCCCTCCCTACGTAGGATTCTCAATAAAGCAGGAATTAGGATGGCATTCAAAACTACAAACTCACTCAAGGATAAGCTTTGTAGGTTGAAGGACCCGCTGAACCGAATTAGACAAAATAATATAATTTACAAAATACCTTGCAATGACTGTGAGTTAAGTCAACTACATGGGTCAAACTAGTAGATCAGGAGTAGTGAGACCACCTGTCAGAAGATAAGAATTTAGCTAAGGTTAGAAATGGTTGATCACACGAAGATAAGTAATTTATAAAAAAGCTCGGCAATTGCACTGCATGCATCAACACACAACCACACAGTGATCTGGATGGGACAGAGTCAAAATTCAAAAGAGTAAAAGAAGCAGGTGGAGATAGAGGGAGGTTGATTAGTGAATCGTGGTTCATCGAGTTTACGCACCCGACATATGCAACAGAAGTGACTCAACGCAAATACCGGAGATATGGAAGGTATTATCACTACCAGTCAAATCAGAGCAGGATAATAAATAATCTTAAATTGTTTCAAATCAATTCACGTATATCAGAACATTCTAACAAGTTACTTATTTTGACTATAAAAGCATTCGTCTTATTTCCCATCTGATTGTATTTGATCAATTACACTAATATTATATCTGAATATACTATATCTTGTATTTATTTTATTCAAATGTCTAATCATCAATTTTTACTCGTGTACATAAACGAAGCAAGAAGGTTGTGTGAGTGACTTGATATGATTATGAGCAGCAATTTCTTCTCGAAACATCATCAGTTACATCATCACTGTACAACATAGTGTAATTTGTCAAAATAAAATCCTATCTATAATGATTTGATACTGTCTTAACTACCCTTGATATTACCTAAATCTGACACTAGATAAAAAAAGGCAAAAAAACAGTAGAAACCAGTCTGGTGGAATTTAAACCAACGGGCTTAAGCAGAATTTTTATTACAGTGTGGTTAAACAACCATGCAATATAACAATTAGTACAGCTTTATTTCAGACAGCATGCGAACGACTAATACAGACGTTTTCAGCGTATTTAGTTCCAAAATATTTGTTGTTCATGAAGGATTTACATGTAAAGTAATAATCTGAAGTGTGCTACTTGACGTAGTGTTATTACGTATGAAGACAGAATCACTTCTCCATAATTTTTCTTGATTTCCTTCAACAGTTACACACAATTATTTTCTTGAAGCCTAATTAAATAGGTGCGCGAATTCGTGCAGCAATCATTTGATATAATTACACGATTAAAACTACAAGAAAGGAAGAAGATATTCGGTGTTTTGGGTAAGTTTATTTCAAATATCGCACAATCATGCAACATTAACAACAGCGTCATTCCGATTGTGCGTGTGCTGAAAGGTTAGTCACTGAAGTTTTGTTTATCGATTCACCAGTGCACACGCTCGATCAGAATGACGCAACGCCTATTCTGGAGATATGGAAAGTGGCAACAAAAAAACAAAGGGAAGGTTTAGATAGGCAGAGAAAGACGGGGAAATATTACTGTTTAAGGCGAAATGTGAAGCCATGTGACTAAATTGATGTGATTATGAGTTATAATTTATCTTCGAAATGTCATACAGTTGTTACTACTGCATCACTGTGAAATATTTAGAATAAACTTATCCAATATGGAATTATATTCCACCACAGTGGCCAAGTTCACTACACACTGACATTACAGAGTCTTGACATTTAGAATGATGAATGGAAATTCTTGTGGCCAAGTGATTTAAGCAGGCCGCTTCATCCGAACATATGCAAGCAATCTTATCGGTTATTTATTGTGGGAAACACTCATATGGACACTAGAGAGAAGATAACACGTAGTTCAGCAAAGACGACTGTCTTTTCGGCGATTTCATTTTCAAAAGCAGCTGCACAATCGCATTTAAATACATTATTTTATATAGATACCCCGACCGACTACTACTACTTCGCTACCACGAGGTGCCACCGACAATTATACATCTCATCCAACAGCTCTACGACAATGCTGCATGCCAAGTAATCCACAACGATGAAATCACGAATCCTTCGAAGTGAGGACAGGAGTAAGACAAGGCTGCTTACTATCACCAATGATTTTCCTGATTGCAGTAGATTGGATAATGCGTCAAACAGCGGGCAATGAGAAAACAGGCATAAAATGGACACAAACAAAAACAGACTTGGAGGATCTGGACTTCGCCGATGATATATGTCTGATTTCCCACAAACTGGAAGATATGCAAGCGAAAAGCAACAAGTTGGCAGAAGAAGCATCCAGTGAATATAGGACTTCAGGTGAACATAGAGAGAACAGAGGTGATGAAGATTTCTGGCCAACACCACCGACAGCAACAAAAACAACAACAGACAACGATCAGCATAAATAGGAGGAACCTGAAAGAAACAACCTCTTTTACCCACTGACCTGGGAAGCATCGTCTCAACTACAGGCGGAACTGACGAGGATATCAAAGCAAGAATCGGGAAAGCAAGACAAGCTTTCACTACTCTCCAGCCTGTGTGGAGGTCAACAGCACTCAGCATTAAAATGGGAATAAGATCCGGATTTTCAACTCCAATGTGAAGTCAGTGCTAATATACGGATCAGAGACTTGGCGCGTCATGAAGAGCACCTCAAACAAACTACAGACCTTCATCAATAGCTGTCTTCACCCAATATTTAAGATCAGGTGGCCAGAAAAGATCAGTAACAGGGAGGGATCTCTGGCAATGAACGAATCAACCCAACAGGAACCAATTGTGCAAGAAATATGCAGGAAGAAATGGAAGTGGATTGGCCATACTCTGAAATTACAAACCATCAAGTGAGTGACATGACACACCAGGACATAGCTCGAGAGGAACCTCAACGGGAAGCGAAGTGTTCATGAACTCTATCAAAGTCAGTGACACTGGACACATGCATCGACGAAATTCATTTTTTTCCTAAATGGTGGGAAAACCCAGGCACTGTCGTATTCAGTGACACTGAATATCGGCGACAGAATATCTATTTGGCCACATTGTACTTTATATTACTTCTTATACACTGAGCAGCCTCACTATTACCCGACACTCACTGAATAATTCGAAAGTGTTTAAATTGTAGAAGCATGGAAAGGGATTTAAGTAGTAGGCAGAGAACACAAAGTTCAGCAAATATATCTTTTCGGCGATTTCATTTTCAAAAACTGTGCAGTCGCATTTAAATACATAATTATTAGGTAGATACATTCTTCCCTGATTCCACATCATTAAGATGGCGAATAGAAGGTGAAAATTATTTTCAACTAGATATGGTTTACGAGAGGCTTAGAATCAAAAATTACACAAGGTTCTAACAAATTGCATGTGTGTAGAAAATGAGCATGGAATCAAATTGAAATAATAATTTTCAACTTGAAATGGAAGTTAGGAGGTGTGAATATAGATTACAAGAGCCTTGGAAACACAAAAATTGCACAGGATTAAGATATAATTGTAAAACAGTTATTTTAAACGAATTATAAATATGAACAGGAAAAGCATGGAAACAAACTTAAAATAACTGTTTCTATAACTGAAAAAATTGGGTGAATCAAATGAAGACAGAGGGAGTAAGAATCGCACACACAGCGAACGAAAAAAGATCAAAAAGAAAAAAGAGAACGAAAGAAAAAACAAAACAAAACGGAAGCTAAAGGAACATACCGAACTAAGTCCATGGTAGTTGAAGAGGTTGGACTAATTTCCTTTAAACACACAACTCCGGCTTCTCGATGCATATTGCGAGGGATTCTGCAGTACAGAGAAGCCAGAAACGTTCTGCTTTTGGTAGGTTTCTGTTGACTTTGTAAATTACTTTGAAAGAACCAGTTGAGATGTTGTGGGAGGTGTTGATCAGATGTTCAATAATGACACTTCTGATTGAACCGGTGCCTTCTCTTTGCAGCCACGCTGTGTAATGTTCTGTAACACGTTTTGAAAGGACGCGCATACAATGACCTATGTTCCTAGCTCCACACGAGCAGGTGTACTGGTATATGCACATTGAATTGGTCATATGCGAGAGTTTGTCCATCGCGTTGTTTCGAAATATTGGACGGCTAGAGAATGTCACTCTTAGTGTTGCTGCAGGGAAGGTCTTCTTTAAACAGCTGGATATTCTCCTCTTCAGAATATCGGCTGCCGAATCTCCCCTGAAATTCATATTCAGATACAGCGTTTTCTCTGGCACTGAATCGCATTCTTCTCTTTTTGGTTTAGGTTTCATGTTCTTTTCGACAAAAGTGTCGGGTAGCTATTTTGCGCCAGGATATTTTTGAGGAATAGGAGCACCTCTTCTATTCAATCGCTGATGCAGTTTTTCCTAATGCGATGAGTTAGTGCGATGATGAGAGCTCGTTTTCTGCTTATTTATTGGCTTAACTTTCCAAGTTTGTTAATATTTTTGGAAAAAACTACAAGCTGAGCAAAGAAATATGCATTCCTTTTCACTATCTTCCTTCTCTCAGCTCTGCACTAATATATGTATAGTTATTTTTTGCAACAAAATTGTCGCAGTCGTGTGGTTATTTTAGTTCATGAGAATTATCAATTTTAAGTATAGCGGGGAGGTGAAAATAAGAGATTGAAAGTTGTCGATACAATCAACTAGTAGATGTTAGCAACAAGATATATACGTTTAATTTTTTTTTATATTTTTTTATTTTTGATTACAGCTTGATGCCACACCGTATTTTTAGGTACAGGTATGGAATTTTCAGCATGGATATCGGTAGCCCAAATTTCGCAGGCCGACCATAGATATCGAGGTGTGCGACGGCAGGGGGTCGAACCCCGGACCATGTGCATGGTCGGCGAGAGTCCTAACCACTGTGCCACCGACGCACAGGGGTGAAAAATAATTACAGAATTGAAGATCAATTGATTTGTAGGGGTTAGCAACAAGTTATTACATTAGGGAACATCAAGTAGCAGGTGAGGAAATTTACTCATCAAAGAGGACACTGCGAAGTGATCGCGCTGTGTCACGAATTGGCAGAAGTTAGAATTCATGGGCTGGCCACTGGATCGGGTCCAAGTGGCCTAATAGTGTATGAGCTTGCCCTGTTACCAGAAGGTCGTCGGTTCGAACTGCTGCAGCAGAGTTCCAAACTAGGATGAAACAGCTGTCCAGTACTTCCAGGTTTCCCAGTGGTTCTTTAACTGATGTCAGCTAATGATGAAATCCTCCAATCAATCAAACAAAATCCCTACTTACCAATACCTTAAAAAGTTATTATATAATCAACAAATTTGTAAAATAATGATGATTAAGGAGAAAAGAATGACTACCTAGAAATACGTAACATACAAACAGGTTAACTGAATAAGCATGAATTGTACTCATAATAGAATAGCTGAGTCCAAAGATAGTCACAAGGGTGGGGAAAATCATTTGTAAAGCATAATACATATTATTTAGTTGGCTATGGCAAAGAAATTGGTAGTACAAATTTCTTTCGAACACACCGATTTGTACTGTCCAGATATATTCCACTTGCCTCTGGCTATTGTGTAAAATTCGTACTCGTTATCCATGAGAAAGACTGAGTGTATTACAGTTAATTTCTTAAAAATCTTTGTCAGAGTCAACCTGATGTCCAGTATCGACGAGATGAACCAGTACTGAGCTGCATATGGCTTTTTTCGGACGTTTGTCAGATTGAGATGGGAGGTGTTCAGAAATCCGACGAAGCACTTACCTGTTCATACGCCCAATGTGTTTGGCTCTGTACGGGCAGTTAAACTGGTAAATACTCATGGAAGAAGCGAAGCAGGACAGTTTATCATTATTTATTTTACCTATTTGTGATTGGCTAGGCGTCATTCTATCTGCCGATCTTTCCTGGTCGTCTCATATCTTGGCGATTTCTAAGAAAATATTACGTCTTACCTTCTACATCAAGAAGTTAACAAATTCTGGTAAAACCCAACCCTTACTCCTATAATTCGTTAACTCTCGCATTCTGCCTATTATTCTCTATTGTTCCCCATAGTTTTCCCCGGGCCACTGAAGAAAGACTATAACATTACGCCGGATGTTAAATGTTGTCAGCAGGGTAAGGAACGTGCCACTTAACCAGCTTGTTAATATTCTCGTCGACAGGCAGGCACTTGGACTCATGTGAAAAATGGGCTAAATCCATTTTATCCAACTCACACCACCCTCTTCACTCACAACTCTCCCCCTGCATCTCATCAGGTAAAACGAGAAGCCTATATAGGAAACTATATGCTCGCACCAGCAAGTACAAAACTCAACCATACCCTACTTAGCTCGTGTTCTGTGCGATAAAGAAAGCATTAGGCGTGACACCTATAACTTATTAAATAGTCAGTAGAACAACTGGATCTCGTCTTTCCAACTCATATCATTTATAGGTACAACATTTTCTTTCTTTATTTTCCTTTTCTCTCTCTCTCTTTTTCCGTTATGTGCTGCTTTGTTTCTTTCTCTCGCTTACCCCAGTAAATATGATAGCATCTACTTTTCTAACACCTTCAAACACTCCGTTCAATTTTGTCTTTGCTACTGACATGCCAATATGTTGTTGTCATAATGAACTGAGATTTCCTTAATCTATGTAGAATTCTATTTATTGATAATGTACTAACTGGATGCAATACTGTAGTAAAAATGCTGAGAATTCCATTCCATATCACAAGTACTGTTCTGGAATAAAGCAAATTATTATTATTATTATAAACAGTACAACTAAGCTGCGTTGAGAGCCTCTTTTAAGGCCGTTCTCTGTCATTGTCATAAAATCGCACTATTAACGTCTGCCGTGAATCAGGATCATAGGAAAACTGATTTTTTGAGAACTGTGGGCACCTTTGGCTGTTTACTTATTGAGTTCATGCGTTTTTCCAGAAATTTTGTCTATTATCTGTTTCTACTCAGTACATCACGAATATTACCGAGTTCTTCATTCAGTGTCTCATTTGAACACATAACTCTAGCCTGATGAATCAGACATCTAACTAAACCATGTTTATAATGCAGAGGCAGAAAACCCAAGAAGTGAGTTAACTGTCCAGTTGATGTAGGTTTTCGATACCATCGTCTAAATCAGGTCATTCAAAAACGAAGTGGAAATAGAATCGCTGTGGACAAATGTTTCTATTCATGAAAAATTCCGATTCGAACATTAATAGACAGAAGACAAGTAGTTCAGTGAAGAGTCTCTTTTCGGTGGCGAATTCATTTTCATAGCTGCACAATCGCAAATGCATATATGGTTGTTTTGTATGTGTGTGTACATTAAATTTGTCAAACGAAAATACAATTAGTAAGTTCAAATGAATTGGATGTTGATATAAGAGGGCAGTGTAACAAAAATGATGAGTTGTCACAAACGACTGGTAAAGAAGAGTTACGTAATAACGTGAATAGTTTGATGAAAGAGTTGAGCTCAGGGTGTACATGGAAACGAAATATCATACGGAATTACACAAGGGTTTTAAGTAGTTAGAAAAACAAGCATACAAACAAAAGTCAAGTCAAACCAAACAACCAACCATAGAAAAGTTAAGTCACATCAACACAGTTGTTACCATGGGAGTAGAAGTGGTTGGATAATTTTCTTTTGTATACACAGTTCTGGTTCCTCTAGCTTAATGGCTAGGGCTTCTGCGGTGAAAAGAAGATGGAATCGTACTGTCTTTGGAAGGTTGTTCTTCACTTTGTAGATTACTTTGAAGGAAGAGGCGTTTGTTAAGATGGAATGACCAGTGTTGACGAGGTGTTCTACTAATTGCACTCCTTATGCAGGCATTACTTCCTTTCTGTAGTCACGCTGGATAGTGTTCTTTGACCCTTTTTGACAGGATACAGGTACATCGGTCGTTCAACGCGTTTTCTACTTAAAACTATCGTGTAATTCCGTATATTTTGTTTCCATGCACACCCTGAGTACAACTCTTTCATTAAACTATTCGTTTTAACAATCGTTTGTGACAACTCATCACTTTTGTTACTGCCCTCTTATATCAACATCCAATTCATCTAAACTTACTAATTGTATTTTCGTTTGGAAAATTTAATGTACACACACATACAAAACAACCATATGCATATTTGCGATTGTGCAGCTATGAAAATGAATTTGCCGGCGAAAAGAGACTCTTCGCTGAACTACTTGTCTTCTGTCTATGAATGTTTCCATTCTCAGTCTGTGTGATTCTTCAGACATATGCTTAAGCAGCATTCAGTAATCAACAAGTTTTCTATTCTAAGTAAGCACCAAATATCCTTCCATCACCCCCTTAATAAATTACCGAGACCTCCTAAGATTCCTAGGCTGACTAGTATAAAACTATTTAAATTTTGCTCTAACCAAGTATAACAAAACTTTTGTTTAAAATGCTAAAGTTTTTTGTTCAATGTCTAATAAAATTGTTAAGCAGCAGCAGCAGCAGAGAGCGATAGAGTTTTGTTTAACACTGTTAAACATGCTGTAAGTATGTTTTGAATTTACAGGGATGCAAGTCAAAACATTTTTTTCACACATCACGACAGGAAATGTTAATCCCCTATTTCAACGCTTTCATGTTTTTTACAATGCAGAATCTTTGTTCAGACACTGCCAAAATTATTTAGCATGCATGATAACATAGGACACAGTGCTTGGAAAGTAAGATATCAAAGAAGTAATGCAAGTTTCAATTCCAGGATGTTTGTGTCTCACTCTTGAAGTGTGTTGTGTGTTTGTGTTTGTTTACAAAACTGTTTGACAGGAATGTTTCTAAGTAGGGAATTTGCAAATGCTCAAAATGTTTGCATGAATAAAGAAGTTGTTGATTTTTTTCTGACTTTTGTTTTAAGAAAAAAAGGTTGGATTGTTGTTGTTGTCGTTGTGAATCCTGTGTGACGAGCTTGTCAGTTAGCCATAACCGCCTCTGTCTATTTCCGCATAGTCACTATGATTTACAACCTTAATTTATCATGCTTACAAGTAGACAAGCATTGAAAAAAGATTAAGTTAAAATTCCCTACTGATTTATATTTAGATGGGTTATTTTGATTGCTTTACGTTTCCAGTGGAGAACATAGGGTGGCTTGAAGTTTCGGTAGCAGTGATGTTTATTTTTACGGGATGGGGTTGCTAGCCTCATGCCCAACCTTCCATCTTTACCAGTCTTATCACTGGCTTAGCGAAGATAAAGAGCGCATCGGCCCGGGGATCGAACCCAGGACAACCTGCATGGCTGTCTAGCATCCTACCGTTGTGCTACCGACGCACAGATAGGGTAGGTGAGACTTTAAGCTGTCTAACTGTTGTACGTTCTCTCATGAATACTTGATAAACTATCCAACTCTTTGTGTTGAAGTCTTCTTGCATTTTTCTTAAATGAGGTAGAATTTTCTCAAGATTAAGAACATTTGAGTTCTCAAAGAGAGAGATCTCTTTTCGAAAATTCACTTCACAGCTGTGCAGTTATTTAGGCGGGGTGATATATGTAATGTAGATTGACAACAGAGGTCAAGGGTTATTGTCATTTTGGTGACAAAGTAACTCAAAGGGGATGAGTAATAGATATGTTTCAAAAATTAAGCATACTCTCATGTAATCAAGACGGAAAAGCAGGGAGAGAAAATCGTGTGAAGCCTTGGGGATAAAAGATGCTGGATGATACGTTTCTGAACAGAAAGTTCATCTTTCTCACTAAGGATTGCGAAGGCGTCGACTACATGAAGAAGATATAAGTGGAATCATTTTGAACGACTTAGTCATACTGTATTCTTGACTCTGAAAGAAGTCTCTGTTGATGCTGCATGAGAAGAAGCAATAAGGTGATATGATATTGCTAACTGCAGTCAAGGTACTCAGTAACTGGAAGGATGGATACCTAGTGAAACCATTAAAGTAGGGTCACCTGAGTCTCTGCAAGAACTAGGGCGTAGAAGAAATTAATTTGAAGGGACAGCATAATTCAGCAGCATTGGATGCTCCTTTTACTGCATTCCTTAGGCATTGTGTTAATATCTTCATTGATGTTATCACCGAGGAACTGAATTTGTAAGAATAAGGCCTTTTTAGGAACTGTTGATACCTTGAGCTGCCTTGACTTTTGATTCTTATTCTTATCGACGATTTTTTCTGGGTAACCGTTCTCACTCAGCAACTGTTTAATAATATTAAGCTCTTCATTAAGACATTCATCAGAGCAGATTGCTCTTGCTCTGTGGTGGATCAAGCACTTTATTAGATTGCGTTTGTATTTCAGAGGCAAGAAGCTGCAAAAATGAGTATACTGACCGGTTGATGTAGGTTTTCTATATACACTTCTTCTTCCTCTTGTGCCGTCTTCTTTTCTAGTCATAAGGACGTCTAGGAATGAAATACTAGAGTCTCTTTCTTCCTCTATGGTAGAATTTATTACAGGTGTACATCGTTAAGCTTGTCAACAAGGATGTTCTTTGCTTCATTCTCATTTTTCATAATCAAAATGTGTCGTCTGTGTGATGATTATAGAATTCTAGTTTTTAAATAATAGAGATTTGTAGCTCAGGGGGATGATTTGCAGTTAATGGTGTTTTCTGAGCTGGTTGGTTCAGTTGCGGAGCTTTCGTCGTCCTTCTGGACAACATCCCCCTTCAGCGCAATATTTAGCACAAAGTGAAATGATTTAAATTTCTTCATGAGTGATATAATTGCGTCTCACCGAAACCATCTTTACATATGTATTGACCATTTTCTATTGACTTGGATTTTAAACTTTCTGATCACCTGATTTACTTTTTATTAGTTGGTATATTTCGTCTATATTTACGTGTTTGTTAATTGCATTTTCGTTTGAGTACCAGGCTTCTAGGAATTCCCTGACTGCACGTTTGGTGTTTCCTCTGTCTAAGATTTTGACATTGTCCCAATCAAATTGATGACCATAATTGTCTATATGCATTGATACTAAAGAATACATATCGTGTCTTTTCACGGCTGATTTGTGTTCTTGGATTCTTAGACAGAGGAAACACCAAAAGTGCAGTCAGGAAATTCCTAGAAGCTTGGTACTCAAACGAAAATGCAATTAACAAACACGTTAATATAGACGAAATATACCAACTAATAAAAAGTAAATCCCATGTGACGAGAAAGTTTAAAATCCAAGTCAATAGAAAATGGTCAATACATATGTAAAGATGGTTACCAGTAGACGCATTTATATCACTCATGAAGAAATTTAAATCATTTCACTTTATGCTAAATATTGCGCTGAAGGGGGATGTTGTCCAGAAGGACGACGAAAGCTCCGCAACTAAACCAACCAGCTCAGAGAACACTATTAATTGAAGAATTCTAGTTTATCAGTCACATCTTTCCATGCCTCATTCTCTAATTTCGCAAGGAAAATGTCAGCTAGAATCAGTCCTAGTAGTGACTCCAATGCCATCATTCATTGTGTACATTTAAGAAGAAGCTCTTTTATTATAAAAACAATATAGGAATACTGACATCAATGTTTCGTCTAATAAATTATTAAAGTTATTAACTTGTAAACAAAAGTGAATGCTTGTGATTAGTATTCAGATTGAATTTCATCTGTCATTATAGAAAAAAACACACATCATTTGTGTTTCCCAACGAATGAAAAACAACGGGTATATTGTTTTTAATGACGTCTGGCTATTTAGTGTGAACAGATTATCAAAATAATATTGGTCTGATTATAAACGTCATATATGAGTGAATGATAATATCGTCTCTTGGGAGAGATATTCGGGTAGATGTTTATGCCCGTGTAGGTAAGTATCCAAGGGAAATTTGTGAAAATGAAAGGTTTTTTCGTAAAAGTGTAATACTAAGTAAGGGATAGGGATAAATTACACTTTGAAGATAAGGGGTTACACCCAAAAAGTGCATTATAATAGAGTATTCGTTGATTTATAGATGCCACAGCAAGCACTAGTGTCTGGACTTATTTCTTTTGTAGATAAAGTTCAAAATATTTTAAGGAAATTATTGTTATTCTACTAGCCTTCGCTAATTTATTCAGTACACGACAGGTGATAGGAGAAGACTCTTCAACTTGAAATTTGTGATGTGTTTAGACCAGATATACCGATATCGAACTACCGAGTGTTGGTTGGCATGGATTTGATTCGTTTCAAGTTTGGCCATTGATTGATATCAGTTAGAGAACCACTGAAAGCCAGCACGGAGTACTGGATGGCTGTTTCGTCTTAGTTTGTGGTTCTTCATCAGTATGTGCCCACCGAGTTTCAAATTCATGACCTTCTGGTTACGAGGCGAGTTCGTAGACCATTCAATCATCGGGATCCGACCCAATGGTCCCTGAATTTCAACTTCTGCCGACTCGCGATATATTTAGTACGACTGCCTGGTAGGACTCAGCATAAATTAGTATATTTTATTTTCCCACGAAACCTCTGAATAATCTTTTGACTCAGCTACTATGTGAATCTATCATTTATCACGCATATTGTGATTTAGTGTGTGACCAGTTCATCGTCTTTTGTCTCACCTTGGTCTTTGTCGGATCACCAACCAATGAGAATGGACATTTTCATCCAGTAAGAACAGTCCATAGTGTGTCGATGGCATAGCGGTTAGGACGCTCGCCGACCATGCACATGGTTCGGGGTTCGGACCCTGTCAGACGCGCTCTTTTACCTCGCTAATCCAGAAATAATGCTGGTGAAGAGGAAAGGTTGGGCATGAGGCTAGCAACCCCATCCTGTAAAATAAACACTGCTACAGAAGCTTCAAGCCACTAGCTTGAAGCCCTATGTTCCAGTGGGGAAAGTGAAGGAAAAAAAGAACAGTCTATCTCGATGGTTGTGAGCTAAATATGTTGTGATAAATTAAATATATAAATATGATGTTTTGTTTCCTAATAGATGTATAATACAATAACTTACAGTCACAGGTCAGCCTGTGTCTTTTGATATTTGCGTGGCTCAGTGAATCGGAAGGTACAACGGACAAATAGACGTATTAGCGTACCACTGGAGTTCATTACCGCTGTAGTAATTAACAGGCGCAGATATTACAAACTAGCAACAGATTTATTGAATTCAGTTCAATTATAACACCCCCAGTCATTGTCACAGGCGAGGAACTGTCCTATTACCTGATTTGGTGTACTTCGATTGTTACGACTTCCCGAAAGAACACTTGTTAACTTCCTGTAGGGAAACAGTCAAAGTTTTAGTGGTTTTTATTACACCTTTATTTAACCACACTGATGGACGTTGTTGAGCTTGAGGAATCAAATCCCTAGACTAACGCCGGAGATAACTGGCTCCGCAGGAGCAGTTGGCCGAATACACACACGAAGAGATAAATGGCCAAGCTACTTCATTTTTATGTGTCATAAAACAGTCACATATGAATTGGTTGCATTTGACGAAATCTTAATCACTGATGAAACATGACGGATCATTCGTGTGATGATGTTCTAGATTCCTCTGCTAGTCACCATCCATCGAGTCGATAGAGTTTATGCCTGTTAAAACAAAGCTTAAAACACTAAATATTAATGAGATGCTCACTAGCAACTGGCACAATTCAGGTAGATAGTAACCTGAAGCTCTAGTGGGAATTCGTGACTAGTAGGCTGCGGCAGGTCGGGTGTGAGGACAAATACTCGCCAAAGACACTGACTAGTGGTGGCACTATGTTGTGAATTGGCAGACGTTGGAATTCATGGGCCGATGAGTTGGGCCTCAGTGGCATAATAGTCCACGAGCTAGCTCACCTTATAGCCAGAAGGCCCTGGGTTTCAACCGTGATGGTGGGTGCTTGCTGATGAAGAGTCCCAAAATCTTCTTACGAAACAGCTGTCCAGTACTCCCTGCTAGTTTTACAATGGTTCTCTAACTGATGTCAGCTCATCAATCAATCAAAATCCCAATAAACCAATACTTGAATTCAAAAAGAATTTAACAGTATAACTAAAAATTTGATGAATTGGATTTGAATACAACTCATTGATAAGGGCTACCAGTGAAAATGAGTTCTATGCTATTCAGCAAAAGCCGACTGAATATCTCTGTATCAAAGTGAGTCGAGGTCTTGTTATTGTGAACAACTTGACCAACCAGGCATCGCTTGAAATATCAAGGTGTTATCCATTAAGTAACTTTATCGGTTTAATTATATTTTCAACAAGAGCAGAATAAGACTACCTGCTTAACCACGCGAACTCATTTCATCTTCACGAAAACCCACCTTAATCTGGATACTGCCAATTTTAATGAAACCGAACGCATCGAAGGGAAACACACACTTTCTCACAGAAATGTCTTTAGTGCAAAAGTCAGGCTTGTTATGAGCATTGAAAATCAACAAAATTTCCTCACTCATTGCCAATTTACAACAAACAACAGGTCCATTTTGTTGGAAATTCACTTCAATAAGAAGCTATCCTCTCTTTCTCTTTACCCTCACATGTTCTCAGTAAAGAAGAAAAAAGCCGAAAATGGGTATTTGAATAGATCTCTCTACTTGATATCCGTTTATGGTTGGAAGTCTTTTTTTACCTATCGCAAGATATATGAAGTTCTTCTCTAATGTAGAATAATTAGTGGCTGTTGGTGGTCGGCCAACGGTAGAGAAAGGCAAACAAAGAAGATTAGGCGTAGATGATTCCATTTAAAGAGAGAGAATAAAATTTTACTGATCTTTTTATGAGTAGAGTCTATTTCAGTATTATCTGATTACACTGCATGCGAAATATCGAGGTTAATTATCTTCGGTTTCAAACCATTACTTTTTCCTCTATATCTACGCAATCAATTAGTTTGAAAAATAATAGATAGTCTCGGATTTAAGCTAAATACACTATTATGTTATTATTCCTTTGGACTCCGAGTGGAAAATACGGCTTCAGCAGCCCATCTCCACTTTGTCCTGTTCTCTGCAGTCGTCTCCAGCTGACCCTACGATTACCTATAATCTCTCAACTCCTACTTCTCATACTAATTTCGGATACACGCCAAACTCATCATTTCTCATTCCGGTTCCAGTCGAATGATGGCCTGGCGCTTGGTATCACTGGATAGTCTTATCAACGTGTGCTCGATCTATCTCCACTTTCTTCGGAATGTTTTTTGACCAATCGACTCTTGACTGCTCGCTTCTCAGAGTTGCTTGTTGATAATTCTTTCTGACCGACCATGTCAACTTCAGTGTGGAATCAAAGAAAATAGCTATTGATAAAATTATGCTGAAACCTGTTGGAAATAGCGTTCGTGCCGCGCAAGACATAAAGAAGAACTGACTGACTTAATGTTGGTGTTGAAAATGCGAATTTTCGTTCCTTATACTGTGTTCAGAAGATTTCCATATTGGTTTCAGAGTGATAAATGTCTGTCTTGCCCTCCAAATCTTACCTGGTCTTGACATTCTCATCCGTGCCACTGCTGGCAAATGAGACAATGCTTCCTGTGTGGCTGAAGGGAGTGCATTCGTTCAAATTTATTTTGTTGATAATAACGAGTGTCTTCTGTTGGTCGTTTGGCTATCATACCCACCTCTCATTTCTTTGTGTTCACTTGATGTTATGACTCACTACAAGCCTCTTCTGCTAACATGTTAGTTTTTACCTGTAGGCCGTCGAGTTTGCGTGATATTAGACATAAATAATTTGCGAGATCCAGATATTCTAAAGTCTTCTGTTGGCCTAACTTATTCCTGCATTCTCG
Source organism: Trichobilharzia szidati (assembly GCA_944472155.2). Lineage (NCBI taxonomy): Eukaryota > Metazoa > Platyhelminthes > Trematoda > Strigeidida > Schistosomatidae > Trichobilharzia > Trichobilharzia szidati. The sequence continues at coordinate 120,742,384 of OX235274.1, read as the reverse complement.
CTCTCCATCCACGGTGTGCCACAAAATCCAGTCCACCACAGTAACGAATATCAGCGCTGATTGTATTCACGCTTACCTTAATCCTATTTTTACTTCAGAGGTCTCCCTAAGCTTTCTATTTTAAATTATAAAAAGGTATGCTTACTACACCCTGTTATGTTGAGGCAGTTTCCAAGTTACTTCACGGTCAGCGCTGTTCAAGACTATTTCAAAGTCGATTAAGTTCAGGCAGAGAATTGACTGCCACCTGAAGGTTCTGCTTCACGATGAAGATACGTTTCGTTGATCAGCCAGCTGCTTGACTACAAACCTTAGTCTTTTTCAGCTGAAACAAATATTCTCGTTTCTTCGTCTTAATCTTCTAGAAAAGGTGTATGACTCTCAAAGAAACCATTTAGTGTCATTGTTTGTAATTTAACAACCAAAGTTAATGGTATCAGTAAATTTCCAAGAGAAAAACAGAACAAAGTGGACTTAAACTCTTTCTTTTAAAAATCTGCTATAATACAAGGTAGCTTTAACTTCTGGTATTTAATCAGTGTGCTGGCGTCATCTCTTCTTTTTAAGCTTTCTTATTGTAATAACGTTTAGTCAATGAATGTCCAACTAACCAGACAATGACGAGTATTTTTCTATGCTACTCATGCTTTTTTTTTCTGAAATGTTTGCAAGAATGATGGGAAAAAAGTAACCTCAGACAAATTTAATTCCCAAGTGTAGTCGAAAAATGATGACGAAAAATCTGAACACAAAACCATTTCAAGACATTCCTAAATTTCATGACAGCTAAAGAAACATGTTAAACAAATATATCCATCTGATTTTGTAAAATCATACAAGAAATCCAGCAGAGATATCTTTATATTCATCAGTTCACATAGATTCATTATGTTTAATTCCACGCCATAACGAAGGAGATTAAAGCTGATAATAACTTTCAACTTCATTTGACAGTTCGACGATGTGAACCTAGCGTACAAGAGGATCAGAAACAAAATTATTCATGCCTAGAAAATAGTTTTAACAAATAAAGGTGGACACGGAATGAGTAGGGACACAAGTTGAGATAATAGTTTTAAAACTGTAGACGAAATAAATCTCGGGGCTTTTGTACTACAAAGAAGTCAGAAAGACGTTGCTTTTGGTAGATATTTTTTCACTTTGTAAATGATACTGAATGTTGAGTCATTTGAGATGGTGTGATAGGCATTGATGAGGTGTTCAATATAGCGCTTCTCATTAAACCAGTGTCTCTTTTCATCATCACCCATGCTGGGTAGTGTTCTCTAACACGTAATCAAAGAACTACCAAAGGACGATCTATGTACAGAGCTCCTCATGGGCAGGTGAAGTGATTATGCAGATTGAAGTGGTCATATGCGGGAGTTTGTCCTTTATACTGCTTTGTATTAGTGGGTGGTTACGGGATATCACGGGATATCGACTGGGACAATGTTCAAATCTTAGACAAAGGGAACTGCAAAAATGCCAGAGAATTCCTAGAGGCCTGGTATTCAAATGAATCAGCAATCAATAGACACATAGAGATTGACAAAATATACCAATCCATACAAAGAAATTCACACAAAAACAAAGTCAAACTTCAGGTCAAGGAAACAGTCAACACCAAAACAAGTGAACTAGAAAGTGAGAAGTCACACAAAAACAACCAATCACGTTCAAGGTTAGCAGAAGCAATGACTAACGACATTCAGACCAAAGAAGCAGCCAGCACCGAGACAAGCAAACTAGGGGATGAAATGTCACACGAAAACAACCAATCACGTTCAAGGTTACTAGAAGAGATGACTAATAAACTCATAGAGAATTCTAAAAGCTCACTTCACATCGAAGTATGCGCTGAAGATGTTGCTCAGTAGAGCAATGAAAGCTTCGCAACCAAACCATCCAGCTCAGAGAACACAACCACACCAAAATCATCCACCTGAGCTACAAATCTTCTCTATTATATCAATATCACTCTTAGACGTGTTGCAGGGGAGGTCTTCTGGAAATTGTCCTTCTTAGGATATCTGACGCTTAGTCTCCCTTGAAGTTCAAATCCGTACATAGTGTTTTCTTTGATGTCAAGGCGCATTCTTCTTTTTGTGGCTGTGGTTTCATATCCTTCTTCACGAAACGTGCCAGGAATTGTTTTGAGAAGTAAGATTTCTTTTTGTAAGCAGTCAATGCTGAAAATTCTTATGATACAGTGTGGCAGTGGGACTATGAGAGGTCTTTTATGACTGACGGGTATCCAGCTATAGAAGTGTGTCAGTTGACTATTGCATGATGATTTTCTGTGGATAGGTCTTTTCAGAATTTCATCACCTCTTCTTGTTGTGATTCCTCTTTCAGAAATAGAATCTGTGATTCATTTTCTAATTCCATTGCAAATTTGACTTTAAGAAATAATTACGATTCTCTCAAATATCAATGACTTGAAGTAGGATCAATAACCGACGTCAGCTGGAAGATCGCTGAAGCACCAAGTGGCACTGAGTAGCTGTTTCATTGCAATTCGCAACCCTTCAACAGTTTTCTTCCTATTACTTCACGTTCCCAGTGGAACATTCGGCTTCAATCTAGAGGCTTGCAGTTTCGGTAGAAATGGTGTTTATTTTTACTGGATGATTTTGCTAACCTCATGCCCAGTCTTCCCTCCTTACCAGTCTTATTACTGGTTTGGCAAGGTAAAGGAGTGCGTCGGCTGAGGTTCGAACCCTGAACCACATGCGTGGTTGGCGAGCATTCTACCGCTGTGCCACCGACGCACAACAACACCGACCGAGCCTTCAACAATACATACACATAATCATAACACAGGTCAAACACAGAACCATGAGGTTGCAATGCGAGTCTGTTCACTATTCAGTCACTGGGATGGATTCTAATGACCAGTCAACTCTAAATTTCACTGATTCGCAATATGTGGTGCGATAATGACAGCTTAACTCATCACGATTATTTATCCTAACACCTGATTTGGCAAACCCCGCTGGTTACGACTTCCTATCAGAACTTCAGTTGACTTATTGTTAGTCACTTATCAACGTTCGGTTAATTTTGAAGAGTTTTAACTTTCTGGGATCAGGTTGATTTTGAAGTTGGACTGCGTACTGAGATCAGTTAGAGAAGCAGTAAAAACTAGAGGAAAAAAGATGGCTGTTCCCTTCACTGATTTAGCTCCTTTATTTTGAATACAGAAGGTACGGTGCTGCTGCATTCAACCCGAATATGTAATACACAATATTATTAATTTGACCCTTAACCGGAAATTATTCTGGAACTTTCTCACCCATTTATTATTATTATTATTTATTATTGTTTCCTTTAATTCCTAGAGGAACATAGGGCTTCAGCCATGCGTCTCCATTGCGTTCGGTTCTCTGCTGTAGTTTTCACCTGGCTCCAAGTCTGCCCACACGCTTTCAATTCCTCTTCACACCCATTTATTATAAATTCACGAATGAAGAGCCAAGTTGATGACTTCGTCGAAAAGAAAATTTTCTTCGCTGCAACTATCTTTTTATTATTCCTTAAGAGAGTCAGCTGTTGAGAGTGGGACAATATGGATTTATACTATTTCTTGCACGAGTTCAGCTGTCTGTCGACTATAGTAGTAACTATTGTTTTTGATTATAGCTTGATTCCACACCATTATTTTGGTACAAGTATGGAATTTTCAGCATGTGTTATTGGTAGCCGAAATTTTGCAGGCCAACCATTGATATCAGGTATGCGTTGGCTGGGGATTGAACCCCGTACCATGTGCATTGTTGGGCAAGCGTTTTTATTGATGTGCTACGAGTTGACTTATTACTGGCACACTTCTTACCCTACTGACAACCTTTAATACCACACCAAGTGTGTGGTAAGGGTACCACTGAACCATCAAGACACAAAGATAAGACATCGTCTCAGTGTTAGAACACTTTCGTGTATCAGCGAACTGATACACACTTGTACTCCCTCAGTTTTCGTTCATATCACACAGATAAAAGTGGGCGAGTACTCACACACTTCAATTTGGCTGGATTTTCCTAGGAAAGATTTTCGATATGATTATTTTTTTTAATGAATAATTAAACTGGCGACTGTTATCTTCTGGGGAGTAACAAAACAAAGCAAAAACTATAACAGACAGTTTTATCAGATGACTTATATTCCAGATATTATCACAAGGGAAACAACGAATAAAATAACAAAAAAAAGTAGACAAAAAATGATTGTTTTACTTTCTAGCTAAAACCGAATCAAAAGCAATTTTTATCATGAGCTCACATCGGTTAGAGAACCACTGGAAAACCTCACTAGAACCAAGTCTGCGGAGAATTTCTGCTGCGGTATCACTTTTAAACTCGAGGTTCACTATCAGCGTCTTCTTGGGGGAGACTTGGACATTTTCAGATGTTTTCCTTGCTTTTAGATTCTTGTCTATGAATCTGGGTGGGAATCCATTTTCTATCAAGAGCCTTCGGAGATTTTGTAATTCTTCGTCGATTGACTCTTCAGTGCAAATCTTTCGGATCCTCGAGGAAAGACAGTGTATTAGGTTTCTCTTTCTGCTTAGAGGCACACGACTTTGAAAGTTAGTAAACTGTCCGTTCCATGTGGGCTTTTTGTAGATACAGGGGTATACAGTTCTATAACAGAACATTTGTTAATTCTAATACCATTTAAAAGTCCTTCAAAGCCATATACAAGATCTGATCAAAGGGAGTGAAATCAAGACATTAGGAAAGCTGAGGCACTGGCGATCCAAAAGCTCAAGCCTATTCTATGTGTCCAAAAGAAATACGTCCAACATTTGTCCCTACCATGGCCATCATGAAAAGTCAGTCTCACCAATAATGATTATCCTATTACCTTTCTTGTCCAACCTTCCTGTTTATTTCTGTAATATTTACCTTTTAAATCCCTATCCGCATTATTAGATTTGGTTACTGTTTTTATTTTTATCTGTCTGAACCTCCTACCCATTTCGTTAATACTACGTCCTTAACCCGTAATTATACAAACTGACGAGTTTCCAGTAATTATAATCCTATTTTGTCTTTTCTACCAGGTCTTCCTGATTATTACTCACTGTAACCCTTAATTTGACCTATGACCTGAAGTATTTCTGGAATAATGGCACTACCTATCTTCTGTACATTTCACTTGGTAATTATATTATTCTGACCTCTGACTGGAAATAATTCTGAAACTTTCTCACGCATGTACACTATAAATACACGAATGTACAGCCCAGCTGATGATGACTTCGTCGAAAAGAAAATGTTTTCTTCGCTGCAACTGTGTTTTTAATAAATCCTGAATAATTTTCTATAGCCAGGTGTTGGTTTGTGGGATTTGATTGATTACAGGATTTTCATCATGAGCTGACATTAGTTAGAGAACCATTGGAAAACCTGCGAGTACTGGACAGCTGTTTCGTCCTAGTTTTGGATTCTTCACAGTACGCATCCACCACCACAGTTCGAACACAGGAGCTTCTGGTTACAAGGCGAGATCGTATACCATTCAGCCACTGGGACCCGATTCAATGGCCATTGCATGAATTCTAACTTCTACCCATTCGTGATTTAGTGTGACCCCAACCAATGCCAACAGTGTGGCAACCATTCTCACACGTGACTGGATGGACCTCACTGGTCACGACTTCTCCCTAGAACTCCATCTAACTGATATCAGTCCGTAATCAACTCGTAAAAACTTAACTAACCCTTACAAACCAAACTATAGAAAATTAGTCTGATGCTCGCCAGTGACTTGCTACAGTGTGGAGTTTCCTGGAGTTCTAGTGAGATGTCGTGACCAGTGAGGTCCAATTAGATGTCACGTGTGTGGATGGATGTTCCACCAACGACAATGGTTGGGGTCGCGCTAAATCACGAATTGGTAGAAGTTAGAAATCATGAGTCTTTGAATCGGGTCCCAGTGGCTGAATGGTATACGAGCTTGCCTTGTAACCTGAAGGTCTTGAGTTCGAATCACAGTGGGTGCGTACTGCCAATGATTCCATAACTAGGATGAAACAGCAACTGTCCAATACTGCCTGGTTTTCAATGGTTCTTTAACTGATATCAATTCGTGATCAACTCGTAAATCCTGAATAATAAATAAAAAATGGATATGCATCACTAATTTATCAAAGTTTATCTACATTCCACGATTGTCTATATCTTTTTTATGGAAACAATAAGAAATCATTTACATAATTTATTCAGGACAAAAACAGCAAGAGAGGACAATTGTGGTTTCAAAACTTTCTTCACCAGGCTATACAATTATAAATCCACTAATTGAAGCATGTAATATCCAATAAAGGCAAATTGGAACCATGTCAGAAATGTGTATTGTGGAACAAGTATAAGACAGAATGGAACAATAGTCAGTTAGTTTTTTTCATTATCGTTTAGAATATTCACGGTCAATGAAATACATGAGATGAAATAATTCAATGATCTGTGTGAATATATATATAGTCAACAAAAGTACAAGTTTCTAAGGTGAGTGTAATCAATGGCGCGTGAGACAATATGAATACTACGGATAAAAAAGCCACAAAAAGAGGGTGGACTAAACGTAAGTTCAAGGGTAAAAATAACAACAATAGTAATAATGATGATGAAATATTAGTGATACAGTAGTGTAAACTTAAAAGTACCATTGGTGAATGATTATCAAATATGAAATAATCATGAATTTAGTGAAGTGAGGTGAACAGGACAGAACAACACGTAAACCTACAGGACGAAGTTTCCTGGAGCTCTAGTCAGAAGTCGTGACCAGTGAGGTCCAGTTAGATGTCACGTGTGTGGATGGGTGTCCCACCAACGACAATGGTTGGGGTCGCGCTAAATCATGAATTGGTAGAAGTTAGAAATCATGAGTCATTGAATCGGGTCCCAGTGGCTGAATAGTATTCGACCTTGCCTAGTAACCAGAAGGTCCTGGGTACTCTATGCTGGTTTTCAATGGTTCTCTAACTGATATCAATCCGTGGTCAAACTTGTAAAAGCAAATCTAATCCTTACAAACCAAATCTTGAGAAATAATAAGAAAAGTCATGAAGTCATTAAAAATCAGAAATGAACGTTTGTCAATGAAACAACGAAAAAAGAAGGAAAGTTGTGATAGGAATTCAAAGCGCCAATGTTTATGGAGAATATGTTGGCCTTATTGTAGGCCTAGATGAACATAATGGTTGGACATACCTCTTCTACGTTCAAAGATTCGGTTTCCTGGTATTGATTGCTATCGCATCAGATTCTGGTAGAACACATACTTGAGCTTTTAAAGAAAAATTACCAGGGACGTGGTAGATAACTGAAAATTCCTATTCTGATTTTATTGTGTGTCCAGCACCAGCCAAGTGGGTTATGATAACATTACTTATGCATTTGGTTGCCCCTATAGTCAGCCATGCAGGTACATGTTCACGTGAACGCATGGATAAAAATCCTTTGAGTACGGTCAATTTAATTAGGTCCACATGAGCAGTTGAATTTATTTATTTTATTTTTGATTACAGCTTGATTCCACACCGTAGTTTTTGGTACAGGTATGGAATTTCCAGCATGTGATATTGGTAGCCCAAATTTTGCAGGCCGACCATAGATATCAGTTATGCGTCAGCAGGAGATCGAACTCCAGACCATGTGCATAGTCGGCGAGAGTCCTAACCGCTGTGCCACCGACATACAGTGATGAGGTAATCTTTGGTAATTTATCCTTGACTCGTTGTGTGAGTACTGGTTTAGATGAGAAGATGGGTACCAGTTAAGCTACAGGAAATGTTCTCCCTACTGCTGTACTAAGTCGGCATTTTAGAATGTCAGCTGCATTCTCCGCTGACTAGCGCTAACCAGTATGTGGATCTTGTTAATTTATAGCCCAGTAGATACTAATGTAACGATTGAAACGACAGATGATGTGTGTAAGAGTCGTTAGGAACACCACCATTCCAGTTGACAAGTCTGAACAGATTTCAGTGCAAGCTATTACCAAAGATGGAATGGTAATATTTATACATACGTTAATGAGTTTCATATATGGCGAAGCAGGGTTGACCAATTCGATCCAGAAATATCGGCATGGCGTCACAAGTACAAATAAACAAATAGTATTATCTTTGTACTATAATACTTACATTCGACTTAATTTTGATTGATTTCCTGAAGATATTGTATCATTTCTGTTAATTAAATTCATTAAAAGGATTATGTATAAATTTGCGATTGAATAGGATGGAAAGATGCTTTTCAGTAACTCAGCTTCTACATACAGCATATAGAACAAAATTTGGGATTATGTTCAACATCAATGTGAAATCAGTCAATCCTTCCATATGGGTCAAGAACTCTCACTGCGCTCCATGAAGAACATTTGCAACAGACCGCTTCACACTTCTGTCAACAGTTGTCCTCTCTGCCTCTATATTGAAGATCAGATGGCCAAGAAGAATTAGCAGAAAGAAACTCTAGGAGCGAACCAATTACGAAACCCATTGTTCAGAAGATTGATGAAGATGGATCGGACATATGCTGAGAAGACCGTTGGGTGACATCACATGCAAGGCCATCACCTGAGTGAAACGCTGATGGGAAACGACGGGTTTTATGCAGGTCCAAGAGTGGCATTGGATAGACCGTGTGAGAGGGAGATGAGAGACTTTGAACAATCTTGAGGCCAAGGAAAGATGACTGAAAAGAAAAGAAATAAAAGGGATACGTGCTGTTGAAGCCGAATTTCCCACTCTAAACTCTATGGAATAATAGTAATTTAGCTTCTTATTTGGAAAATATTGAGCACTAAAGTTACTTAACTCAGTAATCAAAATTTCATTACTTTCAAAAGAGTACCAATAAAATCAAAGGGTTTTGTTTAAGTTAGCTTATATTTCCTGTCGAATGATTCTATGGGACCCGAATTGTCAACCTCTCTCTCTCTGTCTGTTGACAACATGGTAATCTTCGAGTGTCGTTGAATTGTCCGTACTAAGGGCTGGCGTGTCAACAGAGAGGTAGAGCATTTCATTAGGGCTAGATAAAATTTGATCTGTGCCAAACAAAGCACTAGGCATTTGACACTAGCTAGTAACTAGGGTCGAGTCAAAAGAATGTTATCCCTACTTTCTGTAGTCACAGAAATCAGAAAAAGGACCGCATATACTACTTTTGGACACGAATGTCTGGCTTAAGTTCCTAAGTAGCCAAGAATCTTTCTGTATTTAGATATGAAAAACGAAACAATCTCTACATGTCTGCATTAACCAGATAAGCCACCTTCGAACAATTCTTAGGATGACTCGAGTGATGGCAGACGCTTATATGTCCTAAAAACGAACTTCTTACAGCTTTTTTTCAACCTCATTGAAGACCGTATCTGTGTAGAAAGCATTCTATGGCTACTGCTGATGAACAGATAAGGAGGTCAGGAGAACGGATTTGTCTATTATGAGATTGGGGAGCAGCTTCTTATCGGTAAATTTTGACCAGAAATCTGACCCGATATGCGTCTTATCAAGTGATTTTTATTGTTCATTGACCTCTACAGTTTTTAAATTTCTCGAAGGATATCATTCCGAAAAAGTCATTTAATATACGATTATACCGTTTGATAATGAAACTAATTCCTCGCTATTATTATTCCCTTGAGTTCCGAATTGCACATAGGGTTTTGAACAGCTCAATTCTAGTTTGTGCTATTTTCTGCAGTCGTTCTCCTCTAGCCAGATGATTTCCCACAGTCCGTCACCTCCCCCTCAAGCGATGTCTTTCACGCCACTCTCGGTTACACATTCAACCCATCGTTTTTCATTTGGTTTCCATTCGAGCCACGATGTGGTATGCAATGTCACTTGGTGGTCTCCTCAGCATGTGTCCAATCTATCTCCTTTTTTTCAACATATTTGAAGAATGATAAGCCATTGATTAATCCATTCTCAGAGTTTAATGTTGCCAGTTCTTTCTGAACTGCCACTTGAACTTCAATATTGAGTCACTGTAGGCAGCTGGCGGCTGGAAGTGCTTGTCGTAACTCGTGCATCATGTTTCTGGCCGAAACAGGAGCACCACCTGACTGAATATTGATGTTTAAAATCTGAATCTTGGGCTCTATATTGAGTGCTGTAGACTTCCAGAATGACTTCAGAATAATAGATATCTGTATTACCTTTCCAGTGCTGGCTACTTTTGACATCCTCATCGGTACTGTCGCCTGTAGCTGAAACTATACTACCTAGATAATTGAAGAGAGTGGCCTCTTTCATGTTTATCCCATTGATAGTGATTAGCGTTTGTTGTTGTTGCTGTTAGTAATTTTCATCACCTCTATATTCCTCATGTTCACTTGACTTCCTATCTTTGCATCCTGCTTCTTTTACTAGTTTAGTGGTTTCCGCTTGTAAGTCTTGGAGTTTGTGCAATATTAGACATAAATCATCGGCAAAATTCAGATCTTCTAGAGTCTTCTTATCCGTACAACTTATTCCTGTCATCTGGCTCACTAAGCACCATCGTCGCCTAATCTAGTCCATTACGATTAAGAATATCATCGGTGGTAGTACTCAATCTTTTCTTACTTCTGTCTTCCCTTCAAAAGCTTCGCTGAGTTTTCCATGTGATGGGATCCTTTTACATACACATTATCTTATAATCGACAAATGAAGTTGATTAGGATTTGCGGCGCTCCGCAGTGTAGAAATAGTTTCAAAATTACTTTATTATTATTGTTCCTTTGGGTTCCTAGTGGAACATAGGGCTTCAACTGCACCTCTCCATTCGCTTCTGTCTTCTGCTGTACTTTTCACCTGAATCCATGTTAATGCATACTGTTTCACCTCTTCTTCACACGATCTCCTCTATGTCACCTTTGGACGTCCCACTCTCCGCTTCCCTTTCGGGTTCCACCCGACAGCCTGACGCGCGATGTCACCCAGCGGCTCCCTCAGAAAGTGTCCAATCCATCTCCACTTTCTCCTGCATATTTGTTGAGCGATTGGTTCTTGTTTTGTTCGTTCCCATGGTTTCTTGTTGGTGATTCTTTCCGGCCATCTGATCTTCAGTGTAGAGTGAAGACAGTTGTTGATAAAGGTCTGCAACAGCCTGTTGGAAATATTCTTTGTGACCCGCCAAGTTTCTGATCCGTACGTATAGAAGAACTGACTTGACGTTTGTATTGAAAATTCGAAATTTGTTGTTGATGTTGAGTGATGAAGATTTCCAGATTGGTTTCAGGTTGATGAATGTGTTTCTTGCCTACCTGATTCTCGATTTGACATCCTCGTCCGTTTCGCCTGTATTTGAGACAATGCTCCCTAGATTAGTAAATGAAATAACCTCTCTCAAATCCCTCCCGTTGATGGTGATTGGCGCTGGATGTTGCTGCTGTTGTTAAGGTTGGTTGGTTATATTCATAACCTCCATCTTGTCTATGTTCACCTGGAGTCCTGTCTTTTCTGCCAGCCTCTTCGACCAGTTTGTCGGTTTTCTCTTGTAAGTCTTCGATTTTGTGTGACATCAAACATAAATCATCCACGCGCGAAATCCAGGTCTTCTAGTTTCTTCCTAAGAGATAGTAATTGACTGGACTAAGCCTATAAATTAACAGAAATGATTGAATTTTAGAGGAGAAAAGGAACAACCATTACTTTGTTCGTTTCCAATTGAAATCATAAAGGTCATTTTGGATGGCTCAAATAACTCGTTGTTCCTTGAAAATTCTTATTTTATATAAAAAATGATACTCATCATCCCATTAACAGCATCATAACCACCACCACCTTTCAGGGAAAGGAACTTTAATCATCTTACCTCGTCAACACAAACAAACACACATCAAATACTCCAACTGTAGTGATCTGAATAAAAAACCATTGGTTTTTCAAGTTTATTCAGCATACTTCCGGAGTTTATGGACAATACAATGACACAGGGATGTTTAGATGTCAATTTTCTACTCTACGCCTCAGTATTTGATCCTCTTACTCCTGCTCCCCCTTCTTTCTTCTTATGTTAACTTTTCTGCTTTCATTTACATAACATATTTTTCTTCACTCTATAATTTATTTTACGTTTGACCTAAGACAACCTAATAACTATTAGATAACTATATGATTTGTGAAGGAATCTGACAAGGAAAGAGAAATCGATAATTTCAAACATCGGCAAAGCTTTCATATTAGTTTGTTTATTTGATATATCACACAGTGAAACAGTATTATTTACTGGATCCAGTGAATAATACTGTTTCACTGTGTGATATATCAAATAAACAAACTAATATGGAATTACTTACTACCACAGTGCCCAAGTTTTACACATATATTAATCGGCAAAGCTTTGACTGCATCCTTTATTATTCATATAATTGAAGAAGTTACTATACGCACAATGATATTTGTTTGTTTTGTTAATTCGGTTATAGAGAATCAGAAGAATAATGTGTACTAATTCTTCGGATTTGTCGATTTTGCCATGAATCATGAAAGCGCATAATTACTGTTTCGTCCTTATCCGGGACTATGCAGACAGACATACCAATAATTAGGTCGAAGGATAAACTCTGAATTTATAGGTTATGACGCAATGTTTTTGACAAATTAGCGACTGTTGACCACAGCTATTTCTGGTCGTCCCTCGTCCCCATTCGACATCGTTCATGACGGAATTGAATGTCACCGCTTCAAGATTTAAGATTTCCATATCCGTATCCTATTAGAAATGGCGTTAGGTAAAGAGGTAAAGTTCATCATTCATATTTTCAAAATGCAAGTGCACTCCGGTTGGATTACCGTGCGATGCACTTCAAAACCTTACTAAGTCGGCATTAAGTCCAGTAAACAGGGATGGTTGGGCATGAGACTAACAATCCCACTGCATCAGAATGAAATGAATGCTAAAGAAACTTTAAAGCTCAATCTTGTGGCCATATGTTCCACTCGGAACGTAAATGAATGAACAACAATCTTAAAAATTCGGTTGATATGGTTAGGTTATTCGTTATGAAATGTCAGCTCCCATTATATTTCGTTAAGGCTAAGTAGACGCTCGTCGACCATACACATGGTCCGGGGTTCAATCCCCGGCCGGCGCACTCCTTTACCTCGCTAAGCCAGAACTAAAGCTGGTGAAGAGGAAAGGTTGGGAATGAGGCTGGCTAGCAACCCCATCCTGTAAAAATAAACACTGCTAAAGAAACTTCAAGCCTCTAGCTTGAAGCTCTATGTTCCACTGGGAACGTGAAGGAATAAAAAAAGTAGACCAAAACATTCTTCTTATGAATGACGTATTCGACTGTTGGTTTCGGACTGGTGTCTTCAAGGTGCTAAGAATCAATAGTTAGAAGCTGTTAGTGACATAGTTAAAAATCATTCTGAATGATGCAAAACTCATGTCTCAGGGAACAACATATTATATTAGTGCCATTGTCAGACATCTCATCCAAAACCTATCATGAGGTGAACAGCAAAAAATCTTTTAGAAATATCAATATATTAAATAGTTCATGTTTCCTCAAGTTTACCTTATCAACAATCACTATAAAACGCCTTGAACTCAATTTATATGTTTGGAAATAAGCAGTTACTATTCTTTCCTTGCCCTAGTGACTAGCTTTCTTTATTCACTCTATCATTTGATTAGGTGATCTTTGCCTTAAACTTCTCTCTGTTACTGTATTATAACTTTGCTAGTCTCTTGTTCCTATGATTTGAGTTGAATTCACCTAACTGTTACTTAATTTATTAGTTACTTATCATCTTCCTCACCTCCGGTCTTTATGATGCGAATCCTTTAACATTGCATGCAAACATTTATTTTTGTATATACTTAAACTGTCTATGCATAAGTTATTATCATCATTGTTTCCTTTAATTCCTGGAGAGACATAAGGCATCAGCGGCAGATCTCTATTGCGTTCGGTTCACTCCCAACGTTTTCACCTGGTTCCACGTCTTCCCACATACTTTTATCTCCTCTTCACATGACTTCCTTCATGTAACACCAGCCTCACACTGACGACCAACTCGCCACTTCCCATTCTGGTTTCACTCGATCAATAGCCTGGCATGTGATGTCACTCACTTGATGGTTTGTTTTCTCAGATTATGGCGAATCCACCTCCATTTCGTCATGCATATTTGTTGCACAACTGGTTCCTGCTGGGTTGGTTTGCCCATTGCCAGAGATCCATGTTGCTGATCATTTCTGGCCGGCCATCTGATCTTGAGTAGTATTGAGCGAAAACAGTTGTTGATGAATGTCTGTAGTTTGTTTAAAGTGTTTTTCATAACGCGGCGCCGTCTTTGATCCATACAGTAGCACTGACTTCACATCACAGTTGAGGATCAGGATCTTATTTTTCATGTTCAGTGCTGTTGATCTCCACACAGACTTGTGAGTAATGAAAGCTTGCCTGCCTTGCTTTCCCGACCCTCGCTTTGATATCCTCATCAATTCCGTCCGCCTGTAGTTGAAACGATGCTTCCCAGGTAGGTAGATGGGTAGGTAAAGGAGACTGCTTCTTTCAGGTTTCTTTCATTTATGTGATTGTTGTTTGTTGTTGCCGTTGCTGTTGTAGAGGAATCTTCATCACCTCTGCTTTCTTTATTTTCACCTGAGGTACTGTTGGATGAGATGTATAATTGTTGGCGACACGCTGTTATGCATAAGTTATGTAAGTACGATTTTCTGAATACTGTTTATTATATTTCGAGTCTCCTGTCAACTGACATCATACAACATTTGCAGTTCTATTAGGATTTTTCTGTACATAAACTGAATGATTTCTTTAGGCAGTAGGCAGCTGGTGAAAAACCTATGAAGCGAAAAAAATGGGACAGTATTATCCTATTCTGCACAAATTGTTGTACTTGCTTTATTCAAATTCACAAAGTGGAATAAGTTCAAGAAATATTTCAGTAATATTTATCGGCCTAATTTCCAAAAGATATGGTTATACTGAAACTTTCTACCCTATAAAGTGATTCAACATCCAAGTGCACGATTATCAGTTCAAAGAAGCTAGCTACAACTCAAAGAAACATACATCATTAACAAACACGGAAAGTTTGAAGGCTGAAACATCAAACAAATCACAGTTGAAAAAAGCCTGTCTTCATTCAACTGGATTTTAAAGGTGAAAATATTGCAGCAGTGATCAACAGAAGTCTGAGTACGTCACTAGCCACAACCTATCCTGCAGCTAAGTTGGTTCCCGTCTGTCGAACAACATGCCCTTTGGTGTGGTCAGAAGTCGACAGATACCCTTCTCGTGTTAACTCCAACTGTGTACACAAGTTTATGTTTATCTGCGGGAGCAGCTACATCCGGAGAATAGAAAGAGGGGTACACCACAGAGTTTTTGAATGTGGATCGGAAAGCCCACGTCTCAAAGGGACAAAAGCTTACATCAGTGCCATTACCAGGCATCTTCTTGATATGGGTCATGAGGTTGACATTGCGAAGTCCTTTAAAATCACCAATAGACAAAAAAGCTCAATTCTCTTCAAGTTTGCCACAGCAATCTCTTTCAAACACCTGAAACCCCACTTATGTGTTCAGAAAGAAGTAGTTGTCTGTCTTTCCTTGACCTGGTGGTAACTGGATGGCTTTATTCTCTCCTTCACCTGATTACGTATTATATGGCTTTAATTTCCCCCCGCTTTGATATAGCGTAACTTTGCTTGTCTCTTGCTTCTATGATTTGATTTCAACTCAATACACTGTTATTATTTATTAGTCACTCATCATCTTACCTCTCGTCTTTACTACTTAACTCCTTTACCACTGTATGCATACATTAACTCTGCTTAAACCTGAACTCCCTGTGTAAAAGCTATATCAGTGTAATTTTCTGAGCAATGTTCACTAAGTCCAGAACTGCCTGTCAACTACGTTTATTCAGATCTGCATCTTATCACCAAAATAGCAAATCTAAGAAACTTGTCTACACTCTGAAGTTATATTTAATCCTATTCTACAGTCTAATAGATAGTCAGTTTTACACGTCGTATAAAGTTGATTAACTTACTCCATGAATAAAAGATGATACTAAAGGACTGAACTATATTGACTTCTAGCTTAAAGTTAAGGAGTGAAGTGATAAAGCGTGTTGACCACTTCACTTATTTGGGAAGTTGCATCAGCCCCATCAGGAGGTTGATTCCTTACGAAATATCAACAAGGATACAAAAGGCCCTTGTAGTATTCACCAACCAGCATCATCTCTGGCGTAGACGTGGTATCCGGCTGGCTATCGACCAAAGGACGTGCATACTGCTCAGCACTTCAATCCACCCTACTTTTATAGCTGCGAAACATAGCCATTGAGAGTGAAAGATGTGAAGAAGCTACTTCACTCTGACCACAGTAATTTACTTCCTATCTCCTTAATTAGGTTGTATAATAGGGTGAGCAATATTGAGGTTACTCGTATGGAGTATAGGTCAATCAATGAGGTTATGGAATTGAATCGATTGAGATAGCTGGGACATGTCTAACGCATGCCCAGCCATCGCCTTCGTCAACTGGAAATGTTAGTTGACACAAGATTAGAGTGGAAAACAGTTATAGCTGGCCAGACGAAAATATAGCTTCATCACACTTTGAAATATAGGGAATAAAACAACAGTTGCAGCGAAGAAAATTTTCTTTTCGACGAAGACATCAACTAGGCTGTACATTCGTGTATTTATAATAAATGGGTAGGAAAGTTCCAGAATAATTTTCCGTTAAGGGTCAAGTTATAAAAATTACAATTAGGAATTAAAATGCCGTAATAAACAGGGGGACGGATAAAATTCAGACAAAGTAGCATCATAATTACTGAGGAGATTGACATATTGTGCAATTAGCGGTGAGAAATGTAGAAATAACAAACAATAGACAGGATGTCTGGATAAAAAATCTAGTGAGATCATAACTAATGTCACGAATAATTGTTTATGCAGTTAGGGATTCGATATGTAGAAATAATAAAATAACAAAACAGACAGGAAGTTTGGATATGAAAATATAGTAGTGTAAATAGGGATTAAGAAAAATTTAAAAATAACATGAATAAACAGGAAGTTTGGCTAAGAAAGTCAATAGGATAGTCACTATTAGACGAATTACCTATTTATGATGACTATGGCAGGGACAAGGGTTGAATGGCTAGTGCCTTGGCTATGCTCAGATGTCATAATTTCACTCCCTTTGGTAGGTTTGATCGAATCTTGTATATTATTTTGAAGGATTTTTTGAATGGCGCTGAATGTCCTGGGTTGACTAGATGTTCTGTCACTGAACTATGCACACATTTTCGTTCTCCTTTTACTAGCCAGGCTGGATAGTGTTCTCGAGCGCGTGAACACTATCCAGACTGGCTAGTGAAATTAAGACGTCTGGACATAGCCGAGGCACTAGCCATCCAAAAGCTCAAACCCACGCTAAGTATCCAAAACAAATACATTCAACCCTTGTCCCTACCATAGTCATCATAAATAGGTAATTCTTCTAATAGTAACTATCCCATTGA
Organism: Trichobilharzia szidati; assembly: GCA_944472155.2. NCBI lineage: Eukaryota > Metazoa > Platyhelminthes > Trematoda > Strigeidida > Schistosomatidae > Trichobilharzia > Trichobilharzia szidati. The sequence goes on along the minus strand of OX235274.1, from coordinate 120,724,855 downwards.
CTTTCTTAGCCAAACTTCCTGTTTATTCATGTTATTTTTAAATTTGATGATGATGAAAGTCTGTAGTTCTTTTGAGATGCTCCTTATGACGCGTCAAGACTGTCATCCGTATAGTAAGTAGCACTGACCACAGTGGAGTTGAAAATCTTGATCTTATTTTTGATACTGAGTGCTGTTGACCTCCATACAGACTTGAGATTAGTGAAAGCTTGTCTTGCTTTTCCGATTCTTGCTTTGATATTCTTTGATATCCTGAATGCCTAGATGTTTCATTTTTTTCATTCCTTCACATTCCTAGTGGAACATATGGCTTCAAGCTAGAGACCTGAAGTTTCTGTAACAGTGTTAATCATTTTCACAGGATGGGGTTGCTAGCCAGCCTCATGCGCAACCTTTCCTCTTCACAAGCTTCAATACTGGCTTGGCGAGGATGATGTGTGCGTCAGTCGGGATAGAATCCCGGACGTTGTCGGCTAGAATTTTCCCATTGTGCCACCGACACGCAAATGCTTCATACTGATGTATAATTTTATAATCTAACCATTCTAACAGATGATTTAATCCTAATCTCTGGCCAGGAGCTGCGGCTTTTTGAATCAATCGTAATCGATTGCTGTCGTCAATATTTGAATACAAGATCAAACGTCTGCAAGCAGCACGGAGAACAATTAAATCAGCTGAGACATAAAAAAAGAACTATTGATAACCTGTTCAAATAAGGGGGTTAGTGTAGTCCTCATAGAGGGGAAAGATTGTTTAGAGAAAATAAGTAACATACTGTCAGATGAAAGTAATAAATTCTCTCAACCGCCGAATGAAAGAAGTAGAACAGAAAACATTGAAAAACAGCTCGCTGATGTTCTCAGAAGAATGAATACCAAACAACTCATCGGTCACGTAATTTATGATCACATTTGACCAACAGGACTATTGATACCAAGACTTTGTGGGCTACCAGAGGTAAGAAAAATCGGTCTCCCACTGCGTCCAGCTTTAGAAATGTTAGTTTCTCCATACCATTCAATAGCGAAATGGTTAGTCGATATTTTGGAATCTATAAGAAAACACATGTACTACCATTCGCTTCGTGACACCCTTCAGATCGTCGACTGTACACAACAGATCAACGTATCGCACAAGTGTGTGCTCTCTCTTCACACTGAATCACGATTTACCAACGTCCCACTCATGGAAACTGCCTATCATATTTGTCAGTATATATAGACGAAAAACAACGGGGCATCGGATTACCAACAGTTTCTTTAAAAGAACTACTACTAAGATTCACTCGTAATGTGCAATGCACATTCAATGAAGCCATTTACAGACAGAGAAATGAGAATGCCAGATATCTGGATGGCACCTTCATTTTCTAAGATGATAGCTATGATCTTAATCAGTTGTTATAGATATTCATGAACTACGATCCAGCAAAAGAATTACTCTTGAAACAGCATATGAATCTAAAATTCACTTTCTTGATGTTAAACATACAAGAAGAGCCAACGGAACTGTGAGAAGGTCCATCTATGGAGTAGCCAGCTGACAAGTTTCTACATCTGGATACAGATTGGTCGTAAACGTGACCTAATTATGTCTCTTGCCACTGGCGTCCGACACATCTGCAGTTCTGATGCTCTGGAAGAAGAATTACAATTTTGGAGAGCAACCTTTATTCGAAACAGATAATCAGCAAGATTTGAAGACAAGAGAATCAAGCTGCAAAATTCAAAGACAAAAGACATCATTTCGGCCAGAAGGAAACTTTTACATGAACCTCGTCATCAAAAGTGACCAATTCAGTGCTATACTTAGAAGAAGAATTTTGGCTTTTTTAAGGAGAAGTTTCATCGCGACAGCGATGAGAGTAGTACCTTCCAGTCACTCACTGGTCTGCAGTAGGCCAGCTGACAAGATTTTGAATCTGACCACTTCTGTGTGCATATATCAGTTCACTTATTGCTGTGGAGCCAGGCATACTGGTCATTCGATGCGTATCCTGTATAAAAGGGTTCTAAAAGAAAGGTATTAATGGCTCTCTAAGCAATTATTTAATCGAAACCCTTTCCAACACTGGTCAAACAATCTAAACAACACACCTCCTCCTTAAGAGTGATCTACAAAAGTGGAGAGTAATCTGCCAAAGACAGTAAGCTTTCATTTTCTTAACATTTCTGAAACTTTCTTTAGCTAATCTGAGAGAAAAGCCAGAGCCAAGCATACATCAGAAAAATGTTCAGCCACTTCTAGTATCAAGATTACAACCTTTCTGATTTCTACTGACTTGATTTCTATCCATTTGTTTGTTTTTCCAACTCGTTTTAACCCCTGTATTCCTTTACAACTCTTGAATAATTCCCTATTTTCCTTCGTTTCTGAATATATCCCGAGTACAACTCATTCACCAAATTGAGAAATGTTTGCAACTATGTTTGTGACAATTAGTTGAAAGGCATCTGAGTACATGCGAAAATAATCTAAAACCATACTCTCCGACACCAAACACCCCCTCTATTCCCAACTCTCGCCTTGTTTCTCATCAAGTAGAACCAGAAATCAGTATAAAATAATTTATGCTCGTACAATCAAGTACAGGAACTAAACGATACCATATTTTGCCCGTGTTCTAAGTGACAGAGACAATGTTAAGCGCGAAACCTGTGACTTGCTTTGTTGTTAATAACATAATTTTGGCTCTTTTATTTCTCTCTTATTTGTATTCTATAGTGAACTCCTTCTCAAAAATACTTAGCTACCTAAATTATTAACATTGGCTTTTTTTCTTGTACTTTACTGTATTCCTTCTTTTGTGTATCTACTGGTTCCGACTATATTAGCACTATGAGTAATGCAAAATTCTCCTGTCATTAACCATCATGTAATTATTAGTTTTGTGGTTGTTTTTCTTATTTTTATTTTTTCTTCGGCAATATTAACTGACAATCATTGGTTGTGAACGCCTTTATCACCATCTTAAAATTTTGTATTATGCAGGATTACTCACACTACCACCACAAACGCTGCATTAGACCTGACAATAGAAAACAAAACAACAACCCTGAAATGTTACTTTATGACTGTTAAGAGTTGTTTCAACCAAATTAACTGATCATCTTGGCGATAAACATTCTTAAATATCATTTCATAACTTATTGTATGACTATAGGTTTACTGTCACCATGCATAATCACATCATAGCTTCCACTACCCAATACTGAGTTAATATTATATGCTATTTATTTTCCTTTCTACTTCGAATTTTTTCGCATTTTAAAAAATTATTTTGTGTTTTTTGTAGATGTTTTTTTGCTGTTGGTATTTCTATATTTATTTATTTTTTCGCATTTTTTTGAAAATACTCCTTTTAAACGTTGGATAAAATTAGATGCAAATATTGTAGATATGTGCTGAAATTTCCACACTGTACCACTAGTACTGTTACTGGAATAAAGCAAATTATTATTATTTATTATTACTACATAATTCCCTATTTTCCTTCGTTTCTATATATATCCCGAGTACAACTTATTCATCGAACTAATTAATGTTCGCAACTCTTTTTGTGAGAATTCATCCCTGTTGTTGCTTCCCTTCTTTATGAAAAAAGAGATTGTATATGAATGGGATTGTACAGCTAAACAGGAAAGTGAATTCGCCGCGGAAACAGCCTCCTCACAGAGCTGGGTGTTTTGTTTTATTTTAATAATGTTCAAATGAGAGAATTTTCCATGAATACTAATTCATACGTGTTTAGACATGAATCTCATTTAAAGATTGTGCAAATCATAGTATCGATGAATGCAAGGAAGAAAGAAAATCCTCGATGAAGGCAAGATTTCCTGTCAGATAACTCTTTTCTTTTTAGAAAAAAGTAACATCCTGAAGCATGTATCCAATACTCAAATCCTTTTGTTTTCTCTTTCTCTGTCTATCCATCTAATTTCCTGCAAAAGTGTAAACATTCATTCATTCATTCTAATTAATTTTACGTGTTACAGAGTTGATTATTTTAGATATTTTCTCTTTCCTCCAACATGACTTACCCACCTCTTCTGAGTGAAAGCAACTTTGTTAAGTACGCTGATGGTCTGAACATATTAGGACGGATCCATAAGAGGAAATTAAGAAGCCTGCAGAAACAATAATGAATAAGATTTGATAGTGTGGCATATTCCATATTATGAATTCAAATTCAGTCTGAACGAAGAATATTCTTTTCGATAATTTCTCTTCAAAGGGGAAATTAAGTGCATAATAAGCTCGATCCTGTCACAGTTGGGCTTTAGTGGACATCACATCGAAGTCAAAACAGCTTTCAGGATTATATACCAAATTTCGAATTCGTTATCATGTACAGTTCGCTTACATCTCCTACATTTAGCTGAAGCTGTTGCAATAAGATCGACTAAACCGGAACTTTGTATCCAAAAAGAACACGCCCAGACGCTCTTCCTACCGTGGCCAAACTCGGATTGATGATTCTTCTTCTCACTAAGAGCGCTTTTTCTCCTTAACACTCTTGGTTTTTTTCCTTTGCTTATTATTACAAATATTACTAATACAATCACTTTTATTATAAATATTATAATAATTCGTCATAATTTATGCCCTTCATGCAAATATTCCCTCAATACTATCAAATTTTCATTTAAACTATCCGAACTTATTATTAGTGATATTATCTCTTTCCTCAATATATGCCTTCACCGGTTTCATTTCACATATTCGTTATTTCATTGTGAACCTTTCATCGCAGTCTTACCATCTCCTGTTTAACACAGACCACTTTGTACTAGCCATTCACCTGACACCTTTTATAACCTTGAACTGACTTGTCAGTTTTCCAAACCCACACTCCACAAATCTATTATAAATAATCACCACCATTGTCTCCCTTTTTACAATATTTTGTAATCGAATTCAGCCTAGCACGTTTTTCACACAAATACGACTATTTATTTTGACACGCCATAACTACTAATCTGTGATTCTACGTTAAAAATGTATCTGCCGCATAACTGGCCTTTATTGTAACGACAATAAATATTATAATTGTTTTATAATTGTAAGAACCTGAATAGGAGAAAGTATTGAAAAGAATATTCTTCGTTCAGATTGACTTTTAATAATCAATAAGATCAAGAAATCTATAGCAGATTTAATACGAGGAATGAAGCCGTCACTGGGTGAGTCGAAATTGTTTAAAACTAATAATGCTAGTAGAATATATGGTACTATTAAAATCCATAAGCCAGATTACCCCATACGACCAATAGTAGATTTCAGGAATACCCCTGGGTATCAATTGTCAAAACACTTAGCTCTAATATTATGCCCCATTAGAAATCGTTCAAATTCTAGACTAACTGATTCATATGAGATGGAAAACAAACTAAACGACATTCAACTAGAGAATGATGAAACAATAGTTAGTTTTGATATAACCAGTCTTCAAACTAATATACCAATCAATATGTTCTGCAGATCCTGAACTCACTCACAGGACAAAACTGCCCATTGACGAAATTATTTTAGGAATCCAACTATGCCTCACATCTACTGTCTTTAAATTTTAAGGTAAAATATATAGACAAACAGATAGTGAACCGATGGGATTGATCACCAATATCTCCTATCGTAGCGGTTATCTTTATGGATGACAGCTGGGAAAGTAGTGCTCTAAATACATTTAATCCATCTGCAAAGATATGGTGGAGATATGTGGATGACACTTTCACAGTGTTCAATAGAGAATATATCTCTCTCTAGCTTCTTGACACACATAAACTCACTAGTGGAGGGAATAAAATTCACATTTCGATCAGAAAATGAACAAGGAGAATTAGCCGTGATGTTAGATTGTAGAATGAAACGAAGAGAAGAAATTAGACTACACACTAGTGTGTATAGAAAACCAACGCATTCTGATAGATATTTAGACTTTAATTCGTCGCATCCATTAACTGTTAAGGCAGGCTTAGTTAAGTGTCTAACAAACTGAGCAGTAGCATTAAGTAGCACAAGAAAAGACATAAATGATGAAATGAAACAGATAGAAGAAGCTCTTGTATCAAATAACTATCCTACAAAATGCAGTAGGATTATCAGAAAAGGTCAAAAGCAAAATATGAATAATTGAGAAACTAATAATGAAAACATAAATAAGAGAGAATATAAGGCGTCCACTGTTATACCATTAAAGGAGGGGACATCTGCGACGTAGGATTATCAGTAGAACAGGAATTAGGGTGGCATTCATACCTACAAACTCACTCAGGTAGGAGAAGCTCTGTAGGCTAAATGACCCTGTAGGTTGACCTAATTAAACGAAATAATATAATTTACGAAATAGCTCGCAGTGACTGTGATTTAAGTCAGCTACATAGGTCAAACTAGTAGGTCAGGGGTAGTCAGATTGTCAGAACATAAGAATTTAGCTAAGGTTAGAATGGTTGACCCCGAAAAGGTAAGTAATGTTGAAAAAAATCCAGCGATTGCACTGGATGCATTAACACACATTCACACAACAGTTTGGGAGAGGGTTTAAATTCCTAGAACTAATATAGGTAGGTAGGGAGAGAGAGAGGTTGATTACTGAATCTTTGTTCATCGAGTCTACACACAACATGTGCAATAGGAATGACTCATCACTCATGCCGGAAACATGGAAAATACTACCACCAATCGAATCAAGCGATGAGAAACATTGGAATCATATAAATGAAGTCAGAAAGTTGTGTGAGTACCTTGATATGATTATGAGCAGCAATAAATTGTGCTCGAAAAGTCATCAGTAAACATTACTGTATAACAATGTGAGACTTTATTAAAACAAAATTTACCCATAATAAAATTATACTCTACCATAGTGCACAAGTTCTATTCTTATAACGCTGATGGTTTGATTATATCCTTGCCAGTTTCATACCGATCTAACTGTTCCATACTAAATAGGTTTTTGTCGGATATCAGGCAGTGGTCTAAGCTAAATGGTCTTACCTTAAATCCCTCTAAATGTCAGATAGTTAACTTCATCTTTAGGCATAAATGTGATCTGCAAGAACTGGCTCCTTCACATGAATAGTCCTGTCCTTTCAGCTCTCCTAGACATCCTATATTTTGACGGTTTCTGAAAAAAGTTAACACAATCAGACAGCCATTACTCAACCTCTACTTTTATGCAACTTTTTTGACTCCTCCATCTTACCTATTTTACTTTACTGCTCCCTCAGAGTCTTTCCTGGGTTATTCGAAAAAGACTGTGTCATTTTGAGAAGTGTATTAAAGGTTGTCAGTAGAGTAACTGGTGTACCACTTGGTCACACTTTTACTACTGTATTTGATACACACCTCACTGTCTATTAAAACCTTTCCACGTCACCTGAATTTTGTCAGGTGGGACAAGCAGTCATTGCAGAAGTTTATATGCTCGTACAACCAAGTACAAAAACTCAACGATACTCTATTTGATCAGCCTACTTTCTGTGTCGTGGAGATAGTGTTAAGCACAAAACCTACGACTTCCTGTGTAATTAGTGAAATAGTCGGCTCTTTTATTATTATTGTTTCCTTTGATTCCTAGAGGAACATAGGGCTTCACCCGTGCGTCTCCACTGCGTTCGGTTCTCTGCTCGAGTCTTCACCTGGCTCCACGTCTGCCCACTCGCTTTCATCTCCTCTTCACATGACCTCCTCCAAGTCACACTTGGACGACCAGCTCACCGCTTCTCTTTCGGGTTCCACTCGAGCAATGGCTTGTCTAGTGATGTCACTTGATGGTTTCCTCAGAGTATGGCCAGCCAATCCATCTCCATTTCTTCCTGCCTATTTGTTCTACAATCGGTTCCTGGTTGGTTCACTCCCAGAGATCTCTGTTGCTGATCTTTTCTGGCCGGCCATCTGATCTTGAGTATTGAGCGAAGGCAGCTAATAGATAGAACCCTCTTTTTTGGTTATAGCCGGAAACCACACAGTATTTTTGGTACAAGTATGGAATTTTCAGCACGTGATATCAGTAGCCCAAATTTTGCAGGCCGACCATAGATATCGGGTTTGCGTCGGTAGGGGATCGAACCTCGGACCATGTGCATGGTTGGCCAGCATCCTAACCACTGTGCCACCGGCGCAGTTTGTTTGAGGTGCTCTTTATGACGCACCAAGTCTCTGATCCGTATAGTAGCACTGACTTCACATTGGAGTTGAAAATCCAGATCTTATATTTCATACTGAGTGCTGTTGACCCTCACACAGACTTGAGAGTAATGAGAGCTTGTCTTGCTTTTCCGATTCTTGCTTTGATATCCTCGTCAGTGCCAACTGCCTGTAGTTGAAACGATGCTTCCCAGGTAGGTAAAAAAGGTTGTTTCTTTCAGGTTCCTTCCATTTATGCTGATTGTTGTCTGTCGCTGTTGTTGCTGTTGGTGGTGTTTCCCAGGAATCTTCATCACCTCTGTTTTCTCTATGTCCACCTGAAGTCCCATCTTTGATGCTTCTTCTGCCAACTTGTTGCTTTTCGCTTGCATATATTCCAGTTTGTGGAAAATCAGCCACATGTCGTCGGTGAAGTCCAGATCCTCCAAGTTTTTTGTGTGAGTCCATTTTATGCCTGTTTCCTCATTGCCCGCTGTTTGTCGCATTATCCAATCTACGGCAATCAGGAAAATCATTGGCGATAGTAGGCAGCCAGCTTGTCTTACTCCTGTCCTCATTTCGAAGGATTCCGTAAGTTTCCCGTTGTTGATTACTTAGCATGCAGCATTGTCGTACAGCTGTTGGATGAGATGTAGCATTGTCGATGGCAGACCGTAGTAGTGAAGTATTTTCCAAATCACCTCTCGATCGACGCTGTCTGTTGAAGGCCTTTTCAAAGTCGATGAAGTTGAGATAGAGAGGTGACTGCCATTCCAAGCTTTGTTCAATGATGATCTTTTCGTTCTTGTTTTTCCTGATTCTGAGTAAATTAGATGCAATAACATTGTCACGAATGCTGAGAATTCCACTTACTGTATCATAAGTACTGCTCTGGAATAAAGCAAACTATTATTATTGTTACTATAAATTCAGTTGTTTTCTTGACAAGGGAAATAAATTAAATGCTAAGTTTACCTGTGTCTGGTAACTGTATTCTCATTTGAAGGATTTGTAGCGATTGCCACTGATAAACAGACTTAAGTGGTATATGGGATATCTCCTTTCTAGAAGTAACGCTGATTAATTTCAAGTTGGTTCAATGATTAAATTGATCACTTAGAGAAGCACAGAAAACCAGGGAGTACTGACCAACGTCTTCATCCTAGTCTTGTTCTCTACAGCACGCAACACGCACCTATGACTCCACAAGAGATCGGATTCAGGACTTTCAGATTATGCGACGAGCTCTTCTGACTATTAGTAGGCTACTAGGACGAAATCAGGATCCTCATGACTTCTGACTTCTGTCAGTTTGAGATTTCTGTATCAGTGGAATAGTCGTGGGAGGAGAAACGTCAGTGCATGACTACAACACTAAGATGAATGTTATCTGCTATCAAGATAGTAAAAATAACACGACATATCGGATACACAGTGCATGATATTGCTTTGTAATACTGAAGTAAAAACTCACCTTTTAGCCTATTCATTACGTTCATAGTATTTAGTTTCAATAGGCACAGGATCTTATTTGATGAATTTTGTTCTTGTAGTTCACCTTCCCGTCCAGATATACACTTCAAGCTGAAATTGATATATTGGATGGACTTTGTAAACCTTATGCCCATCTCGGAATGCATCGGGGTTTTTAAGCTTTGTTTTAATAGGCGTCTCTCTGATCAATTTGATGGAAGCCGACCAACAGTGGAATCCAAAATGCACACTCCGTCCTATTTGGGACTTGTCATCTGGGTCTACCTGTACTACCCACTGACTGATAGTGTTCCTACTGAAACTCCAACTCATTACCCATCGTTTCAAACGCCAAAGCGTTATCAACTAAACCCTTTTGGGCCACGATAACCACCTCTTTCTTCTGCAATGGATATCATTTTTTGCCTTCACCTTCCCAGTGGAACATAAGGTGGCTTCAAGCTACAGGCTTGAAGTTTCTGTAGCAGTGTTTACTTTTTATAGGATCAGGTTGCTAGCCTCATGCCAAACCTTTCCTCTTTACCGGCTTTTTATTACTGGTTCGGCGAGGTAAAGGAGTGCGTCCGTCGGGGATTGAACCCCGGACCATGTGCATGGTCGGCGAGCGTCCAAACCACTTTGCCACCGACGCACGCAATGAGCATCAGTTATTACTTTATTCATTTTGGATTTCCCCATTGATTTTGTTGGATCCAAGTGTTCGGTGTCTTCAGTTCAATCAAAATACGAAAAAATCCAAATTGAATTATATACACATCCGATCAGCCTATAAAGTCATTTCGCGCTTTGTTTATATGATGATATTAAGCAAGCATATCTTCAGAGTTCCTGTCACAGCCATATTATTTAGATGAATTCCCTAAAATAACCATTATATTTCAGATTTGTTCAGAGAATATTGGTTCTCCAAAGCAGACGGCCGTTACACTTCACTTTTACAGCTTTTTTGCACATAGATCATCTACATAGTTCACCCATGTGGAAGCTCAGATAAGGTTAAAATCGGGTCCCCTGACAAGAAACAGTTCAGAGTTTATTAATTATAAGAGTGATTAGAAAATATAATTGCGAAAGTCTTATTTGATCGTCTTAAAACCACCATCATCAAATAAGTTACAGTTGCCCACCAGCAAAAAGCAATTCAAGATCTCTCCTACGATATACATCCTTATGATTGCACTCCAACAAGAATGATTCGTCAAATGAAGCCACTGGTCACAGAATTTCAAACTGATGACTCATTTTCCGTATAAATGATTGTAAAGACTTTAACGGAATTGTTAATTGGAACATCCCAGCCGAAAGATCTATTTACATTACTGACACTTATCTGGATATTTCAGCCAGCTTTATAATTGTCAACCTGCTTTTTTTCCTAGGCAGTATATCACTGTCTTAACGTTTGTTACTGTCTAACCCCTATTTTTAATGCTTCTCTTTGTGGTCGTATATTAGTGCTGGTATTGTTTTGTTTTAAAATCACGCTTTTGCTTGAACGAATTGAAAATTCTGCAGCCGGGGTATCGACCTTGGACTATTTGCTGCAAGTGTTAAATACGTTTGATTTCTACCATCAGGGTTTTCATCTCAACTTGTTGAAGGTATTCTGTTTGACTCTTAAGTACCTATTACGGTTATATATTATTTAACCAATTTTGTTGTCCTGCATCGGTACTACAGTGGTAGAATGCTCGTCGACCACGCATGTGGTTCAGAGTTTGAACGTTGGTCGACGAACTCCTAAACTTCATTAAGACTGGTAATGAGGGAAGAGTAGGTATGAAGCTAGCGACCCCGTCATGTTAAAATAAATACCTCTGTTAATAAAATTTTAAAGTAGTAGTTTGAAGCCCCATGTTCCCATGGGAACGTTAATTAATAAAATAAATAAATAGTTTTGTTACAGAGTACTTGTCCTCTCTTGGGAAATCCTTGATCTGTATAGCTACATAACGGTATTTTTGAGGTAATTTTGCGTTTTTCTTATGTTGTTCTCGTTTAACAGTATCAGAGATACTATCGCCAATAGCTAGTTAACTTCACAGAAGAACACATCGATTAGTTCCTTGTGTTCAGACCCGAAGACTTCATTTTATGTCGTTACAGAGACTGCAACAGATAGGTCAAGAAATCCAAATACGATCTGTCACATTCATTTGAATCTCTACATACATTGTTTTCAGACGCATTTCATTGTAATGTAGGAATAATAATAAAAATAATACAAAGCGATAAGAAGACGTAATTTGTCTATATCGTGTAATGTTGTATTTGTGCAACACATTTCGAACAATCTGACCCCACACAAACTTATCATAGCAATATATATGAAATGAATAAAGAGTTAAGAGGTGAGAAATAGACTTAGGTCAAGTTGAGAGCGGAGGACAGTATTTTAATTGCCACAGTTTCTGCCCTGTTCCGTAAAAAAGAGCCTCAGTGAGCGAGGTGTCTCTTCAGTAGAATCCAACGAATATGCATCGAAGACACACTTGATGAGGAAGAAAGAAAGCTGTCACAAACTCTGGTTGATCACACTTATCCAGACAAGTTCACCAGGAAATAAAAACTAGTCAGAACACCAAGATCCATTCTCCAACTCGCCCCTGAGAAAGACGCGTATATAAAGCTGCCCTATATGGAGCATCATAGCAGGCAGCTTGATCAATAGACAAAGACTGAACGCTGCTGTTAAAAGGACATTTTATGCAGCCAATATCACAATAATAGAGAATGTAAAGCCAATATATCTATCTAAGCCCTTCGAAATGCGAAAAATGATGTCACATCCCACTCTATTTAACAGTTTGAATGTACATGTAGACACACATACATAGGGAGGACTCATCGATCTCCACAAATAAGCACTGACTTCAGAGCATATTCCTTAAATGGCTCCAAAAGCAAACAGAATCCTCAGAACTCATTATTGTTAAGAGCGGGAGACCAAGCTCCTCTATTGCCAAACATATTATAGAGACAGGACACAAAATTGACGTTAACATATCTTTTATAACTATCTAACCATAAAACGTGTTTGGGGCGTATCCTAAAGTTTTTGGAAGCCCTAGTTTGCCAGTAGGAAGTTTAAGCCACCTTTATAGCAACAATTCGTCATCACAATGAACCTTCCTTGGTAAACTTTGTTTCGACACACCAACCATGGCAGATGTACTTTTACCCCAGCCATTTGATTTAGTGATCTTCATTGTTATTTTGACTTTCAACATGTCTCTTTAACTTGACCTAAGTTTTTTTATCACTTCTTAACTCTTTATTAATTTCATATATCTTCATATGGCAAGTCCGAGTGTGATCAGATTGTTAGAAATGTGTTGCACGAAAACATAAAACGATTTAGACAAATTACGTCTTCTTATTGCTTTGTCTAAATTCATAAAAAGGGAACTGACTGTTTTAAAAGAATAATACAGCCCAGTAAATTAAGAGTACTTCACTAAAAACAAATATGCATTCATCTATTGTAATTATTGATCATGAAGTTCAAACACACAAAATAGCCACTTTTTGTTTTACTAAATACACAATACAATATGCATATTGTTTGAAAAGACCGGAATTATTATTGAACATTGAATAGGGATTAATGCTAACAAGAACTATTCATTAAAAAAGAATAGAGTTTGGAAAGTGTTCTTTACTCTTTTATTGTCGTTTTATTGTTTGTTAGGGAAAAATTATTCCATTTGTGTCTATCTTTTATAAGTACGTACAATAGAAGGGTATTTATGCCGAAGTTGAACTGAACGATATCAACATTGTGTTTCCAGTTGATTGGTGAATAGCAGCCGCGTTTTTTAGATGTTTTCACACCTTTTGTATTCCAGTCATGATAGTTTTATAAAAGTTGTCAGTTTGTCATTAAAAAAAAACATCCTGATACTTAAATTGTGTTTCCGCACTTTGCGTTAGTGAAGTTTAGATAGATTCTGTGTAAGTTCTGTCGGGAAGTGACTTTAATGAAAAAGGTAGTGTGAGAGTGTGCAATACTGAATGAGGCCTCTATCAAATATCCAGATCGCTGAGATCCTGGACCTACCGCCGGTTTCAGAAGATTAAGCTTAATATGCAGAACACTATGCACTGTAACCGACGCAGAAAAACAGAAAATGGTTGGGCGACACGATTATTTATTCTTCAAGCGATAATGAAAGAGATTTACAGTGGCTAATCGGTACTAAAGTCTGTAAATAAACGGGAATATAATATAAACCAGTACTTCTGGTCGTATTTTTCCAATCTTCTGGCAACCAGTACTCACTTAAGCGATGACAGCCTCCTTGTCTCTCGCCAAATGGAGGCCAGCTCGAGTAAACAAACTATTAAATGTTAACCGACATTGATAGCTACCTGTAGTCTAGTTCACGACTCTCTACTAATGCACACTGACTTTAAAAGATCTATTAAACTGACTCTAAAATAATGATAATGCACAAATGAAATGTTCCTTATTTCTCTTATGAAATTCGTGCTAAACATGCCGCAAGGTTTGGTGTTGTAACGTCCAGTGGTTAATTATGAAGGCCTAGGGAGATCCAAGCTGCTTTCTCCTAAATTTTTCTTCGTACGATCGAAAATGAGGCTCTGCGACTACGAAGACAGGCGAGTTCTGATCATGAGAAGACGAAGCGACCGTATAGCTGAGGTATTAACATTCCATAAAATCAAACAATAAGTATGTTTAGCTGTTCCCTTTCCCATGGCCACCGTAAATAGACTATTTTCTCCAGAAAATCGATTTGATGATAATTTTTATACAGACTTTCTGTTTCTAAACTCTATTCGTATTGCGTAACAACATATTATCACCCATTGCATTTTGAAGTCAAAGTGCAGATAATTCTACAAGTATGTGCCACCTTTTGGAAGACCCGGTCGAAAAGAATTCTTTCTTTTTCCTGGCCGTCTTTTTGTTTTTAATGCAATTCTTGATTACTTTATGACCGTATGGAGTAAATTTAATGTCTTCCGTTCTTTAGTTGGGTGGTGTCAAGTGTCACCTGACAACCGAGTTATGGTTGTCTAGGCTTCGAAGACAGATAATTTCGCGGCTGAGATATTAGCTTGTTAGAACAGACGCCCACAGAACAAGCGGTAAACGATCTATGATTTCATGGACATGACTCCGTAAGGAGTTACAAACTGAGACCCTGACTGTTAGTGATTTCCTAACGGATACTGATTATTAGTGTTGTTCCCTGTAGTTAGTAGTGGAGCAGACGGCTTCAACAGCACATCTCCAGTTAATCCTGTTCTCTGCAGTCCTCTTCAGTTGGTCCAAAGATTTATTTATAAGCTCTCATCTCCGCCTCACAAGAGCTCCTCCATGTAACCCTCCAACTCACACTTAACTAGTCTTTTCCCATTCGGGTTCCACTAGAATGATGGCCTGGTGCATGATGTCATTCGGTGGTCTTCTCATTGTGTATCCTATCCAGCCCCATTTACTTCGGCATATTTGATGAACTGGTTGCTCATGATTGGTTTGTTCCCAGAGTTTCTTGTTGCTAATTCCTTTTGGCTGGTCATCTGATTATCAGTATCGGGGACTTATGATGATAATCAAATCAGAATGGTGTTTTTTATCTTCCCATTTGACTATCTTTTCAAATTTATTTTAATTTTACCTGTCATTTTAAAGATTATGTACGAATATAAGTGGAGGTTGAAGACTTTTGGTAATTTGTTTCTGACTTGGCAGTGACCACCTCTTTGTGGAAACTGAGGTTTCTGAACCAAATATCTGACTGCTTAAGATAAATTTTAAAAAAATAGTTATTACACATTCATAAATTTTTCTCCTCTTCTCCTTCTGTTCCACGGCTTTTTTTAAAACCACGTGTCTGTTTTCTTTTCTGTAATTTATGTCAATGTTATGTAATAGGGCTAAAAAATCCTTTTTTATTCCTAGCATTCTAAGTGCGGCTTCGAGTCCTTAAGTTTCAGTAGCTATGGTGTTGACTTACAGCTGCAGTTGGTATTCTCACTTTCTTCATATTCGAGGCTGGCTGTCGACTACTAAGTGAGGCAACATTTAATAGTGAGTTTGCTGAGAAGTGAACCTGAGAGACTTTCGTAGCTGGCAAGCATTCTACCACTGAACTATTGACGTGCGAAAGTAGTACTCACTAAATGGCGGCTTGTTTAAAACTTGAGCTATCGGAAACTTCACTCATACACTGCATAAAAATGATCTCTAATATTATATAGACAAAGTAATAAGATGACATAATTTGTCCGAATTGTGTATTGTGTATTTGCGCAAACCATTTCGAAGACAAGTTAGGTCGAGTTAAAAGGATATATTGAAGGTCAAACTAACAGTGAAGACCACTAAATCAAATAGCGGAGGTTACAGTACATCTGCTAAGGTATCAAAACAAAGTTTACCAAGAAAGGCTCATTGTGATGACGAATTGTTGCTTTGTATGCATAAAGGTGGCTTAAACTTACTACTGGCAAACTAGGGCTTCCACAAACTTTAAGATACGCCCCAAACACGTTTTATAGATAGGTTTTAAAGATCTGTTAACGTCAATTTTATGTCCTGTCTCTATAATATGTTTGGCAATAGAGGAGCTAGGTCTCCCGTTCTTACCATTAACGACTTCTGAGTATTCTATTTGCTTTGGGAGCCACTTAAATGATATGCTCTGAAGTCAGTCCTTATTTGTGGAGATCGATGTGTCCCCCTTATGAATGTGTGTCCTCATGCACATTCAAATTGTTAAATAGAGTGGGATGTGACGTCATTTTTCGCATGATCAAAAGGCTTAGCTGGATATATTAGCTTCACATTCTCAATTATTATGATATTAGCTGCATAAAAAGTGTTTTTACAGCAGCGTCAAATCTTTGTCTAGTTATCAAGCTGCTATGATGCTTTATATAGGGCGACCTGATGTACACGTCTTTCTCAGAAGCGAGTTGGAGAATGAGTCTTGGTGTTCTGACTAGTTTGTATTTCCTGTCTAACTTGTCTGGATAATTGTCATCAATCAGAGTTTGTGTGAACTTTCTTTCTTCTTCATCAAGTGTGTCTCTCAAATGTGTCGGTGCATATTCGTTGGATTCTACTGAAGAAGCACCTCGCTTACTGAGGCTCTTTTTTACCGAACAGAGCAGAAACTTTGATAGTTAAGACACTGTCCTATCCAGGTAGGTTTTCTATAAATAGATCATTTTATTGACCCATCTAGGAAAGATTAACAAATTTCTTCTTCTTCTACAGACGTAAGTGATATGGTATTCTTAACTTCATTCATTCGATTTAAAATGGAGGTGGCAGAACAAGGCTTATCGCTTATAATTACGACATCATCTACATACCTTCTATTACATGGCACATTTTTGATTAAGTCCTCCGATAAACTCTCAATGTACTACATATAGATATGTGCTAACAATATTGTTTACCCTGGCGAGTATTTCAAACATTCACGACCTGCTGATTCGCAAGTTTCTACTAAACATGAGGAAAAGCATCATCCTAGATGGCAGCTTATACTTATGAATCAGATGACCATTCCTGAATGGTGCCCTTGTGTCACAAAATGTACTCCTGAACTTCTTATAATTGGCATTCAACAGGGTGTCGTCGTGTATTTCTTGAAGGAGAAAAAGAAGAAACGTACTAATCGACTGGTTTGCAATTCAGGTTAGATGGAACTGTGTCACACGATCGATTGTCAGTGATATTATTTCAGTCGAAGATCCTGGACAAGGAGAAGGTGTTATACAATAGAGTCTGCTGAAAATCCTGTATATTATAAAAATATTATTTCAGAATAATGCCGTTTCTATTATTATTATTATCGATGTAGACTATTTGTTTAACTTTTAGTTATTTCCCGTGATTCTTTAGTTTATGTCAGTCAGTAAAGTCTACTGGATCGTGGAAGAACTTCAAATTAAAAATGATATACATTTGAAGGCTTATTGATATAAGAATGAAACAAACCGAGCAATAGCACCAAGTAGTACAAGAAAATACACAAATGAAGAAATAAAACAAATAGAAAAAGCGTCAGTTGGTGTTAAATAACTATCCTACAAAATTCATTAGGAACATCGGAATAAGTCAAAAGCAAAATAGAAACAGTGATGGAAATAGTAATGAAAATATAAATCAGGGAGAATATAAGGCATCTTCAGTAGTTCTATCATACAAGTAGGGGATATTTGCGGCCCTCCCTGCGTAGGATTTTTACTAAAGTAGGTATACGGGTGGCATTCAAAGCAACAAACCTACAAAATGATATAATTTGCAAAATACCTTGCAATGACAGTGAATTGAGTCAACTACTTAAGTCAAACTAGTAGATCAGGAGTAGTGAGGTTGCATAAGAATTTAGCTAAGCTTAGAATGATCAATACCACAAAGATAAGTAATCTGGAAAGAACTCAGCAAATACACTGCTTGCATGCTTTAACAGACAACCATACAATGGTGTGGCTGGAACAGAGTCAAAATTCTAAAAAGCAATAAAGGTAGATGGAGAGATAGACAATTTGATTACTGAATCCTGCCTGGTTCATCGAGTCTGCATCCAACACATGCAATAGAAGTAAATCAATGCAAATACCAGAAATATGGAAGATATTATTACCACCAGTCAAACCAGAGAAGGATAATAAATAATGTTAAAATTCTATTTCAGTTCACATACATCATAACATTATAACAAGTTACTTATTTTGACTGTCAAACCACTCGTCTTATTTCTCATCTGATTGTATTTCATTGATAACACTAATATTATTATTTCTGATTGTACTTTGTCTTATATTACTGATTTTATTCAAATGTCTAATCAATTTCACTTATGTATATAAATGAAGCAAGAAAGTTGTGTGAGCGACTCGATAATTTGTGCTCGAAACGTCACCAGTACATATTACTGTACATCACTATGTGATTTTATCAAAATAAAATTTTATCCATAATGCAGTTATACTCTACCACAGTGCCCAATTTTTATACTTATATTTGTCACCAGTTTCACAAGTGGTGGCTCTCGTTGTCAGTTAAAACACTGTGTGATTTATGAAAATAAAATCTTATCAATAAGGGATTTTAAGGTTTAAATGAGGAATTAAATTGATTTTCTACTTGTAGAATATTATGTATAACATATTTAGGTTGAAAGCTGAAACACTGTACCTTCTGTATTCAATATAAAAGAGCTAAATCAGTGAAGGAAGCGGCCATCTTTTTCTCTAGTTTTCACTACTTCACTACTTCTCTAACTGATCTCATTACGCAATCCAACTTTAAATTAACCCGATCCCTGAAAGTCAACACTTCAAAATTAACCGAATATTGATATGTGACTAACAACAAGTCAACTGAAGTTCTAAATGGATGTCATAATTCGCGGGATACGCCAAGTCCGGATGAGTTTAGCTGTCATTATCGCACCAAATATTGCGAATCGGTGAAATTTAGAGTTGACTGGTCATTGGAATCCATCCCAGTGACTGAATGGGCAATTGAGTCGCATTGCAACCTCGTCGTTCTGTGTCTGACCTGAGGCATGATCATGTGTATGTAATTTTGAAGAGGTGCAATGAAACAGCTATTCAGTACCTCTTGGTGCTTCAGCGATCGTCCAGCTGACGTCGGTTATTGATCCTACTTCAAGTCAGTGATATTTGAGAGAATCATAATTATTTCTTAAAGTATAATTTGCAGTGGAATTAGAAAATGAATCACGGATTCTATTTCTGGAAAAGGAATCACAACAAGAAGAGATGATGATACTTTGAAAAGACCTATGCACAGAAAATCATCATGGAATAGACAAATAACAAACTTCAATAGTTGGATACCTGTCAGTCATAAAAGACCTCTCATCAACTTATTACCCTCACTGTATCAGAAGAATTTGATGTAATAACTGCTTTCAACAAGAGCTCTTATTTTTCAAAACAATTCCTGGCTCAGAATGCATACTCAGCATATTTCGTGAAGAAGGATATGAAACCACAGCCACGAGGAGAAGAATGCGCCTCGATATCAAAGAAAACACTATGTTTGAATTTGAACTTCAAGGGAGACTAAGCGTCAGATATCCTGAGGAGGAGAATCTTCAGAAGACCTCCTCTGCAACACCTCTAAGAGTGATCTCCCGTAACCGCCCACTAATACAAAGCAACATAAAGGACGAATTCCCGCATATGATCACTTCACCTGCCCATGAGGAGCTGTGTACATATATCGTCTTATGGGAGTTCTTTCATCACGTGTTAGAGAACACTACCCAGCATGCCTGATGAAGAAAAGGGGCTCTATATTGAACACCTCACCAGCACCTGTCACACCATTTTAAGGGACTCATCATTCAGTATCATTTACAAAGTGAAAAAATATCTACCAAAAGCAGCGTCTTTCCGACTTCTTTGTACTACAAAAGCACCCACCATATGCATCGAAAAGCTCCAGTTATGCGTTCACAGGGAACTAGTTCAACACATACATTTAGCATGGATCTAGTTCTATCTGACCCCATAGTTTTCGTCTCTCGATATTTCATTTCCTTCACTTTTTTCGTCTACAGTTTTTAAAACTATTATTCCAACTTGTTTCCCTACTCATTCCGTTTCCACATGCATTCGTTAAAAACTATTTTCTAGGCCAGAAAAATTTTGTTTCTGATCCTCTTGTAAGCTTGGTTCACATCATCCAACTTTCATATGAAGATGAAAGTTATCATCAGCTGCACTCTCCTTCAATATGACGTGGAACTAAAAAAAAATTGAATCTATGTGAACTAATGTACATAAAAAATATCTCTGATGGATTTCTTGTATGATTTCACAAAATCTGATGGATACATTTGTTTAACATGATTGTTTAGACGTCATGAAATTTAGGAATGTCTTGAACTGCTTTTGTGTTCAGACTTTTCGTCATCATTTTCCGACTGCTCTTGGGAATTACATTTGTCTGGGGTGACTTTTTTCCCATCATTCTTGCAAATGTTTCAATAAAAAACTAACGTGGCACATAAAAAATACCCGTCATTGTCTGGTTAGTTGGACATTCATTGAGTAAAAGTTATTACAATAAGAAAATTTAAAAAAAAGATGTCGCCAGAACACTGATTAGATACCGGAAGTTGAAGCTGCTTTGTATTACTAGAGATTTCTTTTAAAAAGAGACTAAGTCCACTTTGTTTTGTTTTTGTCTTGAAAATTCAATGATACCATAAATTTCGGTTGGTAAATTACAAACAATGACACTAAATGGTTTCTTTGAGAGTCATACATCTTTTCTAATGTATTAAGACGAAGAAACGGGAATATTTGTTTCAGCTGAGAAAGAATAAGATTTGTGACCAAGCAGCTGTCTGATCAACGCAACGTATCTTCGTCATTGAAAAAAGAGCATTCAGTGGCAGTCAAATCTCTGCCTGAACTTCATCGACTTCGAAATAGTCTTGAACAGCGCTGACCGTGAAGTAACTTGGAAACTGCTTCAACATTACAGGGTGAAGTGCGCATACATTTAGCAAATTCAAAATATCAAGCTTAGTGAGATCCTTGAAGTGAAGACAGAGGTGATTACTGTCAGCGCTGATATTCATAAGTTTGATGGACTGGATTTTGTGGTGAAATGTGAATGGAGAACTAGAAGACAGGAATGAGTTAGGCCGACAAAAGACTCAAGAATATCTGGATCACGCAAACTAGTTATGTCTAAATTCACACAAATTGGACGGACTACAGGTGAAGACTAACATGTTAGCAGAAGAAGTTAGTAGTGAGTCAGGACATCAAGTGAAGACAGAGAGAGGAGAGGTGCTTTTGGTAGCCAAACGACCAACAGAAGACATCCGTTCTCATCAGCAGACTAAATTTGGTCGAAGTCACTTCCTCCAAGAAACTAGGCAGCATTGTCTCACTTTCATGCAGTAGCACGGATGATCATGTTAGCACCGGGACGAATGCAAAAGTTAAAAGAGACGTGCATGACTCTGAAACCAACTTTGAAGTCTTCTGCACTCAATATAAGGAACAAATTTCGGATTTCCAACACCAACATTAAGTAAGTCAATACGTCTATATGTTCTGCGCGTCTCGAACGTTATTTCCAACAGGTTTCAGCACACTTTCATCAACAGCTATTTCCTCTAGTTCCATACTGAAGTTGACGTGATTGGTTGGAAATAATTATCAACAAAGAACTCTGAGAAGCGACCAACCAAGAATCGATTGGGAAACAAACATCCTGAAGAAAGTGGAGATAGATTGGACACACGTTGATAAGACTGCCCAGTGATACCCAGCGCCTATCCATCATTCGGCTGTAACCCAATTGAGAAACGACATGATTAGCATGTGGCGTAGATTAGTATGTTGGAGATCATGTTATGAGGAAGAAGAGGTCAGAAACATTGGTTGTTAATGCATTCAGCTTGAGACAACTGCACAGAACAGGAAAAAGTAGACGTAGCCTGTTGAGGCAGTATCTCCACTCGTAATCCAAAGGGAATAATAATAAGATAATAATGTTTTAAGCTTAAATCCAAGACTATCTATTATTTTCCAAACTAATGGATTGCGTAGATACAGAGAAAAAAGTAATGGTTTGAAACTGAAGATATTTCGATATTTCGCATACAGTACAATCAGATAATACTGAAATAAAATCTACTGATAAAAAGATCAGTGGAATTTTCTCCTCTGTCTCTTTTAGTGGAATCATCTACGCCTAATCTTCTTTATTCCTCTTTCTCTACCGTTAGCCGACCACCAACAGCCACTAATTATTAATCTACATTAGAGGCAAACTTCAGGTAATTTGGAGTAGAGAAAAATAGGACTTCCAACCATAAACGGATATCAAATAGAGAGATCTATTCAAATACCCATTTTCGGCTTTTTTCTCCACTGAGAACATGTGAGAGTAAAGAGAAAGAGAGGATAGCTGTTTATTTTGAAGTGAATTTCCAACAAAATGGAGCTGCTGTTTGTTGTAAATTGGCAATGAGTGAGGAAGTTTTGTTGATTTTCAATGCCCATAACTTGCCTTATTATTTTGCTGAAGACATTTCTGTGAGTAAGTGAGTGTGTTTGTTTTCGTTTCCTTAAAAGTTGGCAGTATTGAGAATAAAGTGGGTTTCTATGAGGATGAAATGAGAGCACGTGGTTAATCATGTCATGTTATTGTGCTCTTGTTGAAAATATGGCTAAACCGATGAAGTTACTTAATGAATAACACCATGACATTTGAAACGATGGTTAGTTGGTCAAATTGGTTGCAATAAGAAGACCATGACTCACTGGGATACACAGATATTCAGTCGGTTTTTCCATAACAGCAGAAAACTCATGTTCACCGGTAGCCAATATCAATCATTTTTATTCAAATACAATTCATCAACTTTTTAATTATACTGTTAAATTATTTTTGAATTGAAATATTGGCTTTTACGGATGTTGATTGATTGATTATAGGATTTCATCACGAGCTGACATCGGTTATCGAACTATTGGAAGACAAGCTCGGAGTACTGGACGGCTGTTTGGTCTATCTAGTTTGGGGACTCTTCATCAGTATGCACCCGCCGTCACGGTTCCAACCCAGGACATTCTGGTTACCAGGTGAGCTAGCTCGTAGACCATTAAGCCACTGGAACCCGATCCTTTGGCCAGTTCATGAATTCCATCTTCTGCAAATTCACAACATAGCGCCACCTCTAACCAAAGTCATTGGCGAGTATTTGTTCTCACACCTAACCTGCCGTACCTTACTGGTCACGACTTCACTATAGAACTCCAGGTTACTATCTACCTGAATTGTGGCAGCTGCTAGTGAGCATCTCATTGATATTCAAGTATTGGTTCTAATTGTTTCTAATCATACGGTTTTTCAATTTTTAGTTACATGATTTTAGGGACGTTAACAAATTTTCAAGTAGATTTCTTCACTAGTCAACATCACTCAAAGAATCTAGACAAAACAATAAGAAGATGTGGTTTATCTGGAATGTGTAATTCATTTATACAACACATTTCGGACAGTCTGATTACGCAATTATTTGTCATAAACACTTATATAAACGACAGGAGAGCACGAATAATTACAATACAGGATGTGCATATATCCTTAACTTTCAGGAGTGATCAACAAAATCTGATCAATAAATAAAAACTCATGGCCGAATTAATAGAACTTACTATGCAGTCAAACATGTTTTCATAGATAAAACGGGATCCATGTTGTCCTGTTAACCTTCACACCATCTGAATGATAGTGTGTTTACTAATTCACATGTATATGTGGACACACCTACAGAGAGAGTGCTCATCCCTCAACGCAGGTGATGTCTACAGGATATATTCCAAAGTGGCTGCAACAGAAAATAAAATCGCCAGATACAAATGATCCTTGAAATAGATGTCTAACATCATCGAAGGACATAAGTGAAGGACATCAACGGGGCAGGTGATGAGTTTGATTTCCATAATGCCTTTAAACCCGCATAGGAAACAAGGTTATGTCATATACGTAAATTTGTTGAAGCTCTGGCCATGAAAGGACTTAAACCTGTCTTATGTTTCCAAATATGACTTATTATTCCTTTGAACCTGGTGATCCAATTTAGAACCAAAGTTCAATTTACTCATTGATACTGTTATTTTCTCTCTCTCTCTTTCTATTCCTAACCCACTCTCAGATTTTCGCCGCTAATCTATGATCTTGACCCGTATTGTAATAATTCATGTCTCCTTGCCTTCTATAAAAGTGTGTAAGACAAGTACTCGTGTAAGATGAATATTTGTTGCGGAAATACACATTACACATTCTAGGTAAACTGCGTCTTCTTATTGTTTTGTCGAAATTCGTAAAAAGAACTAATTGCCTTAAAAATGTAAACAATCCTTGAAAATCAGGAATAGATGAGCGACCGTTTTACCTTGTTTCGAGATTGAAGTGTAGTACTCACTCATGAAGAGGAAGCTACGCGTCAGCACCCACTTCACTCCAGACAACAGGAATGCCATCACCCACAACTTTTCATTACAACTTGACTGCATCCATTCGGTAGGTGTCAACGATAAGGAAAACTGATGTTGACATATTAGATCAATGGTTGCATTTAATTACTAAATGACTAGAGTAAGAATTCCCGAACTCTCAGATTTCATCCCGGAGATGAAATAGTCAAAACGCCAACCTCATAAGCGTACGGTTATTAAAAAACGGTTGCAGCGAGGGGAATTTTCGTTACGACGAAGCTGTCAACCAGTCCTGTGCATTCGTGTATTCATAGTAAACGAGGTCATAAAGTTCTAGAGCTATCACCTATCAAGGGGTAAAATACAGGGAATTACCAAGTGTAGGAAACTGGTTGATGAGATAAGGAACATAGTTGGATCATAATTACTGAGAAACGTGACATTTTTGTGCAATTAGGGAATGGGGGAATCAGGGCTCAGTGGCTTAGTAGTCCAAAAAATATCTAGCCTTGTAACAAGGAGGTCCTGGATTTGAACTGTGGTGGTGGCTAAGTACTATCCCGAACGAGGACGAAACAGCGGTCCAGTACTCCCTGTTGGTATTCCAATGGTTCTCTAACCGATGTCAGCTCAGAATGAAATCCTGTAACCAATCAAACAAAATCCCTACAAACGAGTACTTGAATGACAAAATAGGCAGGAGGTTATGATAAGAAACATGGTCATTCAGATAGGAATTTAAACAAACGTGAAAAATAACAGAGATCGGATGATAAAGGTTATAAGATGATCACTATTGGAAGAATTGACCTTTATGATGGCGATAATAGAGCCAACCGTTGGACATATTTTTTTTGAACTTTGGAATCTTTAGTGCCACATCTATTCCCAGATGGCACAAGTTTGCATTTCTAGATGGCTTCAAACTGTGATACAAATAACTCTTCCATACTCCATGCATGGTTCTGTGTGATCTCATAGCTGATGTTGGTACTTTTTTAAAAACAGCAACCTAAACTAGTAGTATGTTTTTGTTATTTGTTCAGATTTGCCCATCATATTTCGACTACTCTAGGGAATTCAATTTGTCTGGGGTTATTTTTTCCCATCATTCTTGCAAACATTTCAAAAAAAGACTGACGTGGCATATCAGAAAAACTCGTCATTGTCTGGTTAGTTGGACATTCATTGACTGAAAGTTATTACAATAAGAAAGCTTGAAAATGAAGAGATGTCGCCAGCACACAGATTAGATGCTGGAAGTTAAAGCTACTTTGCATTATTACATGTATCATTGTGTGTTTTTTGTGACCACTACTCCATCAGTGTTGTTTTGTATTTTGCTTTTCTACTGTCGTTTATTATCATTGTTTCCTTTATTTCCTAGAGGAACATAAACGCACGTCTCCATTACGTTCGGTTCTCTGACAACGTTTCCACTTGGCTTCACGTTTGCCCACTTGCTTTCATCTCCTCTTCACATGACCTGCTTCATTTCACCCCACCCTTACACTGAAGACCAACTCGCCGCTTCCCATTCGGCCGGGTTCCACTCGAGAGATGGCCTGGCGTGTGATGTCACTCACTTGATGGTTTGTTTTCTCAGAGCATGGCCAATCCACCTCCATTTTTTTGAATATTTGTTGCACAGTCGGTTCCTGCTGGGTTGGTTCGCTCCCAGAAATACTTCCCTGCTGCTGATCTTTTCTGAACGGCCATCTAATCTTGAGTATTATTGAGTGAAGACAACTGTTGATGAAGGTGTGTAGTTTGTTCGAAGTGCAATTCATGACGTGACGCCAAGTCTCTGATTCATGTAGAGTAGCACTGACTTGACATTGGAGTTGAAAACCTGGATCTTATTTTTCATGATGAATACTGTTGATGTCCATACAGACTTGAGAGAAATGAAAGCTTGCTTTCCAAATCTTTGCTTGGTATCCTCATCAGTGTCGTCTGCCTGTAGTTGAAACGATACTTCCCAGGTAGGTAAATAAAGGCTGTTACTTCTTTCAGATTTCTCCCATTTATTCTGATTCTTGTCTGTTGCTGTTGCTGCTCTTACTGTTGACCAGGAATCTTCATCACCTACCTCTTTTTTCTCTATGTTCACCTGAATTCCTATCGTCTCTGGATGTTTCTTCTGCCAACTTGTTGCTTTTCACTTTCATATCTCCCAGTTTGTGTGAAATCAGACATATATCATCGGCGAAGTCCAGATCCTTCAAGTTTGTTTTGTGTGGGTCCAATTTACGCCTTTCTTCTCGTTGCCCGCTGTCTGTCACGTTATCCAGTCTACTGCCACCAGGAAATTAATTGGAGATAGTAGGCAGCCAGCTTGTCTTACTCCTGTTTTCACTTCAGAGGATTCCGTGAGTTTCTCGTTGTAGATTACTTAGCATGCTGCATTGTCGTAGAACTGTTGGATGAGATGTATAATTGCTGGCGGCACACCATAGTAGCGAATCAGTTTCCAAATAGCCTCTCGATCGGCGATGTTCAAAGTCTTTTCAAGGGCAAACTCGTTTGTAAATGCGAAATTAGTTGACAGTTAACGCCTTTTAGAATAATAATAACAATAATAATATAATAGCTTTATCATGATCAGTTGGTGGACGGTGACTTCAAGGTAAATGACTAAACATTGTTAAAGCATCTTCACGAGAAGCAGACGTGTCAACCTGAAACCGAATACTTCGGTCCAATAAGCCGACATGGAAATCTAAAATTGAATTAAATTATTTTGAACAGTTTTCATATAACGTACCGAATTTTCAGCGGAATTTATTGCATGATATTTATCTTCATCAAGGATCTTCAATTAAAATAGTAACATTGACAGTTGATTGTGTGACACAGTTCTATCTGACCTGCAAACCTGCAAGAACCAAACCAATTAATTATGACTTCTCTACCTTTTTGCACTCAAGAAATACACGATGACGCACTTAGTTGAGTGCCAGTTATGAGAAGTTCAGGAGTACATTTATTGAACCAAGGACATCATTGAAGAACGGTCAACTTATGTACTGGGGAAAGCTGCTATCGAGGATAATTTCTTTCATATGTTTTGTTGGAAAATGGTGAATCTGAAGGTTGTGTTTTAAATATTTACTAAAGTAAACATTATTATTACAAGCAAATAAAAGAAATTAAACGCAAAATATTGATGGAGGTTTTCGGTAGCTAAAGTTTTAAGCAGGCCGCCAGTGGTCTCCTATAGTATTTTGGCAGTTTGTACGAGTTGGGGTAATTACCAGCGTATATTTTCCCCTCTAACCAACATTTGTTAAAGAATCACTGAAGATTAAGCAGTGTTGAACAGCATATAAACTTGTGGGTGTTCACGGCGGAATAGTTCGAAAGTCAGTCTGACTGATTGCTTATTGAGATATCGGCAGTAATAAGACGCAGTGGTGTGGCAGTACCACACGGCCAAGAAGGTAGCTGCTTGAGGGTGCCCACACACGGCCTGTTTGATCTTACAGGTGGCAATGGAACGGGTCTGTTAGTCATCTGTTGGAAACACTTTGCTGTTATAACATTTCTATTTGTCAGCAGTACGACTTTGATCACTGAATCTTCACCCCCCACACATAGTGTTAATGACTTACACTATGGCAATGACTACTTTCAGTATAAACTCTATCCAAGTTACATTCCTGGCGTGGTAGGACCTGGAGGAATATTTTTCCCAGCCGGTGTAGCTCTTTGAGTCATATGCAAGACTGTGCACCATGTCAGGGTAGTAGCAATCGATCGGCTGGCAGCGATCGCATATCAGAATGAGGCAGTTGTCCGGCGTTCCCTGGCTTGTCTAGACGATTTCCGAATTAATATTCCCTGTAAACGGAACTAACTTTGAGGTGTGCTTTTTTAATGATTTCATCGATTTCTCTTGCCACACAGTTGCTTTTATAAGGCAGGTTTTACAAAGAATCAGTGTGATTGAAATGCACTTCGTATCCTAACTTCTGTGTGTAAGTAGAATAATTGTTTCAGTAATAGTGGTAGCAGCAGGATAGAATAACAGAGTTTAAGGAAGGGAATAAGTGAATAGACAAGTTGCACGTCGGTGATCGTTAGCTGTACGTATTTTGGAGGCTTCTTTTAAATAGCCTGAATAAAAAGTTAGTTCTGGAGTAGATCTACTTTGGACTGATGAAACTTACACTTCCCACATTTATTGGAATTTGCGTTTTACGCTGTCGAAACAGGTTATAGCTGGCCATACATCGTGATAAATTAAGTAAGGATGTACAATCTTTAGGGTTGGCATTTACTCACTCCAACCTTCCAGAAAGTGAAGCCATTACAACTGGTTTACTTTTCACTTGATGCTACCATGTGTCATCCTCTGCTACTATTCAAAGAAAGCTATTCTGTAATGTAAGGATCTGCAGAAACATTCGTTTGAAACACAGTCTCTCAGGAAGTTTATGTCATGTACAAGTTCGACTAACAAGTCATAGTAACAGACCTTTGATAAAACAGTGTATATATGCCTTCAAACTGCATTTATCGAATGCCATACTTACTCTGGATTGTAGTGCCAGCTAACATCAACCAAGTGATATCAAGCTGACCATCAAACTTCGCAGAAGCGTCCACATCAAGAGCCGACATATCACTTCAGCCTGTATAAACCGAAAAGAAAACGGAAATTCAAATCGATTTAAAGAGATTCTACTTTACTTTATTTAAATCACAATGAAGGCAATAACAATGATGAGGGTAGAATTAAAGTTTTTTAGGCAATATACAGTGGATGTTTAAAAATAACTATAAATCTTGACAACTATTTGTGAGTCCATTTTGATCTTCCCTATTTATTGATTGACTGAAGCAAAATGCTCTACCTCTGTTGACATGTGAGCTCCTGGTAACGATGTTTAAAAAACATCTGAGAATTAAATTGAAGTATTTTGGTGGGTGTTGACCAACGGCAATGAAGTCTAGGATGCACATTTCGTCCTTTTTGGAACTCGTCATCTTGGTATACCTACATTTCCAGTGAGTGGATGATGGTGTTTCCAATTAGACTCAAACTCAGTACCCATGGTTTTAAACTTTGAAGAGTTATACATCAGACCCGCTGTGTCATGATAGTCACCTCTTGTACAATGAGTGTCAGTCAATATTTGCCTTTAATTCGGTTAGATTTTTCTCGGAAATTGAAACGATGCGTAGTTTGTTTGAGCCTCAGTGAGAACAACATTATTCTCACTAAGAAATGCAGGTACATTCAACTGAAAAGTTCCAAATTGGGTGATATGCGCACCGTGAATCCTGCTGCTATTCTGCATTCCCCAAATCACTTCAAGTTAGTCTTCAGACATTTTCGAAGCATCCGTACTAGGAGACTACGTGTTATCAGAGGGAGAAATGTCATTTAGATACAAGTCAGAAATTTTAATACATATTACTGAAATGTAAGGGATTGTTATCCCCATTAACCACTTATCATAAGTCTTTAGTCTAGCAAGTAGCATATCCGAATTCTGAGGAATTAATACGGTCTTAGAATTTCAAGCAGACCAAAACAATCTAGCTAAGACTTCATCGTATGAAAAACTCGAATTCTCATACACTGTTTGGGCGCTACAGTGCAGAAAGTGTCACGTATCTGCATCCTAGCGTTTGCGTTGACCGAGTTCTGTCAACCAACTTTAAAAGGTGAGTTAAAATACTCGTCATTTGGGTACCTTCATCGCTCAATAATCAAGTGTTGTTTTGTAGGGATTTGATTGATTGGTTACAGGATTTCTTCATGAGCTGACATTGGTTAGAGAACCATTGAAAAACCAACAAGGAGTACTGGACCACTGTTTCGTCAGACTAGTTTGGGATTCTTCACAGTGCATACGGGGGTTCGAATCCAGGACCTTCTGGTTACAAGTCTAGTGAGCTCGTAGACTATTAAGCCACTAAGAGCCGATCCAATGACCAGCCAATGAATTCGAACTTCTACCAATTCATGACATAGCGCGACTGCTAGCCAGTGTCTTTGGCGAGTATTTTTCCCCACACTCGACCTGCTTTGAGCTACGAGCTCGCCTTGTAACCAGAAGGTTCTTGGTTCGAACGGTGATGGGTGCGTACTGCTGACAAAACAGATGTCCAGAACTCCCAGGTTTTCCGATGGTTTTCTAACCAGTGTCAGCTCATGATGAAATCCTGTAATTAGTTTGTAATTAGTTTGAAAATATTCTGCACTTTACATAAGGAACAAGATTCAGATTTATAACGCCAGCGTTTACTCGTTCATTTCTTCTATATCGGTCAGAAACTTGGCCAAAGCGTCACAGCAAGCCTTAGCAATAGGCTTCAGCAGACATTCACCGACACCTACCTTCGGTCCGTACTCAAGATAAAATGATTTGAAGGAATTAGCAACAAGAAACTATGGGAATAAAACAACCATAAACTTATCGATAAGCAAAGATTCAGGAGGAAATGGAAATGGACTGGGCACACAGAAAAGAAACCGTCAAATCACATCGCTAGAATGTAACCCAAATGGGAAAGGAAGAGTGGGTAGTCCAAGAGTTACACCGAAGATATCCTGCGATGATGAGATAAGGGACTTTGGGCAATTGTGGAGCCAGATAAAAGGACTTTAGAGAATAGGACAGAGTTGAGATTCAATGTTGAAGTTCTATCTTCTACTCGAAACCCAAGGGAACAATAAAGAACATAATAATAATAATAATGCAAACTAAATTGATGGTATGTCATTAGACGGAATAGGGAACGAGCCTTGAGCTCGAGAATTTTTGGCTTATTGGCACATATCTGTACCTGCAACCTGGAAAAAAAGTAACGTCCAACCAGCTTGGAGGCAATTTCTTTAACTGCAGTACTGGGTAAGGTAATGCAAAAGGGAATATCTGAGGAACATGAATTGGTAATGAGTACTAATGAGAACGAATATCTTATTAAAAGTCTTCCTATCATTCTCATTCAGTCATCTAATATAATTTCTATTAATCTATTTTGAAAGCTATTCACAGTCAATTGAATGCCCATCAATAACAATTTTGATTAGATATCTCATTGATATTATCTATAAATACTTCAGCTCAGTTGTGACGTTAGATAAGCCACCATCAGTATAACAATCATCAATGAAAGGCTTTCATAACAGATGGTGTTCAAATAATAAGCATAAGGAATAGAAAACAAAACTATCTAATAATAATAATAACAATAATAAGTAATTACGCAGTCCCATTCAACTTTTACCAGATAAGATGGCTCACGTAAATCAGAAAGACCTGTAGCAATATATATAAAATATATACTTAAGAGACTGTTTCTGAATAGCAGAATAAACCTTCATTCTTCTGACTGATAGCGTAAATCACATGCTCTCTCTCTCCCATATCTTATCGCTATTATTATTACTATTATTACAATGATTGTATGACGTCAAATTTTTCTCAGGCAAGTAACTATGATCTATTATTTAGCATTTGATATTTCCTCCTCTCCCTTCCTCTGTTTGGGGTTTTTCTTCCCATCAGATATTAAGTAATGCCTGCTTTTTCGTTCTAGCCTATCGCTCTCTCCTTATTCTTCTCAATTAATCCCACATAATATTATTGTTACAATTATTATTTTACGTGTTGATCATGGACTGATATCAGTTAGAGAACCATTGAAAACCAGGGAGTACTGGACAGCTGCTATTTCATCCTAGTTTGGGAATCATCAGCAGTACGCGCCCACTGGGATTCGAACCCAGGACTTTCTGGTTACAAGGTTCGCTAGTGACTTGCTGTAGGATGGAGTTTCCTGGGGTTCTAGTGAGAAGTCGTCACCAGTGAGGTTCAATTAGATGTCACGTGTGTGGATGGATCTCCCACCAACGACAATGGTTGGGGTCGCGCTAAATCACGAATTGGTAGAAGTTAGAATTCATGAGCCATTGAATCGGGTCCCAGTGGCTGAATGGTGTACGAGCTTGCCTTGTAACCGGAAAGTCCTGGGTTCGAATTCCAGTGGGTGCGTACTGCCGATGATTCCCAAACTAGGATGAAACAGCAACTGTCCAGTACTCCTTGGTTTTCAATGGTTCTCTAACTGATATCAGTCCCTGATCAACTGGTAAAACATAACTAATCCTCACAAACCAAACTATAGACAATTATTATTACTAGAAATCTGTTATTCTGATGCAATGAATTCTTTTATAATTCTTTGTGTTTTCTGAGTAGCTGGTTGATTTAATTGTGGAGCTTACGTCGTCCACATTCTAAACAATATTATTTCAGTGCAAGTCTTAGCATAAAATGAGCTGATTTATACTCACCATAAATGATGATAGAATTACGTCTCCTGACAACCATCTTCGTGACTGGTAGCCGATTTACATTTCTATTTATCATTTTTTATTGACTTGGATTTTGAACTTTCTCGTCACATTTGATTTACTTTTTATTAGTTGGTCTATATTAACATGTTTGTTAATCGCTGGCAGATTCACTTGAGTACCAGGCTTCTAGGAATTCCCTCACACTTTTGGTGTCTCCTCTGTTTAAAATATCGGCATTATCCCCATCAAACTGATGTCCATAATTATCTACATGCATTGAAATGAAACAGGAACACATATCGTTCCTTTTTACAGCCAATTTGTGCTCTCGGATTCGCATTCGAAGGGGACGCCAACTTTGGCCTATATAATATCTGTTACAGTTCACACAATTTATCTTGTAAACGGTATTAACTTTATTTTCCTTCTGTGTTTGATCTGTCAGTTTTCACAATATCGAATGAAGTGATTGTGCTGGCTGGCTAGCTTGTGTGTTTTTATCTTTTTAAAACGCTTTTCATATTCTATCTTTTATTTCGGAGATACTTCTTTTTGTATATGGTAGGATGAATTGCAAATCATCCACGTGAGCTACGAATATTCTCTATTATTTCCGATTAATTTTTACCTATTCCTGTGATTAAACATATTTAAAAAAAATAATCTTATGCTCTAAAAATTGCTTTCTAGTGGGTAGTATATGAGGTGTTGTCATTAGAGCGTTACTGATATACAAGGAAAATAAATTTTACTTATTGAGTGTGGATATTTTTTCTCGATTGAGTATGGCTGATAGTTCTGTTGAAGTCACTTTTTTCTCTTCCCAATGATTGGCTGATTGATTGATGGATTGAGGTGAAATGTTTGCCTTCTTTTGACATATTGGTTTCTGGTAGGAATGCTTCGACAACGTCTGAGGATTAACACTCATGATATTTTGGTAAAGGGTGGTTAGCAGTGGAATCGAGGATGCGCGTTTTATCCTATTTTGAAAGCGCTATCTGAGTGTATCTACGATCGCCAGTGAGTGTTGGTGTTTTCACTAATACTTGAATCTAGTAACCATCGGTTTAATCAATGAGGAATTGATATAAGATTATAAATTGTGCAGTGTGGTAGAGTATAATTCCATCAAAAGTAAAATTTTCTTTTGATAAAGCCTCACAGTATGTTTTACAGTAATATCAACTGATAACAACATTTCGAGGACAATTTTTTCGCCACTTATAATCATACCAAGGTACTCATACAACTTTCTAGCTTCGTTTATATAATTCCATCACTATTTTTCATCGCTTGATTTGATTGGTAGTAGTATTTCCCACATCTCTGGTATGAGTGATGAGTCATTCCTATCGAATGTGTTGGGTGTAGACTCGATGAACAAGGATTAAGTAATCAACCTCTCTCTCCACCTATCTATATTACTTCTTAGAATTTTAATTCTCTCTCACCCTATTGTGTCGTTGTGTGTTAATGCATGCAGTGCAATAACTGGGCTTTTTTCTAAATTACTTATCTTCTCAGTGTCAACCATTCCTAGCTTAGCTAAATTCCAATGTTCTGACAGTCTGGTCACTCCCGAAATAATAGTTTGACCTATGTAGTTGACTTTAATCACAGTCAATGCAAGATATTTCGTAAATTATATTATTCTGTTTAATTGGGTCAACCTATAGGGTCATTTTACCTACACAGCTTCTCCTACCTGAGTGACTTGTAGGTATGAATGCCACCCTAATTCCTTCTTTATCGAGAATCCTACGTAGGGAGGGTGTCAGATGTCTCCTTTTTATGTGGTATATTAGTAGATGCCTTATATTCGCTCTTATTTATCGTATCAATACTAGTTCCACAATTATTTTTATTTTGCTTTTAACCTTTTTTAATCTTCCTAACGAATTTTATAGGATGGTTATTTGACACCAACGCTTCTTCTTCTATCTGTTTCATTTCATCTTTTAGGTTTTTGTTGTACTAATGAGTGTTTTATTGCTCGGTTTGTTGAGTAATTAACTGAGCTTGCCTTAACATATAGATAACGGATGAGATGAATTAAATTCTAAATATCTATTAGAATGCGTTGGCTATGCTTTTTATGAACCCTAGTGTCCAGTTTACCTGCTTCTATTCTTTTTATTTTACAAGCGAATAGAAGAAGTAGCAATAAGTAGCGCAAAGAAAGACCTAAACTATGTATCGAAACAGATAGAAGTAGAAGCGTTGGTTTAACAACTATCCTAGAAAATTCATTAGGGAGATCAGGAAAGGTCAGAAGCAAAATAAAGATAATGGTGAAACTAAAATGATAACATAAGTAAGAGAGAATATAAGGCGTCTACTAATATACCATATAAGAAGGGGACATGTGACACTCTCCCTAAGTAGGATTCCTAATAAAGCAGGAATTATAGTGGCATTTATTAATATCACAATCATAATCACCTTGATATGATTATGAGCAATAAATTGTGCTCGAAACGTCATTATCTGTAAATATTACTGTATAACAGTGTGAGGCTTTATCAAAATAAATTTTATCCATAACTGAATCAATACGGAAGTCATAAATGAATTAATTGCAAGGGATAACTGACACCTTTTGGACAAGAGGTGGATCTCCGGACTAGTTGATAACGGTTTGGTGTTTGAAACGATGGTTACATGGTCCGAATCTCAGTGGGAACACCGTCACTTACTGACTGAGGAATGCAAATATATCAAGTTGACTAGTCTCTAAAAGGACTAAATGCGTATTTTCGTTTCCATTGCAAGTCACTATCTACCTAGTTACTTACAAAAACCATGACGTGAAATGCCACTTTGCGGTGGACCATGTGTCTGTTTAAAAAGGTGTTTTCGCTTCAAACATATGTTATTTAAAGTGGTTTTTCAGGCATATGTTTAGCATTTGGAAAATTATAACTTTCCTATTGCTATTCCCTGTGACGTCATAGTGTTTTCTCATAATCAGTAATCACTTTAGTGAGCTAACCTAATCCTCATATAAATTTGTTTCTTAGATATATCACACACACAGTGTGAAACAGTATTATTATTTATCGGATGATACAGTTTCGAACACAATTTATTGTTCGTAATTATATGGATTATAATCGCACAACCTCGAGGCTTTCGTTCTATAGTTTTCTTTGTTCTCTCCTATTTGTCGTCGTAGGGGTAGTAGAATTTTTCAGATGTCTGGAACAGGTGTTGAATCATTCCTATTACGTTGATCCTATAAATAAAGCTTCCGTTATCAATCTTCCCCTTCACGCTTTTCCATTGGATTTTAAAACAGTCATCTTATACCATGCCATCCTATAGTATGTTTGGTTGTGTGTAATTGCATGTAGTGAGTGTTATGGTTGAGCTATGCTCCAGATTTCTTATGTTATTTGGGTCAACTAATCTGGATTCTACTAGGAATTACATACTACCACAGTGCCAAAGTTTTACACAAATACGAATCCTTATAGTCATATCTGTCACAGTTATGACAGATTGCTAGCCAGCTGGAGGTGGCTATTAGATTATAGTGTGTCGGAAAGTACTTATAATCCACAACAATACATGCAAGGGAGAAACATTGTTTTCATGCAGTAAAATGGTTCATAGTCGCTAGCATTGGAATCCAGGATGCGTATGTCAACCTGAGTGAGTGATGTTCACACTGAGGTCCAAACCCAATACCTATTGTTTCTAATGCGCCGAAATGTTATCCACAAGTCCATCCGAGCTATAGGATTCCACTTAGTTACCGTTCACCAAGTAGCAATAATGCTAATCTTCAGAGATCGCCTTGGTGTCCTTACTAGGAGTTGGCCACATGTTCGCAGAGGCCCAGAATTTTGGTTTAATTGATTATATTAAGCACTTATTGCCGCTGCAAAAGATACAACTGTCTGAGGAGTGCAAGTAGGTCCAACCAGTGAATCCCAAACAACAAAAAAACGTGCATTTTGTTGGCCACCATCCAACAAATAAGATCAGTGGTTGATGATGCTTTGATTTTATGAGTGAAAGGATAACAAACCAAAGAATAAAATTAATAACTACTGTGGTCTTAGGCGAAGTAGAATCTCATAAATATCACAGTTCAATTGTTTTCTTTCACTAATGAACTGATTACGAAATGTAGTGGTGAAAATTCAAGCCGCTTATCTCGAAACTCTTCGTTCAGGTAACAAATATAACTGAAATAACCGTCTACCATCCCAATGAGTTCTGTGCATTCAGCACTATTTGTTTTCGTGTCACTTCAATCGCTTTACATAGCTACATAATGACAGTAAAACTTTTTAAATTACGATCTAAAATCTCTTAAAACTGTCGCAAAACTATAAAATTTCATTACTCAGTATTTTCAGAAGTTGACGAGGTATCGACGAAATAAAATAAACCGATGTTTTCCTACTGCATATGTTGCTATTATTATAATATTATTATTACTGCACTAGATTCTGAGTGGAAAATGGGGCTTTGATAACACATTTCAGTTGCAACCTGTTCAGCATAGTTCTTTATAGCTAACAGTTCGGTTGTCAAAAGCTTTCATCTTTTTCTCAGACGACCTCTTCCATGTCACTCTTGGACCCAGCTTGTTTTTTCTCACTCAAATTCTACTCGATGGCCTAGAGAGCGATGTCATTCAACGGTCCCCTCAGATTGTGTCCCATCCATCTTCATTTTTTTCAACATATTTGATGACCATTAGGTTACTGATTCTTTCTGGCTAACTATCTGATCTCTAGTATGGAAACAGCCAGATCAATCGCTGATAAGAGTCTATACCACATTGTTAGAAATGGTGTACCTGATGCACGCACCAAGTGTTTGACCCATTTAGAATAACAGTTTGACTTAACATTAATGTTGCCAATCACAGTTTTGTTCTATGGACTGAGTGAAGAATATTTCTGAATTGATTTAAGATTGATGAATGTGTGCCTTGTTTTTTCGTTTATAGTCTTGACATCCTCATCGATGCCGTCTGTAGCTAGAACTATACCAGTCAGATTATAGAAGTTAATGAGGTCTTTCAAATTTCTCCCGTTAATGGCAGTTGGTGCTGGTTGTTGCTGCTGTTACTGTTTGTTGTTTGGTTATCTTCATCACCTCCAACTTCTCTGTGTTCACCCGGAGTATTGTCTTCGCTGCCTGCCGGTTAGTTTCTTCAGACAGTTTGTTGGATTTCGCCTGTAAGTATTCGAGTTTCTGTGATATTAAACATATATCATCCACGTGCGAAATCCAGATCTCCTCGTAAAGTATTCTTATTGGTCCAAAGTATTCCTGTCTTCTCACTCTTTCACGCACAATCTGACGCGTGATTTAGTTCTCCACAATTTGAAATATCATCGTGGGTGATGATAGGCAGCCAGCCTTTTCTTACTCCTGTTTTCGGTTTAGATCTCCTCTGAGTTTTCCGTTGTAAATCACGTGACATACAGCATCGTCATAAAACTGTTCAGTGAAGATGATCAAGAATTATGAAGCTTAAAGTGGTGAAGGAGTTTCTAAATTACTTCTCTTCGGTCAGCTTTGTCAAATGCCTTTTCAGAGTTGATGAAGTTGGCGTAGAGGTTCGGCTGCCATTCTATGCTGTATTTGATGATGATGCACAGAGTTAATTGATCAGCACATGGTCTACCTTTACGGAATCCTGCTTATTCCGGAAGCCAGAGTTCTGTATCCAGTGCATCCTTTATTCTCTCCAGAATGACGTGACTTAATATTTGGCTATTTTTTTGTTAAAATTCCCTAAGGGGAATTTATCTATGTAGTTCACTTTTTTTAGATATTTGAATTAACTTAACAAAAGGGCTGTTTCAGGCTCATTTTGTTACTGTTTAAAAATTCCATAAACTTCCCTAGGTGCTGCTTTAAGACATTTCATCTCATGAATTTTCACGCATACCCATCTGTGCTGTTTACTTCGGCTTTAGAAGAATGTATCACATAAATAAAATAAAGTTATCATATTTTTAAAATTTCTGAAAAATTAACCAGTACTTTCGTAATAGCCTTCAGTAGATGCAAGTTAAATTCCTACAGCTCATAAATAAATCTCCATATTTTGAGGCAATGTCCTTGTCAGGTAAAACTCCTGGTCTCAGTGTTTGATGTGTGAACAATGTGGTTAAAACGGCTAAAGAGCTCTCAACTACAAGGGTAGATTTCTTAGTTAAAATTATGTATATTTGAAAATTTCTGAATGGATACATAGTTATTAGCAGAAGCTTTTTTCAGCTAAAGGACCACTGTGGGTGCCTGCTGTGAAGAGTCCCAAACTAGGACAGTTGTCCAGTAATGCCAGGTTTTCCAACGGTTCTCTAACTGATGTTAGCTCATGATGAAATCCTCCATGCAATCAAACAAAATTATTGATACAAGTATAAAACTTGGGCACTGTTCTAGAGTACAACTCCATTATGAGTTTTACTCTAACACAGTGCCCAAGTTTTATACCTTTATCAATAATACACATGGTCTTCCCACTAGGAAGCTAATCAATAAACTCACACGACTCTCTCAAACAGAAGCAAGAATCACTAACCATCGGATTTTTAACAGTTGATGTTTAAAAAATCATATAATTCCAAAATATTTACGTAAACGTACTCCAATTAATTCAAGAAAAATAACATCAGCTGCAGACCATATCAGTAGATTATGTCTAAGAGAAGAACTACATCGAATTACTATGAAACTAAATAATATACGAAATGAAATCAAAAAACTCAAACACAAACTCAAATGTATGGTCAATGACAAAGTTTATGTAATTGTTGTTGAAACATCAGAAAAAGCTAGAGAATCAGCATAAAGAAAATCAAAATCCATACAAATCAAAAAATTCAACAAACTAATTGAAGAAAAGAACACAATAAATGAAACTGACGTCAGCGTTTCATCCTCTGTTGACAGAAAAAACTGGGTGATCAACCTCTTATCAAGGGAGCTAAGCTCTAGTGAGATAAAAGTACTTGAGAAAGGAATAACATAATGAATCAAACAAAATCCCTACAAAACCAATACTTGAAAATTAGTCTGATGCTCACTAGCGACTGGCCCTATTCAGGCAGTTAACCTGGGATCCTAGTGAGAAGCCGTGACCAGTAGGGTACAGCAGGTAGAAGATGAGGCAGCAACTCATCGAAGAAGACATTGTGAAATGTTCACGCTATGTCGTGAATTGGCAGAAGTTAGAATCCATGGGTTGGCCATTGGATCAGGTCCTAGTGGCTCAATGGTTTACGAGCTCGCTAGCCTTTTAACCAGAAGGTCCTCGGTCCGAACCCTGGTGATCGGTGCGCACTGATGAAGAGTCCCGAACTAGGACGAAACAGCCGTCAAGTATTCCCAGGTTTTCCAATGGTTCTCTAACTGATGTCAGCTGATGACGAAATCCTGTACCCAGTCAATCAAACTCCTACAAACCAATACTTGAAAAATAACATAATTTACCAAATACCGTGCAACGACTGTTAGTGAGATCAGTTACGCATAGGTTGGGTTTGGAGATCAAGGTCAATTAGATTACTGGAACATGAAAATTTAGCTAGACTTAGGATGATTAACCGTGCAAAGTTAAATAACTTAGAAAAAACAGAGATCAGCCATTGCATTGCATTCACTTGCATGCACTCACACTATAGAGTGGAAAAGAATGAGACTAGTGAAAAAGTAATATACTCAGGTGGAGAGAGAGACCGGTTAATCAATGAATCTCAGTTTATCGATTCAACGCAGCACACGAGGAACCTTAGATATCTTCTTGCTAATATATCTACTAGTTGATTGTTTTGACGATTTTTAATCTCCTATTTTCACCTCCTTGCTATACCTAAAACTGATAATTGTAGGTAGATTTTTCCAAAAATACATTTATATTTTAAAACATTAACAACCTCGGAAAGTTAAGCCAATAAATAACTGATGAAATTGCCTGCATGTGTTCAGACGAAGCAACCTGCCTAAATCATTCTAAATGTCAAGACTCTTTAATGTCAGTGTGTAATGAACATGGGCACTGTGGTAGAATGTAATTACATATTAGAGAAGTTTATTCTAAATATTTCACATTGATGCAGTAGCAACAACTGGATGACATTTTAAGCATCAATTATAACTCATAATCATATCAGTTTAGTCACATGGCTTCACAATTTGCCTTGAATATGTATAAAATCCCACTCTTTCTCTCCCTCTCCCCATCTTCCCCTTCTTGTTTGTTGCCACTATCCATATCTCCAGTATAGACGTTGCGTCATTCCCATCACGCGTGTGCAGTGGTGAGCCGATAAACAAAGCTTCAGTGATTAACCTCTCAGCATACCGGTAATTGGAATGACGCAGTTGTTAATCCTGCATCCTTGCGTGATATTTGAAATAAACGTACCCAAAAAATACCGAATGTCTTCTTCCTTTCTTATAGTTTTAATCATGTAATTATATCAAATGATCGCTACGTGAATTCGCACTCATATTTAATTAACCTTTAGCGAAACACTGTGTAATTGTTGAAGGAAATGAAGAAAAATTATGTAGAAGAGATTCCGTCTTCATACGTCATAGCACTTCGTCACATGATATACTTCAGATTATTACTTTACATGTATATCCTATATGAAGAGGAAATATTTTGGAAATAAATACGCTGCAAATGTCTGTATTACAAGTGCGCAAACTATCTGAAATAAAGCTTTATTAATTGTTATACTGCATGGTTGCTTAGCTACATTTTAATAAATATTTTAATGCGTCTTTGGTACAATCTGAATTCTCTCAGTCTAGTTTGCAATCAGTCTACCGTGCCACTAAGTGGTTCGCCATCACATGCACCATGAATTTTTTGTATAAGATGGTTGGAGGCAATCGGCCAGAAGAAGCCTTCGACCTGAGGTCTAGTACTAGTTGGCACTCACCAGTCAACAATCCGTATCTTCAGCCTTGAAAGAACTCCTATCCCTTCTGAGATCCTAACCCAAGTCACCCTGATTTCGAGCCACCTTGCATGATAGCCACATTGCAGACTTGACTGATAGATAAGACTAAATACAATACATTACTTAGTGACTTTGTCCAATGAAAAATATCCAACACAGTCCTGTAGGAGCAGGTCAATCGCGAGCCCGAATAGCTCAGTGGTAACGTCTATGACTGCAGCAATGGGTTAAGCGGGTTTGAATCGCAGAAGGGACATTGGTTTTTCTGAGTTTGCAGATACAGCTTGTTGACTGGTGAGTGCCAACTAGCACGAAACCTAGGTCTAAGGCTTCTTGTGGCCGACTGTCTTCAACCATCTAATGTTATAATACATTTCCTGCTTAAGCCCGTTTGTTTAAATTTCACCAAACTAGTTTTTACTGCTTTTTGACTTGTTTATCTGGTGTTAGGTTTTAGTAATACCAGGGGTATTTAAGACAGTTTCAAATCATTATAGATAAGATTTTACTTTGATAAATCACACAGTGGGACGTCCAAGGGTGGGATGGAGGAGATCGTGTGAAGAGGAGCTGAAGCAGTATGGACTAACATGGATGCAGATGAAAAACACAGCAGAAGAGAGAAGCAAGTGGAGGCGTGCAGTTGAAGCCCCATGTTCCACTAGGAACCAAAGGGAACAATAATAATACCTCTGGTAATTGCATTCAATCACTTCTATTGCATGTGTTGTGTTGGGTGTAGGCTCGACGAACCAAGCAGGATTCAGTAATCAATCTCTCTCACTCTCTGCCTACCTGTATAACTCTTTAGAATTTTGACTCTATCCCACCCAC
Source organism: Trichobilharzia szidati (assembly GCA_944472155.2). Lineage (NCBI taxonomy): Eukaryota > Metazoa > Platyhelminthes > Trematoda > Strigeidida > Schistosomatidae > Trichobilharzia > Trichobilharzia szidati. The sequence goes on along the minus strand of OX235274.1, from coordinate 120,682,141 downwards.
CCTATTGTGTAGATGTGTGTTAATGCATACAGTGCGATCGCTGAGTTTTTTCTAAATTACTTATCTTCGTGAGATCGATCATTCTAACCTTCACTAAATTCTTATGTTCTGACAGGCGATATCACTACTCCTGACCTACTAGTTTGACCTATGTAGTTCACGTAACCCACAATCATTGCAAGGTATTTGTAAATTATATTACTTTGTTTAATTGGGTCCACAGGGTCCTTCAACATACGGAGCTTGCCCTACCTAAGTGAGTTTGTAGGTTTGAATGCCACCTTAATTCTTGCTTCATTGAGTATCCTAAATAGGGAGGGTCTTAGATGTCCTCTCCTTATATGGTAAAACTACTGTAGATTCCTTATATTCTTATATTCTTTCTTATTCATGTTGTCATTACCAGTTTCTCAATTATTTATATTTCGCTTTTAACCGTTCCTGATCTTCTTAATGAACTTTATAGGATAGTTATTGGACACCAGCGCTTCTTCTATCTGTTTTATTTCATCATTTAGGTCTTTTGTTGTACTACTTAGTGCTACTGCTCGGTTTGTTAGACACTTAACTAAGCCTACCTTAACAGACAGCTAACGGATGGGATGAATTAAAGTCTAAATATCTATTAGCAGAATGCGTTGGTTTTATTTTACAATCCAACATCATGGCTAATTCTCCTTGTTCATTTTTCGATTCAGATGTGAATTTTATCCCCGTCACTAGTGAGTTTATATGTGTGAAGAAACTAGAGATACATTCTGTTTTTAACATTGTATGTGAAAGTGTCATCCAAATATCTCCAACAAATTTTCGGACTAGAATTAAATGTACTGAGTGCAATATTTTTTCCCAGCTGTTCATAAAGATATCTGCTACGATAGGGGATATTGTTGAACCATCTGTTTGTTTATATATTTTACCCTGGAATTTAAAGACAGTAGATGTAAGGCTTAACTGAATCCCTAAAATAATTTTCTCAATGGGAAGCTTTGTCCTATGACTACTTTCAGGATCAGCAGTTAGTTCTCGTTTAACTGCTTCTAAGACCATGTATGTAAATGAAGCAAGAAAGTTGTGTGAGTTCAATGATGTGATTTCGAGCAATAATTTGTGCTCGGAAGGTAATCATCAATAAATATTACTGTATAACATTGTGCGACTCTATCAAAATGAATTCTCTCCATAATAGAATTAAATCTACAGATTGCTTACTAATAATCAGACAAGTAAGGTACTAAGAGGAATCTTATCAGTACTAGTCACACAAAATTCCTTCTCCATGGAGAAGAACATACCAATACAAATGTCGATTACTGATTGGCTTAACGTATGATGATAACGTTGAAATATTTATATGAATTTTGATTACATTATTTACAAAACAGTAGGCAGGCAATTAGGCTTTATGCAAGCCGACATATGATTTGAACGCAAATGAAGGATAAGATAGATAGTTTTGTCACATCTGTGTGTATTTATCAGTTCAACTGCATCTGCGGTAACAATTATGTTGGGCGTACTACTAGACAGTTTAGCCAATATGTTGTTACTGAACATCTGCCATCATGGCGGTTTGGCAAAGGATAGACAAAACCAGTCCGTAGCTCAATTTTGTCGCATTCAGTTGATGGTGGTCATGTGGTGGAGAAGATGAGAGCACTCAAGTTAATTCATTGCATCCCACCGAATCTTTCCAAAAGACTGCATATTCGTCTACTGCACATAGCTGAGAAGATAGACATTCGAACTTTCAGGCCTAAACTATACATACAAAAGAGATTGGTACGACCATTATCCCTTCCTTGTTGGCCTATTCAGACCTAACACCAACTGATTACTTCTGCACCACTCCTTACTTACATTTTCAACCTCTGTCTTATCATCCCTCATTCTTAGCACATCTTCGTTAAAACACATTTTATTTACTTCCCTTACAATCTAGCACTACTCAATCGGTCCATTTGTTTTTCTTGACCTTTATCGACTACTATATCTACCTGAACGTTTGTTTGTTTAGTTACGCTGTTTTTCATTATTCTTGTTGTCACAGCTTGCCTCACTTCTTCATTCTTGTCATTGATAGAACCATTATTTTCAATAGCTGATTTGTAAGGATTAGATTTGTTTTTACGAGTTGATCACGGATGGATATCAGTAAGAGAACCATTGAAAACCAAGGAGTACTGGACAGCTTTTTAATCCTAGTTTGTGAATCATCGACAGTACGCGCTAAATCACGTATTAGTAGAAGTTAGAATTCATGGGCTGGCCATTGAATCGCGTCCCAGTGGCTGAATGCTTTACAAGCTTGCCTTGTAAGCGGAATGTCCTGGGTTCGAACCCCAGTGAGTGTGTACTGTAGAGCCATTATTATTATTATTATCATCATTACTACTATTATGACTAATTGCACAATTTATATTCACCATTTTATCATCCTATAGACAAAACAGCATGATTGGTTTATATTTGAATTTTCATTTGTAACGTTATGTAAGTATATTAGAGTTAAGCCGTGATGAGATCTAATTGAATGCACATTATTGTTCATCTAAATTTGGTGTTCTAAATTTGTATACGGGAATACTTAATATTTTATGCAAGTAGTCAATATATTGATATAGGTCTAACTAAAACGCCACCTACACGTTTTACTAAAAAAGATGAAGAGAACGGCTCTGTCTCGTTATCAAATGTATTTATGACGAAGTGAATAGATTTAACAATAAACAGAAATTTACATTCTAAATATACGTCAGATGGGTAGCGTATTCATTTTCCAAGTTCCCTCCCTCTCCAGTATAAATCATTTCTGATTAGATTTTTGTTCACCGTGCTAGACGATTGTTTATTCAGACCAAACGCTTCAACAGAAACAACTCAACAGTAATCCTGATCTACTCAGTAGAAAGAGGTGTCCGATGAACCATCTGAATAAACACATAGATTTAGCCAGTAAGAAGTCCAGGGTAGTGGCAGTCCCGAAGAAAGGTTCTTAAAGCTGTATATCAAGGGAGATACTAATCATGAAATTGTATCACAGCATTTGAGAAATTCCTTCAAAAATACCTGTAGTTAAGCTTAGTTATGCTGTTTATTCACCAATCAACTAATAATTATCTCACAAAATACAGTCAAACTAGCTAATTTCGCCTATTCAATATTCATTTACCAGTTGATAGGTGAATAAATCTCGGCACGGATATAGAAGGCTAGTTTCGCATATGCCAGTCTACACCATCTCTGGCGTAGACGCGGTATCAGGCTGTCGACCAAAGGACGCGTGTACTGCTCATCAGTCCGCTCCGTCCTCCTTTATGGCTGTGTGATCTGGCCACTGAAAGTGGAAGACATGAACAGATTGGCTAGCTGTCTTTGATCATAGGTGCCTGCTTTCTATATCCTGTGTTAAGTGGTATAATAGGGTGAGCAATACTGAAGTTAGGCCTTTAGTCGAGTGCTAGGTAATGAGGGGAAATCAATAGACGAGACTGTGAAATTACATCGACTGAGATGGTTAGGACATGTGTTACGTGTGTCTAGCCGTCGTCTCTCTCAACGGGCAACGTTAGTTGACATAGGGTCAGGCTGGAAAAGAGCTAGCGGTGGCAAAACCAAGACATGGATTCATTACTCAATGAAATCCACAACATTTAGTCTAAGCCATTCACGTAGAGAGGTGTTAAATGACTGACTGGTTGAGGTCCTCGGGATGATAAGAAACAATGTCGTCTAGAGACAACCGGTGATATGGCTCAAAATCGTTCTCGATGGCGCAGATGCATCCACTCCTTGTGACTTATAATTTCCAAAAAACCATATTAATCTTCGTCATTAATATTCTTTTTGCCTCATATCTCTGCTTACTGTCTCTATTTTGCATTTCCTTTCACTTTCTTCTTTTGCTTTGTGTGCTACATGGAGTGTGGTGACTCGAACTGCTGCACACCGGTGCAAAGTTCTATGCTAAAACCAGTCAGTCAGTTATTTCCAATTTTATTCATTTTTGCAAGGAGTTGATCATTGGACATGCGACTGATTTAACGCTCAATGGCAAGTCACGCATAACGGTAGAATATAAAGCACTTTTTTCACCATTTCCAGAACCAGAACCAGATGACTCATCAGATGCATTGGCTTTAAGGCAGCAAGTGATAAAAGAAATCGGTCATTTCCCATCAATGAAATAAACAACAGGAAATCACGAGTCTCAATAAATACCATATGCCTAAATCCTCAGTCTTTTCAAAAGGTCGTCAAAGTTGATCAATAACCAAGTGCGAGATTACATATCGATTATTCGCTGAGTATATTCTGAACTTCGATGTTTAAGTTTCCACACTCAGATTAGTAAAAGGTGGAGGTTGTCAACCTGCTCTGGTTTCAATTAGAATAAGGTGGATTCAGGTGAAGCAAATACTGTGTAAGCTGAATTTTATTGCTACGAATCATCAGTGAACACAACCTAGAGTGGCAGTCAACTCTCTGACTCAACTTCGTCGACTTTGAAAAGGCCTTCAGCAGCATTGACAAAGCAAAGAGCCAAAAACATTTAAAAAACCTCCCTTTACAGCCAACATGTTGGCAGAAGAAGCAGTCGAAATATAACTTTAAGCTGACACAGATATAACAGGGAGAATAAAGATACCTAACTAAGAACAAAAAGCTCCAATCGCCATCACTATACTGACAGGCATCATTTGAACTAATGACAGCGCATACGTGAATGTCAAAGCCAACCAGGATAAGACAAGTTTGGCGGGCGTTCATTAGTCTGAAATCACTGTGCGAATCCCCTGCACTCAGAATAAAGAGGTCAAGGTCCTATTTTTAACACCAATATCAAAACATTGCCTTCATAAAATTCAGAGACTTGAGAAGATGGGGGTGGTGATCGTGTGACCTAAAGCATTTCCAACAGCCACAGAGCCACTGAAGATTAGATGACCAACCGGAGAAGTTAAGCATCAAAGAACTTTGATAGCAGATCAAAACAGAAATTGACAACCATCAAATATGCAAAAGGATTAGAAATAAGCTAAAGGGAGACCATTTAGTGACATAACATACCAGGTTCCTGAATGGAAGCCGAATGGGAGGCAACGAGTTAGGCATCCGCTCATGACATGGAGGGATCATGTGATAAGAAGGTGAAAGCTAATTGGCAATCGTTGAACTAGCTAAAGAGTGACTCTAGAGAATAGGGTGAAATGCAGGCACTCTCCTGAAGGCCAGTGTTCCACTGTTCCACAGTCATTCATATACCATAGACAATTTTAAATTCCACACCTTTAACTTACAGTTTCGACTTTGTTATTTAAGGCATAGTTATGTGTTCCTATCTTTAAATTTACCAATCTTCTTTTTTTAGATTACCCTTTATCTCTAGTTATATCCTGTGTTACGTCATTCGATCTGGTGTCTCGACATTTGATTCAACTTGTTCTTGTTTCACTTTTTCTCCTCTATCCTTCTTTCTGAATTGTTATTCTTGAAACTTGTCTAGAACACTTTTTGGAGCTATTGAAAAAAAGATCACATTTTCATGAATCTACGCATTCAAATGTCGAATTCTTTAGTCGAAACAAAAAGGTCTGTCCAGACTGAAGTCATTAGCCTACTAATTAAAATGGATGATATATAAACATACATTAGAGATATTTTTGTTCCACTACATTTTTCAAGTACCAGCAAAAAAGGATTATAGCTGGTTGATTGATCATTTTGGCATAAATGTTTAAGTGGAAATAGGGTAATAAAGAAAACACAAACGAAGGAACATATTTGTAGAATAAAACAAGCTCGTTTTCACCTGCCTACATCTCTCTAAACAAAATCAAATTATTAGTTACCAAATGGTATGTGAACATACTTTTTCACAGGGTCTTCTATCAACAGATAGAAGGTATACGCAAGACATTTCTAAAAAGTGATATTAATAGACGAACTATGCAGTGTTAAAAGGGTAAATATTTATACAATAAGTAGACAAGGAGGAAGAAGTATTCATAGGAAACGGAAAAGGAATTAAGGGTGCATTCAAGAGGATATTTCTGTTATGCACTCGTCGTCAAAAGTTATGGGGTCGTTGAGCATATTATGGTGTGACCGAGTGTAAATATACGCTAATGAGATATAACGGGCGGTAACGTACAGACTGGTATTGCTGAGTAGTAGTTAATTTGTCCTGACGCAAAGAAGACAAATCAGAAGACCAGCACGTTCACGATGATACGTGTATTTTCCACAATAAATTCAAAAGTGTGACGCGCCACAATGCCAGCATGGTGATGATGGGGTCTTCTTTGCAGTATTTTGTGAGGTTGGACGAGTATGTGTAGGGTTACGCAGGATATTTGGAGAAGGTGTGTCAGGACTGGATGATGAAGAAAGAGTTTTGCTCTTTCGTAATGCACGAATGTCAGAGCTTCTCGAAGTTGGTGATTCGACCAGGTGCGTATCTTTCTGCAAATTTATGAGCCGTTGATATTCATCAGCTATATCATGTAGAGTTAACTTAGGATTGCGCTCTAGCTGATTGAGCAGTCGTGTTCGAATATCTATGAAACGAGGAGATTGAAGACTGCATATGAGAATCAAGGCTTTGATTTGATCATCTGTTAAGGACCTGAGTCGAAATCTTTCACATTCTCGGTTGACTGTGCCAACATGAGTAAGGAAATCATCATTTTCACTCATTGTCAGGTTGAGGCAACGATATTGTATGCTGAATAATGAGGAGTGGTCTCCAAAATGTTCACTCAGCAGCTTTATTGTGTCGTCGAAACACTTGTCACGTGGTTTTTGGGGTAAAATTAGGTTGCAGTACCTTTCATATTCTGCAGGACCCAATTTACGTAGTAACAATCGGACCTTCCAAGCATCGTCTTGCGAGGCGAGATCAACTCTGAATAAATCCTCATAGCGTTGATACCATGTGTCTAAAGTGACATTAGCATCTGGATCATAATTGAATTGCGTTATACTATTCACAATTCCGTCCACAGATGGTGCCATGGTATGATTTGGGGTGCTTGGAGGTGAAGCTGAACCAGTCTGTTTGTTGATGAGCATTTCCATTAATTTCATTTGTTGCTCGAGTAATAATTCCAATTTTGAAGAATCCATAGTTCTCCCGTCGCCACCTCCAGACTCATTCCATTTTGCAACACAGTATACTCGTTATATCAGTCAAAGGAAAATAGGTAACCTGCTCTGCATGTCATCTCCAACTGCATCAACCAATTCACCTGCACTTTCGGTAGCAAGTAAATAGGCAGACACCAGAGGAGAGCGTTTACTAGATTTTTTGAGCATATCCCTAAAAGTCTCCATATAAAAGGCAATCGTCAGAAACCTAACTAACGTGCAACAGACAGTGGAAATCGATCAGGCTTTTAAAATAATCAATACACAAAGAAAAATCATGGATGCTTCGGTTCTCAGAAGCAATCGGTACCAAAAGACTTCGAATTAACCTCTCGATACAGAAAGACACAGCGGCTAATCTCTCACTGTCCTGGTAATCGTAATTGTTTTCTTTATGTGCTTTTGTGTTTTGTTCTGTCGCATAAAATTCCGTCTGATTTTGATTTTTACTTGTCGAGTTTAACTCACGACTAAGTTTCCATATCTGCTTAGTTGTTTTGTCTATGTTATAATTTTAATTCACTTTTCATCCCCACCCTCCTGAGATCTCTATCATAACATGTATAAATTCACAGTGTTGTTCTATCTTGTATTTTATCTCTAGTCTATTCTTGTTTACAAGCAAAGTCTGAACTCATCTTTGTCTCATTATGCAATAAAGAGTTAGTCTAGATAGTTGGAGGCAATTGGCAGGAAGCCTTGGACTAGTGTGTCCAATCAAAAAGAGTTAGTCTGTAAACACTGAACGATTCGTCTACTTACATCCGTTTTTGGAATTATTCTGCATGTAATTTCAATTTTGTAACTCCAAGTCACTGTGAAAAAGTCTGTCCAGACACTCATTTCTAAGTAATAATTTGATTTGAATTAGGGAATGTAGGCGGTTGAAGGGAATCGGTGACATGAAACGAGCTGAAAATATCTTCATTGTGGATAAGATTTTATTGTGATAAATCACGCAGCGTTGTACAGTGATGATGTAACTGATGACGTTTCGAGCACAATTTATTACTCATAAGCATTTCAATTCACTCACACAACTTTTTACTTTATTTATATACCTGAGTTAAAATTGATCACACATTTGAATAAAAGCAATAAAACATAAAGTACATTCGGGAAATAAGATTTTGTCTTCAAAGGCTGGCTTACTTAAGTGTCTAACAAACCAAGCAGTAGCACTAAGTAGTACAAAAAAGACCTAAACAACGAAATAAAACAGATAGAAGAAGCGTCATTTGGTCTTGAATAACTATCCTACAAAATTCATTGGGAACATCAGAAAAAGTCAAAAGCAAAATAGAAACAGTGATGGAAATAGTAATGGTAACATAAATAAGAGAGAATATAAGGCATCTACAGTAGTTCTACCATATAAGTAGGAGAAATCTGGGACCCTTTCTACGTTGGATTTTCAATAAGGCAGGAATTAGAGTGGTATTCAAACCTACAAAATAATATGATTTACAAAATATCTTGCAATGACTGTGAATGTGGTTAACTACATAGGTCACACTAGTAGATTGGGTGTAGTCAGATTACTGGAACATAAGAATTTAACTAAGTTTAGAATGATGGACCCTACACGCGAAGATAAGTAATTTAGAAAAAATTCAGCAATTGCACTGCATGCATTAACACACAACCACACAATCGAGTGTGGGGGACTGAGTCAAAATTCTTAAAAGTAATATAGGCAGGTGGAGATAGAGAGAGATTGATTACTGAATCGTGGTTCATCCAGTTTACACCAAGCACATTACACGCAATAGAAGTGACTCCATACAAAGACCAGGGATATGGGAGATACAATATTACTGCCAGTCAAATCAGAGGATAATAAATAATGTTAAAATTCTATTTCAATTCAAGCACATCACAACATTCTCACAAGTTACTTATTTTGACTGTAAAAACATTCGTCTTATTTTCCATTTGACTCTACTTGATTGATAACACTAATATTATTATATCTGAACGTACTTTACCTTATTTTGATTTTTATTCAAATGTCTAATCATCAATTTCACTCATGTATATAAATGAAGTAAAAAGTTGTGAGTGAATTGATATGATTACGAGTGGCGATAATAATTTGTGCTGGAAACGTGGTCATCAGTGAATATTACTGTGCAACACTATGTGATTTATTGAAATAAAACTTTATCCATAATGGAGTTATACTCTGTCATACTGCCCAAGTTTTATGCTTTTAGAGCTTTAAATATATTTGTGCTTTCATTATTGAAACTGATAAATGGAACAAGTTGTGTGAAACAGATAGGGAAAACTGATAGCTAAAATGAACAACTCTATAGTGACTTGTAGCTAACCTTGTAGAGAGTGGTTAGCAGTTAATTCGGAGGGTGCTTTTCCAAATGCTGCTGTGACCCAGACATTCATTCTACCCTTGTTGAATACACATTATATAAATTTTTATCTTTTGAACCGTGGCTAGCCTCAATTAATTAAATCTTATTTCAGCGAATACTTATTTCTTTAGCGAAGAAGGTGTGTTCATTGATGGTAGAATCGTATTTATGAATACTAAAACATGCTGCAGTCTACTATTCACTAATAACGAGGAGGAGTGACGAAACTGAAAAGTTACTCGTAAAAATTGGTTTCTAAAAACAGGAAAAATGTACGCGATCATCAGTGACACAGTGGGGCAACGGCTTGAATTTCCACAAGTTAAAAGTTTAGAAGATGGTCACAGAGAAGGAAAGTTTTGTTTTCAGTGAAGTCATCAACTAGGTTGAATATTTGTGTGTTTGTAGTAGGTGGGTAGGCAAGTTCCAGAAGTAGTTTCGGTCCAGATTCCAGTTAATCAGATTGCAAATGGGGACTGAATATGATAATAAACACGAAGATCAGATAAAAGACACATCGGAATCATAGTTACTGAGAAAATTGACTTTTTCTTGTGCATTTAAAGATTAAAAACATAGTAATTACAAAACGAAGAAATTTAGAAAATCAGTTCAAAGAACTTTTAATGCTGGCAAAATACACGTATTATTCTCTACACAACCGATGGTGCTACCTCGAGTGAAAGATTAAGAACCTAGGCTAGCCACTTCAAATTGTATCTAGCAATTCAACTGCGCTTGTGGAGCGAGTTATATTGGCCGTTGCTCTAGGAACTTGATTTATCGTACTCGAGAACATATCCCACTATGGCTAAGTAAAGGTGTAGTTAAAAGTATTAACAGCTCGATATTAGACCATCTGGTGCAAACCGGCCACAAAGCCAGCGCAAAAGAATCCTTCTCCATAATTTACTGGGTGCCTAACAAATTACCAAAATTGCCGTAGCACCGCATGCTCCGAACAGCTGAGGCTGTTGCAATTCGCCTCAAACAACCAGTGCTCTGTGTTCAAAAGAAATAAGTCCAACCCCTATTACTGCCCTGGCCCTCAGTAGAGACTATATATTCATGAATCTGTAATATTATCTTTCCTAATTTTCCTGACATTCAGCTTATTTTATGTTGATGCTATTGAGTTGTAATCTATCAATAGTATTGATTCGATGTTATTTAAACAACATGAATGTCGTTCATAACACTAATTCATTCATTTTCTATAATGTATATATAATTGTAGAACCTTATGATGAATTTATCGAAAAGAGTTCTCTTTGTTCCGTGTCAATTCTTTTGAAAATTACAAAACGGACAGTCAGTTCGGATAAGAAACATAGTATTCGAGATGGGAATTCACAAACGTAAAAATAACAGAAATAAACGGGGAGATTGGATAAGAAAGGCAAGTCTGCCGAAGCAATCTGTGTCAAATGCCGGAAACCCAATTTATGTGTTGATAAAGAAGCAGTTATCAGTCTTTCATTGCGCTCTGAAACAATGTAGTTTTCATCAGATGCACGAACGCAGTGCATTACTACCTAATATATTAGTCACTCATCATCTTACACATCTATCGTCTTTATTACTTATGCACACATTGATCTTGTTCAAACTTTAACTTTCTGTAGGAAAACTATATAAGCGTAATTTTCTGAGCACTGCTCACTGTATCCAGAACCTCCTGTCAATTGACATCACGTCAAATTTGCAAGTATGTTAAGACTGTTTTTGCAAGAACCTAATAATAATTTATTTAGGCTGTAAGCAACTGATGAGAATTTGACAAAACAGATAGTGGTATCATACTGTTCTGCAAAAACTGTTGTTCTTGGTTTATTCAAAGGCAATAGGATAATCACTAGTAAGAGCACTGACTTTTGTGATAGCGATGACAGAGACAATGCTTGAAAGTATTTCTTTTGGATAGATTGTATGGTTTTAAACTGTTGGATCGCTAGTGTCTCAGCTGTGCATAGATGTCTTGACTTTAGTTGGTTTAATAAATTTGACTCAAACTCGTATATGACTTTGAAGGAATTGCCTCAAATGCATAAATGTACAGCCTAGTTGACGACTTCTCCGAAAAGATAATTTTCTTCGCTGCTACTTTCCTATAACTTAAAGTGAAAGTTGTTATTAGATTAGTGGTAAACTAAGTGTCCGATGACAAGTGTGAATTGGGTCAGAACAAAAAGCTGACTGGTTCAATTTTGCAAACAGGAAACACATTATTCTTATTAATTATGTTCTCTTGAGTTCCGAATGGAACACAAGTCTTCAACAGTTCGCCTCCACTTTGTCATATTCTCTCCACTCCTATTTAATTGGCCTCAGGATTGCCACAGTCTATGATCTCCTCACACGATCTACTGCATGCCCCTCTCAGACTCCTCACTCCGATTCTAGTCAAGAGATATCATGGCACACGATATCTTTCAACGGTCTTTTCAGCATGTGTCCTATTTATCTCCATTTACTTCGGAATATTTGTTGAATGATAGTTTCCTGATTGGTTTGTTCACATAGTTTCTGTTACTAATTCTTTCTAATCAGCCGTATTATCTTCAAAAGCTGTTAATAAAATTTGTACTAGCCTGCTGGAATTACCTCTCGTGAAACGAGCGCCGGGTTTCTGACCCAAAAGGATGAACGGATTGACTTAAATTTGGTGTTGAAAATCCAAATTTTGTTTTTTGTACTGAGTGCAGAATATTTCCAAACTGATTTCACTGTGATCTCTGTCTGCCTTGCCTTTAGGATTCTGGTTTTGACATCCTCATAAGTGCCGTTGTTTGCAGTTGAAAAGATGCTTGCCATATAATAGAAGTAAGTTAAAGGTATACAAGAATAACGATAATAAACACTTACTAAAAGGGGAAGAGGAGGAGAATACAAGTAGAAAGGCATTTGAGATCATAGTAGAAGAAGAGTCTGAACAAACCCTTTCTTCACACAAAGTTCTGGGTTGTGATGATGAATGGCTAGAGTCTCTGCCATGCACAAGTGTTGAATCTTAACACTACGTGTGTTGTTTAGCCTTACTCTGAAGATAATTTTAAAAACGGGAGTCTGGTTCAACTGGACGACCTGAATTAACTAGATGTCCGATAATGAACCTTCCGACAGATTTACATCACCTTTCTGATAAAAAGTGGTAGTGAAAAACGTTTTTTGATGACTAACAAGTGATTTGAATGTTAAACTTAAAAGTGTGAAGGTGAAAATGTAAGTTAACTAATGAAATGTGTGGAATAAACAGTTGAAAGTATTAGTAGTCAATTAATTACTAAGCTAAGAATCCAAAACGTTTTGAACTAGATTAAAAGCCTGGAAGAGTGACAGACTGAACCAAATTTTCTCCCAACCCATCCACCCACCCACCAAAATGCCTTTAAATCGATAGATTCTAGTAAGCCATTTTGCCCTAGTCTGGGTCTCTTCAGCATATACACCCACGACTCCACCGAGGATTGAGCCCATGACCTTCAGATCTTGACTTGGGTCATTTGATTGTGCCCTACTAGTCAAGACTTCTCACTCAAACTCCAGACATCTGTATTTTGTGTTCACTCACCAGTGAGCATTGGAACAATCTTTAACTGTTGGTTTGATTAGATGAATTTTCCTAGAGTTCCAGTAAGAAGTCGTAGTCGGTGTGGTCCTCGAGTCGGGTGTGAGGACAAGTCAGTGAGATTGGCCAGCAGTTGCACTAGGTTTATATAAGGTCCAACCCCCTCTGGGGTCCTAGGAGTGTAAGGCAGAAGAGTCCCAAACTTGGATGAAATGGCTATCCAATACTTCCTATCATTCAGCGATTCTCTAAATGAGAATTCTTATAAGTCTCATCCTTATCTCTAAACTGGCTGAATGACAGTACTTTCATTTGACTATGCACTGAATAGAACAGATGGTACTTAACGAACACTTGAATTTCCATACAGCTGACAGTGAGCTTTACCTATTGTGTGTGAGCATGTGTTTGTAGAGTTTCCAAACGTGGAGGTCTGGTTTCAGGTGCTGAACAGCCTTGCTTTGACCAGAGTAACGTTCCAACCATAATTTTGCTCTGTTACATTTTTTAATTCCTCTATTATAATAATTCTTATTTTTACAATCATTATCATTGCTTGTTAATAACATTCTCCTTACGGATTATAATTAAGCCCTTTACCGTCTTTCTATTAGGTTTCAGTCATTTCGTACATTGAGACTTATAAGTCAGTTTTTAAGACTTATTACGCAATTCTATCTTGTATTCACTTTTTCTAATCTCCACTCTAATTACGCAATACATTTTCTGGAACATCAGTGTCTGATTAGTTTATGAAATCTTTTTTAAATATGATAACATTTGTACAGCTCCTAAAAGTGATTCGTCGAAAAGAGGATTTTCTTCGCTGTGCATGTCTTGTTTTGCTTATGACTGAATATGGGAATTTTTCTGTTCATTTCTCACTTTGTTAGTGCTTCATATTTGCCCTCATCTGTCTTGTTCTCTTCAGAACTACGCAGTCATCCACAGTGATACAACATACTAGAAAGTCATAAATGTAGGTTTTGTGCTTGTCAAGGTCACCAATGAAGAAGCCAGTCTTTGAGAATTAGTTTTGTCCTCCAACACTTTCTTCTGGAATATACTGTAGAACTGTTGAAGCGTTTTCACTTGTAATACAAAATTAACATTCATTCTATCATGCGATAATGATAATGACTATACTATGCAGCCAGTCAACAGGTTTTGAATACCATTCACAAGATTGAACGACTCTGTTTGTAACTAACCAGCGAACATTTCAACCTCGTATTTCACAGAAAAATTGTCTAAGTCGTGACTTGAATATCTGGTTGGATAAGTCTTTGAATTCAGCGAGGAATGATCCCAGACATGTCTTGCAGATAAGGGCATATGAAACATAATACTTCATGTAGATAAAGCAATAAGAAGACGTAATTTGTCTGAATCGTGTAATTTATTTGCACAACACATTTCGAACAATCTGATTACACACACGGTGATGTCATAGGAATATATATTTGAAATTAAACAAGAGTTAAGGGGTGAGCAAATAGACTAGGGTCAAGTCAAAAGGACATATTGAAGGTGAAAATAGCAATGAAGACCACTAAACCAAATAATAGAGGTAATAGTACATCCACCCTGGTATGTATCAAAACAACGTTTACCAAGGAAGGTTGAGTGAGATGAGGAATTGTTTGTTTGAACGCATAAAGGTGGTTTAAACTTCCTAATTGCCAACTAGGGCTTCCACAAACTTTAGGATACTCCCCAAACACGTTTTATGGATGGATAGGTTTAAAAGATGTGTTAACGTCAATTTCACGTTCTGTCTGTATAATATGTTTAGCAATAGAGGAGCTAGGTCTCCTGTTCTCATCAATAATGGGTTCTGAAGATTCTATTTGTTTCTAGAGCCATTTAGAAATATGCTCTGAAGCCCTCACTTTCCTTTATGCTTTCAAAGCAACAATTCGTTATCCCACTAAACCTTATTTGGCAAACTTTGTTTTGATACCATAGCAGATGTACTATTACCTCTGTTATTTGGTTTAGTGGTCTTCGTTGTTATTTTCACCTTGAATATGTCCTTTTAACGTGACCTAAGTCTACTTTCTCACCTCTTAACTCTTTATTAATTTCACACATATATTCCAATGACAAGTCCGTGTGTGATCAGATTGTTCGAAATGTGTTGCACAAATACAACACTACACAATTCAGACAAATTACGTCTTCTTTATTGCTTTGTCTAAATTCATAAAGAGAACCAATTGTTTAAAATAAAAATAATAATGTTATTGTCTAAAGTTTCCCACCCAACACTGTCTCAGCCGCATAGAACGCTCGCCGGCCGAATAGGATATAGTTAAGTTTTTGTTCTTGGTTTTATGAGTATATAGTCTTTTAATAATAATAATAATGACGGCTTCATTTTAGACAGTATTTACAAAACGTGCAGAATTTTCACAGGAGTCCATTGCATGATATTTTCCCTTCGTACAATCAATATCTTCAAGTAAAATGTTAATTAATTGACAGTATATCCTTCCTATGACACAATGCTCTCTGACCTGATATGTCTGCTTTGTCTCACTCTTTCAAGAAATCCCCTGTATCTAGCCGCGAAAGCTAACTGTAAGACGTTCAGAAGTATATTTTGAGGCTCAGCGACATAATTGAGGAACATGTATTGGAACATGTTGCCACCCACAGTCAGGTCTTTCATCAAGCTCAGTAGGAATTTGTGAATAAGAAGCTTGTGAACATTTTAAATACACACAAGAGTAGATGATACCATTTAAGAAGTCATATTCTAACTGATTAAAGCAAAGCAAATCAAAGAAAATATATGCAATAGAGAGAGATGGAAGCTTTTATTGACTTCTATTCCCACCTAATGACATGTAAGGCGGGGAGTTTTGAGAATAGACAGTAAGGTGTTGAGAGTGAGGCAGTATAGATTTAGACCATTTATCACATGTGTCTAAGTGTCTATAGATCGAGATATTAACGGACGGGCTGGCTTAGTGTAATACAACTTGCCCTAATGACCGAAAACTTTCAATATCCTCTTTAGATAGCCCAGATAACACTAAAATGGGAGGTTAAAGGAACACTAGGTAAGATGCAAGAGTTAATAAATTGTAAAAGTAGAGATTGAGTGATTCCTGGTTATCTCAACTGCTTAATGTAGAAGGTTGAGACGAATCAGTTTCTCACAAACCAACAATATATGTGATCACTAAGAAAGATAAGAGGAAAGAACTATTCCAGGGTATTTTATGCTTGACTTTGTTTCTGTTTCAGTTCCACTTCAGCTAAATGCATCTTGTGAACGGACAGGTCCATGCAGATCAGGTTTATGTGTGAAGGTGTGAAGTTAACTGTCTGACATTTAGAAGGATTTAACATAAAACTATTTAGCTTCCACCACTGGCTTATGTCCGATAGAAATCTTCCTTTCAAATATTTCAAGTTGAAAATACATTCTTTAAAGGCAATGACTTCACATATGTGTATAAGCATTATTTGAATGTCTGGCTTCGATCTCTAGTGGGTTTGTGGTTACTCACTGCCAAATAATCCCAAACTACGGGCAAAACAGCCGTCCACTAACCCCAGTGTTTAGCGATTCTATAGTTGATGTCCATGTCTTGGTGAATTATCCATTCTAGCCGTCCAACAATCAATTTCATGTAGGTCTACTTACTAAAATGAAGTAGTAATGTGGCAAGTGCTACTGACAAGATTTATCAGTAGTATACAAAGAGACATTCACTGGTACACAAAAATATCAAATAGCAGAGAGATTTGAGGCCAAAAGGAGAGAATGAAGCAGTGTTGCTGCAAAATAATGAAGACAGGAAAAGAAGACGAAGAAACACAATGTTCAAGACAGAAGTAGCAAGCACAACATGGAAGATCTGTGCAGTAAATGACAACTCTCAGATAAGGTGTACACCGTTTCGTTATATAGAGATATCACATTTCAAATAAACATTCCTATGCCGTTTTAATTCAAATTTAGATTTTTCCGTCGATTGACTGGATGCTTTGGCGATGTCTTGGCATGTAACTTGAAGTCAATCGATGGATGGTGACTAGCAACGGGATCCAGGGGGCACATTTCGTCCTATTTGAGTCCCGTTCGCCAGCTGGATGAACCTGCATTCCCCAGTGAGTGAATGAGTGATAGTGTCCCCACCAAGGCTCAAACCCAAGTGGCCCAAGTGATCTAGTGGATATGGCTCTAGCGTTCGAACCTATAGGCACTGGGTTCGAGCCTCGGTGGGGATACCATCACTGATCCACTGGGGAATGCAAGTACATTCAGATAACGAACAAGTCTCACGATCCATCAATTGACTTCAAATTCCCATATCACGTCTCCTGTCTTCTATCGTTACAGTTATAATCACAATACTTATTCCCATTCCATTATTTCATTTGACTTTAAATTTGCAATAAAATAAAAGTTTACTAATTGGAAAGTAAACAAATTTTTATTAAGAATAAATAATGATTTGACTCATTTCTGATACTTCCTGTGAATTATTGATCTCAATTATTTAAGAGAATAGAAACATTTGTTTTGACAAAATCAAAATTTTTGCATCATTCCATTAGGCAAAATGTGTTGGCAGTTAATTTATTTTATTTTTCACAGGGAAGCAAAAAAGAAAAATTGACATGTGGTTGTGGGAACATCTCACCGGTATGAAGTAATTTTATGACAGCGGGAGAGAAAGCCTTTCAAAAATCTTCTCAGTTTCACCTCATTGATCTTTGAAACTAGAATTCGGTGTGGTTATGCATATATATATAGATGATTGTCAGTCACGTTAGCTTTGATTGCTTCCCGCGTTATATCATGAATGAAATTTAGCTTTGGGTAATTATTGCAATTAATTATGAAAACAAAGTCTACAGTTAGGGATGAATTTTACTCCATAGTCTCATTTTTGGAAGCCTGTTTGACACTGTATATAGCTTCAAGGAAACAAACAGATATACTTTAATTGAATTTTAGATTTTCCCGTCGATTGATTGGACAGAAGTGCTCGGTCCCAGGTTGACATGTCGGCTTCGTGAGACCAAGCACTCCGGTTCATTCAATCGACGGGAAAATCTTAAATTCAATTAAATAATTAATATTACCTGTTACACAAGAGGTGGCTCTCGTGGCCCAAGTGGTCTAGTGGATAACGATTTGGCGTTTGAAACTATAGGCACTGGGTTCGAGCCTCGGTGGGAAAATCATCACTCATTGAGGGATGCAGGTACATCCAGCTGACGAGTCCCAAATAGAACGTAACGCGTATCCTGGATTCCACTGCTAGTCACCCACCAATGAGATATACAGTTATGTGTATATATAAACCACTGATCGAAGTGATTAGGGGGATACCACTTAAATAGATCGAATCATGTTGATCTAATCAACACAAGACAATGTGCAGTGGAAGAAGTATGAATGACTTTACAGAATACGATGCATTTGTTGTCTTTCTTTGCATTACGTCATATGTGTACGTGTCAGTATCGCTTTCAATTGAGCACTATATGATGACTGGGTGGCTGGTAGTCATCAAAGGACGTTATAGCTAATAATTTTTTTAACTGATTAAAAAGGGGCATTACAATTTTCAAAAGAAAGGCTACTGAATAAAGAATACTCTTTACGATAACTTCTTCTTAATCAGGCTCTACAGTTATATATACATAATAGTAGTGAATAAATTGGTTTTATGAACAGCATTAATGTTGTTTAAATAACATCGAATCAATAATATGAAGAGATCACAGTTCAATAGCATCCATATAACAATAAACTGAATTTTCTATAGTTTGGTGTGTAAGGATTAGTTATGTTTTTACGAGTTGATCACGGACTGATATCAGTTAGAGAACCACTGAAAACCAGCTACAGGGAGTACTGGACAGCTGCTGTTTCATCCTGGTTTGGGAATCATCGGCAGTACGCACCCACTGGGATTTGAATTGGTAGAAGTTAGAATTCATGAGCCATTGAATCAGGTCCCAGTGGCTGAATGGTACATGAGCTTGCCTTGTAACCGGAAGGTCCAGGGTTCGAACCCTGGTAGTGGGTGCGTACTGCCGATGATTCCCAAACCAGGATGAAACAGCAGCTGTTCAGCACTCCCTGGTTTTCAATGGTTCTCTAACTGATATCAGTCCGTGATCAACTCGTAAAAAATAAACTGAATGTTGAAAAAATTAGGAAAGATAATACTACAAATTCACGAATTCATAGTCTCTGCTTAAGGCCAGGGCAGTAGTAGGGGCTGCACTTGCTTCTTTTGCACACAAAGCACTGGTTGTTTCACGCGAATCTCGATGATCTCTGCTGTTTGGAACATGTGATACTTCGATGTTTTTGGCGATTTATTTGGTACCCGGTAGATGATAGAGAAGGATTCTTCAATCCTGGCTTTGCGGCCGGCCGGTTTGGAACAGGTGATCTAATACCGAACTGTAAATGGTTTTTACTACACCCTCATTTATCCGCACTGGCAGATTTTCTCAAGGGAGCACTAAAAATCGTTTTCCTAGAGCAACGGCCGATATAAACTCTCTCTATCACAAGCTTTATTCTTATATGAAGCGCATTTGAATTGGTAGATACAACTGGGAGTGGCTAGTCTAGGTATTTCATATTTCAATTGAGGAATCATTATCGGTCGTGTGTAGTATAAGACTTGTAGTTTACCAGCATTAAAAGTTCTTTGAACTGATTTTCTTAATTTCCTCGTTATTATTTTACTTGGTATATCGCCCTTGAATTGCAGTCGTATGTATAGAGGCTTGTTGTTTACGAATAGTGAGTAGTCCTTTTCAGCTTTCTTTGCCATGTGTTTCTTGATAAATTTGTTGCGATAGGTATTTTCAGTCATGGTATCACATACAATGCCTTATTCATCTTCAATTACTTCTTCTGAGCATATAGCTCTAACCCTGTGGCTGAGGGTCTTTACTAAATTTCTTTTGTACTGGAGAGGAACGAAGCTGTGAAAATGTGAATATTGTCCTGTCCATGTACTTTTCCTATGCAAATTTCTCTTTATGGTACCATCAAGTTTTCTTGTAAGGAGGACATCCAGGAAGGCAATTCTGTTTTGGGATTCCTCTTCGCACGTGAATTTCATAGCAGAATGTACTTCATTGAATTCAGTTATTATTGTACTCCTATCTGAATCATTATTACAAAGAATAAAAGTGTCAACCATATACCGGCAATAAAATGAGGATTTTCTGATAAGGTTGCTCAAAGGTTCATTTTCTAGTTTACAAATTGGGATCCTTTGGGAATGCAAAATAGTTTATCCATCAATGGGAATGAAATATAAGAGTCAGCCTAACTCAGTGAATTTTAATCACAATTAGAATTTGTGAGAAAAATAATTTATGACAAAAATGGCATTAGTTAAGATTGCTAAGTTTTATATCACTTCACCTCTTCTTAACACAAAAAAGCCCGGTCGATAAGAAAAGGGGTCATATAGAACGAAAGATAATCTTGGTATTAAGAGACTAAAAAGTTTTATTTAATCAGAAATACTGAGATTAATTATGATCGATAGTTAAAAGTTATGATCATGTGAAATCTCGTCAGATATGTGGACTTTGTTTTGAGGAAATCACTGGCGGTAAGCAAATAAATAATGATCCTTCATCGGTTGACACTGGTACACTTAATAAGTCATTCGTATGCCTACCGTCCAGCAGATGTTATGATTTCTTGTTTTTCTTTCACTCCTTCACGTTCCCAGTGAAACGTAGGGCTCCAGGTTAGAGGCTTGAAGTTTCTGTAGCAGTGTTTATTTTTACAGGATGGGGTTGCTAGCTTCATGCCCAACCTTTCCTTTTCGCCAGCTTTATTACTGGCTTAGCGACGTAAAGGAGTGCATCTGTGGCCGGGTTCGAACCCTGTCCCACCTGCGTGGTTGGAGAGCATTCTACTGCTGTGCCATCAACGCACTTGTGACTTCTTGCGCTACAAGTGTAACAAACTTATTTTCTGGTTTTAAATACTAATGTCATCATCAAGTGTCTCCAGTCCTTGTAACCTACCTAATATCTTGGTCCAAATGGCGTGTCAATTATTATTCTCAGAAAACGTGCATACATTTCGCGTTGCTGGTCTCACTGGTATTTTCCATGGAAGACTTTGTACGAACATTGTGGCTGCCTCTTAGAAGAATATTAAAATTGCTCCTATGTCTAAATCATCAAGCGGATTGAGTATTCAGTTTAGACCTATCGACAATATCTCACCATTTTTAAAAATGGTGGGAAAACTGATTTTACTTAACCTTGAACCTTCATTGAAAGCTTTTAATGACCCTAACTGATTTGCTTATAAACCTGGGAGGTGCACTTCAGATGTCACTGCTGCCTTACATCATAATATTTTCTTAAATTTAGACAAAGGTGTTAAATATGTTCGATGTCTGTTCCTTGATTACGCATCTGCTTTTGACTCTGTACCTCGGCCACTTTTCTTAAACAAGCTCCCTGTAACGCAAGAAGGGCGCTGAAATAACAAATGGCTATATTCTTACTTTTCTGATAGAAAGCCGTACACTGTGTATAATAGGAGGTCCTCCGCTGCTTTACTTACCCTACCTGATGTTCCTCAAGGTGCTGTTGCTTCTCCTTATCTAATTTCTTTCTTCTGACGTTACTTGCCTCATTCTGGTTAGGCTGATTTTGTCTAGGATGCTAATGATCAGACTGTTTTTGTGTTTGTTATTTCTTGGTAAAATTGTTCCAAAATGAATCATATTTTATTAGAAATTAATAAAATATCCCCATATTGAAATCAAAACAAGATTTTGAGCGAACAATTGTTTTCGATAACTTCTTCTTCAGGCTCTACAGTTATAAATCCATGAATAATAGGGTACATATAGCCAATAAAGGCAAATGAAAATAATATCAGAAACTGTATTGGGGTGCATGTGTAAGTTGAGGTGATAGTCCATTAGTTAACATAGTCAATCAAATGTGTATAGGGTGTATAGTCAGAAAAATGTGATGAAGTGTGAATGAACAATTGGGTGATATAGTGTTGTTTTATAGTCATCAGAATACAAGTGTCATTGGGGTGAGAGAAATGCGATAGACACAAAATGCACACAAACACACATTAACAATGGGGACACTGAATGTGAGGGTCTAATGATAAAATAAAGAGGCTGAATAGTAAATTGTAATAAGATGTTACGGAGTTGGTAGGCTTAGTGTAAAATCACAAAGGTTGACAAAATTAAGGGTAACAATGAGGTGAAATAAACTGGGTGAAGAAATGGATAATAAAGACATGATATCACAGAATGATAATAATGGTAATAGTAATACGGAAAATTATGATCCTAGTGACCTTATAGTGGGCCAGGGTAGACAGAGGGAGTGAATAAGTTTTTTCTATACACATAAGTCTGGTCTTTGTCTATTAATCTCTAAAGCCTCAGCTATGGCTAGGAGGCGTAATCGTATGCCTTTGGGGAGGTTGTTTGGTACTCGATACACGACTGTAAATGACTCTTCTACTTTGATGCTGTGTTCGCTATCCACTAGATGAGCCAGGATTGCATTATTTAATGATTTGGTCGCTCTTTTCCCAAGCCAGACCGGGATATGTTCACGGGTGCGTAAAGATAAATTCCTTTGGGTACGACCTATATAACTAGCTCCACAGGAGCAGTTAAATTTATATACACACATTGATGTCGTCATTTTGGGTAATTTATCTTTAATGCACGGTGTCAATATCGGTTTGGTTGAGGAAGTGATATGCAGTTTTGCGGCACTGAAAGTTCTTTCAACAGCTCTCGTTAATCTACGGTTTAATATGTCGCTGGATATATCGCCTTTGAATTGTAAATTTAAGTAAAGTTTTTTCTTACTTACTGTGTCTCGTTTAGTTTTTTGTGTAGTTTCATTGATATATTTCTTTACGAAGTTGGTAGGATAGTCGTTCTGTGGTAAGGCGTTTGTGAGATTTTTTATTTCATCTTCAATGCAGTCGTCGGTACATATGCGCCTAATTCTATGACTAAGACAACGAATTAGGTTACGCTTATATTGTATAGGTATGAAGCTATGGAAGTGGGTATATTGTCCATTCCAGGTAGCTTTCCTATAGATGTTGCGCTTTAAGGTACCATCTGTTCTCTTTGTAAGAAGAACGTCCAGAAATGGAATACTACCTTGGAGTTCCTCTTCACAAGTGAATTTAATAGCTGGGTGTACCTTATTGAAGGCTTGGAGCAGGTGTTGTCTATCTTGATTGTTGTTACAAATGATAAAGGTATCGTCAACATATCGGCAATAATAATCAAGTTTGTTTAGTATCTCTTTTAAAGGACCATTTTCCAATTTGGATAGGAATATGTCAGCTAATAAGGAGCCAAGGGGAGAACCCATAGCAACCCCATCTATTTGGCGGTAATACTCCTTATTAAATAAAAATTGAACGTTCACAGTACATTTTAGTAGTAATTCTTTCAATTTTCTTGGTGTGATTCCGATTTCTATTTTCTTTTCTACGAGTTGCTCGCATATGTAGTCGACTGTTTCTGATTGACTATGTTAACTAATGGACTATCACCTCAACTTACACATGCACCCCAATACAGTTTCTGATATTATTTTCATTTGCCTTTATTGGCTATATGTACCCTATTATTCATGGATTTATAACTGTAGAGCCTGAAGAAGAAGTTATCGAAAACAATTGTTCGCTCAAAATCTTATTAGAAATTAGTCAATGGTACTTGTCAAATGGTCTTGGGCTAAATCCCTTCGAATGTCAGGACATTAATTTAACTTTTAGACACCAGCGCAACTTACATGAACTGGTTAGTTTGAATGATTCGACTGTCATAGATAGCACTGAAGTTGAAACTAAGTCGAGTGTTAAATATCTTGGATTGTGTATTTCCTGCAATCCTCTGACCTTTCCACATCATGTTAATTTCTAGAAAGATATTTAAGACAGTCTGATATCACTCAGTTTCTAGCTTCTAAAATTGTCAATTTTTGTATTCTACCTATCCTTGTCTATTGCCCTCCATTAATCCTTCCTGGACTACTTAAGATAGACTTCGTTACACTGCGAAGGACACTAAAAGCTGTTAGTAGTAGTAGTAGGTTAACCGATTTTTCAATACTTTTGTGTACGGACACATGGACTCGTACAAGAAATTAGCTAATATTATCTTGTCACACCCTGAGCATCGTTTTTATATACACATCTCTGTCTTTGCAGCTGATGATGTAGGGGAACTAAAGGCAACAGTAGAAGACGTTATGCTCGGATGACTAAGTATAAAAGACTCCACAGTACTATGTTTGATACATATTTTATGTGATGAGAAAAGTGTGTGACAGGACACTGCCAAATTACTAAGGAGCACTATGTTTTTTTTTTAATTCCTTCACCTTCCCCGTGGAATATAGGGCTTCAAGCTAGAGGCTTGAAGTTTCTGAAGCAGTGTTTATTTTTGCAGGATGGGGTTGCTAGCCTCAAGCCTAACCTTTCCTCTTTACCAGCTTTTTTAATATTGGCTCAGCGAGGTAAAGGAGTGCGTCGGCCGGGAATCGAACCCCGGACCATGTGTATGGTCGGCGAGCGTTCTAACCGCTATGCCACCGACGCACACGAAGGGCACTATGTAAATGACCTTTTTATATAATGTAGGATGCTGCTTCTACTGTGAGATGTTCTTCATTATGTTCACAAATTTTTCTTGAATGATTTCATTTTTATCAATATCACAGGAACTATACATGTGAAATTATCTTATAGGAGGGAGGTTAAAGACAGAGATTACGTAACGAAATAAAATACAGTAGAAACATCTTGTTATCACGGAATGGAGACACTAATAACTGCTTCCTTCTGAACACCTAAATCGGATTTTAGGCGTCTGATAGCAATTAATCTGGCTAACGTGAGGAGAGCTGAATTCTTTTGTCAAGTGATAATTTTTGAGTAATTGATGGTGTGCTTTACCTACCTACGTAGCATTATCTCAGCTAGAGGCGGACGGAACTGACAAGGATATCAAATTGAGGACCGAGAAAAGAAGGCAAGCTTTCATTACTTTCAATTCTATGTGGAGGTCAACAGCATTCAGCATGAAAAATAAGATCCGTATTTTCAAAACCAATGTGAATTCAGTGCTACTTTCGATACGGATCAGAGACTTGGAGCCTCACCGCGTCACGAAGGACACTTCGAACAAACTACAGACATTCATCGACAGCTGTCTTCGCTCAATACAACTCAAGATCAGATGGTCGCCTGGAGAAAATTAGCTATAGAGATCTGTGGCGATGAACAAACCAACCCATCAGGAACCGATTGTGGAACAAATATGCATGAAGAAATATAAGTGGATTGGTCATACTGCGAGAAAACAAGCCATCAAGTGAGTGACATCACACGCCAGGCCATCGCTCGAGTGGAACGGAGCCGAATGGGGAGCGGCGAGTTGGTTGTTAGTGCGAGGGTGGGGTGAAATGGAGGAAATCATGTGAAGAGGAGGTGAAATCGTGTGGGCGAACGTGAAGCCAGGTGGAAACGTTTCTAATGAACTGAATGCAACGGAGACGTGCGGCTGAAGCCATATGTTCCTCCAGGAATTAAAGGGAACAGTAATAATATAATACATGGTGTGCGACTCATACCCAGTATCGACGGATAGACTAGCAATGGTCCTGTTGAAAGTGTTTATTCCCTTGAAACGTGGGCTTTATGCTACAAGTTCACAAAGTCGAAGGTGTGCCCTTTTTCCTGTTCTCACAATTTAGCTGCTACCACAGACGCATACAAATTTGTATACACAGTTACAGCTAACATAAGTATGTTATCCATTGATTGGAAAAAAGAGCGTGTTTTCCCATTAAACAGAAACCAACTTAGCTGCAGGGTAGATTCTGGCTACTGAGGTTTTCACTTTTTATGTTAGCTATCCCTACAATACTGTCACCATTTAAAATCTAACTGCATAAAGATAAGCTCATTTTCCACTGTGATCTGTTTGGAATTTGAGCCTTTGCATCTTCCAGATGAACCTTTGAGGGTAACTGCTGTTTTTCAACATCTTTTGGAAGACAGAATTTCTTCCTGTAATTTGTCTGTAAAGTATATTGTTCCAACTTTATAAAATAGAGTTTTACCAGTGCTCTTGTGTAGCCATATGGAGAAAAACTAATAAAATGTAGGTACTGTCCATTCCATTTAAGTTCTTCACAAAATGGTCTCTAGTGATAAATAGCTTTCAGGCGTTGATTGGCCATATCAAGGATATAAATCTTTCCATCGTGTACATGTTCCATATTGATTTCATTCTTTTAATTTGGGTAACTGAATAGTTTAAGTAGACGAGACACATGGCTTTCGTTGTTGCGCATATCAAGAATAAAACATTGTTTCATCGATTTAAGACTACATACACACTTGTTCTCTCGAGGCCAGACATGAAGATGTCTGCCAACACAGGACTAAGTGGACTACCGCAGTAACACCATCTGTTTGACGATAAAATGCATTGTAAAACTTGAATTGTACATCCATGGTTCACACTAGTAGTAAGTGTTTAAAGTAAGTTGGATCGAAGAATGCCAAGAACGCCGTGAAAACATTGGAAAACTTGCATCATTTATCTGTTTAAAAAATAAATTATAAAATACCTCAAAACACTGAACTTTATACACAGCTTAGGCCATTACAGTCCTCTAAAAACAACCGAAAAGGTTCAGCTAACATTCATCCACCTTTGTACCCATCCACACACCATTTCACCCACTCTACCCGTCTTCACGAAAACCTTCTCCAACTGGCTGTCAACACAGTGCAGAAACTAACACATGCAAAAAAATACACGTATGCATGAGTTCACACTGAGAGGCACCAACAACAGCCTACCAGTCAGTCAGTAAATGAGGTAGTGATTGGTTTTGGTGAGTTGTATTCAGCACTAGCAGATATTAGTAATCATGTTTATTCAGGTGAATAGAAAAATGCTCAAACATAAAACTATGGGTTTCTGTCTCAATCATTTGCTAAATCTCTTGCTACAGAGTCTTTTACAGTTTAGAAAAATGATCGGAAATTTCTAGTTTTTCAGTGATTCTCAAAAACAATCTTAGAAGCAGAATGTACCAAGTAGTGTTCAAGACAACATTACTTGTTATACATTTGAACAGTTCATATATGTAGTGAGTATATTTCAACATGTATACATCAGTTTTCTTATGACCTCATTTTTACAAAGGACAGTTAATATGATTTGAAAGAGGCGACAGTCCTTTTTTCTCAATAATATTTCTGTCTAATTCAATTATGCAATTAGATTGTTTAAATAGAGAGAAATTGAAACCAGGTCAACTTGAACATTGAATAGGCTAACCAAAGCTGAATCCATGGTCTCCTTGTGCAGTTTAGGTTAATTAATTCAAACAAGACAATTTTGAGGCAATAAATTCCCCTAACAATAAGAATAATTCGTATTTGTTTACATAATTTGTTAATTTTTTGTCAAGGTTATATGAAAGGGGTGGATGCGATGAGTTTAGGAAAAATTGGAAAGCTATTCAACCTTTGATCTATCACTGTTGACACTCACTTATGCGTTACACGCCTTTGATTGAAAATTTGTCATAAAAAACAATGTAGCTTGTTTGAATAACTTCAATCCTATTGGGCTATTTCACATTCCACTACTGTTAGCAATCAGTTGCTAAATAATGAAGGCATTTCAAGGGTTCTTACCTGTTAACGTCTGCATCTCTATTTTTCCTCATTATTTTTAACATTCTGAGTGGAACATACAGCTTCAAGCAACGTACTTTCGAAAAGGTAGACTTGGAATTAGGTATCTCTTAATGGCGAAATATTGTACACCCTGTCTGAGAGTCGTCATTTGCTGCACAGATCTTCCATGTTATGCTCGCTACTTCCGCCCTTCGTGTATTGTGTTTCTTTGTCTTCTTTTCGTGTCTCTCATGTTTTGCCGCAATTCTTGTTCATTTGGTCTATTTGACGTCACATCTATCTCTCTGTTTACTGATAACTTTGTGTACTGATGGGCGTCTCTTTATAAGCTACTGATAAATTTTATCAGTAACACACTCCACAGTTTCACTATCAGTGGTGTAGCTTGTATGGATAAGTTTCTAACCTCATGCTGAACCTTCGCACTTCTCCGAGATTACTACCAGCTGGTAAACTGAGTGTTGTTTCGGTTTTTTCCTTCACGTTACCCAGTGGAACATAGGGCTTCAAGTGAGTGGCTTGAAGTTTCTGTAGCAGTGTTTATTTTACAGGATGGGGTTGCTAGATTCGTGCCCAACCTTTCCTCTTCACCAGCATTATTGCTGGCTTAGCGAGGTAAGGGAGTGCGTCGGTGGCCGGGGATCGAACCCCGGACCATGTGCATAGTCGGCGAGCATCCTAACCGCTATACCACCGACGCACACGTTGTTTCGGTGGGTTAGCTAAAATCAAAATTCGACGAGGTGTAAGCTTCTGGTGAGCATTCTGAGACTGAACCAACAACTTGGTGCCTACACAGTGTTGTCGTATTGCTTCGTATCATATATCAATCGGTAAAAAAATAACAAACAGCCCCGAGAATAATTTCTCTGAGTATTTGCCGGAAATAACTGCAACCTGGAAAGAATTAATGGCTCCTCAAGGAATCAGCATTTGTGTTAATTAGTGTCGCAGTCAGAGACATTATCACCAAGCTATTTAGGTCGAATAGAGTTCAGTCAGTGTGGGTAAGAAAGGCGGCCGGCTTAAAACTTAGGCTGTCGAAAATACCTCCATCAATAAACTGCATGTGATTTCTTTTCTACGATTTATTGAAGTCCAGTAAAGTATGACCTCTAATAGCACTGTTTACTCTGAGAGCATTCAAAACACCTACAACCTGCTGATTCGTATGTTTCTGCCAAGCTGGAGAAAAAGCATGATCCTGGGTGGCAAGGTATCTCAATTCATGAGATAACTGTCCCTGAATAGTGGTGTCCTTCGTTCGCAAAATGCACTCCTGATTTTTTGATATAGTTGGCATTCAACCAAATGTCGTAAATTTCTAGAAGGAGACAAAGAAGAGATATCATGATGGTGGATTGGTTCACGATTCAGGTCATGTAGAACT
This sequence comes from Trichobilharzia szidati, assembly GCA_944472155.2. NCBI lineage: Eukaryota > Metazoa > Platyhelminthes > Trematoda > Strigeidida > Schistosomatidae > Trichobilharzia > Trichobilharzia szidati. Next base: position 120,652,907 of record OX235274.1, on the reverse strand, counting down.
GTGTCACACAATCTACTGTCAATTATTCGTTTTTATTTGAAGATCCTGGACAAAAAAGAGAAAATACCATGCAATAAAGTCCACTGCGAATTCTGTACATTATATAAACACTATTCGGAGTATTACTATTATTATTAGTACCGAGGACTAGATATTTGACGGTGAATACAACCAAGCTACCAATAAATGTAGACTGTGTTTTCGCCTTGAGTTACTGTTCCTTTTCAGAGGACAAACTTGTGGTTGTTGTTCTTGTCCTTTAGGCGAAATATCAGAGGGGTTTCCAGCTCAACTGGTTATCTTTCACCGGATAAATACATGGATAATTTTAAGATCTATGCAACTAATGAGTACTTGTTCACTTGAATGTATGCAGATATGTCAATACTTCTAAAAATTCTCCTTTAGGCTTAAAAACGTTTTACTCTTAGGCGTGTAATTTTTTCCGCTTGAGTTCATATATTCTGTCTTTTATTTTTCAAATTTATTGCGTGTGTTCAAATAATCGATCTGATAAAAAAATAGATTTTTATCTGAACTCAGAATTGGGTGTAGCTGATATTTTGCATAGTTTTTAGCTATCAAAAATGTTAGAAACAAATAAGGAAAATAGAGAGTCATATCTGTGAACCAGTTATATTACAACTTCATTCATTAACGCCAACTCATTTCACATGTTTTTTAAGCTGTTTGTGTTAATATTCACCGCATCTGTTGATGCAAGGCACTTCTGTTTAACTCTGAAAGAAAGTCTATGAAATCTACGGCTAAGTGGTTTCGGTCTTGAGCGTAAGACGTATTCTAAAAATCACAAATTTGTATTGAAGGACTTTTAATAGCTTTCCACCTTATGATTATATTCCATCATTCTCCAACTACAAAATAGGACTTCAGGTTTTAACCTTGAAGTAGTAGGAGTACTGTTGCCTGTTTTTCCGGGGTGATATTGTTGGCGTCACACCCAACCTATCGTTCCTGACCTAATAGTGGTTACTAAACCAGATGAAGTATTCAACTTTATAGACTTTGAGAAGGCCTTCGACAGCGTTGACCGCGAAGTAATTTGGAAACTACTCGAGTACTACGGCGTACCCCACAAATATTCATCAACCTTATTCAACAGCTGTACGACAACGGCACATGTCAAGTGGTCCACAACGGAAAACTCAGTGAGGCGTTTGGAGTAAACACAGGAGTCAGACAAGGGTGCTTATTATCACCAATGATATTCCTAATTGTGGTGGACTGGATTATGCGTCAGACAGTGGGAAACGAGAAGACAGGGAAGGATATCCTGGACCGATGTGAAGAACCTAGAAGACCTGGATTTCGCAGATGATTTATGTTTGATGTCACACAAAATCGAAGACTTACAAGCGAAAATCGACAAACTGGTCGAAGAAGCAGCAAAGACAGGACTCCAGGTGAACATAGACAAGACGAAGGTTATGAAAATAACCAACCAACAATAACAACAGCAGCAACATCCAGCGCCAATCACCATCAACACGAGGGACTTGAAAGAGGTTACTTCATTCACTTATCTAGGGAGCATTGTCTCAACTACAGGAAGAAGATGTCAAATCGAGAATAGGGAACGCGAGAAACACATTCATCAACCTGAAACCAATCTGGAAATCTTCGTCACTCAGCATCAACAACAAAATTCAGTTTTTCAAAACAAACGTCAAGTCAGTCAGTTCTTCTATACGGATCAGAAACTTGGTGGGTCACAAAGAATATTTCCAACAGCCTGTTGCAGACCTTTATGAACAACTGTTTTCGTTCTATACTGGAGATCAGATGGCCACCGGAAAGAATCACCAACAAGAAACTATGGGGACAAACAAAACAAGAATCAATCGTCCAACAAATATGCAGGAGAAAGTGGAGATGGATTGGACACTCGCTGAGGAGGCGACTGGGTGGCATCGCGTGTCAGGCCCTCGAGTGGAACCCGAAAGGGAAGCGGCGAGTGGTTCGTCGGTGCAAGGGTGACATGGAGGAGATCGTGTGAAGAGGAGTTGAAACAGTATGGACTAATATGGATGCAGGTGAAAAGTACAGTAGAAGACAGAAGCAAGTGGAGACGAGCAGTTGAAGCCCTATGTTCCACTAGGAACCCAAGGGAACAATAATAATAATAAAACTAGATGAAGTGTAGAATTGATTCGGCGAAAAATCGAACCCGTATGACGGAACTACTGACACCCTTGTCAAATAAATAGTTAGCATTACATCGCACTATTGATGTGGTTTAAATCGGCAAGATTGGAGATCATGAACCAAGTGGTTCCAAATGATCTAATTCTGACTACTTCGTCTTCGACTAAGTCATTCACGTGAATATCTCCAACCACTGCTGACATGTTCTGAACTCAGATAAAACAGCAGGTTGGTTTGACCTACTTTTTTCGAAAGTCTCCTTGATGATGCCATCTGCAACAAAATCTTTCCTACAGTCAGTGAAATCCTTGAAAATTTAACAGTGAGTTATTGCATTTACTATTGATGTAGCGGTTGTGTACTGTACCCATCAGTTAAAATCATGCAAACCTATTGTTATAATATAATAATCACTTTATTTCAAACAAGAAAAATACTTTGACAGATTGGAATTTCCAGAGTATTTATACATATTGCAACAATTTAGCTCGTTTTGTATATATGCACATTCATTGAATTTAAAAATAGCCATTGAATAGAGTTCCACTAGCTAAACAATATGCGAGCTTGCCTTGTAACCTGAAGGTCCTGGACTCCAAACCCTGGTAGTGGGTGCGTACTGCCTATAATTCCCAAACTAGACGGTAGTCTTCAAAAGTCAATTTATCGAAACCCTACATAGAAAGGAAAATCCTTACATTTTAATAGCCTTTTGCCCAAATAGCGTTAAACGCGGTCTAGTCAAGACTCTGTACTATACGGCGCGAAGAATATGCTCTATAGAGAAATAAGAGGAAGATTTTGAGTTTCTTGAAAAGATATTGAAGAGCAATGGGTACCCTCAAAGGTTCATCAACAAGTATGGAAGATTTGAGGTCACAAATGTAAAACAAATCACAGTGGGAAAAAGGGTAATCTCATTCACCTGATTATAAAGGTGAGAACATTGCAGCGATAATCAACAGAAGACTGAGTACGTCACTAGGGAGAGCCTATCCTGCAGCTAAGCTCGTTCCCCCGATCGAACAATTTGCTCTCTGATGCAATCAAAAATCGATAGATATCCTTCTCATGTTAACTCCAACTTTATATACGAATTAACATGCATCTGAGGGAGCAGTTACATTGGAAGGACAGAAAGAAGGGCATATCTACGATTTTCTGAACATGTAACAAAAAGCTTACGTCTAAAGGGAAAAAATGCTTTAAAAAGTGCCATCGCCAGGCATCTCCTCAACACTGGTCATAAGGTGGACGTTGAAAAGTCGTTCGAAATTATCAATAAGCAAAAGAGCTCAATTCTGCCTAAGTTCGCTGAAGCCATTTCCATCAAGCGTATGAAACTTGATTTATTCGTCCAGAAAGAAGTGATTATCACTCTTTCTTTGCCCTGGTAACTGGATATTTTTCATCCGAATGCAAGATGCTGAAAAGTTTCCATTGTGTATGATTATTATTGTTCGGAATAGTGTTTATTATTGCATATGTATATGTATATATTATTAGTGTATACGTTTATTGATCGATTGATTTTTGCTTAAAAATGAACTCTGTGCAAGTATGTTAAAATTGTTTTTGTAGATACATTTATTAATGTCTTTGGCTTGTAAGTATCTGAAGAGAAGGCAACGAAATAAAAGATGGCACCACTTTATTCTGCTAAACCTATAGTTATTGCTTTGTTCAATCTAGGATGAGATAGCTGTCCAATACTCCCTGCTGGTTCTCAGTGGTTCTCTAACAGATATAAGTCGGTTGTCAAACACGAAGAACAAATATAATACTTACAAATCAACTCTTGAAAAGTAGTAATAATATTAACAATGAAACCACAATAAACAGAACGCTGGTGAAAACATAATGAAGTATATGTAGATAATACATGTAATAATAATAATCTCTGCTTATTCTTTCCGGTTCAGTTACTGATTCAAGATGTTAACAAGTTTTTTCTGAGATCTGACTGTCTCTCATCACAAAAAACCTGTGCTAAATATGGTGGTATGGTGGAATTTTTACATTTAGTAGGTGTATGAGCGTAAATTCTTATAAAGTCGCCCCTTATTTTCCCGAAGACACATGAGGCGACAGTTGCGAATAAAAAGAAAGTTCAGTATGAGACAAGATGACTTTAGCCAAAATGCCTGCAAGAATTGAAGTGTCTATTTTCAGAAGAATTTATGCACGTACGTCTACGTATAAAAATTCCACTATACCATATTTGGCGGCACGTACTTTATGTGATGAAAATAGCGTCAGAAATGAACTAACTAACCATCTTAGCACCACTAAATAAACCATTTCCTTCACTTTTAAAGCATCATACTTTATTGTTATTGTATTTCTTACATTATAATCCTCTCAAATTTTTCGTTTTGTTTATTTTATTTTTCATAAGTGTGGACATAATTTTAAGCTGTATTATGACTGTTAACTTTGTATTTCACCTCACTATACCATATCAACAGAACATTAGACCCAATAATCTATAACGTGCTAAAGTTTCTATACTGAATCGACAATACCGTTTGAAACAAACTCACTGTTATTATTATTTATTATTATTTTTATTATTACTAATATCATATCTAATAATTATGTCGCAAATGTGGACAAATTCCTCCGATTAATATTGTTTTAATTTTTAGTTTTATAAACATTTTGAGTAAATCAGATGCGATATTGTGATAAATACTGAGAATTCCATTCTGTATTATAAGTACTGTTTTTGGAATGAAGTAAATTAATATTATTATTATTATATCAATTAGTTGAGTCAAAGGCACAGACAGACCGCTAACCCCACTTACAGCCTTCATTGTTCTACGTGTTATGATGTAGTCTATTTGAGAAGTCCACGGAAGAATAATGGCGAACAATAAAGAGAATAGGCAGAATACATGAAGTAACAAATTGTAATAAAAGAGGTGGAGTTGAGTTATTTAAGAAAGTCACAACTTCTTTATTAAATAAGTCAACCGAAAGATTTTCTTAAAAATCAACGGGACATGAGACGACTAACAGAGATTCGAAGAGAAACTGATGACAAGATGACAGATATTCAGTTTACTTTGTGTCATCCCAGTGCAGTCAATAATACAGTGATTTTGCGACAGAATCAGTCCATGCAAGTATATTTCGCATCTGAAACTAAATTAAGCAATATCACATTTAGATGGGATTTAATAGTGTGAAATATTCCCATATCGCATGAATTAAAAGTCAATCTGAACGAAGAATATTCTTTTCAATAATTTCTCCTCTTCAGGCTCTTACACTTATAAAGCAATTATAATATTTGTTATCGTTAAAATAATGACAGCCAGTTATGCAGCGGATACATTTTTACGTAGAATAACAGATTAGTAGTTATGGTATATCACAATTAATAGTTGTATTTAAGTGAGAAAAGTGCTAGGCTGAAATCGATTACAAAATATTGTAAAATGGGAGACAATGGTGGTGGTGATTAGTCATAATAGATTTGTAGAGTGTGGGTTAGGAAGATTAACAAGTCAGTTCAAGGTTATAAAAGGTATCAGTTGAGTGAATGGCTAGTACACAGTGGTATGTATTAAATAGGAGGAGATAGTAAGAGTGCAATGAGAGGTTCATAATGAAATAACGAATGTGTGAAATGAAACAGGTGGAGGCATATACTGAGAAAAGAAATAATATCACTAATAATAAGTCCGGATAGTATAAATGAAAAATTCGATAGTATTGAGAGAACGTTTGAATGAAGGACAGGATCGAGCTTATTATGCACTTAATTTCCCCCCTGCTGAACCAAACAGGCAAATGTTCTTGAACCCGTAGACGAACCTGCCTAATCGTGCGCCCTATATAGCTTGAACCACAGGAACAGTTGAAATGGTATATGCATGAAGAAGAGCTAAGGTCAGGTAAGACATCTTTGAGTTGCTGGGTGGACATTGGACGGCTATTGAAGGATAGACACAGACGTGCAGAGTAGAAAGTTTTCTTGATCGCCCTGCGATAGAATCTCCGCAGAAGTATCTCCCTTGAATTGGAGTCGTAAAAACAGAGTCGTTTTCTCCAACGCATAAATGGCCATTATTGTAACGACAATAAATATTATACTTATATTTTATAATTGTAAGAACCTGAAGAGGAGAAATTATTGAAAAAAATATTCTTCGTTCAGATTGACATTTAGATGGATTCAGTTTAAGATCACTTAGGTGAGATCACTTGTTGTTAAGTTCAGACAAAAATCTATTCATATAAGAGCAATCGAAAGCAGAAACTACTGGGACAGAAATGGTTAGGTCGTCGGCATAAGGAATTACGGAACCCTTCGAAGTGAGGACAGGAGTAAGACAAGGCTGCCTACTATCGCCAATGATTTTCCTGATGTCGGTAGACTGGATAATGCGACAAACAGTGGGCAATGAGGAAGCAGGCAAAAAACTTGGAGGATCTGGACTTCGCCGATGATATATGTCTGATTTCCCACAAACTGGAAGATATGCGAGCGAAAAGCAACAAGTTAGCAGAAGAAGCATCCAGAGAAGATAGGACTTCAGGTGAACATAGAGAAAACAGAGGTGATGAAGATTCCTGGACAACACCACCAACAGCAACAACAACAACAGACAACAATCAGCATAAATGGGAGGAACCTGAAATAAACAACCTCTTTTACCTACCTGGGAAGCATCGTTTCAACTACAGGCCGACGGAACTGACGAGGATATCAAAGCAAGAATCGGAAAAGCAAGACAAGCTTTCACTACTCTCAAGTCTGTGTGGAGGTCAACAGCACTCAGCATCAAAAATAAGATCCGGATTTTCAACTCCAATGTGAAGTCAGTGCTACTACACGGATCAGAGACTTGCACTGCGCGTCATAAAGAGCATCTCAAACAAACTACAGTCCTTCATTAACAGCTAGCTGTGTTCGCTTGATACTCAAGTTCAGATGGCCAGAAAAGATCAGCAACAGGGATCTCTGGCAATGAGCGAACCAACCAGGAACCGATTGTGAAACAAATAGGCAGGAAGAAATGGAGATGGATTTGCTGGCCATACTCTGAGGAAACCATCAAGTGACATCACTAGACAAGCCATCGCTCGAGTGGAACCCGAAAGGGAAGCGGCGAGTTGGTCGTCAGTGTGAGGGTGACTTGGAGGAGGTCATGTGAAGAGGAGATGAAAACGTGTGGGCAGACTTGGAGCCAGGTGAAGACTCTAGCAGGGAACCGAACGCAATGGAGACACACGGCTGAAGCCCTATGTTCCTGTAGGAATTAAAGGATACAATAATAATAATAATGAATTAAGTTGGCTTTGGAAGAATGTGGCAGATCATGTAAAAAGAAAGAAAAAAAAGAATGGAGAGAGTACAGCGCCTTGAGGCACACCAGTTTCCATTAGCAAAGAAGTGGAGCGCTTTCCATTCAAAAAAAAACAATATGTTGTTTTCTACTCAAAAAGTCAGAAGACAGCCACCTTTTGCCTCAGGACACAGTTTTTGCTGAAATCAGCTTGCTTGGTAAAAGTGCCCTAGGGGAAGAGTCAAAAGCCGCGGTGAAGTCTAAAAAAGAGGCTTGAACAAACTTTGCACCTTTATCAAGACTTGAAATAATATTCTTGTGGAGTTAAACGACAGCGTCTACTGTGCTTGTGTTGCATTTGTAAGCAAACTAATTTGGGTCATTAGAACATTTCAAAGAAGGTTATGTAATAATAAACACAACTAAAATTATTATCAAAAAGAAAGAAATTGAAAGTTTGTAAACTACGAAATTCGAGGTGAAATGTCACCACATTTTCGTTTGAAAACTGAATATTTTCGGAACCCCGTATGTGATCTGCTTGATAACACGAAGGGTAATCAAGAAAGCAGGCATTAATAACATATGGTATATACTACTGGTTGGTTGATTGGGATAGTTGAATACCACTCAATTCAACCAGTAGTGCATGCTTGCTACCCAGGTCAAAGTGATCTAAACACCTAACGGGAAATGAGTCCCTTCAGGATTGCAGATACGCCTCACCGACTGATAAGTGCCAGCAACCACGAAACCTAAGTTCATGGCTTTCTAATAGATCCATTCTGCATTACACTAGTTATTTAATAACTAGTTTTCAACCAAAGTATCTAGTACATTGAGTCCTACAGAACATCATTCGCGAGTGAGAATAGCTCAGTGGTAATGTCTCCGACTGCAGCACTGGGTGACACGGATCCGTATCTCACAAGAGACGCCTTGTTTGCTGGTATTTGCCAACTAGCACGAAATGTAGGTCAGACAGGACGTCCTGGCGATTGCCTCCAACTATCTAATAACCTAATGGCCGTTTTGGTTGTTTAGGGGAACAGCTTGGACAGTCAAAGCGGTTTAAACCACATGTATGCCGGCTAGTTTCTTGAGTGAACTTGTAACAATACTGTCTGACTGTACATAGTGTCTAACTACTCTTAAAAGTCAATCAGTAGTGTACACCATCTTGCATCAAATTACAAAAAATGCGTGTAAACAAACAGGGATTTGAGTGTTTACAGGTTTGGTTACCAGCTGGCATTAGCTAGAGAACCATTGGAAACCTGGAAGTACTAAACAGCTAGTACCTATCCACTGGGGTTCGAGCTCAGGACCTTTCAGTTACAATAGTCGGCTCGCAGACCATTCAGCCACTGGGACCTAATCAAATGTAACCCGAAGGTCCTCGGTCCTCTGAAGAGTCCCAAACTAGGACGAAACATCTAGCTATTCAAAACTCCCTATTGGTTTCCCCATAGTTCTCTAACTAATGTCAGCTCCGGACCAAATAAAGGCGAACAGTAATGCCAACAAAATGCAAATTCAATGAATCACAGTTTCATTTTCAATTAAAAACTCAAGAGCCATTTAGCTAAAAACACATAAAATGTACATAAACTCGAAAGAATTCCTCTATTTACAAGGTCCAATGCCGATAGCGGATCTTATCGTCCAAATCGATGGAAAGAAAACATAAAAAGAAATATTGTATTTCTTTCACATTCTGTCTTTTTTTCTTTTCCTTGTTTTTATTGTAAAAATTTTGACTCATTTGAAATGAATTCAATTTGTTTTAATTCACAATTAATCCATTTAAGGCGACTACAAAGTTTTATTTACAATTTCATTTTGAAGCAATAGGATAAGATAGGGAAAATTGATGGGAAAAATCTAGGTCATCGGATATTTATTTATTTAATTTTTTTAATTGTTAATTATGGAGTTAATGGATAAAAGTTCAAGTTATTGAGAAGAGAAAAAAGACGAATGACTCTTTGCATTTTGATATCTAGAAAGAGTGGTTTACGTCTGTTACTGAGTTTATAATAGCCGTAGGGTATATACCCATATATAAGTATAAGTTTCCATTCTGGTTGATGGCATTTATAAATTAGGTAGTATATGAAATATATACATTTGAAAAATATGAACTGACCTTCGAATATATTTACATTAACAGAAAACATAAAACACATAGTTCAACGAAGAGTCTCTATTCGGGGGTGAATGGATTTGCTTCTTTATTTGTACAATCGTATTCATATACATATATACAGCAGCGGTAGCTTATCCTTTACGTTCACATGAATCATAGGTTTTGTGGAGAAGGTTAGTCATAGTTCAGCTGCGAAGAAGGTCTTCTTAAGTGAGCGCAACAGTCGATTTGTCTATCTGCGGAAACACTACAAGATCGACTGTCGCGCTCACTTAAGAAGACCTTCTTCGCAGCTGCCTCATCAATGTGTATTTATCAATTCACCTGCTTGTGTGGAGCCAGGTATGTCAGCCCTACTCAGCGCTCGCTTTCCAAACATATCACCGAACACTTACCAACATGGTTTAACAAAGGAGAAAATCGATGCCTTCGCAGTTCCATCTTAGAACATCTGATAGGATCCAGACACCAAGCTACACCGAAAACAAACTTCAAAGTCGTCTACAGAGTAAGAAGAAGTCTTCCTAAAGGTGTACGAATCAGACTTCTTGAAACTGCAGCGATGATCAACAGAAGGCTGAGCACATCACTAACCTTAACCTATCCTGCAGCTAAGCTCGTCCCCGTCTATCGATTAACTTGCTCTTTGATGCCATCAAAATCGATAGATGTCCTTCTCGTGTTAACTCAAACTGTATATATAAATTTACATGTATCTGCGGGAGCAATTACATTGGGAGAACAGAAAGAAAGGCATATCTACGATTTTCTGAACATGTACCAAAAAGCTTATGTCTAAAAGGAACAAATGCTTTAAAAAGTGCCATCGCCAGGCATCTCCTCGACACTGGTCATCAGGTGGACGTCGAAAGTTGTTCAAGATTATCAATAAGCAAAAGAACTCAATTCTCCTTAAGTTTGCTGAAGCTATTTCAATCAAGCGCCTAAAACCTGATTTATGCGTTCAGAAAGAAGCAGTTATCAGTTTTTCTTTGCCAGCCTGATAACAAATGCGAGATGCTGAAAAGTTTTCATTGTGTATGATTATTATTGTTCGGAATAGTGTTTGATATTGCATATATATGTATATATTATTAGTGTATGCATATATTGATCGATTGATTTTTGTTTAAAATGAACTCTGTGCAAGTATGTTGAAAATTGTTTTTTGTAGACACATTTAATAATGTCTTTGGCCTGTAAACAGCTGACGAGAAAGCAACGAAATAAAAGATGGCACCATTTTATTCTGCTAAAACTGTAGTTCTTGCTTTGCTCAAATTCATTAAGGGGAATAAATTTATGAAGTTTGCTTTCCGTTGACCTAGCCGACTTTTAATATGGTTAAAAATGTATAAATATGATGCGGGTTTCCTGAATAAAATAGTCCTTTACCAGTTCTCCTTCCGTCTGCTGTTACATGACTGATGCTTTAACGACTCATAACACCATGCGTTCCACGAATTATCACTGGAAACAGTGGCGATGAGAATTAGTTAACTTGTATGTAAACACACGTTTGTAGTTTAATCCCAATATTCGCTAACTCTTATTATGTATTAGTTATTTCAAAGTTTCTCCTCAAGTTTGCTGAAGTGATCTCCATCAAGTGTCTGAAACCTGATTTATGCGTTCACAAGAAGCAGTTATCAGTCTTTTTTGCCCTGGTAACTGAATATTTTCACCTCTTTTTCATCTGATTACGTAATGTCGGAAGTTTCCATTGTGTACGATCATTATTGTTCGGAATAGTGTTTGATATTATTATATATACATGTATTATTACTGTATGCACACACTGACTGATTGATTTTTGTTTAGAAATGAACTCTGTGCAAGTATGTTAAAATTGTTTCTGTAGATACACTTAATAATGACTTTGGTCTGTAAGCAGCTGATGAGAAACAAACGAAATAAATGATGGTACTATTTTATTCTCCAGAAACTGTTATTCTTGCTTTATTCAAATATTTCAAAGTAGCTGATGAATCTTTTGTGTCTCACAGACTTCAGTTTTCAAAATTCGTTCTAAGTGACTTCAAAACTTGCACAAACTACCTTAAAAACTATCTCGTAGTCAGCATTTAAACACACTAAATGAGAAAATAGGACAGTGCTAAAAGCTACCATTTTGAAGAGAAATCGATGTCTGTTCAATGGTTATTGAACAGACAGATATAAGCGGCCAGATAAAACTTTTGTCCGATAACTTCGGCTTTTTTGATATTGTTATACCCAAAACATCCTACATTCATGAATGACCTCCGGATGTGAGGATATTTTATCTCAAACTTACGTGTACCAAAAGATATTTAGTTCTTTTTCATTAAACGGATGTCGATTTCCTCCCTTTTAAAAGAAAGGCATTCTTTTCAACTTAAGAGTAGTTTTAAATACAGCAGAAAGATAAACAAATGTGATAATTTAAACAATGAGTTGTAGAGGTTTGGATTTGCGGAAACATATTGAATCCCAAGCCTAGATGGGGTCCTTGTCCATTTGGTTATCTCAGTACTTAATGTGATAACTGTAGTACACTATCTCATAAACTCGTTCGACAATTGGAAAGGGGAATAGAGACCTTAGGTTAAAAATGAGTTTGCGAACTGTGTCCTGAGTTGTTGATTTTAATTCTCTTCCAACAGATGTTTTCACAGTCAGTAAATAGAATAGACAGAAAATAATCACAACTAACTGATCCCCTGGAATTATTTCGGATACTTCTGAGTCGAAGAGACGATGGCTCAATAGGACGGTCTATCTACAGAAAGCCCACTTGGACAGGGCAATACCTTAATTTTCACAGCTTCTGTCCATTACAGTATAAGAGAGGCTTGGTGAAGTGTCTATTTAAGAGGAATCAGCGTATTTCCATGGCTGATGTTATAGACAAAGAAAACGAAATATTGATGGATACTCTTGTTGAAAACGGATATCCTTTGAAATTTTTAAACAGGTGTAGAAGTCAACTAGCCTCTAAACCTACAATCCATACCGTCCCTAAGAAAAAGGTTTTCATCAAATTACCATATAACTGGGAAATAAACAGTAGGATTATATTTATTTTATTTTTATTTTGGTTACAGCTTGATGCCACACCGTATTTTCAGTACAAGTATGGCATTTTCAGCATGGATATCGGTAGCCCAAATTTCACAGGCCGACCATAGATATCGGGTGTGCGCCGGCAGGGGCTCGAACCTCGGACCATGTGCATGGTCGGCGAGAGTCCTAACCACTGTGCCACCGACGATTTTGAGACAAAGGTTGAATTCCATCATCCGTAGAACCTACTATGCAAACCAGCTTGTAATTGTGGAAAAAAATAAAAATATGCTTCACTGGAAACCTCAAAAGTGCATAAGTCATTATGTCACATCCCATACAATTTACCAATTTTCGTGTTTATGTGGACATACATACATAGGGAGGAGTAATCATGCGTTGCACGTGAGGGTGGGAGAGCATATCCCAAAATGGTTAGAAAAACAGATGAATTGTGACAAGCCAATAGATGCAGGTGTCAGACTACCAACTTCATCTATAGCTAAACATTTAATCGAGATGAACCATAAGGCTGATGTTAACTCAGCATTTAAGGTCATCTATGAAAACGGTCAAGGACGTTTACTGAAATACGCTGAAACTATAGCCATTCATAAACTCAAGTCCCCCTTGTGTATTCAAAAAACAGTTTGTTATTGCTCTTAACCAACCTTGGTAATCCTTATTTGATTGGATTACCAAACGTTTGTGTTAATTGTTCTTAATTCTTTTTTTGTCACTTTGTTTAATTTAACTTTTCCATATATATTGACTTGACAAGTAAATGTGTAATCAGATTGTTCGAAATGTATAGCACAAATACATCACATTTTTTAGATAATCTCCGTCTTCTAATAATGCTATCAAAATTTATAAAAGGGACTAACTATTTTATACTTCTTGTTTACTGCATTTTGATGAAGTTTATTTCGACAAAGCAACTACGATAAGTAGAATCTAGAATAAATGGGTTCATGGGAACAAATTGACCAAGAACCTTTAGTTCAACAAATATGTAGAAGGAAATTGAGGTGAACTGAGATTGCGCTAAGGAGACCGTCGAATGACGTCGCGTACCAAGCAATGTCTCGAGTGGAATCGGAATGGAAAACGACGAGTTGAGTGTTGGTTCGTACAAATTTGGAAATCTTCTGCACTGACTCAGCCAGCATAAACCACAAGATTCGGATTCTATTCAACACAAATTTGAAGTCTATCAGTTCCTCTGTATGAGTCAAGTGGCCTATACTGAGCGTCACCAAAAAGTTTTCCATCAAGTTACAGACTTCTATCAACAGCTGCCACCGTTACTGGCTGGCTCCATACTGAAGATCAAATGGCCACTTAACAGGCCTGCCAGAAAAAGTACGCAACAAGAAACTCTGGCTGGCAACAAATCAACCCACAGCCGATTGCTCAACAAATATGAAGGAGAAAATGAGGATGGATTGATGTAGCATACGTTGCAGAAAGCGTCGAATGAAATCACATGTAATGCAGGTCATGGTTCGAGTGGAATTCAGATGGGAAGGGACGAGTAGGTCGTCGATGCAAGTGTGACATGGAGAAGATCGTGTGAGGATGAGATGAGAGATTATGGGCAATCGTGTGGGCAGCTAAAAAGGATGACAGAGAATAGAAGAAAGTGGGGATGTGTTGTTGAAGGCGTAAGTTCCACTGGGAAACAATAATCATAATTCACAATATGCAGTAGGTATGATAACCAGTTTCACTTACTCGACTTAGGTAGATATTAGGGTGGACATTTATTTACAAAGATGAGAAACAATGTTTTCCTACAGATGGGCACAAAATATGTCCCTCTAACAAAACTGTTCCAATGCATAGGGGAATTTTTTACCTTGGAAAGAATCGATGAAAGATGGGTTGTTGCTGAAAAAAGCAATTATCAATCATTGAGCCACTGGGACCCGATCCAATGGTCCTTGAATTCTAACTTCTGCCAATTCACGACATAGCGCGACCATTTCGCAATGTCTTCTTAGATGAGTTACTGTCACATCTTCAACCTGCTGTACCCTACTGGTCACGGCTTCCCACTAGAACCCCAGGTTAACTGCCTGAATAGGGCCAGTCACTAGTGAGCATCAGATTAATTTTCAAGTATTGGTTTTTTGTAGGGATTTTGTTTGATTGCATGGAGGATTTCATCATGAGCTGAAATCAGTTAGAGAACCACTGGAAAACCTGGGAGTACTGGACAGCTGTTTCGTCCTAATTTGGGACTCTTCAGCAGTACGCACTCACCGGGATTCGAACCCAGGACCTTCTGGTTACAAGGCGAGCTCGTAGACCATTGAGCCACTGGGACCCGATCCAATGGTCCTTGAATTCTAACTTCTGCCAATTCACGACATAGCGCTACAAAAAACCAATACTTGAAAATTATCAATCATTTTGTTAACAAAATTCCCAAGAGTCTGATTTTAGGGATTTGATCCATTTTAAGTTTGGCCATGAGTTGATATCATTTATGATACAACTGAAAACCAGCACAGAGTAGTACACGGCTGTTTTGTCCTAGTTAAGGACTAATCGACAGTAAGCACCCACCAAGTTTCAAAAGCAGAACTTTTCAGTGAGGTTCATTTAGTCGGGAGTGAGAACATATACTTGCCGATGACAGTGGGTAATGGCCTCACTGAAAGAACGAATTAACAGAAGTTAGGATTCACGGGCTCGGTATTTTATCGCGTCCTAGTGTCTGAATGGGTCCTGGATTCGAAAGTTACTAGGATAAAACAACTACTCACTCCTCCCTGTTGGTTTTCAATGGTTCTTAAAACTGATACCAGTCCGTGATCAAACCTGACGTAACTTTATCTTTGGAGAAGAGGCAGTGGAAATAAAAAGGGGTTGAGCTTAAAAGGAAGTCCACTTTTGCTTGTCAAAGCTGTCTTCAGAGGAACTCAGAATGTTAGTAGAATTGGCTGCTACACTTTAAAGGTAGTCCATATGCACCACGGAAACTACTCATTGGAACCTCAGAAAGTACATGAGTTACTGACAACTATACTGATGAATTCATGTGTCCATACTGAACTGTATATTGATTACAAGAACGAAAACAGGATAGAGATCTTACTCAACATTACTAAAACCGAAACAAGTGATTCAATGAAGAGGTTCTTTTCAAACAAATTCATGTTCTTCAGATGTTCGTTGTATAGAATTTTTTCACAAAAGCGGATGTTAATAAAAGAGACTTTATTTGCTATTATTACTCAATGCATGGGAAAAGTTGAATAAGTATATCACCGTTACGTAGTGGGATGAACAATTTAATAAATGACTTGTAATTAGGACACACAAAGAAGTGAGAGAAAATTTGATATTACGTCATATTTCGAGTAAAATAGGAACCAAGAATGTTCTTCTCTGATGTGCCTTCTTGTGTTTATGAGAAACAGAAGAGTTAGAAAGAACTACAAAGCAAAACTGTCAGGTCGGTAGAAAAACAGCAGGATCGTTTTATCACGATAGAAAAAGAGAATAAAGAGTTCTCTTTTGTATGTTGTTTTCTGGTTCCTTCATCTGGATGTTAAGAGCTTCAGTATTGCAAAGTATGTGAATGCACATTGTCTTTGTCAAGTTGCTCTTCACTATGTATATCGCTATGAATGTTGATTCTTTTTGAGATAGGATGGTCAGCGTCAACAAGGTGTACAGCTATTACACTCTGTATGGAGCCACTGCTTTCTTTCTGTAACCATGTTGGATGCTATTCTGAATGTGAATCTAACGATCACTTAGCTGGATCCACACGGACGGTTATTCAGCTAGAATCACACTGAAGTGGTCAGATGAGAGATCTTGTCGTTAAGGATTCTGAAGACCAGTGGGCATCTGGAGAACATTCATCTTAGCGTTTCTGCGAAGAATACTTTTTCTCGAAGATTTTGAAATTCTTCTCTTAAGGATATGACAGATTAGATCTTTCTTGAAACCAACGTTCATTTAGAGTTCTCTTTATGGCACAAAGTATGTTGCATTTTTCTGAGCTCAACTGTAATGCCTCTACCATTACCTTTCTTATCTGAACTTCCTGTTTATTCATGTTATTTTTAAGTTTTTCTTAATCCCTATTTATACTACCATATTTTTAAATCCGAACTTCCTGACTATCTTTTCTCATTTTACTATTTCCACAATATTTAATCCCTAATTGCATAAACAATTATTAGTCACATTAGTTATGATCCCACTAGATTTTTTATCCAACCATCCTGTCTATTTTGCTATTTCTACTTTTTTAACCCCTGATTGTACAATATGTTAATCTTCTCAGTAATTATGATTCTACTTTGTTTGAGTTTTATCAGTCCCCCTGATTGTTTATTATTTTTTTATTCCTTTTTTTACAGGGGAACATATGGCTTCAAGTTGGAGGCTTGAAGTTTCTGCAGCAGTGGTGATTGTTTTTACAGGATAGGGTTGCTAGCCTCTTGCCCAACCTTCCTTCTTTACCAGTCTTATTACTGGCTTACCTAAGTAAAGGATTGCGTTGGCCGGGGATCGAACCCCGAACAACTTGTGTGGTTGGTGAGCTTTCTACCAACGTGCCTCCGACGCACCCCCTGTTTATTATGACATTTTAATTCTTAATTGTAATTTTACTAATTTGACTTTGACCTGAAATATTTTTAGGATAATGCTACAACCTACCTACCTTACTATATTCTCTATCCGATCTTCGTGTTTATTACACTTTGTAATTTTATTAATTTCGCTGAGCATTTAATTTGATATTTTTGTCAATGATTCTCGGGGAGTATCCATTTTGGATGAACATTTCTTTCAGGTATAATTCTTCTTCTATAACGTCAGGGTTTCAGATATGTCGGAAGCGAGTGGCTAAGGATTTTATTAAAATTTAATTTTTCGATCAATGAAAAACCAACTTTAGAAACTTTACAACTAACCATTCCCATCCGGTTTCTCATAGATAGAACTTCTTAAAGTTCTATCAACTCTTTTTATTTGTGTGACATCAAGAAAAAGAATTTTAAGATTCTTTAACCGAGTGAGATCCCATGTTGATTTTATCTTTCTGTCTGTTAATAACGTCACTGAAAGTCAACTGTTCTTTCCAATCCGCTGTTGATTTCCCTATGTTCAATTGATTTTTATCCATACTTCTGCATATAAAACAGACAGTTTCTATAAATGGAATGCTGGTGAAAAGTGATTTGATGTTAAGTGACAGTGTACTTCTTCTAGAGACCTTCACATCTTGTATTCAGTTGGCGATTTGAAAAGTATCGCGAAGCTTGTGCGTACATTTATGTTTCCGCACAGGTTACAGAATACCAGTTGGCCATTGTGTAACTGAATGAACCTGATATGGTTAGAACTGGACAGAGTTGAGGAACAATCCTGACCACAAATCTGAATAGATCAATTTATTTAGGCAATCTGTTGTTTTTCGTAGCTTAGTTACTGCATGGAAATAGATTTATTGAATAAGATATCAACTCTACATGTTTAGTGAAAAGTGGGATCCATCAGTGATACTTCAACCTGTATGAGACTTAGTGACTGGAGGCACCTGCATAGTTACTGAGTGATAGTGTCGCCTCCCTGATGTTCACATCCAGAAACCATTACTTCAAATGCAAAATTGTTATTCACTAGGCCATTGCGCTATGAAAACCACCACTTGCGCAATACGTATCACTTGTAATTTACTGAAATGCTAGTTTTAAATCACCTGCTGACTCACTGTATTGGACTGAAGCGCTGAGTCTTCCGTTGACACGCTGTTTCCTAGTACAGATGCTTCGAGGTTTCGAAAGGTGTGGTGGTGTGTTGTAGTATCCCCATGAATATTTATACACTCTGGAATACAGATGCATCCAGATAACATGTTTCGAAAATGGAGGAAACACATACTGGATTTCAGTGTTAATCAGTATCAACCAGAAATTAACACGTTAAACTGTAGACATCATCAAGAAGCACATACTAGCATTCAACTTATTGAGGGAGGTTGAACGTTTCATTCGAGAAGGAATCTAAACATTTACGAAAAAGCCTACGTCTCAAGGGAAAAAGTAGTTACATTTAAGCCACTGCCAGACATCTCCTTGATACGTTCAATAGGTGGATATCACAAGATCCTAGAAAATTACCAATAGACAAAAAGAACTCAGTGCTTCTCAAGTTTGCTGAAGCAATCTCTATCAAACACCTGAAACTTGAGTTATGTGTTCAGAAAGAAGCGGTTATCATTCTTTCCATGTCTAAGTAGTCGGATGCCTTTATCCCCGTCCTCATTCGATTACGTAACACTAAACGTTCCATTCTGTGTGGTTGTAATTGTTTAGAATATAGCGTTTATAATTAATCATCACTATTATTACCATTGTATGCACATACTGTTTTTTTTGTTTAAACTTGGACCCCCTGAATAAGTATGTTGAAATAGCTTCTGTACATAAACTTAATAACATCTTTAGACTGTTGACAGCTGAAGAGAAACCAACGAACGAATTTGAATCTGACATTCCACGTTAAATTATACTCTATAATTTACATTTTAGTTACTAAAATCCAGCGAAAAAAAATTCTTACAATGATTCCCTTTTATAAATTTGAACAAAGAAAGAAGAAACATTGGTGCAGAATAATCTGGATCCATTTTATTTCGTCGATTCTCATCAGCTGCATACAAACTGAATTCTTCAGTAAAATAAAAAATTGTAGAATTTTTAACAAACATTTGTCCATTAGCAAGCAGAGTGCCAGAGCGTCATAGTAAAATAAGGCATTGAGATATTGAGAGAGTGTATAAAGTGTCACGACATATATATAGTAAAAGTTATGTTAACAGATAATAAAAGATCAAAATTTTGGTGTATTTGAGATCAGATGAGAAGTTGATGAAATAATACAGTGAGCAGAACTCAGAAGATCAAGAAATATTGTCTCTGAAGAGAGTCAAGAGAAAAATAAAGGGGGGGAAGTGTAAAGAGAAGTTAACGAAATTAGAAAACAAAGAGTTACTAAGAAGTGAGTCATCAGGGTAGTTGAAGTTCAACAACGGATTCTTTTTGGATACACAAGTCAGGCTTCAGTCGTTTTAAGGCTACAGCTTCAGCAAACCTGATTCCAGCATATCTATTCGGTGTCCTGTGTCAATCAGGTGTTTGGCGATTGAAGAGCTTAAACAATCCGTTCCTTTTTACCGGATGCTCCTTGGTACAAGTTCGCAGAATCTGACGTAGGCCCTCCTCTCTGTTCTTTCAGTGTAACTGCTCCCACGGATACATGTGAATTGGTATACACAGTTGGAGGTAACATGTGAGGGGTACTTGTCAATCTTTGACTGCACCAGTGAAGAGGTTGTCCGAGGTAGAGAGACGAATAATGCCGCAGGATACGTCCTAGACAGGGCTGCGCTTAATCTTTTACTTACCATTCTCATAATGTCATCGCCTTTGTAGTCGAATTTGATGAAAACAGGCTTCTTACTGACTTTAGCTGTGTCAAGCTTCTTGAGTTCATTCTTGCCATATTTGTCAATGAAACTTTGTGGTTAACCATTTTCTTTCAAGCATTTTTCAAGAAGCATTAGTTCACTGTCTATTTTGTTTGGTGAACATTTTCTCTTCGCTCTAGAGAAAAGCGTTTTCACCAGCGTTCGTTAGTATCTCACTGAGCAAAAGATGTTGAAATTCAAGTAAAGACCAATCCATGTGTATTTACGATATACAGATCTTCCGAGTGTCCCGTTGTCGTATTTTCTCTCCAACTTTACGTCAAAAAAATGGAATTTTTCATCATCTTCATGCTCCATCGTGAAAGCGATTCTTATGTATACATTGTTGAAAGAGTCTAATAGAGACGAAACGTGACTCAAATCATTGCATACAATGAATGTGTCATCAATGTATCTATAGTAGGCTGTTTTTTCGTCAATTGCACACTTGAGCTTTGTCTGTTTATCGGAATCTTCCGTTTTCATATTTTATTCACCCACTCAACTGCACTAGCAGTAAAAAACCGATGCGTTACACTCACATAGCATGTCAACAGTAATTCATCCGACCATTTGATGTATCAAGGGACTTGTTTGTTGTTGTTTTTTTCATTGTAACCACTATACAGTGAATGATGTCGGCTCTTATTTATCAAATTTTGATAAAAGTTGATATAGACAGTTAACTTCTACCGTCTGATATGTTTTCTTTCTTTTTTTCACGTGAATCATAGAAACTATCAGTAGAACAATCATGCAATAAAACTATCTATCTATCTATTTATTTTTTCACATTTGGGCATAGCTAACTGATATCTTATCCCATAAACATTTTACTTTAACCGGTTGAAAATCAATTTCTTAGTATACTGGGAAAATGAGTCGTGGTTTTCGGTATTTGCTGTATTTTCCGTTTGAAAAAGAAGAATACTGTGTAATTTATGCTACAATTAATCATTTGAATGTGATCATCAGTCATTTGTCGCAGTGACAGCTCCATTGAGTTAATCGTGTATGCGGGTGTGTGTGTGTGTGGGTGTGGTAATTTAGCATTGATTTCAAATTTTCATTCCCCTGCATTCCGACTGAAATACAGAGCTTGCAGAGTTTTGAATTTCCCCTAGTGGTGGTTGTTTTAAGAAGTGAGGTTAATAATAGTAATAATAATAATAGCTTTATTCCAAACAGTATTTGTGGTACAGGTATGGAATTTTCAGCTTGCATTACAATAATATTGCATCTAATTACCTCATAAATTTTATACGATTTTAAAAACAAAAGCAGCAACAGCAACAAAAAAAATAGATAAATAAAAATAAATAAAAAGGAACAGCGTTGCATTCACATTTTAAACAATGCACCACAGGATATGATATATAAAATTAGTGTGTCATAGAATATGTGAGCAACAATATAATAGTAACAAAGAAAGGAGAACAAAAGCTAATGGGAAACTATTCGTTAGAGTGCCGCAGTAAGTTGATCGTGTCATACCTAATGGATTTCTCATCACATAACAGCTGTGCCAGATAAGGTATTGTGGAGTTTTTGTGTACTTGGTAGTCCTAGCATATAGCCTCCTATAGTTGCTTCTAGTTCTACCAGATGAAATGCAAGGAGAGAGCTGCGTATAGAGAGGATGTTCAGGGTCTGACAATATAGTATTCGCTAGTTTCTTACATGACATTATATGTCTATCCACAATGGTGTTAACCAGTTGGTTTAACGAAATCTCACTTCCCCTACTAACAGCTTTTAGTGCCCTATGCAGCAAAGCAAAGTCTTTCTTAAGTAGTCCAGGAAAGATTGATGGGGAGCAGTAAAGAGGGATGGTTAGAATACGAGAATTGACAAACTGAGAAAGCAAAGACTGCTTTATACCAGACTGCCTTAACTTCCTAACGTAGAACGTTAAGCGAAACACCTTTCTAGTAATTAGCAAGATGTGAGACGACCAGGAAAGATCGGAGGAAATACTCAGTCCAAGGTACTTGACATCAGATGTAATTTCAACATCTATGCCGTCAATGATAGTGGGACCATGTGAGCTAGCTAGTTGTTGTAGGTCATGTTTTCGTCTGAAAGTGAAATTTACTACCTGACATTTAGACGGATTCGGCTTAAGAACGTTTGAAGAGAACCACTGACTAATTTCCGAAAGAAAGTTATTTAATTTGGAACAATCTGACTGAGAGTTGACACGCATGGAGACAGAGAGGTCATCAGCATACTTGACAAAAGTGGCTACATCAGAATGGGGCAAGTCATGTAAGAAAAAAGAAAACAGAAAAGGAGAAAGAACAGCACTTTGAGGAACACTAGCTAAAGTAAGTGAGGTAGTGGAGGACTTTCCATTGTAGACGGTGTACTGCTTCCTATCAGAAAAATAGGAATGCAACCACTTATTTGTCCAGCTCTCACTTTGTGTTGCAGTAAGCTTACTTAGCAAGAGAGACCTAGTTAATGCAGATGTGTAATCAAGTTAGGCACACTGAACATATTTAGCTCCTCTATCTAAACTAGAGACTATATTATTATATAGAACAACAGTGGCATCTAAGGTACACCTACTATGTTTATAAGCAAACTGGTTAGGGTAATTGAAAGGCTTTAAAGAGGGTTCAAGATCAAGTACAATAAGTCTTTCCATAACTTTAAAAAAAAGTGGGGTAATAGCAATCGGTCGAAATTTAACAGTAAGTCTACTGGGTTACTAGTCTCACTCAAGCCCAACCTTTTCACTTTTGCATTGCTTACTACCTACTGGCTTGTAAACTAGGCAAGAATTTGGTGTTGATGGACTGGAAAAATCGAACCCAGACGACGTGTGTGGTTGGGCAGAATACTAATACTGAACCGTGGACTTGCTGATGAGATCTACGGAATACTGAAAGGCTTATATGATTAATAAATCGGTTACATGTTTGTAAATGGCATTTCTACGGTTAAGGTGACCTGCAAACAGGATCTACAGTAATTTGACTAGGCAGTAGACTTACGCTAGTGATGTTTCTGTACATCTGTGAAGTGTTTTCATTGGCGAAGAAGGTGTAATATACACTGAATTGTTCCTACGGAATAATCAATAATATACTATCCTCTTAAAAGAGGATGATGATCGAATTCTATCAGCCGCAACTGAAGAGTGATTGCCGAGCTACAAAATCCTGCTATCTCAGCAATCCTTTTATTTGCCATCACCTAGTTGCTTTGAAGCTTTGAACAGTGATCAGTTAGATCAACTTGTGACCTCAAAAGAGCCAATGTCCTATCTGAAATAAGCACTTGTGTCGGTCACTCAATGAAAGTAAACGAGTTAAATTATCACTAAGATTTTCAGGAGATGACATTATGGTGAGAGCTGTCTGCAAGACGAAATTGTAGACAACAATTGACGTCAATGTGTACGTCCTAAATCAGGGTCATGAGAAGAAACAAGAACAAAGCCTAACCTTAAGGAACTCAACAACCAATCACAACAGATTTAGCATGGGCGGATCCGATTCGCAGATATATCACGGAACTGTCTAAGAAACAACAACAAAAAGATGACAGAATAACCTTCAGCAGGAAAACAACCAATCAGAAGACGCTGCTTCTCTGATAACAATAACGAATAATAATGTACATAAAAATCTATAAATATCTGTTGTTTCTCTCAATAAATGATCTGTTGCTTGGCGCTTGCCTTCTGTCGTTACAATATAAAATTGTTGCAGGCAATCGTCAGGAAGCCTTATACCTAGATTTTCTGCTTGTTGGCACTCACCAGTTATCAAGGTGTATCTCCAGTCTTGAAGGACTCATGTCTCTCCTGAGATTCGAACCTATGTAAACCGATGCTGCCGTCAGAGACGTTACCATTGAGCTAGTTACTAACTAGTGTCCAGTCAACTATTTCAAGTGATAGTTATAAGAGATTTGAACTCGAATGGATACAGGACGAGGTTTTATGGATTTTTAGTGCGACTTCTTGACCAGGGACGTCCACCTGGAGCATAGCAAGGACAAATACTCGTAGATAACACTGAGTGGTGGTGACCTTAAAGTGACGAATTGGTGGAAATTAGAACTCACGGGCTGGCCACTGAGTTTGTTCCTATTGGTTGAATGGTTTAAGGGCATACCTTGTAACCGGAAGCTCCTGGTTTCGAACCATTGCTGTGGGTCTACAGTGATGATGAATCCCAAACTAGAACAAAACGGCTGTCCAATAAACCGTGCTGGTTTTTCATTGATTCTCTAACTGAAATCAATGCCTGGTTAGTCTTGAAACATCACTAAGATCTGCGTCGATTGACAGGACAGTGTATCCATTAGAGTTCTAAAAAAGATCAGTTGGTTTTGATTGGGTGTAATGAAGTCGTCTGAACTTGGTATGATAAAAGAATGTGGAAGTTTATATTTGTCCAAACCAAGTTCACTTTAAACAGTTTGAAGAAATTTGGGCATTGAGTATATGATATTCATTATTATAAAAGTTTTTGTATTTCCCAATGAATGACAAACAAAACGAAATGAACACTGTAGAGCATCTTTTCAACCACTGAGAAGTCCATTTGAACTAGAAAAGCTTGAAAAATCATTGGCTAGCCATAGGTCTACACACTGTAGAATCAGGCCACAGAATTGATTTTCACAATATTGAAATAATCCAGAAAAATTTCAGAAATCACAAATAACGTCTAATATCAAAAGCCCTTCATATCAGATGGAATCCAAATTGTCTGATTAATAGAAATGATGGACTAAAACAGAATTTGACCTGATTACGACACCATCGACCCCCTCCCCCATGAAATGACAAAATCACCCCGAATGCGATAAGCAATTTCATTATGTAAGCATATGCTACTTTTATAATTTTACACACTAATCAAATCCAACAATCTTCAACCTGGTTTTGTTATCTTTACCAATTGGCCAATTCGACAGCGCAAAATTTATGGGCCTATATACCGAATCCCGAAGTCATTATCACGTACAGTTCGTTTACGTCTCCTACATATAGCTGAAGCGGTTGCAATAAGACCAACTATCCATTACCTCTAACTATCTAATAAGGTCGACTAAACCAAGAGTGTTGCTTCCCCTTAACCCTCTTGGTTTTTTTCCTTTGCTTATTATTACAATTATTATTTATTCGTCATAATTTATTCCCTTCATCCTCTCAATACTATCGTATTTTCCATTTATACTATCCGGACTTATTATTAGTGATATTATCTCTTTTCTCAGTATATGCCTACCTCCACCTGTTTCATTTCGCAAATTGGTTATTTCATTATGAACCTCCCATCGCAGTCTTACTATCTCCTCCTGTTTAATACATACCACTTTGTACTAGCCCTTTCACTCACCTGACACCTTTTATAACCTTAAACTGTCACACAAATGCGACTATTTATTTTGACACCCCATAACTACTTATCTATTATTCTACATTAAAAAATGTATCCACCGCATCACTAACTTGCTATTATTATTGTAACGACAACAAATATTATATATTTTATAATTGTAAGAACCTGAAGAGGAGAAATAATTGAAAAGAATATTCTTCGTTCAGATTGACTTTTAACTCACTAAAAAATGGTAATCTGAAAGCCGCACAACTTATCAGTGAATACGATGAAGTTGAGTTCTTTCATACATTGTAAAATGCACAGATATTCCCAAATTGTTGTCTCAAAAAATAGATTTTTATAAAATGGATACCTGTTACTTACTGACAGTATAAGACATACGTTACTTAGCTGTTCAGATACACTAAAATAGATGTGCCCAAATACTAATTCCCTCATAGCCCGGTATGTTTTGAATGATTTAGCAATATATCTTGTATACTGACGACCAAATTACTTAATGACATAAAATATGTTTAATTCCATACAACAGGTTCCCATTATTAGGTTGAATAAAGAAAGAACAAACATATATTTGCAGGATAATACGAGCTCGTTTTATTTCGTCGATTCTCTTCAGCTGGTGCGTACATCCTAAACAAAATCAATTATAAATTTAAAAAACTACTGACCATTCTTTTTACAATGACTTCGAGTTATAGATGGAAAGTATAAGCAACATAATTCCAAAGATGATGTAAGTAGACGAAGTATTCGGTGTTGAAAGGATAACTATTTATAGAATAACTGGACAAGGCGTTGCAGTTGAGATTTCGCTTGGAGACAGGGATTGACTACATACAAAATGAAAGGTCGAACAACAGATTGAATTTATAAATATTACGAAACAGCAAAGTAGATTTGGGAACTTAATAGTGAGTTGAACTTAGTAGGTGAAAATCAAAGCCAAAATTGAGTATGTTGTTACGCAATTTAAACTTTAAGCACCGGAGTGCGACCGCACCAATGACCTAAAAAACTCCCAGTAAACAGGTTGGTCAAATCTGGTAAATAATGTTGTCATCATCAATAAAATATGCTCATCGAAGCGTTATGTTATCTGTTAAATGGGATATCTGTCAAGTTTCAGCTTAGGTTCGGGAAAGATTAAGTTACGCTTGGCATCGGTGGCACAGCGGTCAGGACGCTCGCCGACCATGCACAAGGTCCAGGGATCGATCCCTGGCCAGCGCACTCCTTTACCTTGCTAAGCCGGAAATAAAACTGTTAGAGAGGAAAGGTTGGGTATGAGGCTAGTGACCCCATCCGTAAAAAATATCGCCGCTACGGAAACTTTACACCTGTAGTTTGAAGCCCTATGTCCCACTGGGAACGTGAAGGAATAAAAAAAGTTACGCTTTAAGCCAAGGACAAGTTAGGATTAGATTAACCTAATAAAGGAGATATTAGGGTTGGTTAGAGTTAGATTACAGTTAGTTTAGGGATATTTTCACGTTACGATAAGGTTCAGGAGAGATTAGGTTTATTGTTAGGGTTAGAAGATCTAAATAATTACATGCATAGAATGTGGTTAATATAATAACAGAACGTTTGCACTGTGGTTGCGTATAATTCCATTGTGGGTAAAATTTATTTCGATAAAGTCTCACAGTGTTATACAGTAATATTTGCCGATGACAACGTTTCGAGCACAATTTATTGCTCAGTAAATATTACTGTAAAACACTGTGAAACTTCATCAAAATAAATTTTACCCACAATGGAATTACAGACTATTGAGACTCCAACCTAAAACTGAGAGCTACTTTTATCAAATGTGAGAGAAAGGTATCCTCTGTAACACTTTTATTATACAGTTTTTATGCATTTTTTTCATAAATATATGTATTCCATACATAAAATGCTTCCTTCACGTGATTAGTGCGTTCGAAGTCATTCGCTGACTGTTAGTTAGTGCTGCCTAAATTTCAACTTTTCCCACAAAACTATACGAATAAAACAGTTACGGTTGGCTGCCAGGGTGATGAGAATAAATTATTCACCCTATTATTTTGCATACGGAGGTTGAGTCGAAGTCTTTTGAGGGCAATGCTTTCTGTGAACCGAAGTAACTATGGTTTCTTTTGCGTATTGATTATTTTGAAAGATTAACTAACTTCCCACAGCCGGTTCTCTTTATTAGTCTGAATAAAGAAAAAACGAACGTATATTTGCAGGATAATACGAGCTCGTTTTACTTTGTTGATTCTCTTCAACTGCGTACATTCTAGCCAAAATCAATCAACCAATCAAGCTGCCAAATTTCTGAACATACTTTTTACAATGATTTCAAGTTATAGACAGAGAGAGTATAAGCAACATAATTTCAAAGGTGATGTAAGTAGACGATTATTAACTGCTAAGAGAGTAATTATTCATGTAATAATTAGACAACAGCGGTAGAGTTCAGATTTAGCTTGAAGACACGGATAGACTAGAGACATAATCCATGATCAAAAAACAGAGTGAATTTATACATATTATGATAGGGAGTCTAGCAGGGTGAGGGTGAATAGTCAAGTAAAATTATATAAAATGTAAAATAATTTATTCGATTTGGCACCTAAGTGGTGAGTTCATTTCAGTAAATGAAAATCAAAATTAAAATTAAAAGGGATTTTATGCAACAGAACGAAACACAAAAGCATACAAATATAAGAATTATGGGGCAGCTGAAGAGAATCCACGAAATAAAACGAGCTCGTTTTATTCTGCAAATATGTTCGTTCTTTCTTTATTCTAGCAGTTGCACTTGAATACACTTTGCTACTTTTCACACGGAGACTATAAGGGATATACTCAGAAAACCTAGTAGACACCCTCCTCTCAATCCTTCCTCTGTCTAATTATTTTATTTTGAAATGTTATTTTTGTAACACCCGTGAGTGGCAGCCTCAGAACATGTGTTTATTGTAAACAAAATAAACATGCCTTTATTGTGCCAATAATGAGTCTTCTTCCGCTTTGATTTTTTCTTCACGCAGTTTTATTTTTATCAACGTTTCCATAGCTTTCAATAAAAATTAACATCTTTATCTGCTTTGTTGTTCTCATGACGAAATATTCAGAAAAGTGGTTCATAGTTTTGTAAATAACGGGTTTAGACCAAGCAATAAGAAGACGTAATTTATCTAAATCGTATTTGTCTAACATATTTCGAACAATCTGATCACACACGGACTTGCCGTATGAATACATATGAAATTAATAAAGAGTTAGGAGGTAAGAAAATAGATTTAGGTGAAGTTAAAAGGACATATTGAAGGTCAAAATAACAATGAGGATCACTAAACCAAATAAAAGAGGTAATAATACGTCTACCTTGGCAGGTATCAGAACAAATGTCACCAAGGAAGGTTAAGAGTGTGATGAAGAATTGTTACTTTGAACGCATAAAGGTGGTTTAAACTTCCTTATCTGCCAGCTTGAGCTTCCACAAACTGTAGGATAAGCCCTCTCCCAAACACATTGTATAGATAAGCCTTTAAAAGACGTGTAACCATCAATTTTGAGTCCTGTCTCTATAATATGTTTCGCAATAAAAGAGCTCTTGGTTTCCTGTTCTCATCAATAATGGGTTCTTGGCATTCTTTTTGCTCCTGAAGCCGTTTAGGAATATGCTGTGAAGCCAGCCCTTACTTGCAGAGATAGATAAGCCCTCAGTATGCATATATTGTCACACGTACATTCAAATTGATAAATACAGTGGGATGTGACATCATTTTTCGTATGTTGTAAGGGCTTAGATGGATATGTCGATTTCACATTCTCAATTATTAGGATCTTATCTGCATAAAAAGTCTTTTTAACAGCAGCGTTCAATCTTTGTCTAGTTATCAAGCTGCTATGATGCTACCCATAGAGGGTAGCTTGATGTACATGTCTTTCTTAGGGCGAGTTGTAGAGTCAGTCTTGGTGTTCTGACTACTTTATATCTCCTGATGAACTTGTCTGGATAAGTGTTATCAACCAAAGTTTGTGTTAACTTTCTTCCTCGTCAAGTGTGTCTTCGGTGCATATTCGTTGGATTCTACTGAAAAGGCAACTTACTAAGGCTCTTTTGCACCGAACAGGGCAGAAACTGTGATAATAAAGATACGGGTTCTCATTAACCCTTCAGCTGATTGCTGATTTACTGGTAAAGATCGTTATATGAAATCAAATTGGAGAAGGTATAACAGGTCTGTACATTCACATTTTCTGCATAAAATATAAAATCTTATCATAAAGCGAATCATTTCACAAACTGAAATGTGATATGAATAAGAGAAGAATTCACAAATATGCATTAATCGAAGGTATGAAGAAATTATCCAACCTGTAGGCATATGTAAAATGTGTCTACAGTACTCTTTGAAAGAAATAGTCTGTCCACAATTTGAATCACCGGCTTGTTTTCCACACCTGTGAATACTGGCTACAGGTTCTGAGTGAAACACATTGCAGAGCACATCTAAATTTTGTCATACTCTCCGAAATTCTCTTGCTCATAAGATCTAATCTCCTCTTCACACGATATCCCTCCATGTTACCCATGGCCTAAGGAACAACTTGCCATTTCCCATTCGGGTTCTGATCAAACGATGGCCTGGTATGCAATCTCATCCAATGATCTCTTCAGAGAATTTCCAATCCATCTGCATTTTCTTTGGAATATTTGTCGAACAAAAGGTTCGTGATTATTTGTTACTCAGAGTTTCTTTTTACTAATTCTTTCTGGCTGGGAATCTAATATTCATTATGGAGCTAGCGAAGATACCTGTTGATGAAAGTTTGCTGTAGCGCGCTGGAAATGCTTTCATGGCATAATTTTTGCGTCGAAAATCTGAATGTTGTTCCTTAGGCTGCGGAGTGCAGGAGATTTCCAAGTTGATCTTGTCACCAGTTAAAATCAGTTAGAGAATTAGTGAAGATCGAGAGAGTATTGTACCGATGTGTCATCCTGTTTATCAGACACCCTAGAATGGAATATCTGCGATATCCCCAATGATCGAAACACGAACCTTCTGGTTACATGGTAAGTCAGTTCACCATTAAGCCAACCTGACAGTGGAAAATTAATCCGATGTTCTTTAATGGTTGACTGTGATATGAATTTACTTGGAGTTCGTATGAGAATTTCTGATTGATAGGATCCACTGAGTCGGGTTTGAGGCAAGCTTTTGGAATTTATGCGTCACTGAATTCCAACTCAAAAACCGATCGGTCGATGAGCCCACTTATTAATCTAATAGTCTTTGGTGAGATCCCTTTTATGGTCATCCATTCTCACCGCTTCAGAGTTCCAAACCAGCACGGAATAGCCCTTCAGTATTCCCATGTGTTTCTTTGGAAGGCATCTAACCTGAAAAATATCGACTACTTGGTTCTGATTCTAAGTTGTTATTAGAAAATAACAGGAATCCTGGACTTTTTCAACCGGGCTTATATTATTAACTAACAAGAAAACGTGTGCTTAGTCTATCTCACTTTGCTTGTAACTATTTCCATTAGTTTTATTTTGAATTAAATTTAATAATTCTGTATTTTTACTGGCTTACCGATTCCACTCTTTAGAAATTCAGTTTCCTTGGATGATTAATAATGCCTCTCCTAGATTAACACTACTGACTGACTTTTACACCACTCACCCTCCTTCACGTTTTACATTTCTAAGGACTTTTGTGTAGTAAGACAGAGATGGTTAGGAGGATCTGCTGTCATAGCTTGGAATCTTCACTTTTTCCACACCCTAAATGGCATATTCTCTGTTCTACAGAGTTAGGCGTGTATCGTAGATCAGTCAGAAGGACGACAGACTAGTATCTTGGAGCTTAAAGAAGTTCTGGATCTTCCATAAAGACCCCTAGAAATTGTGATATTTAGTTTCAATTTTCACAAACTAAGGCTGATATTATAAGACATGTTGCTTTCGTTTGACAACAGCTAGGAAACCAGTGTAATGTGTTTAATCCTGGACATTCTAGCCAATCAGAATGTTGGCCCCATTGAAAATGTACCTGATATAATCCATTTCGAACCAAACAAAGGACTAGACACATTACATTAGATACTAACTTGTGTCCAATCAAATTACCTAATACAGTCCTACAGGATGTCAATCGCGAGCCCGAAAAGCTCAGTGGTAACGTCCCTGACTGCAGCACGGGGTGATATGGAGTCAAATCTCAGAAAGGACAAGAGTTCCATCAAGCTTGGAAATTCGTCTTGCTGACTGGTGATTGCCAGGCTTTCTGTGACCGACTGCTTCCAACCATCACTTATATCAACAAGACACGTTGCGTTTTATGAGTAGCTTGTATAGTTCTATTTACATTCTCAGTGGAATATAGTGCATCAAGTTAGGGTGCTGAATTTTGAGCAGCTAAGATTTTGCGCTATATGGAGTAGGCTTGCTAGCCTAATGCTCAGCCTGCACTTTTTACCCAGCCTACTACCATCAATGCACAAGACATGTTGTTAAATCATTCAAAAAATACAACAGTTTATGTGTGATACCTAGTATTCAGACACATTTATATATTATAATTCATTTGTGAATAGCCTCGGAACGTGTCGTTTACTATCATTCAAAAGAAACCCCGATAAGGAGCAATAAATCTGTCTATATTTAATAGTATATTCATTTGCGCTTCATAAAAGTAGTCTGATGTGTGTCTCAAATTACGAGAAAAAAAGTACGAAAAATTCTTTACATTTTTTTAGAATAACGTAACTCAATATTCATTGCGTGAATGCGTGATTTGCAGTGCATTGTATTTTCAAGTCTTGCATCATAAACAACACATTGGCACTCAAATGTTTAGACTAAATGATGGCCATAAAGTGAATTAATTTGAAATATTACATACCACTTGTGTTTGGAGATTACTCATATCAAATAGTAATAGTAGTAGTAGTGATCGCCAGTAAAATAAAGGTGTTTTTAAAAATCATGTATACCTGGTTAGCCTGGCCAAGTTAAATCGCTTGGTAGTTTCCTAGCCGGTCTTAAACCTGAGGGAAGATGCAGGATTGGTCTTAGGACTAGCAATCTGATCCCGGAAAATCAATCAGATCGCTACAGAAACTTAGAAGTTCAAGAAAAATATTAACAATATAAAAATCAGACTTGTTTTTGCTGCAATCGGAGAGATCAAATTACACAGCAGGTTGGTGAAAGCCTTCGGGAAGCCAGTCAGCCAGTCGTCGTGTCTTCTTTTGATGAAAGCGAGAATAAGTATGAGGATGTGAAATGGATGTGGACTAACAAAATTATCAGCTGGTGAGTCAGTAATCTACTCCAGTCTAGTCATCCAAACGACAACAACGAGCACACTGAGGCAGTGAGTGGCTGTCATGATTTCACCGACAACAACCAAAGCTCTTATGCAGTGGGGACCAACGTCTTCCTTCGGGATTATGGCAGCAAGATTTCACTCAAAAGGGAGAAAATTAACAATTATTCAATACTTCACTCCTACAAAAATCTGTCTGACGATTACGAATGGTTGGTAAAGGCAGTTCTTGGTTATTCATGGTTGTAAGTAGTGTAAATTGTGTTACATATAGCGACGGTTTCGTTTGTAGAGCTTATGCTTTGATTTAGGTCATATATTGGGATCTGAATATGTTGGGTCTCCAAAGAGGATCTGGACTTCGCCGATGATATATTTCTGATTTCCCACAAACTGGAAGATACGCAAGTGAAAAGCAACAAGTTGGTAGAAGAAGCATCCAGAGAAGACAGGACTTCAGGTGAACATAGAGAGAACAGAGGTGATGATGGTTCCTGGCCAACAACAACAGACAACAATCAGCCAGCACAAATGGGAGGAACTTGAAAGAAACAACCTCTTTTACTCACCTGGGAAGCATCGTTTCAACTATGGGTGGAACTGACGAGGATATCGAAGCAAGGATCGGAAAAGCAAGACAAGCTTTCACTACACTCAAGTCTGTGTGGAGGTCAACATCACTCAGCATCAAAAATAAGATCTGGATTTTTAACTCCAGTGTGAAGTGAGTGCTACTCACTATACGGATCAGAGACTTAGGGCGTCATGAAGAAAACCTCGAACTAACCTCAAACCTCCATCAACTGCTGTCTTCGCTCGAGATCTACGCAAGATCAGATGGCCGGCCAGAAAAGATCAGCAACAGGGATCTCTGAGAGCGAACCAACACATCAGGAACCGATTGTGCTACAGATAAGCAGGAAGAGATGGAGATGGATTGACCATACTCTGAGGAAACCATCAAGTGACATCACACGCCAGGCCATCGCTCAAGTGGAACTCGAAAGGGAAGTGGCGAGTTGATCGTCCAAGGGTGACTTGGAGGAGGTCATGTGAAGAGGAGATGAAAGCATGTGGGAAGACTTGGAGCCAGGTGAAAACGTTAGCAAAGAACTAAACGCTTTAGAGAGGTGCAGCTGAAGCCCTATGTTCCTCTAGGAATTAAAGGAAACAATAATAATAATACAGAGAACAGTAACGAATCTTCACGTTCCAAAGTGTAACTTGTTAGTTATCCACTTTTATTTTTATTCTCAGTTAAAATCTCTTTAGCTCTAAAAAGCGGATTATCTGCTTAAGTAGATGAATAATTTTTACAATTTCCCCAACAATGACATTAACTTCACAGTGGCTGTCAGTTTTTGGATTTGAATATGTCATAATATTTTGGATTGATAAATTCGCCTTTTGAGTTTGAGTAATTAGAGAAATATTGAAAATCAGGGAGTACTGGGCAGCTAGCTGTTTCATCCTAACCGACAGGGTTTGAACTCAGGACTCTCCAGTTACAGGGATAGCTAGTAAACCATTCGACCACCATTACGTGATTCAGTGGCCAACCCATTAATTCTAATTTCTACCACCACTCATTGTCATCGATGAAAATGGACCCCACTCCCAACGGGGTGGACACCACTGGTTGCAACTTCAAATGAGCTTTCCTTGTAACAGGAAGGTCCTGGATTCAAACCCTGTCAGTGCCGATGAGTCCCTAACTAGGATGAAACAGCTATCCAGTACCCCGTGCTGGTTTTCGATGGTTCTCCAACCAATATCAATCCTACTGACTGGACGTTAAGCATATCAAATCACAACAAGCAAACTTATGAAAATTCTCTTCTTCCGAATATAGGACTTCATTCTGATATCGGCAGTTGCAAACGCTGGTTTTTATTATACTTTACAGAGATTTCCATTAGCGCCGACTGCGTTAGGGTGCATAAAACTGAGAAAGTAGTTGTTACCTAAGTTTTCAAAGAACGTAGATTTTTCAAACATCTCATCTCTACCCTGATAACATTTTCAATAGCTACCGATTTATTCAATAAGTGCGTCATGCATCTGAGAGTCGCAAAACAAAATCTAGAAGACGTTAATACGAAGCCTTTCTAGTCAGAGGTATAATTATATGATATGTACTACTGTTATCTAAGCCTAATTTTACTAAAATAGTACCTTTATCTTAACAGTACAGTGGTGTTTGTTTCCCCTCCCCACTTATGACCTTGGAATTCTCTTGGGTGCTGACTGTTTCAACCCAACAATGTAATGAGCGCCTCTCAAGGTCATTTAAAACATATATAAAAACACGCAATTTCTTTCAACTGCTTGAGCTGCTGATTCCAGACAGTTAATTGCTGTCTACATCAACAGTCTGGCCGTTTGTTTACTTGCGTCACGGGTTTGATGTTATCGTATCGTGTCTTTGTTGTTGAAAATAGAGTTTAGAACAGTAGACTCGCAGATCGTCTAGGTAGGAATTTAGTTAGTGTAACCTACCAAGTAAACTAACGCTCATATCAACTACTTATAAAGGCTGATACAAGTGGCATATATTATGATGTGTTCCATAGAAGTAATGATATGTTTTAGATCCAGCAGTGAGAGAAAAGTTAAGGAGAGTTCACAAACTAATGAGAGACAAATAAACGACAGAATTTGAAGAAGAAAATATTCCCCAATGCGGAATGCTGAAATTATTTGCAAGCCATTAACTGAGTAAAATGTTCAATATCTGGTTAATGTTCACTGAAATCTGTGACCCAAAACATTCTCCGTGCGTGCACCACTCTTGTTTATACATTGCGATATTATTATTGTTCCCTTGGGTTCCTAGTGGAACATAGGCCTTCAAATGCACGTCTCCACTTGCTTCTGTCTTCTGTTGCACTTTTCACCTGCATCCATGCTAGTCCATACTGTTTCAACTCTTCTTCACACGATCTCCTCCATGTCACCCTTGGACGTCCCACTCATCGCTTCCCTTTCAGTTTCCACTCGAGCAATGGCCTGACGCGCGATGTCACCCAGCGGCCTCCTCAGCGAGTTTCCGATCCATCCCCACTTTCTCCTGCATATTTGTTGGGCGGTCGGTTCGTATTTTGTTTGTTCCCACAGTTTCTTGTTGATGATTCTTTCCTGCCATCTGATCTTGAGTATAGAACGAAGACAGCTGTTGATAAAGGTCTGCAACAGGCTGTTGGAAATATTCTTTGTGACCCGCTGCCAAGTTTCTGATCCGTATAGCAAAAGTGACTGACTTGACGTTTGTATTGAAAATCCGAATCATTTTGTTGTTGATGCAGGCTGAGTGACGAAGATTTCCAGATTT
Source organism: Trichobilharzia szidati (assembly GCA_944472155.2). Taxonomy (NCBI): domain Eukaryota; kingdom Metazoa; phylum Platyhelminthes; class Trematoda; order Strigeidida; family Schistosomatidae; genus Trichobilharzia; species Trichobilharzia szidati. The sequence continues at coordinate 120,616,733 of OX235274.1, read as the reverse complement.
GTTTCATGTTGATGAATGTGTTTCTCGCCTTTCCGATTCTGGATTTGACATCCTCGTCCATTCCTCTTGTGGTTGAGACAATGCTCCCTAGATAATCCATATTGATGGACCTAAATAATTGAGTCGTGTTCGTTTCTTGTCAGTGCATTTTCCTCAATTCGTTTTGGTAAACAAATCCTTTTCTATCTGTATAGTTTCTTAATGAATACACATCCTAACGTGGTTAGCGTGAAGATTCACGCACTGACTAGTACCTGCTTGTTTCAAAACCACTCAGCCGCTCGCGTCAGCGTGTGTCTTCATCAATTCTGGAAACTTAGTAGTAGAAGTAGGAGTGAACCTCGTTTCCATAATCACCAATATTCAATTCAAACAACTCACCTTTTGCAAAAATTATTCTCTTAATAGTCATACGATCATTTTTGCGCTCAATCTTTGTTGGAATTCTTTGTTTAACTTGGTCTACATTTTGTTGTTGTGAAGTTAACAAGTGGTCTCATCTAAATGGTCATCAAAGTGTCATAGCGTCGATTTTAGTTTCAGATGCGAAAAGGACTTGCTTGAATGGACTCACTCCCATCATTCCTTTAATACTGACAGCACTGTGATACAGAGTAAATCGAATATTACGGAAAGAAGAACAAGAAGTTCAGTGAAGATATCTCTTCGGCGATTTATCCTCAAGAGCTGTACGATAGCATTTATATGCATAAGTTAACATAGTTAAAATTATTATTTAATTCAACATAGTAACCAGGGGAGATTAAAGATGGTAATAATAGTATTCAACTTGATATGAAAATCTGGAGGTGTGAATGTAGATTACAAGGAGCGTAGAAATTAAATCACACATGATTAGAAAATGGTTACGTAATATGTAAAATAGTTTTTAACGAAAATAGGTGTGAGAGGGATGAACATGGAAACAAATTGAAATAATAGTTTTTAAAACTGAAGATCAAAAAATGAAGAGAATGAAAAAAACGAAGAATGAAAACTAAGGAATCAAACAAAACTAGATCTATGGCAAATGTAGGGGTTGCACTAGTTTCCTTTGAACCCATAACTCGAGCTTTTTGACTCATATGAACAGGGCTTCTGCAGTTCAAAGAATTCGCAAGCACACTGCCTTTGATAGATATTTATTCAGTTTGTAAGTGAAACTGAATGCTGAGTCAGTTGAGATAGTGTGAGAGGTGTTGATGAGGTGTTCAATTATAGCACTTCTGAATGAATCAGTGCCTCCCTCCTCTTTTCAGCCATGATGCGTAATTCTTTCTAACACATATTGAAAGGACTGCCATATAACGATCTATGTACACAGCTCCTCATGGGCAGGTGATCTGATTACGCAGATTGGAGTGATCATATGCTAAAGTTTGTCCTTTACATTACTTATAAGCAGTGCACGCCTAGAAGGTACCACTCAATTTTAGTTTTGATTAGTTTCAGAGATTATTGTCGAGGAAATAATTACGTATTATGTCAAATAGTTTAAAATGAAGACAGGTGTGAGCTGGATGAGCATGGAAACAAATTGTAATAATAGTTTTTAAAACTGAAGATCAAATGAATAGAATGAAAAAATGAAAGATGAAAACTATGGAATCCATGGTAAATGTAGAGGTTGGACTAGTTCCCTTTGAACCCATAACTCGAGCTTTTCGATACATATGGACAGGGCTTCCTGCAGCTCAAAGAAGTCGGAAACACTCTGCCTTTGGTAGATATTTGTTCACCTTGTAAATGACTCTGAATGCTGAACCAGTTGAGATGGTGAGACAGGTGTTGACGAGGTGTTCAATAATGGCGCAACCGTGTTCTAAACTACTCAGCATCTCTTATCGTTCTCTAACAGCTCGTCATTTCTGGAAACTCAGTGGTATAAGTAGAAGCCAACTTCCTTTCCATGATTATCAACACTGAATTCAATCAACTCATCTTTTGCAAAAGGTTATCCTCTGAATAGTCTATCAATCAGTTTTGCATTCATTTTTTGGTGGAAATCGCAGTTTAACTTAGACTATATTGTGTTTAAATGTTACTCTGTTTGATTAGGCTGTTGCATTTCCTTTTTCATACATTTTAAGTGAAATATGCTATTTGGTTATTCATCTTTATTTGACAACTTTGCCAAACCGTTTTTATTTTGATTAAAACTAGCTACGACATTTTCATTTAGGCTGACGGATTGGTCTACCGCATAGACAGTCTGTTCAGATTGTATTCAGTATGAGGAAATAATTTCCATACTGAAAGATTATCAGTAATCAAAATCCAGGTTATTTTTCTTCTTCTTTTGCTTCTTCGTGTTCTCCTAGAGCAGATTTCTACTAACTGTTGTCCGAAATATGAATGAATCTTCGTCTTATGGTAAGATTATTTGACAGGTGTGTATACATACAATTGCGTGACTGACAAATCTTGCAGGCTTTTCTATTCACCTTTAGATATAATACTTAACTATTTATTAATTTTGCGTACTTATAATCTACTTTTTTCAATAAACCAGAAAAGAAATTATTTTTGCTACTCTCCGAAAACTTCTATCATAAATAAACAAAGGGCATATGCATGTGTGTGCGATTTACTAGTCCATAAGTTAAAGGGAATTACCAGTTTGACTATGGATTGATATCAGTTAGAGAACCATTGGAAACCAGCCCGGAGAACTGTACAGTTGTTTCTTCCTGCTTTAGAACTCTTCAGCTCATTGGTGCTAACTCCTGCCAGAGTGAGGTTCCAGTAGGGTTAGTGGGGACAAATGCTTGCTGATGAGATATGGCCGCTGGTCGCGCTAAAATCATCACAAAGTGGTGGAAGTGATGATTCATAATCTGGCCATTTTGTCAGGTCCTAATGGCTGAAGGATATAAAAGCTTGCCTTGTTACCAGAAGGCGCTATATGTGAACCACCAATGAGTCCTTAACCAGAGCATAAAAGCTGCTCAGTACTGTGTTCTGTTTTTCAGTCGTTCTCTAACTGATATCAATCCATGGTCAAATTTGAAACGAATGAAATTCCTACAAACTAACTTTTAAGAGATACAAGTAATTAAACAAGGTAATTTGGCCGGGAATAAACTGACTTTTGAGAGGTCAGTTATCGATTAAGGAAATGGATAATATCAGCATAAACCTGAAATTTGAAAATTTAGGTTAAAGGATGAACTCTGTTGAAACCAGTTTGCTCAAATAAATGGGTAAGTAAGGGCTTAAATACTGGACAGGCTCTTGGAAGGACTTGGTTTCATGATCCACAAGGAAGTGGGGCAGAGTCAGATTCTACCTGGGGAATCTGACTCTACCTTAATGTCCCCCAGTCCAGTTTACAAAATCAGACGTTTACATCCGCCCTTTGACTTTTGTCAGAAATATCCTGTGATCTTCAATGGCGAAGCGACGGATTATTATGCGAAATGAAGAAACAGTCTAGAGAGCTTGAGAGGAAGATAAAAGAAGTATAAAATAAATAACTTGTGTGACTTGAGGCTTCAGCGTGAGGTTTATGTATTTTTATGTAATTCTACATTATTTATTTGATTCAATTTGGATTTTCTCATCCATTAATTGGACCGACGTGTTCTGTCCCTGTTGACTTGTCAGCTCCATGTGAAAATGCTCCGACGATGTCTGAGAATTGCCTTGAAGCAATTTGGTGGGTGATGACTAATAGTGTAAGCTAGGATACGCATTTCGTCCAATTTGGGACTCGTCACTGGATATAGCTGCTAGTAATAACTGATGCCCGTTGCACAAGAGGTGGCTGTCGCGAACCAGATGGTCTAGTGGATAACTTGTTGGCATTTAAAACGATTGGTAGTGGGTTCGAGACTCGTTGAGAACACCGTTACTCACTGGCGAGTGCAGGTATATCCAGCGACGAGTCCCGAATAGGACGAAATGCCCATCTAAGCAACTGCGGTTTATCGTGGCAGTGCCAGTGTATTCTAGGATATCCTTGTGACTGTCATCCCCATTGCTTGTTCTACTTCCTGTCACTTCTACTAACAAATACACTTCTCTCAGTTCAACTTTTCAATACAAAAATTCATTAGAGCCAAAAATCGTCTTCTTATTCTCCTTACATAAAAGTAACATTCAAGATCCAGCTTTCATGAAAATGATATACTGTAGTGAATGTGACAGTGACACACGAAATAACACAGCTTTGTTCTTGATATCAATCATCTCTTCATCGGTGTACAATAGGTCCACCTGTTTGTGTAGTCCAAAAGTCATTTCTTCAACTAATTTTGCATTAGCAGGACTTTTCTTTTGAGCTACATTTGAGAGTTACTTCAGACATTTCTATTACCGTGAATTTGATACCCGGTCAAATCATGCTGTTTTATCTAACCATGGTGTTCATCTATGCGCTAATCGTAACTATCTATAATCTCTTCAGTTATTAAAAAACAAAAGATCTAATTCCATATTAGTTTGTTTATTAGATGTATCACACAGTGAGGGAAATAATATTATTTACTAGATGACGTTTCGAACAAAATTTATTGTTCATAATCATATCAATTGTGATCACACGACTTTGACACTTGAGTTTTATAGTTTTCTCCTATTTTTCGTAGGGGTAGTAGAATTTTCCACATCTCTGGATGGACAGGTGTTGAATCATTCTATTACATGTATTTGCAGTTGATTCGATAAACAAAGCTTCCGTTATCAATCTTTTCCTCCATCCTTTGACATTAGATTTAGAAACTGTCATCCTATCTCATCCTATTGTATGATTGTGTGTGACTGCATGTAGTGCAATAGGTGAACTTTTCTCCAGATTTCTTATCTTATTCGAGTCAACTAATCTAGATTTCGCTAGGTTTTTATACTCCGCTAATCTGACTGCCCCTGTTCTACTAGTTTCACCTATATATTTGACCTGACAATCATTTCAGGCAGGGTATTCGATAAACTAAATTGTTTTGTTTTAAAGGCTCCACTGTCAGGATCCTCTAACCGACAAAGCTTGTTTCTAATTGAGTTTGTTGGTTTGAATGACTCTTTTCTTCCTGTCTTGTTAAAGATTCTGCGTAAGGTTTCCGAGGTTCCTTCTTTATATGGAAGCACTACTAATGATTTATATTCCCTATTGTTGGTGTTCTCATTACCCTGAAGATGTTTGACAGGCATGTCGCCATTAATATTATTATTATGCCTATCAATAATATGATTATTTATCCTATTTTTACACTCCCCTACATACTTTCTGTCTAATTTATCAGAGTAATTATTAAGTTTCAAAGCTTCTTTTACTTCCACAGCGCCCATTTTTTATATATATATATATTAAAAGATCTGACTGATTTGAAAAAAATGGGTCATTAACATGATGGTAGAAGTAGTTGAATAATTCTCTTTTGTATGCAGAACTCAGGTTGCCTCGTTTCGGAGGCCAAAACTTCAGAAATACCTTTGACAGGGTGCTCTTAACTATGTTCATCACTTTGAAGTAGGAGTTTATTAAGACAGAATGGCTGGTATTGACAAGGTGTTCATTTATAGAAAGATCAATATCCCTCGCTCCACAGGAACATGGAGACTGATATATATACATATGTATATATATACATAGGAGTAGTCGGATGAGACACTGGCTTTCAGGCTCTTGAGGACCAATGGACGATTACAGAACACAACATCTAGTGTCTCTGCGAAGAACGCCTTTTTCCCGAAGATTTTAGGATTCTTCTCTTCAGGTGATGACACGTTAAGTCTTCCTCTGAAAATCCGACTCATGAAAAGATTGTTTTTTTAGGGCACAAAGGTTTCCCGTGTTTACAAGTCTCATCATTGGAAATCCGCCTTCTTGATAAGTGATTATAGAGGATATAAGTGATTTCTTTTGGTTTTGAGACACCCATTACCAAACATTTCGTCCATCCGATAAGATAATGACAAAAATATTCATTCAGACATTTGGAAATTACAGGAAAAAATTGAGTACAGAATATTTTGTAAGTAATTTCCTTTTCCGGCTTTGCAATAATGTATAAATATGTTTAAATGAATAGAATATTCTAGAATAGTAGTCAATAACAATACTGGTGTTTTTCAATAATATCGACTTGTTTAATAAGAATAATGGAATTACAGATGCATCAGTTATAAAAAGTATAAAAATGTAATAGAAAACAGAATATCAAATAAAATTAAGGAAATTTCCATAGAAAATTTAGGATCATTAAAGCCATGATTGACGGCCAAGGTAAGGACAGTATCCCAACCAACTGCTTTTGACAACATGAGTTAAGTTTCTTAATGTGGATCCCAACGGCCCCATTGATATGTAGTAGACGAAATCTCAAGGTCAAGTTAAGATTAGTTGGTATGCAGTAGATGACTTTGATGACCTTGTTTACATCAATCCTGTGTTCTGTATCCACAAGATGAATACTGTAAAATCAATAAAATATTTATCTCTTAGATTAGTGGTCATTCTGAATATTTGATTGCCGAATTTCATTTGGAATACAAAATCTCCAAGTGAAAAGTTTCTGAGTATACAAAGTACTACAGTCGCACACAATAAACACATCTTAAGTGTAAAATTCAAAAATGCTCATATATTTTTTTCAATTGAGATTGTATCTAATTCAAGAATTTCAAAGTAGATTACAAGTGTGCAATTGAGATATCATAAAGTGACAAATGCCTAAACATAATAAATATTTCTTTCACTCTATCTATCTTCCTGTCTATCTAGCCATAAATATATATGTATATATAGGTTGATTGGTTTGTACTCAGAGTTTCTTGTTGTAAATTCTTTATGTCTAACCATCTAGTCTTCGGCATACTTGCTAACAAATGCACTTGTAAATAAAAGTCTACACCTGGCCGCTGGAAGCGACTTTGCAACGCGCATACGATTTACCTAATCAATATAGATGTGACTGATTTAAAATCTGTGTTAAAAATTCGAATCTTGTTCTTCATTCGGAGTGCAGAAGATTTTCGAACTGATTTGAAAGTAGCGAAGATCCTGTCTGACTTTGGCTTCCTCATCCATGGGTATAAACGCAGCTTCCTGGATCAGTGAAGGAAGTAACCACTTTCAAGTTTTCTCGCGTTGGTGGTGCTTGGTGGTTGATTATCTTCATCACCTCTGTCTTCTGTGTGTTCAGTTGGAATCCGGTATTTGCTGCCTCCTTCTTCTGCTATTTTGTTAGTTTTCACCTGTAAGTTTTCGAGTTTGTGTGATCTTAAACATAAATCACCGGCAAAGTCCAGATCTGCCATTGTCTTCTTGTCGAGCCAGGGTATTCCTATCTTCTAACTCCCAACTCATGGCGTTTTGCATAATCTGGTCCACTACAATAAAGAATACCATCAGTCATAACAGACAGGAAGCCTTGTCTCACTTGTGTCTTCACTTCAGTTTCACCACCAAGTTTTCCGTTATGAATCACTAGACATATATCATTGTCACGTAGCTGTTGCTAATTCAGTAGTAGCATGTTCAGCAGTCACGTAAGGGGGACGAGTTCTTTTACTACCGACTTATTCACGAGACTAAAATTGTTAATTAGCCAGTGATAAGTATGAAGGAGCGTCAGTGGCATAGCGGTTAGGACGCTCACCGACCATGCACATGGTCTGGGGTTCGATTCCCGGCCGACGCACTCCTTTACCTTGCTAAGCCAGAAATAATGCTGGTGAAGAGGAAAGGTTGAGCATGAGGCTATCAACCCCATCCTGTAAAATAAACACTGCTACAGAAACTTCAAGCCACTAGCTTGAAGCCCTATGTTTCATTGGGGAACGTGAAGGAAAAAAAGTATGGAGGGGGATGGTTGGGCGTGATGCTAACAACGCCTTCTTTTTATTACAATACCACTATCCTAGAATTGCAATGCTTTCAGTTTATGTTCTCTTCGGTAAGTAACGACGATGCATCCCTCTAAACATTTGTTGTTTATATTACAACCAGTATTTCTTTCACATCTGTTTATGAAGAGCCATGTCATGCTTTAAACTGTTCTAAGATACCTGACCCTCAGTTTTTGTCTTCATACAGCTACCGACTACTTAATGTGTAAAGCTATACATGAAATGCATAGTTAACTCGAATCTACTAAAATTAGTTCATTCACAGTATATATCATATAAAATCTTTATGGAAGCCGTCACATATAAGCATATCTGTGATGCCTTGGAACGAATTTTATTCCTAGGCAACCTATTAATTTCATGTATATATATATATGCTTATTGTTTTATAACTTGTGTCAGTAATTTATTTTCGCCATAATCTCTTTCAGGTATTCTCATGTTAAGAGTGAGTTTTTACATTTCATCTTTGTTCTAGTCTAAAGCTGAATGACAACAAATAGAAATTCATTTCAATTTCGATAACGAATTGACTGGACAGTTGTGGAGTCTTTGTTTAGTACTCTTTTGGGGTATGTAGCCAAGATCCAAGCGGGGACTGAATTTGTACACTATTATGCCTCTGGGAAAAACTCCAGTGATCAGTCAGTTCTAACCTGTGTCCATTCGTGACATATGTATAGCACCATCACCAGCCTATATCATCGTCATCGGTGAGTTTCTGTCCTATCGTCTAATGATCACGAATTTATTATTTTTTTAAAATTATTATTATAGCTTGGTTCCACAGAGTATATTGGTACAGGTATAAAACTTTCATCATGTGATATCATTAGCCCAAATTTAGCAGGTCGACCATTAATATCGGGTGTGTGTCGGCCACAGTTCGAACCTGGACCCATGTGCATGGTCGGCGAACGTCCTAACCGCTGTGTCGCCGGCACGCATTTCCACGGGAACTTTAGGCATCTTCATCCTATAGTGAGTCACTGGTTAGCAGTAGGTTATTTACAAGTGTTGACTTACTTTGAGTGAGTGTTAGTATTCATTAGAAGGATGTTATATATATACATATGAGTTGACATCCCTGTTATTTGAAGTTTACAGCCTGACCAACTCAGTGCTGGGTGGAAAGTGGACACCCCTTACTGCCTTGTGTAAACAATCGTGAAATCAAGTTAAAAGGCTTTACTGTTAACTGACTTCAACCATTTAACAGTTTAACGGCTTTCGTGAGGAATAAATAGCACATATTCTTGATCAGCTGGAAGTCAGTTGTCTTGATTAGTGTCACAATTGAACACTATGAATTTTATTATTATTATTATTATTGTAAATATTCACTCCTCCACGAAAATAAGGCTTCAAAAGCGTACTTCCACTACAGACTGCTCTTTGACAACTAAATTCAGCTGGATATGTATAAAGCAATAACAATGGTTTATGCATAACTAGGTGGTACCATCATTGCTAACTTCATTGGTTTCTCATCAGCTCCCTACAGCCTAAGTAAATTGATTAAGGTTATGTACAGAACCACTTTAACATACTAGGAAATTTTACATGATGTCAGTTGACAGGAAACTTCAAACTCAATTAACATTGCTCAGAAAATTACACCTATGTAGTTAATACGCAAAGAATTCTAGTTTAAACAAAAATCAATGGTGAAAGAGATACGTAATGAAGACCATAGACGATTGAGATGATAAATTTGGTCATAATATGGTGAGTTCAAATCAAATCATAGAAACAATAGACAGACAAACTTACAAAGGTAAACTACATAAATTTGATATATAGTGAATTTACATGGCTGCTGATATTTTTGACTTTAGTTTCTGGGAACAGTCTGTTAACCAGTCATTCAATGGAGCATACTAAGAAATATAGGAATATTGTTTAAGCATTAAAGGAAGAAAACCCATGTCTGTTTCGGATAGATCACAAGTAGATGGGAAAAGATAAAGCTTGAAGTCACTTCTCCCATATAACTCTGCTAGGTACGGCATCGAATCTCATTCTTGATTTACAGTCAGATGGTGTACCAATTTGAAATAAGTAATATTTTTAAATGACTTTCTCAGCATTTTCATCGTAAGTAACACCAGAAGTGAATTGTACTCAATGCAGACGAATATCAACCATAGCCAGGCAAACTTTGTTTTACTGCACCAAAGTTAGCCATTACCGCCATTTGTAGCTGCATGATGTTCTGTACGCGTAAGTTATTTGAGATGTAAACCAGTTGCATCTTCATTTTAGGTCATGAGTACTGTTCGTACAGAATATTATTCAGCATAATGATTTGTTTTAAAGATGTCAAGTTATTACGAGCTAACAGCTTGAAGGGTAGTGTGGTATATATAAGAAAGTGGCTTCAAGTCCTGTCTAACTTCAGTCTTACTGTAGGTCAGTGCAACTTCCACTACAAGGTAACTAGAAGAGAACAGGAAAGCAGCAAAGTTCCAGAAAAAGCGTTTGTGGACACAAATAGAACTTTAATGTTTCCATATATATAAAAATATCACGCATCTGGTCCGGGGTTCGATCCCCGGTCGACACACTCTTAAACCTCGCTCAGCCAGTAATAAGAATGGTAAAGAGGGAGGTTAGTAATTTCATCCTGTATAAATAAATACAATTGTTACCGGAACTTCAAGCCTCTGCCTTGAAGCCCTATGCTCCTCTGAGAAAGCAAATGAATAAAAAAATACATATATCTTTTTTATTATGGATAAGAATTTATTTTGATAAATCACACAGTGTTGTACAGTAATATTAACTGATGACGTTTCTAGCATAAACTATTGCTCATAATCATATCAAGTTGATATGATATGATGGATATGATCAGATGTCTGACAATGACTCTGATGATAATGTTTCTTCCCTTGAGAATGAGGCTTTTTGATACATGTTCATAAAATTAGAGATATGCCCCTCTTTCTGTTCTCCCAATATAACTGATGAGGCAGATACCTGTAAATTTGTAAACACATTTAGAGTAAACATGAGAAGGGCACTTGTCGACCTTTGATTGCATCAGAAATCATGTTGTCCGATAAATGAGAACCAACTTGTGTGCAGGATAGGTTCTGACTGGTGACGTATTCAATACATTTAAAATCCAGTTGAATGAAGATAGACATTTTTCCACTGTGATTTATTTGGCATTTGAGCCTTCACATCTTCTGTACTGGTCAATGAATTTCCAACAACTCGAAAATCAGAAGTTCTTCCTCTTCATTTGGATACACGCTTAGCTTAAGGAGAGGGAGTGAAGTGGTAGAGAGTGTTGACTACTTCACTCAATGGAGAGTTGCATCAGCCAACGTCAGCGGGTTGATCGCTGATGAAATATCAGCATGGACACAAAATGCTCGTCTGACATTTGCCTGCCAACTTATGCCATCTCTGGCGTAGACGTGATCTCCGCCACTCTGTCGAGCAAAGGACGTGTGTACTGCTCAGCAGTTCGTTATGTCCTCCTTTATGGCTGGCAGTGAGATATGACCATTAAAAGTGGAAGATATGAAAAGGCTAGTTGTCTTTGATCACAGCTGTCTGCGTTCTATCTCCTGTGTTTGGTGTTATAATTAGGTGAACAATATCGAGGTTAGGCTTCGGTCGGGTGCTAGGTAGGTGGCAGGGGAAATCCATCGACGAGATTGTGAAGTTACATGGACTGAGATGGTTGGTACATATGTTACACATGCATCCCTGGCCATCACCTTCCTCAACAACAGGCAATGTTAACTAACTGACATAGGACCAGGTTGGAAGGGAGACAGCTAGTGGTGGTCAAACCAAAACATGGCCTTATCAGTCAACAAAATTCACAATAGTTAGCTCAAGCCAACCACGTCTGCAGGTTTAGACTGGCTGGCTGACTGGTTGGGGTCCTCGAGTTGGTAAAAACCAATGGCAGCTGGAGGCGATTAGGGATATGACTCAAAATCATTCTCAATGGCGCAAGTGCATCCATTCTTTGTGATTTGTCATATCCAATAAAATTCTATTCTTCTTCCTTATTACTATTCTTTTTGCTTCACACTTCTCTTTATTATCTCTCTTTACTGTCTTCTCTTGCTTTATGTGCTTCATGCAGTGGAGTGTGGCAACTCGAACTACTGCACATCAGTGCAAAGTTCTACGTTGAAACCCGTCAGTCTGCATGATCTCCTTCAAATCATCCTTAGACCTAGGCGGACCTTGTCACTCTCTTCATATTCGAGTTCCATTTGACGGTTATTTGTGATATCTTCCAACAGCCGCCTCAGTTTCTGTCCAATCTTTATCCACTTCTTTCGATACACTTGTTGAATAATAATAATATATATATGACAGGAAATTAAACTGAAAAACAACTGATAATCCTTACAGGAAAACCCATGTAGCATTTCCGTAATCTTAACTCAAGTCTAGTATCTATCACAATCCACTCCGCCTACCTGATTTCTACTATCAAACAACGCAAATAATTTTGACTTTTTCATATGGTCTGATAATTGTGGAAATGTTTGCAAAATATACACGAAAACAACAACACCAGCAACAACAACAGTAAAACACAATGCCCATTAAAAAAGAAAGAAAGAAAGAAAAAAGAAGGATTAGTTAGGTAAAGCATGGAACAATAAAATATTTCAACAAATGGCAAATTAATGTTTTGGTATAAATATCATGTACTTCAATATTTCTTTCTATGTATTATAACAATGTAGGCTTTAATGCCTATAGCTAGGTGAGTAAGTCCATTTGTGTATTTTCATGTTTGTGTGTATGCGTGTGCGTGAAAATATTTCCATGTTATACCACACTAAAAAAGACTAATGTGTATCCGGCCTACTTTATGTATACCTTAAGCAAGATTTATCCTTGTTATAAATGAACTAAGGTTGGTGCGTTCGAGGAGGGGGCGGATCCACGAAAATTGAAGCCAAAGAAGCAGTTGTTTACGTTGAAATAAAAGATATTAAGCGTATCCACAATAATAATAATAATTATTATTTATTATCAATATGGTATTTAATGTTTCTGGAGTTTATGAGTTGGAAGCTCGCGTAAAACAAAAATGGTGTGTATGTTTATACTGAATACTAAAAAAAACAGAGTTGGGAATATGTAATCGGCATTTAATATTCTTGGTATTCCACTGTGTGTATTACGTAATAAATTGAGGTATCATTGAGATAAATCTGTACGCACAGAAAACGTAGTAAAGAGCTAGAGAACTGGTAGATATTAAACAATTACATTGTTGTACAGTCGTATTTATACTTAGCAAAAATGTATATTAATCCATCAGTCAATTATTATCGAAATCAGAGATGAACTGGGAATTCTCCTTTTTTGTGCGTTGTGTTAAAAAAAGAGATATGACTTTAATTGGTGGATGGTGACTAGCAGTGGAATCCAGGATGAGCATTTCGTCCTAATTGGGACTCGTCGGTTGGATTTGCCTGCATTTCCCAGTGAGTGATGATGTTCCCACCAAGGCTCGAACTCAGTGCCCATAGTTTCAAACGCCAAAGCGTTATCCACTAGAACACCTGGACCACGAGAGCCACCTCTCATGCAACGGGTCATATAATTATTCAACCTGAGACAGAGCACTTTGGTCCAGTCAGTCGACGGGAAAATCTAAAATTCAATTAAATAATAATATGACCCGTTGCACGAGAGGTGGCTCTCATGGCTAAAGTGGTCTAGTGGATAACGCTTTAGCGTTTGAAACTGTGGGCAATGGGTTCGAGCGTCGGTGGGAACATCGTCACTCACTTGGGAAATGCAGGCACATTCAGCCGACGAGTCTCAAATAGGACGAAATGCTCATATTGGATTCCACTGCTAGTCACCATCCACCAATTAAATTCTAATTACATGCCCAGACATCGTCGAAGCATCTGCACAAGAGGCCTATATGTCAACCTGAGACCGAGCACTTCGGTCCAATCATTCGATGGGAAAATCTAAAATTCAATTAGAAGATCTAACTGTTCGCTTCACAGATCAGTCTACAGGAAACCAACATGGTCTAGTCGATACATGAATTTTCATAGTTGGATCCTTTTGAGAAGAAAGAGAAATTTAATCCACAAGAATAAAAAGGATATGCACTAGTGATACAATCGACGGTGAGCTGGAGAGATTCAGAAACGTCCTCATGGTAAATGGGTATCCCTCGAGATATATCGAGGAAAACATGGAAATAAAGCAAAAGCCCGAAAGAATCCAGACGGTGTTGAAAAAACTGCTATATATGAACTTTCAGTTTGAAGGTGATACTGCAGCTCAGATTCTGGAGAAACACTGACTATCCATATCAATGAGAAAAGCCTTCTTTTCAGCTGAACTACGGATCAATTTTTACTGCAGACAAATGATTAATGGATGTGTGAAAGGCAAACTACCGCTTTCAACCACTTCAACGTATGTTCATAAATTCACTGGTTCCTGTGAGGCTAGTTATATTGGCCGCATAAAGCATACACTTTCCGAACGCATCTATGAACATTATCCTGCAAGATTAGCAAAAGGACAATGCAAGACAGTTACTAGCTCAATTCTCGAGCACTCAGGGAACTCAAGCCATGCAACTCCACCATAGTCATCTTTTAAGATTATCTACAAGTTGAGACTAAATGATACAAAGTGTCTTAGGTTTAGGATTTTGTGTATTGTGGAGGCGGTGGTAATTCGTCAATACAACCCTGAACTCTGTATACAGAAGACGTTTGTCCAGCCTCTTATTCCACCATGGTCTTAACCTCTTCCTATTTGTTTTGAATGATTAGTTTGCTTTACTACTACTATCATTCTCACATGTTCATTTTGTGCATTTTTGCACCTTCTTTACACTTGTTAAATTGACACTCAACTACCTTTCTTTTTACTAAATAAAAATGTAAACCTTATCAAATTTCTAACCATTTCTTCCTTTGTACAGCTGAGTATTAAGTAATTTATAACTTTTATTTTTACTTTTGACGCCACTTATAAGTAATTATATCAATTACATTGTAATTTTACTCATGCATTTTCATCACTTATAAGAGAAATTCAATGTGTAAACTTCCATAAAACAGAATACTTCTTTCTACTTTGATCACAGATTAATGATGGTGGTTAGTGAACCATTGAGGACCAGCACGGAGTACTGG
Organism: Trichobilharzia szidati; assembly: GCA_944472155.2. Classification (NCBI taxonomy): domain Eukaryota; kingdom Metazoa; phylum Platyhelminthes; class Trematoda; order Strigeidida; family Schistosomatidae; genus Trichobilharzia; species Trichobilharzia szidati. The sequence goes on along the minus strand of OX235274.1, from coordinate 120,601,719 downwards.
ACAACTGTTTGGTCCTAGTTTGGGACTCATCCAGCTAGTAACTGGCTAGAGGATGAAGTTGCATGGAGTAGTTCTGGTGAGAAGTCGTCATCAGTGAGGACCATCAGGTGGTCGAGAGTGAGGGAAAATACTCGTCAGAAATGAAATTAGCTGGTGTCATTAGAGTTGCAATCACGAATTGGTAAAAGTTAGAATTCATGTGCTGGTTAATGAGTTGGGTCTCAGTGTCTGAATGGTCTACGAGAATGCCTTGTAACAGGAAGGTGGCCTAGTTTCAAATCATGACGGTACTTCGTGTTGGTTTTCAATGGTTCTCTAACTAAAATCATCACACTCACACTTGAAACAAATGAAATCTCAACAAACAAACTTTTGGAATTCTTGTTATTTTATTAAGTAGCTTAGGGAATGACTCTCTAGAGTTTTAAGTAATCAATGGTTGACCTCATATCAGTTTGAGAACACTGGCACTAAGTAAATAAGGTGAATAAATACAATCCAGAATCGGCAGTCTGCTTATGCCATTGAGATACCTAAATTTTCATTTCAACATATAACATCTACTGTAACTCGTTTCAAGTTGATTAAATCTTCGAACCTTTTATCTTTGGATTGAATTTGTGAATTCATGCAAATTTGTAATTAATTTCAAACCTAATACAGTTGACTTCAAGAAAAAAAATGGAGGAAATGGCTTGGAGAGAAGTGTGTTTTGTTTGAGATAAAATAACTTTACGTTGTATGATATACTGTCTATGAATATTTAATTTGAATGATTCTATTAGGAGAGCAAATTTTTTGGGGGGGAAATAAATTACGCTAAGAATTCTGTATTTCGTGTACGCACATAATTTTCAAAGTAAAAATGATATTCTGGTATGTGCTACTGATAAGATTTATCAGTAGTATATAAAGAGATGTTCATCGGCATAAATACATCAAGTAGCAGGGAAATAGATTTGATGTCAGAGGAAGTAAATGATACAGCGTTGCGAAGATACACGGGAGGCGTGAAAGGAATACAAAGAAACACAATATGAAGGAATGCCAGAAGTAGCACAACACGGAAGATCTGTGCGAATGGTGCGTTGAGGATAAGGTGTACAATAATATACATACATTTAAAAGAAAAGAAGGCGTTCAGCGAAGAGACTCTTTTCGGCGAATTCATTCACTGAGCTGTACAATCGCATTTATACACAATTTTGTTTGTGTGTGTGTACATTAGATTTATAAACTTTAGATAATCACGTAATATAAGTATTATTTGGCTTGGAAACAAACGTTAATTAGATAGAAAATAAAATAAAATTGATTAAGTGAATTGGACGACGTAATACAATTGAATAGAATTCAGATTAGGTCAGGTTGGCAACAGTGTTAATAAGTGGTGGTTAAAATTAAATAAGGGTGGGGGTAGAGAATAATACAGTTGAAAATAAGTAAGTTAATCGGATGACGTAACATAGTTGACTAGAAATTGAACGTGGGTCAAGTTAGTAACATTGTTAATGAGGGTAGAGATTACAAAAAGGTGGGGTAGAGAATGATATAAATGAAGATGTGAAATAATAAAATGCAAAAGATAAAATAATACAATTAGTAAGACTGAAATTAGGAAAGATTACGTCCATTGTAGATTCAATGAATGAACGAATTTCTTTTGTATGCAGAGTTGAGGATTTAGCAGATGAATTGCCATTACTTCTGCAATGTGGAGAAGTTTGATCCGTACACTTTTAGCAAGATTGCCTTGTATTCTATGGATAACTTTGAAGTTTATTTCTGGTTTGACTTGGTGTCCAGAGTCGATCAAATGTTCAAGGATCAAGCTGCGGGGGCATCGGTTTTCTCCTTTATAAAACCCTGAAGGTAAATGTTCGTTGACGCGTTTGGATGGCGAACGCTGAGTAAGGCCGATATACCTGGCTCCACACGAGCAGGTGAATTGTTAGATGCACATACATACATTTATATATATACATGTATATACATGTTTATACATATATACGTTTTATCCAGGCTGTTTAAAGCTGACATCATTGCACAATTGAAAGAATAAGAAATGCAAAGGATCTTTCTTTTGGCATTGTTCTGTTCTCGGAGGTTAATGGTTTAAATGTGAAACTTATTGTGTCGATCAGAACTCAGATATTTCAGTCTGAAAGCATGGAACCAAGCAATGCGTTCTTTTCCATAGCAGACCGAACTTCTTCAATTGACCTGTAGTCGGGAACTACACTCAAATATCAAGCTTTGGTTTGTAAGGGTTTCACTAATCACACCTTTGACCACAATTTCAGGTCAGGTCGAGTACCACTGGAAAACCTGATAGTAACAGACAGTTGTTTCTTCCTACTTTGATACTCTTCGACAGAATGCACCCCCTCAGATTGGAGGCTACGACCTTCCGGTAGCGAAGCAAGCCCATAGACTATTCAGCCACTGGGACCCGGTTCCATAGCCTGTGAATTCTAATTTCGGCCAATTCGCCAAATATATTTATAGCGCAACGCTAGACACAGTCACACGTAGGAAACTAATCCTGCCGGTCACAACTTCTCCCAGAACTCCAGGAGAATTCCTGTATATAGCCAGTTACCTATAGAGCATCAGATACCAATACAATATGGTAGAATCTGTGGTACTATTCAACAATGATGATATCTTATATCAAAAATACAAGACTACTACAACAGTGCCGTCTGAGAGGTATACAGTCACCATGGTATCTCAGATACAAAGCACGAATTAATAATCAGTAAGAATATTCCGGAAAAGGTGGTTTAAAAACTGTATTCACAAGAATCTGACAGGATACAACATTCTCCTCGCATACAATGCAAGGTCAGGCAGTTACTCCCCGACGGACGATTGACTTCATTCAAATAAAATCGGAGTCATAAAACAACACACTATCATCAACACCATCACAAAACAGCAAACAGCAAAATTAAAAGTAGGAATCAAGGAGAAACAATCGCTAATAATTATGGATTAAGTCAAAGGGAGTTATATAAATGTAAAAATGATGAGATATACGGGTCAGTGGGAAATGGTGACAACTGCATAATAAGCTGAAATATTCAAATAAGTAGCACTGTGGTTTTCCATGGTGACATTTTCGGATCAGTTATTCTTCGACGCATACAATGTCATTTAGGGAAACGTCTTCAGCACTAACTTCATTGTTTGAAATTGTTATTCTAGAGCAGTTCCTATGAGGCAGCCGTTCACTCACCATCGATCTTCAATGATCCTCTGACTAAGATCTATTCGTAAGGAAGTCTGCAAACAAAATAATCAAATCCGTAATCTGATTTTTTTCAATGATTTGATTTCAAGTAGTTTCTAATCATGTATTTCATTCGCTTTTTAGTCGAGCGTATAGAACCTGAACGAAGAAGTACATATATGTATATATTCACTCTGGCACAATTTCAACACATGGCAACTGAACAACCAATACATTGTATGGCACTGAGAAGTCGAAGCAGTCAGTTGTAATTAAAACACAGACAACATTACTTCAATTCAGAGTAGACTTACTTCCGATTCTTGTTAACTTCAACTGAATTAAATAATTCTCATGAGAGTGAACGAGTGCTCCAGTGATTCAAAGTACTCATGATGTCCTTTGTCTGTTCATAACCTTAAAAAGTTATCACGTGTCAATTGAATTTCGGACTGTGCGGCGGGCTGTAGGAAGCGAGAAGACAGGAATGCGCTGGAGTGATAAGTAAACGAGTAATGCTTTATGTCACATGAACTGTAAGACTTACAGTTGAAAACCAAAAACCTGGCAGTAAAGAAATGACTTCTAGTAAACAGTGTGAAGATGTAGGTAATGAAAATGACCGATCAACAACACCGATAAGAACCAATCACCATCATAACACATTACTATGTCAAGAACAGTGATTGAAAGGCAAGACAGACCTTCATCACTCTGAAATCAGTTTGGAAGTCTTGTGTGCTCAGCAGAAACAACAAAATAAGGACTTTCAACACCAGTGTTAAGTCGGTCAGTTCTTCTACGTGGGTGAGAAGCATAGAGCTTGCACTACCAGAAGTATTTCCATCAGGTACTGAAGATCATCTGGGTAGCTAGAAAGCATTAGGAAAACGAAAATCCTGGAACGAACCAACCAAGTAGCTACTGCACAAAATGTGTTCCGACCAAAGTGAAAATGGATTGGACACCTGCTGAGGAGACCGCTGGGTGATATCGCGCATCAGGCCATCGCTAAAGTGCAAACCAAATGAGAAACAACGAGTTCAGCATTGGTAAGGTCGTGACGTGGAAGAGATCATGCGAGAAGGATATGAGAGTCTATGGGCAATCATCGGGCAAGCTAAAGAGGACAGCAGAAAAAAGGACAAAGTGGAGATGTGTTGCTGAAGCCCTGTATTTGACACGAAAACCAAAGGAACAATAAAAAACATATTTTTAAAAACTAGTGTTCCGTGCCAAGTAGGTGCCTAAAAGACCAGAAAGTAGATTTCCTGATGAGTTTTCAGAATTTCTAGTAGACGACTATCAGTCTTTGTTCCTCTTCTTATATTCCTATCGAAACGTGGCTGTAATTAGCCAGAATCAGAAAATGGGCCAATCTGGAGTGTATAAAAAATCTCAGTATTTCAGTCATAGTTGATTATTACGTCGTCGTTGTACAGCTTCTACATTGTCTTCATTTTCGGAGGTTTACCCTACTCTTATAAGTTGAGCTGGTGATTCCGTGTCAAAGCTCATTAATAACATGCTGCAATGATTAGTTATTTATGCTTTAATTTGAATAAACCCAGAGCAACTGTTTGTTCAAACTTAGGTGGTACCATTATCGCTTATTTCGTTGGCTTCTCATCAGCTCCCTATAGCCTAAAAAATTGATTTAGTTTAGGTATAGAAGCATTTTAATATAATTGCAAATAATACATGATGTCAGTTGACAAGAAACTCCAGACTCAATAGAAACGTGTTATCCGACAGATGAGAATCAACCTGGGTACGTAGCAGGTTATGGCAGGTGACGTACTCCATTTTCTGTTAACTAATCATGCAATATTATCACCTTTACAATTGAGGTAAATGAAGATAATGTCTTTTCCAACTGTGGTATGTTTCGCATTTGAGGCTTTTCATAATTCGTACTAAATAATGAATTTCTGAGAGTAACATCTTAAGAACAAAATATTCTGCAAAGAGACTCTTTTCAACAATGGATTTATTATCAAGCTGTACAATCGTATATATAGGGTTTTTAAGAAATTATATCCGGTGACAAAAATAGATCAAAAGTGTGAACACATGCAATAATAATAGTATGAAATGCAATTAAAATATTTGTGATTATAATCATAGTTAAAAATCACATAGTTTAGAAATAGGTTTACCGACTATCTACCTCAAAGAGCTTTTATTGAGATGCACGTTGAATGTTCAATTCACCTTCAATAATGAGATTTTTTAACAGAGAGGTGGCATTGCGATGGGATCACCCATGGTTCTTTTGTTGGCTGATTATTTTATGGCAGAGCTTAAAAACTCACAACTTAGTCAAACCATTAAATCAATTCGACATTTGTAAAAGATACGTAGACTACACTTCCGTTATCTGTGACAAAAACGTAATTCTTGATTTGTGTCTTAGTAGACGTAATGACGGATCTCTCAAAAGATCCATCCATCGAAAACGTACATGGAACGGAAAACTAACTAATTTTTATATTTGGGTGACTATCTCCAGGAAAAAAGAACCTTATTCATTCACTCTGCTGTAGGATAAGAAACATGTGTAGTTCTGATTGCATTGACTCAGAACTTGACTTCTTAAAAGCTACACTCGCAGAAAACGGTTACCCTAACCAATTTATTGATAGTAACATGAAAGATAAGCAGTCACCGACTCAGTTCCAAAGAAAACCTTATTCATGAACTTGGAATTCTAGGGTGATCAAGCTTCAGATATGCTCAAAATCGTCTCTCTCCATCAGTCAGTAAGATGATCTTTGCAGCAAAATTGCATATGACGTTCACCAGCCGCATGTTGTTCTCCATCTCTGTAAAAGATAATTTACTCCATCTGGCCGCCTCCATGCGCATCTATCAGTTCACCTGCTTTTGTGAAGCAAAGTGCATTGGCCCTAATCAGAGGATGCTTACCACACGGATACGAGAACATATTCCAGCATGCTTTAACTGGAACACCTGATCGACTCGTGTCACTCTGCCCACCCTGACCATGGTTTTAAGATCATCTACCGAATCCATGCTAACTTCCCGCGTTTTTTTCGTTACAGACATCTAAAGACAGCTGAGGCCTTGGTAATTCATGACTTTAGGCCAGACCTTTGTATACAAAAGAAGTATGTACAATGCCTACTTCTGCCTTGGCCGTGGGAGGATAGACATTTTTATTTATCTATTTTGTTTATTTAGTTATTCTGTTTACCTTTCCCTTATTACTACGATTATTACCATTATTATTGTTATTATCATTATTCTCACTCCGGATTGTTACCGCTTGGCCCACTTGTCATTGTAAATCCAAAATAATAATTTTTTTACTAATTTGAATTTTATCTTATCCAAGTTCACACCGTATTACGTAACATTTTATATTCGCCTACCAATCCTATAATTACGTACCCCTACCCAACATCTATACACCTCATGTATTATTCTATATATGACACCAGTTTTTTGCTGCTTGACATTTAACTATGATTATAATCACAAATATTTTAATTGCATTTCATACTATTATTATTGCATGTGTTCACACTTTTGATCTATTTTTGTCACCGGATATAATTTCTTAAAAACCCTATATATACGATTGTACAGCTTGATAATAAATCCATTGTTGAAAAGAGTCTCTTCTCTGAATATTGTACTCATAATGCTACAATGGGAACTATTCAATTATTGACATCTTTTCGACGATCAGATGTTCTTCCTGTAATTTGTCTGTAGAATGAATTCGCCTGACTCTGTGAAACAGAACTATGACTAGTGCTCATTTAAAGATGTTTGAACAATGACTGTTAAAATGTCACGATTGTGCATTCCTTGTTGGCTTTCGGTAAATTGATTTCTGCAGACTACCATTTTTCAGGCATTGCATGGCAAACTTTCCATCATTTTCACGTTCCGTAGTGAATTCAACATTTGATTGAATTTTAGATTTTCCTGTTGATTGATCGGACCGAAGTACTCGGTCTCAGGTTGGCATTTCGGCCTCTTGTTCAGATGCTTCGACGATGTCTGGGCACTTAATTAGAATCTAATTTGTGAATGGTGACTGGCAGTGAGACCGAGCACTTCAGTCCAATCAATCGACGGGGAAATCTGAAATTCAATTAATCAATATGACCCGTTGCACGAGAGGTGGCTCTCATGGCACCATTGGTCAAGTGGATAACGCGTTTGCTTTCGAAACAATGGACACTAGGATCGAGCCTCGGTTGGAACATCATCACTCACTTGGAAATGCGGGTAAATCCAGATGACGAGTCCCAAGTAGGACGAAATGGGCATCTTGGATTTCACTGCTAGTCACCATACACAATGTGTCCATTACTCTCCGCTGGTTTTCCAGTGGAAAGTCAGCTCATGATGAAATCCTACAACCAATCAAACAGAATCCCTATGCAAACCAATAATTTGAAATTCAATATTTGTTTCTGCATCGGTGAACAATTCAAATCGGTAGGAAGCATGACTTTCGTGGTACAACACTACAAATATGTCATCAAAATATAGACGATAAGAAGTTGTTTCGTCTACTGCAGGATTCAACTCTGTTTTCTGAAGGGTATAGACATAAAGACGTCTACTAAAACAGGATTAAGTGAACTGCCCAAGACTACACCATCTGTTAGACAATGAAACGCATTGTCAAACTTGAATTGCACTTCCATGGTTCACACTACTAGTAGGCGTTCAAATTCTGACATTACTATTGGCAGAAGATTAGAATCCTGCCTGACAAATGATATCGATGGTTTTAATCACAATATATGCTAAGGACGAGAAGCATGTGAAATAAAATATAAATTCATTTCTGCAAACGTAGTTCTTATTGGGTTATTCCAGTTTAGAAAGCGAAATGTTTTTTATTGCATGGCCTTATCTAAGTATCACAGAGTGTATAAAATGAAGATATCTGGGGTTCGTTATCTAAAATTTGCGTTTATTCAACTTGATTTTAATTTTTTTCTCTTAGTTTAAACATAAATTTCTCCACTCTTAAAAATTTATGTCATATTTTATTTCTGAGAATTAAATTTTTCTTAACGGCAAACATTTGCCCTACTTTATCATTAGGAAGTAATAATCAATGAACAGTTAGTTACTTCGGCCTAATTGGCAACTCTTCAACTGTGTACAGTGATAAACATTAAGGGTTTCAGAGTAAGCACTCCTAGAATAGATATTTATATGATGGCCAAATATAGAGAGGATCCAGGCGATGAGGATACCCAGCCAACAACAGATACCAATCACTATCAGTGGGTGGGATTGAAACGAAGTTGTCTTCATTTTGTTCAGACCCATTGCCATCACTTCCCCGTTTCTAAAGCTTATGGAAAAACTAGTACTTCTTAAACTTGAGCCCTCCCTTGAAAGCTTTGAAGACCCCAAACAATTTGCCTATAGACAAGGTAGGAGCAATTGAGACGCTGCAGCCGTCTTATACAACAGTATCGTCTCATCATTTGATAAAGGTGCCAAATACGTCCACTGCACGTTTCTTGACTTCACTTCTGCTTTCGACTCTGTACCTAGATGTCTCTCACTAAATAAGCTCTCTATGACAAATCCCGAGTCCTGGGTCACTAACTGTTTGCATTCCTACTTCTCTAACAGAGTGCAGTACATCGTATACAAAGGTAAATCCCCCTCTGCTGTGCTCACTGAAGCTGGTGTCCATCAAAGTGCTGCACCCTCCCCACTTTTCTTTTCTTTCTTTCTACATGACTTACTATCTTCAAATGACATTAATTTTGTCAAATATGCTGATGACCTGACTGTATCTCTGCGTGTCAAATGTCAAAGTGACTGCTCTAAGCTAAATGGCTTTCTGTCAGAAATCAGCCAGTGGTCCAAGGAAAACGGTCTTACCTTAAACCCCTCCAAATGCCAAACAGTCAATTGCACCTTTAGGCATAAATCTGACCTAAACAAACTGGTTGGCTCTCACGAGGTGTGCAACATAGATGGCACTGAAATAGAAACCAAGTCAGAAATTAAATACGTAGGCGTCATTCTATCTGCTGATCTCTCCTGGTCGTCTCATATCTTGGCGATTTCTAAGAAATTATTTCTTCTTACCTTCTACATCAAGAAGTTAAGACATTCTGGTATAACCCAACTCTTACTCCTACAATTCGTTAACTCTCGCATTCTGCCTATTATTCTCTATTGTTCCCCCTTAGTTTTTCCACGGCTACTAAAGAAGGACTATATCTTATTACGTAGAGTGTTAAAGGTTGTCAGCAGGGTAAGCAACGTGCTACTTAACCAGCTTGTTAATATTCTGGTTGATAGGCATATGGACTCATGTGAAAAATGGGCCAATTCCATTTTATCTAACTCACACCATCCTCTTCACTCACAACTCTCCCCTTGTATCTCATCAGGTAAAACCAGAAACCTATATAGAAAACTATATGCTCGCATTAGCAAGTACAAAAACTCAACCATACCCTACTTGGTTCGTGTTCTGTGTGATAAAGAAAGCATTGGGCGTGATACCTATAATTCATTAAATAGTCAGTAGTACAACTGGTTCTCGTCTTTCTTACTCATATCATTTATAGGTTCAACATTTTCTTTCTTTCTTCTCCTTTTCTATCTTTTTTTCTTCTTTTTTTCCGTTATGTGCTGCTTTGGTTCTTTCTTCCGCTTACGCCAGTGAATATGATAGGACCTACTTTTCTGACACCTTCAAACAATGTTCAGCTTTGGCTTTGCTACCGACATGCCAATATGTTGTTGTCATAATGAACTGAGATTTCCTTAATCTATGTAGAATTCTATTTATTGATAATGTACTAACTGGATGCAATACTGTAGTAAAAATGCTGAGAATTCCATTCTGTATCACAAGTACTGTTTTGGAATAAAGCAAATTATTATTATCACTTACCTAACCAAACCAAAGTAATTTTAAATTCAGGTAGCGCATACTAGGATGTCAAAGTCAGAGGATTAGATCGAGAAAACATGACACATTGTCATTACTCAGCCCAGGGAACAGGATCTTAATCAGTGCTTCTATTATGGTTAGTGACTTGGCAGGTATTGATGAAAGTATGTAGCCTTTTGAAAATGTCCTTCCTGGTGTCCATGTCAAGCCTCCGAATCAAACAAAATCACTGACACAAAATTATTGTTGAAAACTCGAATCTTGTTCAGTTCAGAATATTTAACACTTCTCTTGCCGTTTCGATCCTGGTCGATTTCGACATCCTCATCCATGCTACCTGTGTTCCAGTTAATACAGCTTGAGTGAGGTAGGTGAGATTGACAACTTTGTGTATATTTTTGCGGTTGATAGGGACTGTTGTTCGTTGTTGGCTGATTGTCATCGCCTCAGTTTTCACCAATATTTCCTGTCTTTACTGACGCTTCTGACATCTTTTTGATATCTTCCTCTAAATCTTCGAGTTTATGAGACACGTGACATACATTATAATCCAAACCTACATCTTCTAGAGTCTTTTTCTCAGTTCAGTGTTTGCCTATCTTCTCACTTCCTACATTCTGCTTAATGACCCACTCCACTGCAGATGGTAAGTCATTCTTGTTTTACTCTCGTCTCCATTATAAAAGATTTACTGAGCTTTCAATTGTAAGTTACTTAGCATGTGACATCATCAAACAGCTGTTGAGTGAGGTTGATAAAGGTTCGTGGTAAACCTATGTGTTTAAGATACCAAACTAATTCGGAGTTGAAGCTGCCGAAGATTTATTCAAAATCAATGGAGCTGGCGTGGAGAACTGACTGTCATTTCTATCCTGCATTTGATCATTATGGTGAGTTGTGCTGCAATTTTATCTGCGCTTGTTCTAGATATAGTTGTGCATCCAGAGCATTATTCAGTCTCGCCACGATAATGTCGCTTAATATTTCGCTTGAGGTGAAGTGTCTGTCTGTCTGTCTGTTTGTATTTTTTCGACATAGAACTTCGCACATATGTGCGGCAGTTCACGTCGCCACACTCCATGTAGCACACAAAGCAAGAGAAGAAAGTAGGAGAAATGCATATTAGAGACAGTAAACAGAGGTGTGAGACAAAGGAATAGTAATAATGAAGAATAAAACAGTTTAATTGGAAATCATAAGTCACAGGGAGTGGGTGCATCTGCGCCTGCCATTGAGAACGATTTTAAGCCGGCCATATAACCAATTGTTTCCAACCATTGGTTGTTACCGTCCCGAGGACCCCAACCAGGAAATCTACACCTCCCTACATGGCTCAGACTAACTGTTGTAGATTTCATTGACCGGTGAGGCCATGTTTTGGTTTGACCGCCGCTAGCTCTTTTCCAGCCTGACCCTGTATCAGCTAACATTGCCCGTCGAGGAAGGCGATGACTGGGCATACGTAACACATGTCCTAACCATCTCAGTCGATGTAATTTCGCAGTCTCGTCGATTGATCTCCTCTCCTTACCCAGCAGTCGACGCATTACCTCAGTATTGCTCACCTTATTACACCACTTTACACGGGAGATAGAACGCAGACACCTATGATCAATGACAGCTAGCCATACTTTCCACTCGAGCGATAACCTGTCGTGTGATGTCAGTTGATGGTTTTCTCAGAGTATAGCCAATCCACCTCCAATTCTTCCTGTATATTTGATGCACAATTGGTTCCTTCTGGGTTGGTTCACTCCCAAAGATCCCTGTTACTGATCTTTTCTGGCCAGCCACCTGATCTTGAGTAGTATTGGGTGAATGCAGCTGTTGATGCAGGTCTATAGTTTGTTTGAGGTGCTCTTTATGACGCTTCAGGTCTCCAATCCATAAAGTAGCACTCACTTCACATCGGGGTTGAGAATCCGGATCTTATTTTTCATGCTGTATACAATGGATACTTATTATTATTCCTTTGGGTTCTGAGTGGAACAAAGAGCTTCAACTACACATCTCAATTTTGTTCTATTCTCTTCTATCCTCTCCAACTGACTAGGTCCACGACTGTCCGTAATCTCTCTTCTCTCCCTACTCCTGGTCACACGATCTCCTACATGTCACCCCCACACCGAAGATCCACTCGTCGCTCCTCATTGGCCTGCATTGCGAGCCATTGCATATGACTGTCTCCTCAATAAATTCCCGATCCATCTCCATTTCCTCCTATATATTTATTGAGCGATCGGCTTTTGGTTGGTTTGTCGCAAGTCAGAGTTTCGTGTTACTTATTCTTTCTGGCATGCTATTTGATCTTCAGTATGGAGCCATCCAGCGAAGGTTGCAGCTGCTGATGAAAGTCTGCAACCTGTTGGAAATCTCTTTTGGTTACACGCCGGCCTAAGTTTCTGACCCGTATAGAAGGACCAATTTGACATTGGTGCTGAAAATCACAATCTTATTCTGTATGCTGACTGAGTGAGTGCAGATGATTTCCAAACTGGTTTCAAGTTGATGGGGATGTATCTTGCCCTACTGATCCTCACTGACTGGCTGGTTTTGACATCTTCATCCATTCCGACTTCCTGTGGTTGAAACCGTTCTTCCTGGACAGATAAGTGAAAACAGGAAGTAACGTGTGTGAAATCTCTCCCGTTTATGGTGACTGATTCTGGTTGTTGTTGCTGTTGGTTGGTTGGTTGGTTGGTTATCTTCATCAACTCCCTCCTCTCTATATTATTATTATTGTATCCTTTATTTCAAACAGGAACATAGGGCTTCAGCCACACGTCTCCATTGCGTTCTGTTCTCTGCTTGAGTCTTCACCTGGCTCCATGTCTGTCCACACGTTTTCATCTCCTCTTCACATGACCTCCTCCAAGTCACCCTCGCACTGACGACCAACTCGCCGCTTCCCTTTCGGGTTGCACTTGAGCAATGGCTTGTCTAGTGATGTCACTTGGTGGTTTCCTCAGAGTATGGCCAATCCATCTCCATTTCTTCCTGCCTATTTGTTTCACAATCGGTTCCTGGTTGGTTCGCTCCCAGAGATCCCTGTTGCTGATCTTTTCTGGTCCGCCATCTGATCTTGAGTATTGAGCGAAGGCAACTGTTAATGAAGGTCTGTAGTTTGTTTGAGATGCTCTTTATGACGCGCCAAGTCTCTGATCCATATACTGAGTAGCACTGACTTCACATTGGAGTCGAAAATCTGGATCTTATTTTTGATGCTGAGTGCTGTTGACCTCCACACAGACTTCAGAGTAATGAAAGCTTGTCTTGATTTTCCGATTCTTGCTTTTATATCCTCGTCAATGCCAACTGCCTGTAGTTGAGACGATGCTTCCCAGGTAGGTAAAGGTGGTTGTTTCTTTCAGGTTCCTCCCATTTATGCTGATTGTTGTCAGTTGTTGTTGTTGCTGTTGGTGGTGTTGCCCGGGAATTTTCATCACCTCTGTTTTCTCTATGTTCACCTGAAGTCCTATCTTTGATGCTTCTTCTGCTAACTTGTTGCTTTTCGCTTGCATGTCTTCCAGTTTGTGGGAAATCAGACATATATCATCGGCGAAGTCCAGATCCTCCAAGTTTTTTGTGTGGGTCCATTTTATGCCCTCTTCTCTATGCTTAGAATCAATTAAAATATTCCCTGTTAAATCTGGAAATATGTTCGCATAACTTAGAAAGTGAATTCTCTGTAGTAAAATTTTCTTCGCTATGAAGTCTATTTTTAAAATCATCGTTTCATTATATGCTTTAGGAATGAACTGGGTAAGACACCTTTTGTAACTTACCTTAAGTATTTATTAGCGCATATAATGAAGTCATAACTGCCACGTTAATTAAGCGTATGCCTTTTCTAGCACTAAACCTATATGATTGAGTAATTTAATTGTACAGTCACTGTGTTCGCATTATACAAAGTAAAGCTGAGTACGTTATCCGGTCGACGGAGTACTCCTATTTCGTAACCATGTGGTACGTGAATTAAAATCTCATTACAAGTCTTCATTGATTAGAGGCTTCTGGTAGCATATTTATTGTAATAATAGAGAAGATTCGTAGCTCAGGTGAATGACTTGGAATTACTGGTTTTCTTTGAGCTGGTTGCTTTGATTGCGGAGCTTTCGTGATCCTTTTGGACAACATCTTCAGCGCAAGTTTCACCTTAAAATGAACTGATTTAAATTCTTCATGGATTATATAATTGTGTCACCTGACAACCATCTTCGTGACTGGTAGTCGATTTACATCTGTGCTGATCATTTTTTATTGATTCGGAATTTGAACTTTCTTGTCACGTGATTTCCTTTTTATTAGTTGGTAGATTTGATCTATATTAAAATGTTTGTTGATCGCATATTCGCTTGAGTACCAAGCTTTTAGGAATTCTCTGGCACTTTTGGTGTTTCCTGTGTTTAAAATCTCGACATTATCCCCATCAAAATGATGTCCATAATTATCTAAATGCATTCATATGAAAGAATGTATATTGTCTTTTCACAGCTGATTTGTGTCCTTTGACTCGGATTCGAAGGGGACGCCCACTTGCATCAATGTAATGTTTATTGCAATTCAAACAATTTATTTTGTGAATGGTATTAATTTTATCTTCATTTTCTGTTGTGTGAATCTTTCGCTTCACAAAATATCGAATGAATTGATTGTGCTGGATGGCTGGCTTGTGTACTATATCTATTTCAAACGGTTTCAATATTCTAGCTGTTATTTCAGAGATACCTTTTATATACGAGAGGGTGAATTTTCTTGTTGTCTTTGATGATGGTTTCTTGTTTGTGCTGTGACTCGAGTTGCAGCACTTTTTGATGAAACTGTGGAGATATCCATTCTTTTTGAGGACGGTTAGTAGTGTGCGTAAACTCTTTTAAACAATTTCTGCACACTGTCTCTATTGTGAGTAATTGGGTCATTGCTACTCTAGTTGAGCGTTTGGTCTGTGCGCGTTGATTTTCTATATACTTGTGTCTCTAAATCTCCTGTGTCCGTTCTCCTGATTAAGACATCTAAAAATGGGATTTTGTTATCTAATTCTTCTTCTCTTGTGAATTTGATGTCTGCAAATATGTTGTTTATTAATTTATGGGTATATTCTAAATCATTTCTCTTAATTATATAAGTGTATCGTCAACGTAAAGTGCTTAGAGTTTCGGTTAAATTATAGGTAGAGCTATTAAGTCTAATCTTTGCGTGACGGCTTTAGCTATTAATCCTGATACGGGCGATTGCATTGGTGTTGCTTTTATCTAATCGTATATTTGAGTGTTGAATTGCAAATATGATGTTAATTGACTATCAGTCACGAAGATGGTTGCCAGGTGACACAATGATATAATCCATATAGAATTTAAATCATTTCATTTTAAGCTAAAAATTGCGCTGAAGATGTCCGTCCAGAAGGACGACTAAAGCTTCGCAATTAAACTAACCAGCTCAGAGAACACGAATAATTCTAAATATTTCTAATAAGTTAGAAACCAGTGTTTTTAACGTATGGTTCAATGCCTCAACAACCAATTTACATATAGATTATGAAATTTGTAAATATTTGGATCATTTTCAGCGTAAATATCATTACTAGCTAACAGTAGACAGAGAATTAACGAAGACTGAACAATTGTTTCTGGCTAGCTGCCGGAAGGAATTCAATGACCGGTAAATTCTTACCTCAATCACTTCTCGATATAGAACTACACTTCTGCGCTTCCTGAAAAAATGTACTGTGAAATTAATCCAAATGCTGATAAAATATACGATCACTGTCCAGCTCATAAGTGAATTCTGAAAGGATGTCTTAAATTCCTCATAAGAAATCGTGGCTGCTAACATCTACTATGTCAGGGCGAAATAGATCCTCATTAGTTTCTCTGGTCAGCGATAGACGTTTATCGCAAAATGATATTTTTTTATTCCTGTACGTTCCCAGTGGAACATAGGCCTTCAAGATAGAGGCTTTAAGTTTCAGTAGCAGTGGTATTTATTTGTACAGGATGGGGTTGCTAGCCTCATGCCCAACTTTCCCTCTTCACCGGTCTTATTACTGGCTTAGCGAAGTAAAGGAGTGCGTCGGCCGGGGATAGAACCCCGAACCACATGGGGTACGGTTGGTGAGCATTCTACCTCCGTGCCACTGATGGACAAACGATATAGGTTAGAATTCTTGAGAAGCCATTGGATGCCGTCCAAGTAGCTGAATGATCTGTGAGCTCACCTCATACCCTTTAGTTCCTGCTCTCGATCCATAGTAGGGTCATTGGTGCGTACTGTTTGAGAGTCCTTAACTACAACAGAACAACTGTTAAGCACCCTGTGGTTCTCAATCCTTCTCTGTCCGGTATTGATTGGTAGTGGAATCTACACTGAAACTTTTCAAGCAGCTGCCAGTGAGCCATATCCAGTGTGTGAGGGCGAATGATAATACCTGGCCGCTGAAAAATTATATGTTATATATATATATAACATTCGATTGTATTTAAAACTATGCTTTAAGTAACTGAACGATAAAACACGATATACATTTTGTCACACAGTACAGCAATTCCTTATCAATGATTCTAATATAAAATGTATCGAAATAAGAACGAACGTTTATCCAGTGTCAAGTTTTCTTTCCCTTGTGGTATTTACTCGTCACTTAACTGGCTGACTTCACCTGGAGATAAAAATGAAGCTCTATTCAGTGTTAGTGTAACTTATGTACTAGATATCTATTCCTGTCAAAAGGTTCTCTAAAATTTAAGTTTACATTTGTTCCCATTCAATAAATTTAATGTTACATGGAATAAGGAATTTAACCCATGAACATATATATTATTATTCCCTAGGGTTCCAAGTGGAATATAGAGCTTTAACAATACATTTCTAATTTCCTCTATTTTCTGCTGTCCTCTTCATATGACCACACGACTGCCCATAATCTCCCATCTCCTCCTCCCCACACGAACTCTTGCATGTCACCCTCACACAGACGACTGACTCTTCCCTTCTCACTGGAATTCCACTCCAGCGATGTCCTACACTGCGCACAATGTCATTTGAATGCCTGGGGATACAGTACATCAACATTAGTAGGTGTTACTTCTGTTTAGTTTGCCTGTTTAAATATCTATGAGTGTTAAAGAAAAAGGTTTTGTCATGAACTAATTCATTAGTCAGAGGATCCTTGAACAACAGGGAACACTGGGCAGCTGTTTCGTCCTAACTTAGGATTATCATCAGTTCACATCCAACAGGATTTGAGTCCAGGACTTTTAAGTTGCGAGGTAAGTTCGCTGGCTACTAGGCCAGAAATGAATAACCCAGGAATTCTAACTTTTATCGATGTGCAGTGTAGCACTGTCGTTAATCTCTGCTACTGATAATTAACCATTCATCTTTGAAATTAATATGATTGCCTACAAAACTCGTAACCTACAAATAAAGATGAGTATAAAAGTTTTTGTTTAACATCTTGGAAACTTTTCTGACTTGACATTAAACGAAGGGATATTAGGTTTTTGGCTAGAATGAATTGAATATTCCCTTGTATACCCCTGGTATTTCCCAAACACTCCGTGCTTAACTTCAATATTATGCATTGCATCACGCCACTTAGCACGGAAGATGGAGAGAAAATACATAGAGTCAGATACAACTAGCTTCTTCATGTATTCCACTTTTAATGACGTTGTTCCACAGGCACAACGAAGAACGAACTGAACTGCTGCTCAGTACACATATTCGGATATCACGTCTACAGCAAAGATGATATTAACATACGTAAAGATTTTACAAATGTAATCTTTACATATATCTACTTCTCACTCGGAGCTCAATTATTGTGAAGCTATTCGGTCAAATCATGATCACAGTTCATACAAAGGGAGGATATAAGTTGGTAAATGCCTTACGAGCCTTTGGCATCCTTTCTGAGGTCTAACCAACAGTCAGTTCATTTGAGTTGAAGGAGCTTCTCGAATAAGTAAAGTGGTCAACGCGCTGTACCACTTCACTCCACTTCCTTAAACTAGGAATCGGTACAACCCAATTGGCAAGAACGAATTACATGCCATGCATTCGAATATTTCTGCTCAAAGCATTTTCTTTGTGTATTCATCCAGGAGGAATAATATCACTTGCATACCATAAGTTGATGAGACTGTACCCTGCTAGCTGTTCGCATAAGTCGTTTAGGTTCACATCTGTTGGTACATCTGTGACGAAATTAAACAAGAATGAGGAAAATGGACATCTCTGAGTGTCATCCCTTCAGATTACTACAATCTATAAGTTCTTACACATCTGCACGAGTTCAAGTAGAGTGCTTTGTTCAATACAGTATAATTTCTGGGCAACCTCTTCACGGCCGAACACTGCCAAGGCACTTTTAGTTCGACAGAGTTGGATTCCGCTTTCAGGAAAAGGAATATGAAAAGTTTAAGAATGCCTATATTCCAGAATCTCTGGAAGGGTGAACATATGATCAGTACACTTTCTTCCTTGGCTAAAGTATGTCTGGTTTTCGTGGGTTCATTACTGCCTAGCATCATTTAAACCATGAATGCTTATTGAACTAAGAACTTTAGGTATTACTCCATCAGTAGGACACAACATCACGTGATAACTCAAAAGCCATCATGAGGGATAACGACTGGCTGTAGTGTCGAAAATGAACGATGCCACTTAGGATTCTCATTGATTTCTATGAATATTAATAAGGATATTTTGCTCACTAAACGACAACATAATTCATTCTGGTTATTTTCTAACATTATATATACTCAACTTCACCTCCTGGGAAACTCTGTGGTCTTGCATTTTATTCCACATAAATCTCATACTGTTAAATTTTAAACTATTGTAGGACAATTGCACAAATCAGTTTGTTTTTCACCTCCCTTGGTTGGTATTCATCAAACCTGATTTACACACATATATCCACCATATTTTTGGAGTAGGATTAAATGTGTTAAGAGCAATATTGTTGGAACATAAGAATTTAGCTATCGTAAGAATGGTTGACCCTGAGAAGATAAGTAATTTAGAAAAAACGTTCAGCGATTGCACTGCATGCATTAACACAAAACCATACAATAGAGTGGCAGAGAGTTAAACATCTAAGAAGTAATATAGGTAGGTGGAGAGAGAGATTGATTACTGAATCCTGATTCATCGAGTCTACACCGAACACGTGCAATAGAAATGATTCATCACTCCTGCCGGAAACATAGAAAATACTACTACCAATCAAATCAGGCGATGAAAAATAATAGAATTATCTAAAGTAAGTTAGAAAGTTGTGTGAGTGAGGTACCTGACATGATTATGAGCAGTAGTAATAAATTGTGCTGGAAACGTGGTCATCAGTAAATATTACTGTATAGCACTACTGTGTAACTTTATCAAAATAGCGAATTTTACCCATAGTGGAAATATACTCTACCATAGTGCACAAGGTTTATTCTTATAGTAAAAATACATGTTGAAATGTCTTTAAAACGACCTCATTCACATGGACACTAATGACAATGAATGCCAAACAATCAATAGTAATAGTATTGCATATGGAACCCCTGACTACTCATTGATTTAAGTGTTGTTCAATGTTTTAGAATGTGATTAGTTGGGTTAATCCGATCAATATAGATTCATTTGTTTTTAGCTTAAAATCTATTAATGAGGATCTTTTCTCTATAACACATAAAGACAATGTAAGTTCTAAGTGTTTTGAACTTATGTGTTTACTCTGTCTTTTGGAGTTGACCAAACCATTAGGCTAATCGTGTGTGCTCTCTAATATTTACTACATGATAAGCATTTATATGCGTGTGTGTTTCTGTGATTCACAGCTGCCTGCCAGTCAGAGGTTCAAATTCTACTGTAAATCAGATTTCAACCTTTAATATATATATCAAAGTTTTATCCTGATGAGAAGAAAATGAAAACTCATCACCTCTTTTAAGGTGAGGATCTACTATATATGTACTAAAGACACAATGAATAAGGAATTGAAATACTTCTTCAGAAAAACTCTAATCAGAAATGGTTATCCAACCTCCTTCATCAACAAACATCCAAAGATAAAGACGGATAATTTAAGTAACCCAGATGTACTGAGGAAACAACTAATTGTAGATCTGAAATTCAAGAAAGATACAATTATTGGAGTTCTCCGAAGCCGTCTGCCTAGAACAGTTCGAATAACGCCCATTGATGCATCTCTACGCCTCACATCCTCCACGTATACTTTTAATTCACCAAAACGTCAAAGACACGATCTCACTGTGATCAACTTCAGTGTACATTTACCAGTTCTCCTGCTCTTGTCAAGACAAGTACATAGCCGTACGAGTAGGACATTATCTAGACGTGTTCACGGAAACGTACTGGCATGAGTGTAGAAAGGAGAACTTAGAAGAGTCAACAGCTCATTTGTGGAGCATATCATTACTTCCGCTCATTCGGCGTCAGCAGAGACTACTTTCACAGTCATATATAAACTACGACCAAGTTATTCGAAAGCATTTCATCTACATCTTCTTCATGTGGTGAAAGGCTTAGCAATCCTATGGGCAGCTTGACTTCTGTTTTCCGAAACATGTGATCCAGTCACTTCCAATACCATGGCCTTAGCATCAATGTTTCCTTCATCCGTTTTCTCGCTTGTTTGTCTTCCTAAAAATTGCGTAGTGAGCTTTATGTGGCCTGTTCTATGTCATTTGCAACTAAATTTCAATATTTTGTTCTCTTGTCTCCTATTGACTATTTCCATCCGAATATTCGCCACTCAACTTACGAATTGTCGACCCTCTTGATTTTAAAGTACTATTCTTGATTTTACAAACACAGATGTCATTCATGTACTTAGATTTGTTTTGTCACTGACTGACAATGATCTCTGACGTCTGTTGTCAATCTGCAATGCATATGCAACACCATCTAAACACCTGTAGGTCTCTGAAGGGAAGTAACGCACGCAGAGAGATCTCTTTGCTGAATCATATATTCATAATTTGCATATGTATATATACTTATAATATCTTAACACACATCCAGGGACACTCGTTGATGACGTGAACGTCAGTGAGCCAACATACATGCACATACGCGTCTGTGAGATGACATAACAAGCCCTAAAGCTGCTTATTTCTCTGCATTCTTAGTGGAACGAATGGCTTCTTACTTCAACGTTTGAGTGGCGACATTTTTATTCTCACAGGTTGGGGTTTGCGTACCCACACACGCAAGCTTTTTTCGTTTCTGAATTTAATGGAGATTGACAAATTACATGAGATCTTTGGAGTGTGTCCTCTGTGAATCCAAAATACCCTATGTGGATGGCTGGCGAGCATTCTGCAGCGGAAATACTGTTATGAAAATCGCTCCTCATGAACAATATGATCACACTATTGATACTTATTTGGATGTTTCAGCTAACTTTGAATTATTATTCGTCTTTATGCCTGTTTTATCTCTAAGTATAATGCCTCTCTTTGTGGTTGTGTTATGATGATGAATTTGATAATGTGTTGTTTGGCGATGTGGTTTCTATTGAATGAATGAAGGTGATTCTGACGTTGGACTATCTGCGGGAAGCGTTGTTGTGTGATTCTCGTGGAGAGATTATGATCCCACCTTGTTATAAGTATGCTTCATGATTCCAAATAACTTCTTTCAGTTGAATTTCCTCTAGCTTATTTTGTTCTACAATACTTGTTTATTGCTTAGAACGTTCTCATGACTGTATAGCTCGGTGATGTCATTGTTGTGTCATGACGTATGTCATGGTTGAGGTGATTTTGACTTTTTGATATTATTATTGTTGAGCAATAGTGTAGACTGGCGTAGTGATTCAAAATGTAAACAGTCATGTTTCTTGATGTTTGTTTAGCGCTTTGTGATTGTGACAGTGTCTTGACGAAGATTCAGACAGCTGTGCAGTATAATGCATAGATCTGTTTCCTGAGTTCATATCACGACTAGTCGTTTCTGGTAGTAACACATTTTAGCAAGGAACAACCTTCGTATGGAAATGTTACATACGTCTTGGTGATGAATTTCAGCAATTTAATAACTCAGTTACTCCACAGCATAAAAACAACGAAACACAAATTACCTATCTCATACTTCATGTAAACTACGTTGCCTTTGGGTATGTTTTTTGGGAATTTTAATGAATTTCGAAAGCCTGAAAATCCTGTTTTGATTATGTTTTTACGAAAATAAGTGATTTTTTGAGCATTAGTGAAGATTAGCTGTAGAACCCTTGGCGTCATGTATACCTTTCATAGGAATTCAGCAGCATCATGCCAAACAGCTGAAGATAGTTGACAAACCTTCCTTGTGTGACCAGACTGAATAAAGCAGTGAAGAAGAGAGGGACGAAAGATGAAATACAATCCAATGACATAATGGCAAATGAAACGGAACAGGCCGCAGGTGATTTAGACCCCAGAACATCATATGAGACAGCCAGGTCTCTATTCAGGAAAAGATCAATGCAGACAATACCAAGAAAAAGTGGTAGAGGAAACCTAATTAGAAACGAAGAGAGACAAATAAAACAGTGGGCTGATCACCTCAAAGGTTTATTTAGTTGACCACCACCTGCGGCTCGTCCAAAAACGACACAGATAGCGGCCACGGAATTGGAAGTGAATACCACTCTTCCAACAAGAGGAGGACAGGCGAAGAATCATGCTCTTGTCCACGCCAAACAAGTTGTGTCATGTTTGGGAGAATGAAAGATTCACTGGATGGAGAGCTCCACTCACCGAAACCAGCTGGATTCAGAAAAAGTAAATCCTGTGCTGATCAAATTGCATCTGTACGTATCATCATAGAACAAAGCATAGAATGGCAGTCAAATCTATCTCCACCTCAACTTCATTGACTTAGAAAGTGCTTCGACCGCGTTAACAGAGAAGTAATTTGGAAACTACTTCACCAGCCGCATTCAATAGCTGTATGACACTGCCACGTGTCAAGTGATCCACAATGAAATCTCAGTGAGGCTTTCAGAGTGAAGACAGAACGGAGTAAGAAAAGGCTTCCTATTATCACAGATGATATTCTTATATATCAATGATATTCTTATATCAATGATATTCTTAATTGTGGTTGACTGGATTATGCGTCAGACTGTAGGGAGTGAGAGGACAGGAATACGCTGGACCGATAAGGAAACTCTAAAAGAGGACCTGGATTTCGCCGATGACTGATGTTCATTGTTACACAATCTAGAAGACTTACAGGTGAAAACCAACAAACAGGCATAAGAGGCAGGCAGCAAAGAGAGGACTTCAGGTGGAAATAGGGAGAACAACAAGCACCAATCATCAGTCAGTCAGAAGGAGGGGATTTGAGTAAGATCACTCGCTTCGCTTATCTAGGAAGCTTTGTCTCAACTAGAGGTGCCGACAAAAATGAAGACTTCAAATCCAGGCAGGATGCGAAAGGCAAATCAGACCCGCATTACTCTGAAATCAATTTGAACGTCTTCTGTAATCCGTCAGTTTACGGAACAAGATTCGGATTCTTACCGTCAATGTTAAATCAATTTGTCTTTCCATCTAGTTGGGAAACTTGATGCGTGAGTCACCAGAATTATTTCAAACAGTCTACAGCAGAAGTTTATCGACATCTGACTTCTCTGGTTGCAGATTGAAGATCATATAGACTGTAAGAAATACTTAACAATATTAAATTCTGGGATCGAACTAATCAAGAATCTATTCCTCAAAAAATATGCGGAAGAAAATGGAGGTGGATTGGATACACACTACTGAGGAGACCTTCTAATAGCACCGGGTTCGAACCCAGGGGCTTCTGGTTACAAGTCAAGCCTGTAGACCATTCAGCCACCGAGTCCTAACTCAGTGGCTTCTCCATCATTTCTAATTTCCACCAATTTGTGATTTTAGAGCAGCTGGCACCAGCCAATACCATCGGCAAGAAATAGCCGGAATTCATAGGCCACTGAGTCGAATCTCAGTGACTGAATGGTCAACAAACTTGCCGTCAGTAGGTGCATGCTATCAAAGAAATCGCTGTCCAGTACTCCCTCCTGGTGTTCACTGGTTCTCTAACTAATATCACCGATCCGTAGTCAAACTTCAAACAAATCAAATACCTACAAATTAACTCCTGAAAAGTAAGCGCTCATTTCACTATTTTTAGGCAATATAAACACATTTATTCTTGTGGTAGTTGTAAATGAATGATTAATCGTCAGAATGTATAAATTTACCACAACAATCGATGCTAGTCACTCAGTCAGTCAGTTGGTCAGTCAGTAAATCGATCAATCAATCAATCAATTATAATTGTTACAATCTAAAGAAATTAACAACAACAAAAATTATAAGCAACTCCTATTATGTTCTACGAAAGCATGTTTAACCATGCCTTTTTAGAAAAATGGATACACTTGCATCATTTTTTTATGTAGCTATGTAGAAATCAACTAAGAAGTCATAGAAACGAAAACATATATGTTAAAAAAATAAAAGAGTCTTTAGTGAAATGCCTTCATGCGTTTCATAATGGCCGCATGAGAAAACAAAACCAGCTTATGTAAGTTAAGTAAGTAACACAAATAAAAGCAAATTATCTGATTGGTCAATTCATTTCGACCAATCAGAAAAGCAGCACTTTCAATATTTCCAATTGACATAAAGATATTTATACATGTATATATTTATTTATTTATTTAAATTATGATAAATGTGAACCAATAATTGGAAAAGGTTAAGCATTTCAACTAAAATTATCAATCTCATAAAGTGAAATTGAAACACAAGCTAAGACAGTAACGTTAGAAATTTCTTGTGTGAAGAAAAACACCCAAAATAGACTTTAAATGAAGGCGAAAATGAAGGACTTTCGTATGGAATACATTTAAAAGATGTACTATCTAGTATCATCCACATTCTTCTCATTTATTGAACATGATTATTTTCGAATTACGCATTGATTTACTGATGACTAACTTATTGATAAGTGAATTTTCAAAAACAATGTATGCAGTTCTCCTGGAATAACACTGAATAGGTGAGTAATCCATTGAAAATGTATATATTTGAGTTATATTGTTGATATTCTATGTTTCTGTGAGTATTTACATGTATAAATGTCAAATTTTTAAATCCTCAGTGGTAACGTCTCTGACTACAGCATTAGGTGACGCGAGTTTGAATCTTGGAGGCAGCGACATGAGTTCCTTCGAGACTGCTGATACACGCCTTGAAGATGACTTGTGAGTGCCACTAAAAAGCACGAAAACTAGGTTAAATAAGGCTTCCTGTGGTCGACTGCCCCCCCAACCACCTAATAATAATAACAAGATCATCTGTACAATCGCATTTAAATACATAAGTTCATATGGTTACAATTATTATTTATTTACGTATCATAACGAAGGAGAATAATGTTGATAATAATTTTCAACTTGATATCAAAGTTTAAAGGCGTGAATGTAGATTACAAACAAAGCTTTCAAACTCTTATCACAGCATCTCAAATGACTCATCAATCAAAGTCATTTACAAAGTAAACAAAAATCTACCAAAGGCAGTCAGTGTGTTTCTGACTTCTTTGTACTGTAGAAGCCCTTGACATATACATCGAAAAGCTGGAACTGTGTGTCAAAAGAAACTAGTCCAACCTCTACACTTACCTCGGATCTAGTTCGGTTTATTTCCTAAGGTCTGGTTTTTTTCATTTTCACTTATAAAGTATTATTATTTCACTTTGTTTCCATGCTCATCACATTCACGCCATTATTTGTTGAAAAATATTTTCTAATCCTGTGTAATTTTGTTTCTAAGCCCCTGGTAATTTATATTCATATCCTAGAACTTTTATATCAAGTTGACAATTATTATTTGAGTAATAAAAACTGCTATCTCTCAATCAATTTTAGTCAACTAATTTTTCTAAACCCCTTAGAATCTACATTCACACCATGGAACTTTCATCTGAAGTTAAAAATTATTATCGACTTTAATCTCCTTAGTTATGATACGGAATTAAATAGTAGTTGTTTAATTGATCTTTGAATGGTACCCCGTTTAACTGTCTAGTTCTAAGTGTACGTTGATTAAAGTCCGATTTGTATTACAAAATTCATAGTCGGATAGTGGATAAAGTAGAGTGAATCCAGTTAGTATAAGGGATGGGATTTTGTGTGAGTGAATGATGGTGATTCTTACCTAGGATTGTCTGTGGGATGCACCAACATGTGATTCTTGTGGATAGACAGTCTTTAATCCCACCTTGTTGGGAAAATTCTAATTGACTGTCTAGCTGCCTGACAGCACTGTTGAGGTGATTTTGAGTTTTTGATGTTATTATTGTTGAATAGAACAACAGAACCACACGCGTAGATTCCAACCACGAATAATCAATATTTTTGGTGTCTTTGAACCGTTTTGTGAATGCGCGTGTCTCAAGGAGGTTTCGGACAGCTACACCGGCACACACCTGATCTCTATGGTCGGCCTGCTAAATTTGGGCTGCCGATATCACATGCTGAAAATTTCATACTTGTAACAAAATACTGTGTAGAATCAAGCTATAATAAAATAAATAAAAACTAAAATGAATAATTTTATGCAACCGGTTCCCTTTATCAAAGATTCCTTCCAGTTTTCACAAGAATTAGATCAACTCGATATTTCAGATAGACTTCTCGTGTCATACGACTTTTGTTCACTGTTTACCAGCATACCCATCGAAAAAACGGTAAAAATCATATGCCAGCAGTCCGAACTGCTCCCTCTTCTAGAAAATGAGCTACGCAAAATGTTATTTCTATGTACAAAGAATATTCACTTCCGACTCAACAATCAGCTGTACCGGCAGATTGACGGGGTTCCTATTGGTTCACCTCTGGGTCCTGTTCTTGCTGACATATTCATGGCTCATCTTGAACAGACTCAAATGAAAGAAGAAATAGAAAGAACCACCTATTACTGCAGATTTTTAAAAAAAAAATTTCTCTCTTAAAATGAATAAGTATTGATCGATTTCCTACGTTCAGACCCCAACAATTTCGTCTGGTCGCAGTAGATAGAATCACGTTTAAAACAAGACCTCACACCGTCTAACTTTCATGTCAAGTTGAAAATTATTATCGACTTTAATATCCTTCGTTACGATACGGAATTAAATAATACTTGTAAGCGTATCAGTCTATGTATATAAATGCAATTGTACAGCTCAGTTTTAGAATGATGTTGACGAAGAGATATCTTTGTCGGACTTCTCGTTCTTTTCTTCTCAACGTTCGGATGGGTATTTTCCACGATTTCATAGAATTCAGTCCACACCAATGAAAGGGCTAGACGCATCACACTAGTTCGCGTCGAATTAAAAAATACACTACTTACTACTGAAAGTACTCAGTCTGTTGGTACCAATACACAAAGAGTTGGTATGAGCCAAAAGTGAGGAAGTATAGATTACATGACCAACATCTTCAGGGTGTGCTGCGTTTCCCTATCCATATTCTGAAAATCCCTATTAATTTCATATTAGATAACTGATACAGACTCAGTAACTGGATGTTGGACGGTGTTTTGAGCACTACTTATTACTACTCACAATCATATCGGTTTATCCAAATGGTTTCAAGATTTGCTTTATTTATTTTTTCTCCCTCCCCCCACCCCTCTTATGTCATTGGTAATAGTAACTTTCTGCATATAAGTATGGTATAGATGTTGTTTCATTTTGATTGCACATATGCACTGTTGAATCGATAAACTAAGATTCAGTGATTAACCCGTCTTTCTCTCTCTAACCACCCCTGTCCCATCCAACCTATTGTCTGATTACATTCAATTTAAAGTATTTTTGTGGCTGAGTGTCTTCCAGGTTATTAAACTTAGTAAGATCAATTGTTCTAGGCTAGCTACATTTCTATGTCCTGATAATCTAATTGACCCTGATCTACTAGTTGTTTAATTGACCTCACTTACAGTCATTACATGGTGTTTGGTAAATTATATTGTTTTTCTTAAATTGGATCTGTCGGGTTCTTAAGCTGAAATAATCTGTCTCTGAGAGCGTTGGTTGGTTGGTTTAAATGACATCCTAATTTCAGCCTCATTGAGAATTCTACATGAGGCCTCTGACATCCCTTCTCTAATACAGCAGTACTATAGAGGCTTTGAATTCTACATTATCTGGTGGGTAGTTATTCACTAGTAGTGGCTTCTTTATTTGCTCAATTTCATTATTTACATCTTCTGGCTTACCAATTAGGCTCCTGTCTTGATCATATGAAGACTTAATGAAAACCTGCTCAAATTCTACACTTGCATGAATCCCTACTAATCTTTATCCAATTCTTCTTTCTCCAAAAGACATTCTTGTCTATTATAGTGGCAACTTGAACTGAAATGATTACTGGTGGCATGCTTAGGACTTGGGCTACCACAAAAGTAACCTCCACGCCTTGATTGCATACAGTTTTTCCTGTTCACTTTGTTTTCATCGATTAAAATAGACCCTTCAATGATATTATTTACCCTTGCTAGTATTTTAATTGTTTATAACCTGTTGATTCTCATGTTTCCACTAAATTTGAGGAAATACGTAATCGTAGGGGGGTGGGGCAAGGTATTCTAACACATGGGATAACTGTTCTTGAGTTATTTCCTTGTGTCTCACAATGTGCTTCTGAGTTTTTTTATAATTTTGAAAAAATCCCCATTTAGACATTTAGAAAGCAGAAGGACTGAGCGAAGAAATATATACTTTTCAATTAGATCCTCATCTCTGGCTCTACTCTAATATACATATAGCATTTTTATTACAATACACAACAGTTTACTAATCAAGTGGTGATATGTTTGTTAACAATAATTAGTCAGTGTCAACATGTCAATGGGGTGATAATTAACGAAGAAAATTGATACACACAATTAAAATGTAGAAACGGTTGCAACACGAGGATTGCGTAATGCATAATTTCGGAAAAATGAAGAGGAATTAAGGAATAAGCGTGTGCACAGGTTGATTACGTAACAGATTGTTGATGAAGTAGTCAGAAACTAATAAAATAATTTGGACAATTATAATTTTTATAATTTTTAAAGGTTTAGAGGGACGGGGGCGAAGTAGTCCGGTTTATACATTCATGTAACGATGTCTAAGGTAAGGAAAGTGGCTGTACAAATTTCTTATGAACATACAGGTTTAGCTTCTTCAGGTGGATTCCTATGGCTTCATCTGTAGTATGTAGAAGACGAACTCGTAAAGCAAAATTAAGATTAGTAGGAATGCGATAAATAATTTTAAATGCTGTATTAACGTCACTCTTATGCTCACTATCTACAAGGTGTGCTAAAATAGAGCTAAGAATAAATCTTGTCTGTTCCTTGCTTAACCATGCTGGATGATGTTTGGAAATACGATGATGAACCTGCCTAAATGTACGCCCAATGTAGCTGGCTCCGCAGCTGCAGTCAAACTGGTAGATACACATAAAGGAGGCAAATTTAGGTAGTTTATCCTTATTTTTCGAACGTAGAATTCGGGTGGTTGTGAAGAGACAACGTACCTCTGCTGCATTCAAAGCTATTTAAACTGCATTTTTCAGGCGCTGTGTTATTATTTCGCTGATGTTGTCACCGAGGAACTACATTTTATGAACATTGGTTTTTTCGGAACTGTTGCCAATCTGACTCTCCTAGGTGCTGAATTCATGTTTTTCTCAATGAACTTATCTAGATAACCATTTTTTCTGAATAATTCTTCAATAATCTTAAGCTCCTCATTGAGGCAGTCTTCTGAATAGATTAACCTAGCTCCATGAACCAGACACTTTAGCAGGTTACGTTTATATTTCATGAGCCACTCAAAAAGCATTATGCTATATCGCGAATGATATTAAAGGTTGTTAGTAGGGCACGTTGTGTGCCACTAAGTTAGCTCGTTGCTACTGTAGTTGACAGACACCTGAACCCATGTGAGAAATGGCCTATATCCATATTGTCTCACTCTCAACACTTCACTCTCTATTCACAACTCTCCCCATCATCTTTCATTTCATCAGGTAAGTAGGACAAGAAATGATTGTAAAAGTTTAAATGTTCATACAACCAAGGAAAAAAGCTTAGCGATACCCTATTTGACCTACTGGAGTTCTATGTGATAGCGATAGTGTCAAGCGTGAATTGTTACAACTTACTGTGTGATTAGCATAAAAAAATGGCTCAGTTATTCTCCAGTATTTGTAATTTTATAGTGACACTATCCCCATTATCTAATAATTTTGTGTTAATAATACTAATATTACCATTATTATTATCATTTTACATTTGTACATCTTGTCCCTACAGTTTCTGTTAATACCAAAAATTGATTGGTGTTATCAATTTTGGTTAAGGGTACCCTGTAGCGTATTTCTTCTTCTTATGCCGTTGTAGTTGTTGTTGTTGTCGAGTAAATTAGATGCAATATTGTTGAAAATGTTGAAAATTCCACACTTTATCATTAGTACTGTTTTGGAATAAAACAGATTATTATTATTAATACAACAGTGCTTAAATTCCATTCTTATGCAAAATATTTGGTAGCATTTAAAAATCTTTAGCACCTAGAATAGTTTTTATCATTCTTGATTAATCTGATTAGTGTTTTGCGTAGGATACAGGTGTTCAGCATTGTAAAATAACATATATCTTCCATATTGTTCCTTTGTATAAACTGTGAGACAAAATGGCACAAATGTTTGGCCCTCTTTCGTGGTTAAACACTTACATTGCACATCTGTCATGGTTTTACAGAGAAAAATTGTTCATTATGCTTTGTCTGGAAGGAGGGTCATTCAACAAATATTTGGTATGCGAATTCCACTGTACTAAGTGTTTTATATACATATATATACTTTGGAATATATTCAGTCCTTCATGGTTTATACTCCTAATAGTTGAGTGCGCATTTAAGGCATCCCGGTTAACTAAGATTCATTACAGAATTTCATCATGAGGTGACATCATTTAGGGAACAGTTGGGAAACCTGGGAGTACCTGACATCTGTTTCGTGTTAGTTTGGGACTCTTCATCGGCAGCCAACCACGGGGTTTTGAACCCCGGCAGTGTGAGAAATACCGCCAGCGATGACATTGGCTAATGGTCACGCCATATCGTGAATTGGCAGAAGCTGGAATTCATGGACTTCTGGATCGGCTCCCGGTGGCTTAACGGTCTACGAGCTTCCTTTGTAACCGGAAGGTCTTGGGTTCGAACCCTGGTGGAAAATCCCAAACTAGCACAAAACAGCTGTCGGGTATTCTTCGATGGTTTTCCAGTGGTTCTCTAACTGATGTCAGCTCATGATGAATTCCTGGAACCAGTCAAATCAAATCCCTACAAACCAACACTTGAACGACTAATACTCAGTTGTGAAATCCGCTGCTGTAGTGTTTAAGACATTATATGTTGTTGAGCAATAAGTGATTACGTTTGTTTGAACGTTAGTCGCTTTTTGAAAACGTGAGTACTAATCATAACGAAACCTAGTTGGTCTTTTGTAGCTTCCTATAGATTGTCACGTCCTAACACTCCTATTCAGGAGTTAGTTTACAGGGATCTGACTTGTTTCAAGCTTTGCTAACGGGGTCCAACAGGTCAGGTTTAAGAATAATTACTTGCGGATGACACTGGCTAGTGGGAGCGCTTTTATCTTTATTCTTTAAGGTTCCAGTGGAACATAGGGCTTCAATATTCACCTATGAAATTTTAGTGGCAGTGGTATCATATTTACGGGGTGGAGTTGCTAGCCTCACACGCAACCTTCCCTCTTTACTTGACCTATTGCCAGCTTAGTGAAGTTTAGGAGTCAATCGGCCAAGATTTGGACACCAGACTACTTAAGGCCTGGTTCGCAAGCATGAAACAGCTGAAGCAATAGCACATAATCAGTCGCGCTGAAAATCACAAATTGGCAGAGCCTAAATTTCAAGGGCTATTGGATACTGGTTCAGGTAGCTGAATGGTCAACGAGCTTGGCCTCTTAATCTGAAAGTCCTGGGTTTGATTCCTGGTGAAGTTGCAGCGTCATACTGATGAAGAATCCTGAACTAAACGAAACAACTGTTCACTATCCTCTGGGTTTCAGTGGTTCCCTAAATGACATCAATCCGTGATCAAAACTGAAACCCAAATTAATAATTGATATTGATAATTCTGTCATATGCTTGATGTGTGGAATTCACTCAGCGTGATTTAGATTAGACATGTGAATCAGTTATGATCCAATGTATCAAGACAGTCTGAAAAAAAATACACAATTCTTAATTTCAAATCAATATTCAACATCCCGTTAAATACCACCGTCAAAATTGTTAGTTTTTGTGTACATATGTGTGTTTGTTTGTTTGTTGGTTATGAATAACTTTCTCCTCTGTGTAAAGAAAGAAGCAATTTTAAGAAATATCAGCTTGGATTTGTTTATTTTCTTTATATTTACTTAACTGTAAATTAAAAATCACGACTGAAATGTAGCACACCATTGAATATTGAATACTGTCTGCGTTACATTTAATGAAACAAAATCGTAATGGAGTAGCATACGTGTTACAAGGTGTCAAATCAATTTTTGCGCTAACTATTCACTATTGTAAACATTAGATTAATATATTGGATGGCTGAGGGCAATCGGCCACAGGAAGCCTTGCTTTACCTAGGTTTCATGTGTGTTGGTGTCACTCAACAAAAGAAAAAAGCATATATCCGAATGTCTCTTCTGAGATTTAAATGTGCTTCACCCATCGCTACAGTCATGGACGTTACCACTGAGCTATTTGCAGTGGTGATTGGCCTCCTTATAGAACTGTATTTGATACTTTGATTGGAAAGTAGTTAGTAATTAGTGTGACAAACTAACATGATGGCCACATTGCAGAATTTACCGATAGAATTCAGTCTGTACAAGAAAAGGACTAGACACATTACACTAATTGATAACGACTATCCCCGGCCGACACACTCCTTTACCTCACTAAGCCAGAAATAATACTGGTGAAGAGGAAAGGTCGGGCATGAGGCTAGCAACCCCATCCTGTAAAATAAACACTGCCATAGAAGCTTCAAGCCACTAGCTTGAAGCCCTATGTTCCACTGGGGAACGTGAAGGAAAAAAAATCCAATCACAGTGTAAGGATAACGTCGTGTTTAGGCTCGTCAGACATTTTGATCTGTTCACAGCTGAACTTATCAAAACTGTGTGAGATAGTCAAATAAGCGATTTACACACAGTCCAACGTGAAAGTTCATTATTTAATTGACAGAAGACAAGTAATTCAGCAAAGAGTCTCTTCTCGGCGAATTCATTTCCATAGCTGTACAATCGCAAATATATATATGGTTGTTTTGTATGTGTGTGTGTACATTAAATTTGTCAAACTAAAATACAATTAGTAAGTTCAGATGAATTGGATGTTGATATAAGAGAGTAGTAATAAAAGTGATGAGTTGTCGCAATCGATTGTTAAAGAAAGAGTTACGTAATAACATGAATAGTTTGATGAAAGAGTTGTACTCAGGGTGTACACGGAAACAAAATATACGGAATTACACAAGGGTTTTAAGTAGAAAAATAAGCATACAAACAAAAGTCTAGTCAAATTAAACAAACAAAGTTAAGTCAAATCTGCACAGTTGTTAACATGGGATTAGAAGTGGTTGAATAATTTTCTTTTGTATGCACAGTTCTGTTTCCTCTAGCCTAATGGCTAAGACTTCTGCGATGCAAAGAAGACGGGATTGTACTGTCTTTGGAAGGTTGTTCTTCACTTTGTAGATTACTTTGTAGGAGGCGTTTGTTGAGATGGAATGACCAGTGTTGACGAGATGTTCTACTATTGCAATAAGAGAACTTGTCTTCTGTCTAATAATGTTCAAATGGGAATTTTTCATCATTTGATTGTTTGAAAATCAAAATTATTAAGATGACAGCATATGATATTCTTGATGCCATAAATGGTAATGAAGAAATCAATCATAGGTGTATGATACAATATGAATAGTGTTCAAGTACTCATATCTGTAAATCATTAGCATATAGAGCCATTAATCTTTGCTAAATAAATCATACTGGCATCTATCAAGAGTGAAAAGAATCCAAATTGTGGAAAGTACACTTTCCTCCGTCCGATGAATTTAATCTCCCTGAGTCACAATGGGACAAAGTTGAGTACTCAAAAACATATCCAAACACCAGATCATTTCATCCTTCTCATCAGAAATCATCGTAGAGATTACACGGCCGTAATAACAATAACAGTTTCATACTGAAAAGTTCGCTTTAAATATAATCTTCAGCTGGTCTTTTATTTGCAAAGTAATTTCTTATTGTGAATGATCTTCAGGTAATTCAATAATTGAAGAGATTGTAAACTGCTCTCACAGGATTCACGTTTCACTTCCGTCTCATATTTCGTGTGAATGAGTTTTTTATGAAAACAAAAACGATCACACTCAAATGATCAACTGTTTTCCAATTAAAAAATTGAATCTTGAACAATATATATATTTATTGGCTTCAGAATTTTTGTTTTACTAAAGTGTGACCAGATGACACATTTTTGAATTCTTCATTCATTTGTATTTATTGTCAGATCTTTCAATTTGAGTACAAAATTACTTATTCACTAACTGCGATGTATAGTGGTTGTATAATATTACAAATAGGTAGAAATGACATACCACAGTGCACTGAATTTGCACACGATATCTGAAATGCAATGTCAACTGCTAAGAACCTAACTGTAACCGGTTGTTCAAGCCAACTGCTTAAAAAACAGTTACAAACGAAAAGATAAAAGAACTGCCACCCTATTTTTCCATTGACGATCTTTATGACAAAGTAAATCCCTCAAATCAGTGAAAGGTCTCCATTTTTAGTCGTAAGGGAGGTGAGAAGTGATGTACATGTTGTAGGTCATACATATTTCCATAAACTATAAAAATATATACGCTGAGTGTTTCTTCAAGAGCCACACATCTCAAGTTTGGTCAGAATAAGCTTTGAAAACCAGCAGAGGTACTAGATGGCTGTTTCGTCCCAGTTTGAGACCCTTCAGCAGTACTTATCTATCAACTTATCAAAGATTCAACCACAGCATCTTCAGGATACAAGGCCACCTTGTAGACCATTCAGCTACTGGGTAGGAATCCAGTGGTCCATGCCGATTTGAGACCTATAGAGCTACCAGTTGTCTGCGATTGCTTGTCCTCACATCACACGACTTCTCACTAGAACTACAAGTGACTTCATCCTAAGCATTAGATTAATTTTCAAGGATTGGTTTGCAGGGATTTGGTTGATTTCAGCAGAACTAATCATGAAAAGACTTCAATTACAGAACCACTGAGGACAGGTACTCGCCGCTGACATTGGTTGGTTATGGCCCTCATACGTCATAAAAACTGGCGGAAGTTAGGATTCATTGGCAATAAGATCCCATCACATTAGCGTAATCTTTAACAAGCTCGCCTTGTAACCCAAAGGTCTTGCGTTCGTACAACGAAAGAGTCCGCAGCTAGAACGAAACAGCTGTCTAGTACTCCGTACTGATTTCCAATGGATTTTCAAATGACGTCCTCAATCCTCAGTCAAACTTGAAACCAGTCAAATTCCCTACAAAGTAATTCTTGAAAATTCTGTAAGCATTTCTATGGTTACGTTTGACTGTTTTACAGGTCTTTTTTATCGATTTCATACACAGCTAGGAAACCTTTCGCTTCTGTTTACTTTTAAACCGGTTGAAAAAGACACCCCTGGTAAAACTGCTCAAACTAAAAGCAAATGTAGAAAATTATTTTGCCTCTAAGGTGATAATTTTCTCTCAACTGAGATTATTATAGAGAGTGAGAAAGAAAGAGTAATTGAAATGACTGAAAGTACTGCTTACTTCGCGTTTTATCCTACCAGACATGGTTGTATCTCCGTTTATGCGTGTTTGTGTGTGTGTCTGTTAGTGTGTGAGTTAAATTCACCTCAAGCATGTTATTTTTTTTGAGTGAGAAAGCAGAAATATTATTTTCACACTGCTTAAAATAATTGCTAAACATAAAAATGAACACCATGTTCACCTCATTCTCGCTAGTTTAATTATAGAGAAGACTAAAGTTCTTTTTGTAAAGCATTTGAAATTTATTTGGAAAATACATGGGAAGTTTTAGAGATAATATGGTTATCACTGTGAAAAAAAGTACAAAAAAGGTCGATATTACTGACCATTATTTCGATGTAAATTCGTTGTCGTAGGAATATCAGTATAAGATTGGCTCTAATGTTAAAATTCCTACTAAAGGGGAATTCTATCAGGCTGGGCTCAAATGAGACCTGCCTAAGTCAGTAGGCTGTTAAATTTTTTCCATTCATTGAAATGGATCTCATTCACTACGGAACATTTTTCTTCAAAAATTGGTTTTAGGAATTTATTACTGTTATTCCTTGGGTTTGGGGTGGCATATAGGGCTTCAACAAGACATCTCCGGTTTGTTCTGTTCTCTGCTCTCCTCTTCATCCGTCTCCAAGAACACACATAATCTCTTATCTCCTCCTCCTCACCAGACGATCTCCTCCATGTCACCCTCACACCAACGACCCACTCGTCGATTCTCATTCGGATTCAATTCCAGCGACGGCCTGCATCGTACTCTATGTCATTCCATGGCCTCTTCAATAAATGCCCCATCAGTCCATCTCCATTTTCTCCTATATGTTTGTTGAGCGAACGGTTCTTGGTTAATTCTTCGCCAGTCAGAGTTTCTTGATGCCACCTGTTTATGGCTGGCCTGTTGGCCATTCGCTTATCAGTATGCAGCAGGCTAGCGAAGTAGGCAGCTGTTGATTAAATTCTGCAACTGCCGGTTGGAAGTACGCTTTTGATGGGCAGTGCATGTGTTCCGACCCGTATAGAAGAAGTAACTTACCTCACATTTTTGTTAAACAGAATCCAAACGAGTTTTGTTCCTTATGGTGAGTCAGTGCAAAAGATATAAAACTGGTTTCAAGTTGGTTGATGAAGGCATATCTTGCCTCTCCGATCATCTTTGGCTAGCTTTGACATCTTCATCCATTCAGACTGCTCGTGGTTGAAACCGTGCCTCCTGGCCAGATAAGTGAAGTCAAGAACTAACCTGTGTAAAATGTCTCCCGTTGATGATGATTGGTGCTGGTTGTTGTTGTTGTTGCTGTTCGTTGGTTATCCCCATCACCTCCATCTTCTCTTTGTTCGCCTGAAGTCCTGTCTTCGCTGCCTACCAGCCTCTTCAGCCAGTTTGTTGGTTTTCGCCTGCAAGTCTTCTAGTTAGTGTGACAACAAACATAAATCATCTACACACGAAATCCATATCTTGTAGAGTTTCCTCATCGCTGATCCAGCGTTTTCTTGTCTTCTCACTCCCCTCTCATAGTATGACGCATGGTCTAGTCTACTATAATTAGGAATATCATCGGTGGTAGTAGGCAGCTTTGTCTTACTCCTGATTTGCTTAAAGTACAGTATTTTTTTCAACAAAAAGTAGAAAATTATATAAGAACTTCCTTAGCGCCAATTTTCTGAGAGAAATCAATATTGTAAATGACTGCCTCTGTTCTATCCTATCGAGAAGATGGGAGTAAAATGGTGGTAATCTAGTTTACCTTTGACTCCATATTTTTCACTCATTTTATTGGTATTTTATCAGTATTATTTTGCACGCCTGAAACATATTACGGGGTCATTTATTATACTGTTCGCGAAAACATCTTGTAATTCCTTTCATTCTCACTGGTAATAGCTTCATAAATGTTTATAAACAAGGAATAGTGAATCTGGCTATTGTTTTATAAAGTTGAAATGGGCTGAGAGGGAATTCAAATTAATTTTCACGACTTCTATACATGTTCTGTTTTAATAAGAAAAGTAATGACAAATATAAATGAAGAAAGACACGTTTAAAGGCAGCATAAAGTCGATAACCCTTCACTTTAACAACTTATGAGTTCTCTGTTATATTTCGGGCAAAGTATGATATCTTTATGTTTAATGTTATGTGTGACAAAGGTTGTTCTTCTAGATCTCACATTGTTAAATGTTGACTCCAAAAGTGACTTACCCTGCACTGGGTTCACTGTGATTAGGAATGCTTTGACCTTGGGTGAAGGCTTACCACTGAATTTCAGTGAGTTAAAGCTAACGAAGAACTCTAGTTGGGTGCGTATGATATATTATCCTTTCCTGCATATCCACACTTTCAAGTACTAGTTTGTAGGGATTTTTTTGATTGTTTGGAGGATTTCATCATCAGCTGATATCAGTTAGAGAATCATTGTAAAACCTAAGAGTACTGGACAGCTGTTTCGTCTCCATTCGGTACCCTTCAGCAATATACACCCATCATTAATCCACTGGGACCCTATCCAATGTCCCATGAATTCTAACTTCTGCCAATTAATGACATAGCGCGACCACTTCGCATTGTCTTCTTCTATGAAATACTGCCTCACCTTCAACCTCCTGTACCCTACTGGTCACGGCTTTCCACTAGAAGCTTGGGTTAACTGCGTGAATAGGGACAGTCGCTAGTGAGCATTAGATCTATTTTCACCTAATGGCTTGTAGGGATTTTGTTTGATTGTTTGGAGGATTTCATCTTGTAAATATACGTATTTGTGTTCATACATATTTGTATATATACCCCTTATTCTGATTGAATTGAATCGCCCCACTAAATTCCTTTCCTCACATATACCTAAAGGAAACTGACAACTTTTCAGATAGTTAACAAAAAGAGTGTAACGACTAAAACTGGCGTATTGTAGTCAGAAAACAAGAAAACGAATCTTCGCCTCCCACTGTAATCTGACCAAAACTTCCTCGAGAAACGCACACTCACAAAACACCTCAAAGACAGTAAAAAAGACAGTTATTTAGAGAATAGAATCTGTGGCCCTTTTTTACACTAATAACATTGAAAATTCGAAATTATTCCAACAATGCCATTAGGCAAGTGTAGAACAAAATTAGCTAACCCAAAGTCGATTGTAAATAGTACCTTGGAATCAAGTAGGATAGTCCCAACGAGGTGGAATCAAAGCCTTTCTCCACAAGAATCATTCATCAGTGATTCTCACAGACAGTCCAAGGTCAGAATGACCCAGATTCACTCAAATGAAATCGCGGTTGTTAAACAATTTATTATCTCTATCATCACACAACCACAATTAGAAGCATTAAAATGAATGACTAAACAATGAAAAAGATAAATAATCAGGATAAATTCAACAGATCACATGCAAACGTCAGAGAACAATGATAGATAGCCAAAGAGAAGATGGGGAAATGATAACAAATCTAGTTGAAACATCCAAATACGTATGAATATTGCGATTAGATTACACAGCCTACTTCATAGTTTCACTGGCCTATTCCCCTTCTCTTTACTCACCTACCGATCTTGAATAAATAATTCATTTTGTTAGATAATCACTAGTTGACAGATGTGAGTCAATTCTATCAAATGATTGCTTGAATAGTTGTCAGCCATCTTGTTGTGTGATTATCTTATATGATGACAATATTTATTGATGCTGCGGATTGATAAATTAATTATCTGAATGGTGAATACACTTCAATAATAGGTAAAGTGATCTATATTTTTGAAGCAGTAACTGACAGAAGTTTTGTTTGTTGTCTTGGCCGGGGGAGGGGACGGTAACACACTACTAATTTACAGTATAATCCCTCTCTTTGATTGGACACTAGTAACTAGTGTGATGTGTCTAGTCCTTTCTTTGGTACAGACGTTTGTAGCTGGCCATCACTGGTTTGAATCTCGGAAGGGACATGAGTTCCTTCAAGGTTGCAGACACGTCTTGCTGACGAGTGCCAGCTGGCATGAAACCTAGGTCAAGTAAAGCTTTCTGTAGCCGATTGCCTCCAACCATCTAGTAACCCCTCTCTATTATTTATTATTTCACCTCTTTCTGATACTATCAGCAATCGAAGCAACTGATGCTGGAATGGCCAAAGGATAGCGTCTGTAGCCTGGTGGAATCTTCCAAAGAGTATCTGTTCCTTCACCACTTGAGATACTCCATGC
The DNA here is from genome assembly GCA_944472155.2 of Trichobilharzia szidati. Taxonomy (NCBI): domain Eukaryota; kingdom Metazoa; phylum Platyhelminthes; class Trematoda; order Strigeidida; family Schistosomatidae; genus Trichobilharzia; species Trichobilharzia szidati. The sequence goes on along the minus strand of OX235274.1, from coordinate 120,561,472 downwards.
AGTCAGGTGACAACAAAAACGGAACCTGCTGATTGTTTCCAACTGTGTAACATCATTTCAAACTGCATCATGAGGAGGCAACATCAAGCTGCATGATCTCAGGGAAAACTTGAGTGATATAATAAAATAAGATATAAAATCGAACAATATTGTTATTTTCAATTAGATCTTCTCCAGTCTTTACTCTAATTTACATAGCTTTATATATAAAAAGATTTAACTAATGACGATGATTACAATGATGACAGAAATGGTGATAATAAGGTTTGTGCAGGTGGCGATAAGAATAACTAAGGTAGTAAGTAATATGTGCATATGTAGACAATTCAAAATTACGGAATGCCAGAGATAAAGTGGACAGATAATCAGAGTTTAAATAAATATCATAAAAGTACAACAAAATGGAAAAGTTTACCTAGGCCAAGAGAGAGACAAAGGTAAAACAAGCTTCTTTTATATACAAAGACTGGAATTGTTCTCTCGAATTAATTCCCAAAGCTTCGGTTATGTGTAAATGGCAGATTCGAATTTCTCTCGAGAGGTTCGATAGACTGCGACAGATCACCATGGCAGGCACTACTTCTGTCCACTTGGTGACGACTATCATCAATCCAATGATACAAAATAGAACTTCTTATAGATTTTACTTGACCTTTTCCGAACTATGAAGAAAGATACTCAGTAGTGCATTTGTTGACCTATATTATTATTATTGTTTCTTTTAGTTCCTAGAGGAACCTATAGCTTAAGTCACACGTCTCTATTGCGTTCAGTTATCTGCCAACGTTTTCACCTTTTTCCACGTCTATCCACTTGCTTTCATCTCCTCTTCACGTGACCTCCTCCATGTCACCCCACCCTCACACTGACGACCAACTCATCGCTTCCCATTCGGCCGGGTTCAAATCGAGCAATGGCCTGACGTGTGATGTTACTCATTTGGTGGCTTGTTTTCTTAGAGTATGGCCACTCCAATCCACTCTTATTTCTTCCTACAAATTTTTTGCACAGTTGGTTCGTCCTGCGTTGGTTCGTTCATTACCAGAGATCCCTGTTGCTGATCTTTTCTGATCATCTGATCTTGAGTTATATTCAGCAAAAATGGCTGTTGATGAAGATGTGTAGTTTGTTTGAAGTACCCTTAGCGACGCATCAAGTCTCTGATCCGTATAGTAAGTAGCACTGACTTCATATTGGAGTTGAAAATCCGGTACTTACTTTTCATTCTGAGTGCTGCTGATCTCCATACAGACTTGAGAGTAATGAAAGTTTGCCTTGTTTTCCCGATCCTCACTTTCATATCCTCATCAGCTCCGTCCGCTTATAGTTGAAACGATGCTTTCCCGGTAGATGGGTGAGTAAAGGAGGCCGCTTATTTCAGATTTCTCCCATCTGTGCTGATTGTTGTCTGTTGTTGTTGTTGTTGTTGCTGTTGGGCAGAAATCAGACATATATCAACGGCGAATTCCATATCCTCCATGTTTTTTGTGTAGGTCCCTTTAATGCCTGTCTCCTCGTTTCCCACTGTCTGCCACATTATCCAGTCTACTGCAATCGAGAAAATCACTGTAGATAGTAGGCAGACAGCTTGCCTTACTTCTGTCTTCACTGTTCTTCCTATAGCTCTGCAATAAAGCCAAATAACTGATTAGACAATAAACTAATTCTCACATAATTTTCATCACAAAGTACTGTTAGATAGGCAGTCAATCCATTCATTCTTAAGAAGCTTTTTCAGCTCCTTTGTATATACCTACGATTATATATGGAGTGTAATCACGTCTGACGACTGAGTCAGAATCTAGTTAACCATCTTTCCTATCATCTGCTGATCGTTCCTCGAGAGCCTAACTTTCTGGATATGAAGTACTGCACTAAAATAAAATCCGCTTATATTTATAAATTTTTAAGTAAACAGTACTTTGACCTATAATTCTCCCATTACCTGCTGTAATCGATAGCTTACCTATAACAACAGTTGGTTAGGCTCGTCTAAGTGTATGAATCCTGTCAGCACTGCATGTATGGCCTTTGCTCTTGTTGACATGATATTCAGTGATCTAATGAAATTAATATTCCCCTGTGGTTTGATTGTTGTTATTTTCTCTTTTTCTAAAGATTAATATTTAGTATTGATTATTATGTAATACTATGTCATTGAATGCCTACTGTGTGTGTGTATAAGTGTGTGTTTGCGTTGTCGATATAAAGGTTTGATTATTGATCTTATTGATTATCATTTTCATTTGTGACAAGTAATTGAAATTCCATTGATATTTCAATGGAATGGTGTTTTTTCTTTTTATCGTAAGTGAATTGTATTCATAACTGTATGAGCTAATTGAGCTATGGCTTCGTTTAAATACAGTATATTGTCTTCGTCACTCAGCATCAACAACAAAATTCGGATTTTCAATACAAACGTCATGTCAGTCAGTTCTTCTATACGTATGGATCAGAAACTTGGCGGGTCACAAAGAATATTTCCAACAGCAGACCTTTATCAAAATCTGTCTTCGTTCTATACTGAAGATCAGATGGCCGCAAAAACAATCACCAACAAGAAGCTATGGGAACAAACGAAACAGGAACCAATCGCCCAACAAATATGCAGGAGAAAGTGGAGATGGATTGGACACTCGCTGAGGAGGCCGTTGAGTGACATCGCGCGTCAGGCCAACGCTCGAGTTGAACCTGAAAGGGAAGCGGCGAGTGGGACGTCCAAGGGTGACATGGAGGAGATCGTGTGAAGAAGAGTTGAAACAGTATGGACTAACATGGATGCAAGTGAAAAGTACAGCAGAAGACAGAAGCAAGTGGAGACGTGCAGTTGAAGCCCTATGTTCCACTAGGAACCCAAGGGAACAATAATAATAGTAATATTGTGAGGTTATGTCGAGGAGTTTTCACTCCCGTGGATGCTTCCATTGATGTGTGACTTAATCGGGAAGCGCTCATTGTTCGTTTCTGTAAAAGAAGTTTGGAAGGTGCTTTCAGTGAGACGTAAGGCTTCAGAATTCTACGTCCGCCTAGTTCACCTTGGCTGTGATCAGTTATCTGAGGGGAGGGGAGTGCTGTGTCTTATCACTGTACACTCTTGTCATCATCAAGTAAATCTGATGATACCTTATTATTCCACAACAGTACTTAAGGTATAGTACTTGATACAATATTGCATCTGATTTATTCAGCAATATGAAAAAAATGAAACGTCATGTTACAGTGTATATGCAGCTAGAAATGATAAAAGCGGCATTTCGGCATTAGCAGTGACAATAAAGACAAAAACTTACTGGAAGTATGAAAATGTTGATAATAGTGTTGATAACGAAAAATATATGACAACTGAAACAGTGTCACATAGATTACAAAGGCGGAAGGATAAAAGAGCGATTTATTACATAGTGAGATGTAAGATTCCCGCTCAACACTGTCTCTGTCACAAAGAACGTGAGTATCGTTGAGTTTTTCTACTTGGTTGTACGCGCAGAGAATCTTTTATAATGATTCCTAGACATACCTACCTGATGAGATGCAAGGCAGAGGGGGGAGAGTTGTGAATAGAGAGTCAGGTGTTGACAGTGAGACAATATGGATTTAGACCATTTCTCACATGAGTTCAGGTGTCTAGCGACTACAGCAGTAAAGAGCTGACTTAGCATTGTCACTCTACTTGCCCTACTGATAAACAGTATGCAATGTTAGATAGTCCTTTATGAGTAGTCCACGAAAGACAAGGTTCAGGAGACAATAAAGAACAATAGGTCAGATGAAAGAGGTAACCAACTGCGTTGGTGGCACAGTGGTTAGGACTCTCGTCGACCATGCACATGGTCCGAGGTTCGATCCCCTGCCGACGCACACCCGATATCAATGGTCAGCCTGCCAAACTGGGCTGAAAATTCCATGCTCGTACCAAAAATACGGTGTGGAATCAAGCTATAATAAAAAATAATAAAAGTAGAGGTTGAGTGATTCCTGATTGTCTTAACTTCTAAATGTAGCAAGTTAGATGGAAAATTTTCTTATAAATCGACATGATATGGGATGACCAACGAAGACTGTTGAGAGGATAGGACCATTCCAAGGTGTTTATTGCTTGACTTAGTTTTCGTTTCAGTGCCTTCCATGCTTTAGACAGCTTGTGGACGAACCAGTTCCTGTATATCACATTTGTGCATGAAGGTCAATTTAAATGTCTCACATCTGGAGGGATTCACCATAAGACCGTTTAGCTTAAACCACTGGCTTATATCCGACAAGAAGTAATTAAGTTTGGAACGGTTAGATCGAGACGAGACTGGCAGCAAGACAGTCAGATCATCACCGTATTTATCGAAGTCGATTCCTTCTAAAGAAGGCGGCTCTTGTCATTATGACGTAAGACAGCAGCAGCAACCAAAGTACTTCTGCACTGTTTATAAAATAACCGTTTTGGGTCATTAAAAGTTTTCAAGGACGGTACAAGGTTGAATAAAAGTAATTTTTTCACTAATTTAAAAAAAGGAAAGTAATTGCAATAGATCTGAATCTAACATTCATACTAGTACATAATTTAGGTGCGAGGATAATTTCAATGTCTTCTCACGGGAAGGGTAGGACATTACTTAGATAAAGAAGCAAAGTAAGAGGATAACATGAAATCTCCACATGCATCGGAAGATGTTCGTACTGCAGGTGACTTATTCTGTTAATTTCAAATTAGTCTTACTACCAGACTTCGAAAAATGCTCTGACAGTTTTCTAATACCTTTTTCTGTTGAATAGTTTTGCAATTTTGACTAATGTTCATGAATTAATATGAAACAGTGTATGTCATGTCTTCTTTGACTGATACTTTTTGCACGTGGATGAGATTGAAGTGACTTTCAAACCAAAAGGTTGGGGTGACGAAACATCACTTGTTACAAAATGGAAAATTTAAATGAATATGGACTTAAAGAGAGACTTAACCTGCAACATCTATGACAGGAAAATTTCAACATCTGTGAGAAGAACATTTTTCGCAGCAACACTTACAGCAGTCTTTTTCAGTCGTCTATTGGTCTACAGAAGCATATCAGTTCACCTGTTTCTGTGGAGCCAGGCATTTTAGTCGTTAGATGCGTACCCTGTCTAAGAGGTTTCTGGAACAATATCCCTCATGGTTTCAGAAAAGCATTAGTGACTCTATAAGGAATGGGATAATCGAACAACTTACCAACACTGATCATTCCATCTCAACAAACGCCTCCTTCAAGTTGATCTACAAAGTGAGGAATAACCTACCACAGGCAATACGCTTTACTCATTCAGATAGAGAACCCAGAGCTATGCATAGAAATGAAAATTATTCGACCACTTCTGTTATCACTTGGCAACAAACTGAAGATGACAGTGAATTCTCCTAAATTAGCCTCTTCACTGAACGACATCTTTTTACTTCCATTCATGTCTGGATGGAGGTTATTCATGAATTAAAATAGCATTACAAAAATCCCTATTTCAGTTACTTTTGTATTACACCTGTGTCAGAAAGGATAAAAGACATTTTAGGGTATTTTGTAGAAACTCGATGGACACTCTCATACGTCTTTGCTTGTATGATAAAATTCATGCTGAGCTGTAGGCGGTCGTGTTGATGAAATGGTGGTTGATAGTAGATGGAGCTATGTGTTTGGAAACGTTGAAATAATCTGAACAAAAATCAATGGAATCAATAAATACATAAAAAGACATTTATGACTTTGTTACATTTTGTTATCAAACATCTTGCACGGTATCCACCCATATTTTAAATAATCAAAATAGCATATCGTTTAGATGAATAAACAAGATATTTGAGTTAGAAGATGAGACAGTTTGGGGGAGAAAAACACATTAATATTCCCTGAAGGCTTATGCCCATAAATCACGACGCCATAACATATAAGTAAACAAAACTGACCATCATTTTTCATGTGGAAATGAAATACTTGACTCTTTTCATCGATTGTGATAATGGCAATTGGTGATAAGAAATCCAACTACACTTACCCTATTGAGTCTGCTTCACTGGGTCGAATACGGCCCCACTGTCTCCCAGTTGCTTGTCTCTGAATATAGATTAGTGTGTAACGTCCACTTAGTTAGATAGCCTACCAAACTCCTCAATAGTTACGAATATCACTTTTACTATTACGCCTTATATAAAATCTAATCTGTGACACTGTACGTCTGAGTAATAACACACGTGCTCGTGCATTTATGCTAACCTATTCAGCATACACATGACCAATGGTAGGGATAAAGTAATGAACTCTAATGGTTGATGTCAACGGGGCGGTTTTCATGGAAAATTAAATCAATATATTTAAAAAGCATCCCAGTGCGTATATGGTTCAGTGCCAACCAGGTGAATGGCCTAGGTTCGACTCCCTGTACAATGCGCTTCTAACCCTCGACTAGCTTCCTAGCTTATAAGTAAGCTGGGAGAATGGTCAGCATGAGGAAAACAACTTTACTCGGTAAAAACAAACAACATCGGGATTTTGAAACCGTATGTCCCACTCAGAAGGGGATAAGGGAGTAAAAGCCATTTCGTCTTGACATACGAAATCACTTCTATCAGCTTTGGGTGGGTATTTCTTGAAGAAACTTTTCTGTTATTAATACTGTCACTATTTGCAACTCGAAATATTTACTCAGACTTAGGCAGTAGTCGTACATGAGTCGTACGTCAAAGATTATGAACCAATCACGTTGGGACGAAACATGAGAGCTGCTGATGCTCCATTCACGCTTAAAGCTACACTCATTAATCTGTTCATAGTGTTTATGATGACTAAATTATGTCATCCAGGTCTGCAATGTGGTCAAAATTCACCAAAAACACATTTAAATGGTGTTCAGAGGTTGGATTCAATTGGCATAAACCGTCTGATACTTGGTTTCCCTGTCAGTCTTGAGGCCACTGATGTTACTGGGAGTTTAAAAATCCATGCCCTCCGGTGCGGCAATCAGTAGGGACTTCTGATGAGGAGATTAGTTGCTTCAAAATCGCAGATATGCCTTTCTGACAAGCGTCAAACAGACTAAGGAAAATAGCTTTGGGGGTTTCTACCGATCGCCCCCAACCACTCAACATCAATTACCAAGAAGTAGTTTTACAGCTAACAAATACTAAGAATTAAGTCTATACAATTGTCAGTCAATGATAAGGAGCAAATAATAAAGTTCTGATAAGGATACCTAATCTGATGAAAAAAAACGTCCTCAGGTAAATATGAAACTCAGATAGATGGCACTGTGTGTGCGTTACATCTGTGGCTGACTGAGGCATAATATTTATCCAATACCATGGTCTGTAGCCGGTAATGTATAAAACCACTGAATCTTGAACTATACAGATATCGTGAAATTTTCAGTGTACTGCTGATGAGTCCAAAAGTAGGCTGAAACAGCTGTCTGGTACACCATGTCGGTTTTCAGTGGTTCTCTAACTGGTGTCAATCCCTACAAACTAACTGTTGGAAATTAATCTGATGCTCACCAGTGACTGCTGGCCACTGGACAAAGTTATTTGGAGTTATAATGAGAAATCCTCAGGACCAGTGGTGTCCACACAATAGGGAGTGAGGTCGAACACTCACCACTGACAACGTATGGTGCCAGTGGCGCTGAAGTCACAAATTGGTTGAAGTTTTAATTCATGGACTGATCATCGAATCTGGGCCCTGTGTCTGAATGGTCTACGAGCTTGTTTACATGTAACCGGAAGCTCCTGTGTTCAAGCCCTGGAAATGGTTGCATACTTCCAATAGGTTCCAAACTAGGACGAAACAGACATCCAGTACTCCGTGCTTGTTTTCAATGGATGTCTAACTGACATCATCAATCAATGGTCAAACTGGATACTAAATCAAATATCTACAAACAAAGCCTTAAAAACAATTTATGCACATTTGATCACGCATAAAACTTTCGCCTTTTTGTGTGATTGCAGCGGAATACGTTTTTTCAACGAAAAACGATTATGTGAAATGGTATATTTGTGACTGAAAAAAATGATTCGGAATTTTGTTAAATAGAAAAAAGAACGCTATTCACACAGATTTATGAATGTATGTTACGTAATCTGAGCACTTCTCATTCGGCTTAGTATTTCATTATAGTTTTACCTGTAATCTATTGGTCACACAAAAATATGCATGCATGCCGTATGGAGACATTTCTCATCTCTACTCAAATATTTATGCATTCCGCCCTATTTGTTCTGTGCATCAAAACCCTTTGCTGTCTAATTTATAACCACGGAACTTCACTGTGTACGTTTTACCCCCAAAGCTAACGAGATGGATGTTCATTAAATATTCAATTTTTCAGCATGGTTCTTCTTTTCATGTTTGGTTTTGTTTGTATTTTAAATTGAATCCCGCGCGCATTTTAATTTCCCATTTTTTGTGTTTCCTTTCACTGAATCAGTTATTCTTTGATTTATGCATTTCCTCTTTGAGTTACCTTTCTTGCCTATTTTTTGCGAATCATAATTTCTCTAATCTTTAATATATTTTACACAATACATTAAAGATCCTCTTTGTACTCAATGAATCTGTGTTCATGTCACTTAGTGGTGAATGGAAAACGGAAGTTGCAGAAGATGATGAGAAACACTCATAGAAGTGTCTGAGTTTTATGGGAACACCTACAAATTTATTTCCCCATCTAGTGAAAATATGGCTGGATTTATATATATATATATATTTTTAGCCTAATCTTTTCGCCTACATGGCAGTTTCGGGTTTTGTTTCTGAGTGTACTGATTTCTGTTGACAGGAAGTCGTTTAAACTCTTTTAAGTCGATAGATGCGCTCATCTTTCATCTGTTCAGTAAGTCAGCGAAAAACAGTTGAGAAATAATAAAGGATATTTGTAGATCAGGTGAATGATTTTGTTTTGGCAGTGTTCTCTCTGCTTCTAGACAACATCTTCAGCTAAGGCATTCATAAATATAAAGTGAACTTGTTTGAATTTTCTATAAAAATGTTATAGCTGTGTCTTTTGACAACCATTGTTGTGAGTGGTTGTCAATTTACATCTCTATTGATTATTTTTATTGACTTGGAATTTGAAAATTCTTGTGATGTGATTTATTTTTCACTAGTTGGTAGTATGTTGTTAAATGTGGGTGATTCATCATCACCTGAGTATCAGGCTTCTAGAAATTCCATGGCATTTAAAGTCTTTACATTCTAAACTTCAAATTGGTCTCCGTGATTGTCTACTTGCATTGATATGAAAGAATACATATCGTGTATTTTAATCACAGCTGATTTATGTTCTTGGATTCTGATTCTTGAAGGGAAGGCCCACTTTTACCAATGTAGGGTTTATCACAGTTCATGCAGTTTATTTCTTAAATAGTATTGATCTTATCTTCCTCATTTTGCTGTTGAGTCCTTTAATTTGCACAATATTGAATGAAGTCACTGTGTTGTCTTCAGTGTTTTGTCTGTTTCAAATGGTTCTAGTATTCTAGTCATTAGACATTTGTAAAAAATTATATTTGTAAAATCTCAGTGAAACGTTGGAATTACTCATTTCAATCTCGCTGAGATTTTACAAATATAATCTTTTACAAATGTCTACTTCTCACTCGGCGCCCAAATATTTTAGAACTATTTTGTCAAATCTTGACGACAGTTCATTTGAATTATTTTGCAATCGAATTAAATTAACAAAGGAACTGTGTAATCGGAACAATCATCGTGTTTTCACTCTCCGTTGTCTGTAACAGAATGCATATCCGAAATCCGTAGCTGTCGAGTCACCTGACAACTCCAGTAGGTCGAATAAATCAGCTCAATATTCAGAAAGAAGACAAAGCAATAAGTCCGACAGGGTGCTTCTACTAAACTCTAATCCTAAACACCATAATTTTGAAAATACGTCTAATCATAAAATTCTAGATACTAACAGTTTGAACGGACATGAAGGTTTGATGTTAGCTGATGCATAGGAAATCCTGATTAATAAATAAAAATGGATATGTATCACTAATTATTAGTACTTGGTCAAATTTCTCGACTGTCTATATCTTCTTATGGAGACGTTAGGAAATGTTTTACGACTGTTTACCCACACACACATACACACTCTGTTTAAAGTGTTCAACAAAGATAGACCAATATTTGTAAGTCCGAGGTCAAAAAATTTTGATCACAGCTCATAAAATTTTGTTGATTATACTTGTTGATACTTGTGTTAATGACTCATGATTGGACAAAGTTTTTAAAAACAAGTGATGTTCCTTTTATATATAAACCTCTGTTATGTTAATTTCGATTAATTTCCCTGAAGAAGTTCGGACCAGATTTCCGAACGAAACATTGGAATTACTCATTTCAATCTCGCTGAGATTTTATATATATATATATATATAAATATATATAGAAATGTCTACTTCTCACTCGATGCCCAATTATTTTTGAACTATTCTGTCAAATCTTGATGGCAGTTCATTTGAATTCTATTCATTGGTTCAGAGATATTTTTTATATGTATGGTAAACTGAATTTTTTTGGGATCTTTGAGGATAGTGTTTTGTTGGTATTTTTACTTGTGTTTAAGGATTTCTTTTTTGATCAAGGAAAACGAAAGCCTCATAGTTAAACCGACCAACTAAGAGAACAGAACCAAATCAAAGAAACAAACTTCGGATTACAGGATTTCATCATGAGCTAACATCGGTTAGAGAACCACTGGAAAACCTGGGAGTACAAATACTTGAAAGTCAATGAGGCGCTCACTAGCCACTAGCCGTATTCAGGTAGGTAGTTACTTGGGGTTCTAGTGGGACGTCGTGACCAGTCACATGCAGCAGGTTGGTTGTAAGGACGAATACTAGCCGAGGACATTGGCTAGCGAACGCACTACGTTATAAATTGGCAGAAGTTAGAATTCATGGACTGGCCACTGGATCGAGTTTCAGTGGCTTAATGGTCTACGAGCTAGCTCGCCTTGTAACCGGATGGTCCTGGGTTCGAACCATGGTGGTGGGTGCGTACTACTGAAGAGCCCCAAACTAGGATGAGAAAACAGCTGTCCAGTACTCCTAGCTGGTGTTGGTTTTCCAATGATTCTCTTACTGATATCAGCTCATTATGAAATCCTGTAACCAATCAATCAAAATCCCTACAAACCAATACTTGAAAAACACACTTATGTTAGTCATGATAGATAAGTTACTTTGGTTTGAGATCTACTTTACACCAGCCAATACAGAAACGTTCAGGTAATTAAGAGATACCAGGTTGAACTTTATACTGGCAAATTAACAAGTGAGTAATCACTAACATGTGTGGTAATAAGTGAAATCACGAAATAACATGGGCTGGCGATACTCCTGAATCATTAAGAAGATGACACTCAGGACTAGCGTGTTTCCTGTTAGTTAGATAATTATCCTACGGATGTCACCTAATGATGTAAGTTGAAACCAATCGAATTTCTGTATGCCTGCACTTGAAAACAGCAGCGGAATTAGTGTTCCCACTAATATTATTAATCATAACTTGGAAATCTGAGAAGCAGTGGAAAGCTACAGTTCAACATTCTCTTTTGTATTAAAAAGATGGATGCACACGTCTTTATGTCTTATATCAGAGTCTTTTCTTCAGACAAATTCTAGATCGATTTTATTTATGAATTTCTCAATAATCAGATGTTTACAAGTAGCTATGAGTTTCCGCCTTCAACCCATCTGACTGATGCCATTCTCTCCAGTGTGAAGGCTGCTCATACTGTTTGTGTCCTAATTATTGTTCCTTTGGATACAGAGTGGAATATAGGGCTTAAAAAGCACATCTCCAATTTGTACTATTCTCTGACGTCCTCTTAAGCTGGCCACGCAATCACCTGTGGTCTTTCATTTCGTTCTCGCACGGTCCCCTTCATGTTAATCTCAGGTTCTCCTCGAAGGTTAGCCTGGAGTGCGATGCCATTCGACGGTCTCCTCAACGTAGGTCCAATCCATCTTCATTTTTCTTCAACACATTTGTTGGGCGATGTGTTTGTGATAATTTCGTTGCCAGCCAGAATTTCTCGCTGCTAGTGCTCTCTGGCTGACCATCTGGCCATTTGATCTTTGGTATGGAGACAGCAAAGGGGGTATCTTTTGATAAAAGTCTGCTGTAGTCTGATGGAGATACTGATGTCCTAAACTAGGACGCAATAGGTGTTCACAGTACAAACATCTTGATTTCCAGCGATTCTCTAACTGATATCAGTTTGTGGATGAAAGTGAAGCAGAAAAATCTCTGTAAACCAACCCCTGGTAATTATTAACAGCATCAGTGGTATAAACTTGTAGACGTATTAGTTACTAGCCTCATTTTGCTACAGGAAAAATGAAAAACATGCTTTCCTGTACCGATTCTAATTGTTTTCTTTGAACATGACTGCAACATCTTTTCTCAACATACATTCCTTATAAAGATACACAATTTCTGCACTTCTTTTTCACTGTCCTATAAGGCGTGAATTGATTCTACTCATCACACTAATGTGCACAGACATAAAGTTTACAATTTACAAAAAGAACTTGTTTGTACCTGTATTAAATGATGTTCGAAATCACTTAAAAATGTCACTGAATACCACGTACCATCATAGAACCATCTTTATACCTCAATTTAAGATTATTTATACATGTTGATGAATGATTGGTAGCTTTTGAGGCACAGTACTATAACTGATGATACTCTGGCTTTTGAAAAGATTGGTTATAGACTAGAAATTTGGTGAGAAGTTCTTCACTCAGTGATGAAGCAGGTACGTCCAGTTGACTAGTTGTAAACTCGACTTAACATGGACCCTTGATTCTATTCCTAACCACCAGCAGACTAGTCATTTCAGTCTACGGTTCTCCAACACTACGCTGTCGTCATCTTCTGAAAGACCGATTCCAAGCTTGTCTACTGATGAGTTGGGTGTGTCAGAATTCAGTAGATGAAAATATTCTCAACGCCATATGTTTTTTCAACACTTCTGGTGGATTGAAGACTTCCTAACATGATTATCATAACGCAAAAAATGCAACAAATGAAATGACTTTTCTAAGGACACTTGAGACAGCAAAAAGAGATCTCTTTGGGTAAATTCACTTCACAGCTGTAAAGTTGTTTAAGCCGGATTATATATGCATTTTAGATTGACAGCAGACGTCAAATATTATTGTCAGTCGGTGACAAAAGAAATCATGGTGTATGAGTAATAACTCTGTTTGAAAAATTAGGAACAGCCTCACAAACTCTGACGTGCTGACAGCTCATTAGTTGAATGATGTTTCTAGTCCTCTGTTTACTGCAGACCGAATTCTATTATCAATCAGGCTTGCAATGTGGCCACCATGCCACTAGGTGGCTCGCCTTCAAGGTACACTCAGGATTGTTGTTAATAGATGGTTGGAAGTAGTCGGCTACAAGAAGTCTTAAACCTAGGTTTCGTGCTAGTTGGCACTCACCAGCCAGCAAGGCGCATCTGAATTCCTGAAGGAACTCATGTCTCTTCTAAGATTCGAATCCGTGTCATCCAGTGTTGCAGTCAGCGATGTTACCATCACTGAGCTATTTTGCCTTAACGATTGCTAAGGCTTCAGCTGCATGAAGCAGATGTAGGCGAAATCCCCTCGGATAATTTGTTCATGCATTATATCTGACTTTGAAAGTACTTTCTGTCGATGCCATATGACCAGAGGTAATGAAGTGCTCCAGAATTGAGTGGTTGACAATCCTACTTTCTCCTTTTGACAACCATGCAGCATCAACTGGAACTTCTTTCGTTCGAAGGGATTTCGCCTACATCACTCCATGCAACCGAAGCCTTAGCAGTACTTATGCGAAACCTGAACTCTTTGTTCAGAAACAATTCATCCAGCCTTAGCACCAGTATTGCCATTTTTTCTCTCTTCCTTGTCTTACTAAATAACTGCATAACAAGCTATTTGTAGTCCGTTTTCTATCTTTTGTCCTCTTCTCTCTTCTTCACTACTTCCAACCGATTATTCATCATTCAGCCAAATAGCTGGAGGATTTCATCATGAGTTAGCATCAGTTAGAGGACCATTGGCAAACATGGAAGCACTGGGCAGCTGTTCATATTGTTCTAGTTTGGGAGTATTCATAAGTACACACCTGAACTCGCCTTTTCGCCAGAAGGTCATGGGTTTGAACCCTGGTGGTGGGTGCGTACTGCTGAAATAGGTTGACGAAATAGCTGTCCAGTACTCTATGATTGTTTTCCGATGGTTTTCTAACTGATATCATCTCATGATGGGATTTTCCAGAGAATCAAAAAAAGCCCGACAAAACCAACACTTGAAAATTCAACTAATGAGTTGTCAGCACTCCATATTTCGTGAGGCTGCTCCTAATTTTTCAAACAGAGTTATCACTCATGCACTTTGATTTCCTTTGTTACCGACTGACTGCGATATTTGATGTCTGCTGTCAGTCTACAATGCATATATAACCCCGTGTAAACAACTGTACAGCTGTGAAGTGAATTTACGAAAAGAGATCGCTCTCTTTGCTGACTCTAGTTTTCTGAATTACATTAAATGGGAATTTTTCTTACTTTGAAGAAATCCAAGTCCCTATTGACATTTTTACTCAATCTATTTTTAAATGTGCTTCACACGCAATTATCAGCAGTAATCGTTTAACAAACTAAGAAAAAAATACAATGCATACACCTCCTAATTAACCGGATGAGGAAAGATGGGTTGATTTGCATGTGACTGAATAACTCATTGTACTATGCTAGCCTGAAAATAAGAGAGTGAAGAGCTGTGATATGCGTGAATCAATTTAGCTGAATTGATTTGAATCAGGTATATTTTAAGATCATTGCGCGCCTTTACAGAGTGACTTTTAAAACGGAAAAGATGAATAAGTTTTAGGCAGGTGTCTTAACCTCTAAAATTTATTCATTGCTTTTTCTGGTATCAGAAAATTGGGAAAAGTGAGGAATTTTTAAGATCAGTAGGATCACATCTTATTACATAATAGCATATAAGAAAGGGAAAATTTCAGATCTTTCCAGTAATGTTGATACATAGATAAGATTTGACTGTAAAGTCGTTCTTAACAACTTCTACACCAGAGCCAGTATGTTCTATAACGAAAACTTGACAATATATTTGGGATCCATACTGAAGATCGAATCGCCAGCCGGCCAGGCAGAAAGAATTAGCAACAAGCCAACAGTCGAGAGCCGACTGCTCAACGAATATGTGGGTGAAAGTGTAGATAGAGTGGGCATACGTTAAGGAGGCCGTTAAATGAAATCGCATTCAATCCAGGCAATGGTTCTAGTGGAATCCCAGTGAGAAGTGACGAGTGGGTCGTCAGTGCGAGAGTGACATGGAGGAGATCGTGTGATTTTTAGAAGGGGATGAGAGGTTATGGGCAATCGTTGAGCTAGCCAGCTGGAGAGGACAGCATAAAATACGACGAAATAGAGATGTGTTGTTAAAGCCTTATGTTCCACTTGGAACGCAGTTGAACAATAATAATATTTCGCAATAGAATGCAGAACAGACATTTTTCCAGTTCTGGGGATTTGTGAGAAAATGACTTATTGACACATTACTCTATGTAGGTATTCCAACTAAATCTCACTATTTGTAAATCAGATCACTTCTGTGTGGTTAGTAGGCAATACTGGCTGATTTAAGTGATGTCCAGTTACGCATATCGATTAGCGGTATGAACCGTATAATATACTGATCGCTTTGATATGAAGCAGATCACCATATTTGGTCTAATTAGTTTCAGTTTCCTAAGAAAACTTTGATGAACTTTAAAGTCTAACTGTTCAACTTGCACATAACCCATAGTATTACCGATTCTCTCAAGCAGTTAGCCAACATTCGAGTGTGTTAAACTCATTTCTTACTCAGACATGTCAAACCGGGTACACTACTCATGCGCTTGGCTACCGACGAGCAAAACGGCTAACGTAGGATTATATTTAGGGCACTTTGGTAGAACATGACTCTACAAGAGATGGATTGATTTCATACAACAAACACAATTTTAATTTGAGTTGCGGTTCTAATTTTAGTGTTTATTCATTCAGTACACCTTAAAAATTTCCACTTGAAATACTTCCCATATAAACTACTGAAAAAATCCACATAAGTAGTAAATCATAGCACATGCAGAAGTAGCAAACGTTTGTCATTACTAAAATTTAACGTTAATTTTATAGAAATAATTGTTTTGAAAATTCCTCTCCTGAACGAACTAATCACTACACTTATACTTATTTGGACAAGGATTTTTGTTTGATTGGTTGGTTGGAGGATTTCATCATGAGCTGACATCGGTTACAGAACCATTGGAAAACCACCACTAGCTAGGAGTACTGGACACCTGTTTCGTCAGCCTAGTTTGGGACTGTTTGACAGTACGCACTCACCATCATGGTTCAAACACAGGACCTTCTGGTTACAAGGTGAGCTAGCTCATAGACCATCAGGCCTCTAAGACCCAATCTAATGACCAGTTCATGAATTCTAGCTTCTGCTAATTCATGACATAGCGAGGCCACTTCACAGTGTCTTCATCGATGAACAACCGCTTCACCCTACTGGTCACAGCTTTACATTAGAACCCCGGGTAATTACCTACCTGAATAGGACCAGTCACTAGTGAGCATCAGATCAATTTTTAGGTATTGCTTTTTGTAGGGATTCATGGGTCAGTGGATTGGGTCCCCGTAGCTTAATAGTCTACGAGCTAGCTCGCCTTGTAACCAGAAGGTCCTGGGTTCGAACCGTGGTGGTTGGTGCATACTTATGAAGAGTCCTGAATCAGGCCTACGAAACAGCTGTCTAGTACTCCCAGGTTTTCCAATGATTCTCTAACTGATGTCAACTGATGGTGAAATCCTCCAAACTAACTTTGTAGTTATTTTCCGCTTTTCTCCATGGCCTATGTATCATTGTCCTAGCGTTTCCATAGCACCCAGTCCTGATTAATTGTCGTTATTAGTGTGTAATCACTAACTGAAACGCTTCTCTTCATAGTTTTGTTGATAATATTTTGTTTCAAGACTGTGATTTAGCTTTAATGAATTCAAAGTAGACTGTGAGGATTTCGAACTTGGACTATCTAAGGAAATTATTTAGTGAGAATCTTGTGGACAGAGTTCTGATTTCACCTTCTTGGAAATATTCTACTTGGTTCTCAGGTACCTCCTACGGTCAATTTTAGTTAAATAATTCTGTTTCGTAGTACTTACTTTATATTCAAGATACATTTGGATATGTGTAGCTATTTAATGGCACCGTTGATGTAGTTTTGAGTTTTTGGTGTTAAGTGATAACCCAGATTTTATCTAAAATAACTGTTGTGGTATAGTATCCCCGGGGCATATTTACACGCTGCCCAACTCAAAGAAGTTTTGTTTAATCATATAGTAGGACGCAAAAGCTGGTTACTTGCGTTTAGACCACAAAAAGCATCAGTTTTCACCGCTACATTAGTTTTTTTCTGTTACATTAACAATTTAGCATCTTTCAGACATCAATTCAGCAAAGAAAAGCAGAAGTTCACATGAAAAGCTTTCTCAGCTGATCAAACAAGCATAAATTGATCTGTTTGTAAATAGTTATTTCTATTTTATGACACTGGTCTAATATAATAATTGTCAAAATTTAAACAAAGAATTCAGTGTCTTTGAATAAAGAAAAAAATTTTGAATCCCTTTACTTGTATATCAAAGTGAAACTGAAAACCTAAGAAGTCTGAGCGAATTTTAGTTAAAAATGAATCCTACCAGTATGATGTTACTTTTCGTGGCAAACAAAAAGCACTGAAATCCAACAGGGAAATGACTAGTTGTTTCGTCTTACTCTCAGACTCTTCATCAGTGCAAAAGACTCTCGGTATCACACCAGATATTAAGTACAATATCCTCAGTCTATGAAATATTCACTTTATTTTTAAGACAGTGGGTGGGTATCCAATGAACTTTGGATTCTAAGACCATCTAGTTCACGATATATTGTCAACGTCATCAAAGCAGTTGGTGAACATCTGCCCTACTGTCCAGCTTGATCAATCTCAACATTCGGACAAGTCTATTTTACAGTTAGTCTCAAAGGGGTACTGGATTTGTGAGAACTTACCTGATTTCCGCTTGGATTGTGTTTCGTACTTCTCAGTGCTTCTTAGATATCAGTTTTTGTTTAAACATGGTCATTTAATAATTTAGTTATTTATTTTTTTTCCACTTGAGTTCCAATTAGAACAAAGGCCGTCAACAGCACGTCTCCATTTTCCCTACATTCTGCAGTCCTCTTAAACTGGACCCACATTCACCCATAGTCTGTCATTTCCTTCCCGTACTGCCTCCTCCAAGTCACTCTCGAACCAATATCCAGCTCGTTGCTTCCCATTCAGGTTCCACTCGAAGCACTACCCGGCACCCAACATCACACAGCAGTCCCCCCCCCAGCGGCTGCCAAATGCATCTCCATTTTCATCGGAATATAGTTTGAGCATTGGCTTCTTGGTTGGTGTTTTCTCGTAGTTTCTTAAGGCTAAATATTTATAACCATCTGATGAGCCAACTGTGGCAGCTGTTCATAAAATTCTGCAGGTAACTACTGTTCAAAATGCTTTTCGTGTTTTTGACCTATATAGAAGCACTGACTAACTTAACATTGGTGTTGAAAATCCACACAGATTCTGTTGTTTATGTTGAGTTAAGAAGGTTTCCAAACTGACTTTTAGAGTGATGAAGATCTGTTATGACCTTCTGACTCTGAATGGTTTTGACGTCTTCATCCATGCTGTCGCCTGTAGTTGAAACGATGTTGCATGGTTAGAAAAGTGAATGAATTGACCTCTTTCTTATTTCTGCCATTGATAGTGTTTGGTGCTGGTTGATACGTATCTTCACCACTTTCGTCTTCTATGTGTTCACTTAAAGGCCTGTCTTTGCTGCCTGCTTCTCCTTCAGCCAATCTGTTGGCTGTCGCCTAAAAGTCTTCGAGTGTGTTTGTGTGTAACATCAGACATAAATCATCCACGCGCGAAATCTAAATCTTTTAGAGTCTTCTCATTAGCGCAATCGCAGAAAAAATAATACAATTTACATTTATATTTTAATATTTCGATTAAAGCTTGATTCCACACAGCACTTTTACTACAAGTATGAAATTTTCAGTATGTGATATCGGTAGCCCAAATCCTGCAGGCCGACTATTGATATCGGGTGTGCGTCGGCCGGGAATCGACCCCCGGACCATGTGAATGGTCGGCGAGAGACCTAACTGCTGTGCTATTGAAAGACTCATCATAGTGTAAGCTTAGCCACAGGCAAAACTTACTTAAGAAATCTGGATTGCTATATATATATATTGAAGAAACACTTAAACATACATATAGTACTTGAGTTCTAGTGAATGTCACGTTTTGAGAACTGAATAACACCGGTTAGTACTACTGTTGGTTGTCAGACTGGTTGATGCCAACGACTTCTCATTATTATCCGCATTACTATTATGGCTCAGTTGTCCAAAGTTCAATTGATATTCATAAAATTTGATTTTTGTTGACATTTCCAATATTATTCAAACAGCCAGCTAATCACAGCTAACCATTGTAAAGAAGTTATTGACTGGCAAGAAATATTTTTTCCCCACTTCTTTCTCATCCATACTTGTTGGACAAAAATATTCCCTTCAGAAGATCAACAATAGAAGGAAATAACCGTCAAACGATACAAGGATATTAATCACTCACCCATTCACTACCAGTTTCGTTATAGGAAAAAAATCAGATTATTCATAAATTATTTGACTGGTTTATATTTATTTTTTTTTTTATTTTTTATTTACAGCTTGATTCCACACCGTATTTTCAGTACAAGTATGGAATTTTCAGCATGGATATCGGTTAGCCCAAATTCAGGCCTACC
The DNA here is from genome assembly GCA_944472155.2 of Trichobilharzia szidati. Classification (NCBI taxonomy): domain Eukaryota; kingdom Metazoa; phylum Platyhelminthes; class Trematoda; order Strigeidida; family Schistosomatidae; genus Trichobilharzia; species Trichobilharzia szidati. The sequence continues at coordinate 120,541,522 of OX235274.1, read as the reverse complement.
ATAGATATCGGGTGTGCGTCGGCAGGGGATCGAACCCCGGACCATGTGCATGGTCGGCGAGAGTCCTAACCACTGTGCCATCGACGCACGTATTATAATTCAAGCCACTCAAAAATATGTCAACAAAAATCAATAAATCTAACATGTTGGTTGTCAGAGATTTGACTGTTGCATTGAGGGGACTAAAATTGAAACTAAGTCTAATGCAAAATACCTCGGTCTAGTTCTATCTTCTGACCTTACTTGGACATCTCACATCCTAACGATTTCTAAGAAAGTGTTCTGTCTTACCTACTACATTAAGAAACTTAGACAATCCGGAATCACCTAACCGCTACTTTCACAATTTGTCAACTCTCGTTTCTTACCTATTCTACTTTACCGCTCCCCATTAGTCTTTCCCGGTCTACTGAGAAGGATGTTGAAGGTAGTCAGTAGGACTAGTTGTGTAAAACTCAGTCAGCTCGTCACTACTTTAGTTGATAGGCATCTGAATACATGCGAAAAATGGTCTAAAACCATACTCTCCGATCCCCAACACCCTCTCTATTCCCAACTCTCGCCTTGAATCTCATCAAGTAGAACCAGAAATCAGTATAAAATAATCTATGCAGGTACAACCAAGTACAGGAACTCAAAGATACCATAATTGGCCCGTGTTCTAAGCGACAGAGACAATGTTAAGCGTGAAACCTATGACTTGCTTTGTTGTTAATAACAATTTTAGGCTCTTTTATTTCTCTCTTATTTTGTATTCTATAGTGAACACCTTCTTAAACATACTTAGCTACCTAAATTATTAACATTGGCTTACTTCTTTGTGCTTTTCTCTAATCCTTCTTTTGCGTATCCACTGGTTCCGACTATATTAGCACTATGAGTAGTACAAAATTGTCCTGTCATCAACCATCATGTAATTATTAGTTTTGCGGTTGTTTTTTCTTATTTTTTTATTTTTTTCGGCAATATTAGCTGACAATCATTGGTTGTGAACGCCACTGTCACCACCTTAAAATTTTGTATTATGCGGGATTACTCACACTACCACTACAAACACTGCATTAGACCTGACAATAAAAAACAAAACCACAACCCTGAAATGTTATTTTATTGATTGTTTAGTATTGTTTCAACCAAATTAACTGATCTTCTTGGCGATAAACATTCTTAAATATCAGTTCATAACTTCTTGTATGATTATAGCCTTACTGTCACTAAGCATAATCACATCATAGCTTCCACTACCCAATACTGTATTATTATTATATGCTGTTTAATTTCCTTTCTACTTCTTGGTATTTTTTGCATTTTTAAAAATTATTTTGTGTTTTTCCTGTCTTTTTTTGCTGTTAGTGTCTTTATATTTATTTTTTTTGAAATACTTCTTTTAAACGTTGGATGAAATTAGATGCAAATATTGTAGATATGTGCTGAAAATTCCACACTGTACCACTAGTACTGTTTCTGGAATGAAGCAAATTATTATTATTATCATGAATTGACACAGTAGTAAGTAAATCACTGAAGACTCATTGGAGTACCTCAAGTTCTAGGTAGGTTTACCAAGTAGACTGTGAGTATAAAAACTTGCAGACAGCATTGACTGGTGCCATGATGCAATTTATCGCTAATTGGCAGGAGTTGGAATTCATCGGATATCGCATTCAGATATGATGGTTAACTGGCTTTACTGCCAATCCGAAGCTTCTGTATTCGATCGCCGATGTGGTAATGGGTGCATGCTTCTGAAATGTCTTGAAGTGGAGCAAAACTGCTGTCCAGTGATTCCTGGTTCTTAGTGCTTCCCTGAAACTAAAACAGTGAGATTCATATTTTTCGTGACTTGAAATTATGCTGGATATATAAGAAATAAGAGCTTATCTATCCGTCTATCTATCTATCTATAAGAGAACTGAAAGAAAACTGATCGTCGGCACCAAAACACAATTGAGATGAAGAGAATAATGCCGAACTGGGATACACAAAAGAAAGCAAAACTAAGAGAAATTTGCTTCAAAACTCTATTCTAATTGTAACGATTATCATGTTTTGTTTTAGCTAGTAGATATAATGCCAGTTTTAACTGACTACATACAGTCATATTGTTATTGTTAACTAGCAATTTATTGATTGATCTGTTTAAATTATTGTAATCTATTGACAGTTAATAAAGCCGCCTGACACATACATGGGTATAATAACAGTTTTGAATATGCTACAATGTGACAAAAATACTAGAATTCCCAATAAACTGTTAACTTGTTATTCTCTACTGAATTCTGTATACTTTCTAAATGATGCCGCTTACTAACAAAGAGGAAAAGAAACAAAAGTGACAATATCAACAGGAATTTGTTATAATTAATCAAGTTAAACACATTCGTGTATCTTTTCTACAAGGTCATTTACAAAGTAGCCAATAGGAAAGTAGAAGAACAATTCAGTGAATAACTCAATGTTTGCAGTAATTTCTGGACAATCTAAGTGTGGATTTCATTACTAAATGACATCATTTAGAGGAATCAACTGATAACCTGTAGATCCTGCTGTTTTCATTGGAATTCCAAACTAAAATGAAATAGCTGTCCAGTGCCCTTAATTTACCAGTGATTTCCTAAGTGGTGTCAGTTCGCGAAGAAACCTATAATGAACTAATATAGGTTTTAATGTCGCATATGTTTCGTGTATGTCAATAATCTGTGCCCAATGTCAGTTGATCATAGAACTTGAAGAACAATGGAAGCTCCTCAGTAGAACAGAATTATTTTCCAAATTTGTGTTCGCAGGGATTTCAATGATTTTTAACTTCAGCTAGAGAACCACTGAAAACAAGGGAGTACTGGACATCTGTTTTGTTCTTTTTCGGGGTTCTTCGACAGTACTGACCTATGACTCCAGTACTGGTGTTCGAACCGAGGACTTTCAGCTTGCCGGGTAACTTCTTCGACCATCCAGCTCCTGGAACAGAATTCATTGGTCCACCAATTCTATTTTCCACCACGGCGTCGGTGGCACAGTTGTAGAATGGTCGCCAACCACGTATGTGTTTCCGAGTTCGATTCCCAACCAGTGTACTCCCTAACCTCCGTAAGCCAGCAGTAAGATTGGTAAGGTTGGGCATGAGGTTAGCAACCCCAGGCCGTAAAAGTAAACTCTACTCCTACCAAAAATTCAAATACTCTAGCGCAAAATGACAGCAGAGTCTCTAGTGTCCTATAAATAACAACTTAAACCTCCTAGCCTCTTTTCATTTTTTTTAACAACAAGCGTGCTTACTTTCGTTTCTCTTCTTTCTCTATTCCAAAGTATTATTATAATATCTTGCCTTATTCTCATCCAATTTTTTTATTGAGGATAATTATTATTATCATTATTTATGTGTGAAATAGTATGAAACTTAATTCTCTGGGTAATTTTTTCTCTCTCTCTGCCTACTTATTCCATGAGAATAAAGTAGAAATCTGTTCACATAAATTAAGAGTACATTTCATGTTATAGGCTGTAATCCATGTGATATATATATAGCATACATATATATATTTATCAGGACACGGTTAGATAAGTTGCCTTACTTCTTTATTTACACAGTAGATAAGAATAAATCTCAGGACTGGTTGAAGCAAAGAGAGGCAGGCTTTGGACAAAGAAAAAACAAACAACAGACGGTGGACATAAAGTCTAATTCTCTTAATAATTACTGCAATAATTATAAGGTGGAAAGAAGCAATTTTGTTCACCATTGCCCCTTAATTCCTTCTCTAACTCGTAGCTGTTTTTTTCTGAGTGAGTAAAGGGCTGGGAGAAAAAATATATATATTTAACTTTCAGTCGAATCCTCATCTATGTCTCTGCTTGAATACACACACACACAGCACTTTGAATACAATACGAGAGATTTAACAGTCTAGTGGTAGGGATTAGTTTTTTAACTATAATTATAGTGGAATTGTTTGTGGGGATTTGATTCGGTCCAAGTTTGATCACGGATTGATGTCAGTTAGAGAACCATTGAAAAGCAGCACGAAGTACTGAGCAACTGTTTCGTCGGCAGTATGCATTCACCGAGCTTACGAGTCAAACTTGTTGACCATTCAGTTACTATGGCCCTACTCAACGGGCCATAATTTCTGACTTCTACCAATTCGTGATTTTAGTACGACTGGTATTAGTCAATATAATCGGCTAATATTTATTATCACTCTTCACATTGCAGGATGAAGCTGCTTGGAGTTCTGGTTAAATTTCGTGACCAGTGTGGTGCATCCGGTCAGGAGTTAGGACGAATACTCACTGATAGATAACACTGGCTAGTGCCAGTTGCTCTAAAATCGCCAACTGGCAGAAGTTAGAATTCATGGGCTGGCCAATGGATCAGGTCCCATTGGCTGATTAAAATTAGTTAGTCAGTATCAACATATTGAACGGGAGTGATAATTAACGAGGGAAATTAACTAAAAGAAATAAAGGGTAGAAGGGATTACAATAGGTGGAATAAGTGTTCAAGTTGATTACGTAATGAACGGTTAAAGATTAAGTAATTATAATAATAAGAGTAATAAAGACATGGATATAACAGAGGAGATTTGTAGGTAAGGTGGGTGATTTTCATTTATTGATGTGTTATCTGTGCTGGTTGATTTAACTGCAAAGCTTTCGTTGTCCTGCTGCTAGACAACATCTTCAGTGCAGGCTTTAATTAATATAAAGTGAACTTGTTTGAATTTTCCGTGAATGATGAAATCATTGCTTCGCCTGAAAAACCACTTTCATAACTGGTTATTAATTTACACCTCTACCAATTATTTTCAATGACTTGAAATTTTAACATTCTTGTCATGTAATTAAAGTTTTATTAGTTGGTAAATTTGGTCTGTAGTAATTTGTTTGTTAGTCTCTGGTTCGTGGTCTGAGCACCAGGCTTGTAGGAATTCCTTGACTGCATTTTCGATGATTTCTCTGTCTAAAATTTCTGCATTATTCCAATCAAATTGGTGTCTTTGATTGTCTACATGCATTGATATGAAAGAATACATATCGTGTGTGTTTTACTCACAGCTAATTTATGTACTTGGATTCTTATTCTTGAAGGGGACACCCACTTTAGCCAATCTAGTGTTCATCACAGTTTATGGAATTTACTTAGTAGATGGTTTTTATCTTATCTTAGTTCTTTCACTGTTGGATCTTTTAGTCTGCACAATGCTGAATGAAATGACTGTGTTGGCTTGTGTGGTATGTGTATTTCAAATGGTCTTAATATTCTAACCATTATTTCAGAGATATTCTGTATATGTATGGTAGAATGAATTTTCTTATGGTCTTTAGAGTGATGATTTCTTGCCGGTAATTCAGTTTGATTTTAAACATTTCTTGATGAAGTTGGATGGGTATTCATGCTTCTTAAAGGCAGTTGGTAGATAGTTCTCTTCTATTCTCTTCAAAATTGGAGTGCCGCAGTGTGTTTGAACTCTTTGAAACAATGTTTGCACACAGTTTCTTTCTCTAAGTCATTAGGTTTTTGCTGTTATAGTTGAGTATTTGATCTGTGTGTATGTGTGTGTGCGTGAAAGGCTGAGGGGGAAATGATTTCTGTTAATTTTTGTACATTCATGTAACGAAGGACATCTGAAAACAAAGGTCTAGCTTCTTCAGGGGGGCATTCGGTCCAAGACACTGGAGTAGGTGAATAGAGCAAGAAAAAAAGGTCCATTGAAATAGAACAACACGGACTCATTTTATTCCATCGATTCTCTTTGCTCTTTGAGAACTATAATGATGAAGATAACGGAAGTTATTATTTTGTTACAGGATTTTCATCATGAGCTGACATTAGTTAGGGAACCATTGGAAAACCTGCAGGGAGTACTGGACAGCTGTTTCATCCTGGTTTGGGACTCTCCAGCAGTACTTGCCCACCGGGATTCGAATCCAGGACCTTCTGGTTACAAGGCGAGCTCGTATACCATTAAGCCACTGGGACTCGATCCAGTGACCCATGAATTCTAACTTCTGCCAATTCACGACATAGCGCGACCCCTAGCCAATGTCTTCGACGAGTATTTGTCCTCACACTCGACCTGCTGCACCCTACTGGTCACGACGGGGTTATTATTGCTTATTTAATTCAATTTTGACTTTTATGTTGATTCATCGGACTGTAGTGCTTCTTGTACGGATGCTTTGACTGTGTCACATGATTTAATGTGAAGTGACTTGGTGGATGGTGACTGGCAGTGAAATCCACCTGGTTGAACATTTCGTCCTATTTGGTACTGGTCATCTGGATGTATCTGCATTCCCCAATGACTGATGATGTTCCCACTTAGAACCGAACCCAGTACAAATCAATTCAAATGTCAAAGCGTAATCCCCTTGACCACTTGAGCTATGAGAGTGGATAACGCTTTAGTGTCTGAAATTATGAGTACTGGATTCGAGCCTCATTGGGAGCACCATCACTTACCCGCTTTGGAATCCAAATACATCCAGATGACAAGTCCCGAATAAGATGGAATGAGCATCCTGGATTCCACTGCTAGTCACCATCTACCAGTTAATCTCAAGGGTTATTATTGCCTTTGTTTTTCTGATTTCCGACGCAGATTTAGTGACGAATGAAAATCAAGGGACGCTGTACTGGTATTTCATCCTATTCTGTAAATCTCCAACAGTGTCCATCCATACTCCCACCATAAGTCACAAAACTTTTAGGTTACGAGGCCTTCCCGTTGGTTATTCAACAACCACTTGGTTAGAACTCAATGATTGGTGAATTCTAACATTATTATTATTATATAGTAGTAGTAGTGTAAAGGTAGAAGGCAAGCGAATCGGTAATGGAATGCTAATTAGGAATATGTGTACATCTTAAATGAAAATCGCCATTCGCACAAATCTTCCGTGTTGTGCTACTTTAGCATCTCGTATTGTGTTCCTTTGTCTTCTTTTCATATCTCCCATGTTTTACCACAATCCACTGGTTCATTCCCCCTTCTCGACAGGAAATCTATCTCTGTACTATTTGATATTTCTGTGCCGATGAATGTCTCTTTGTATACTACTGATAAATCTTATCAGTAGCGTAGTGTTAATAATATCGCATGCTTTAATTCATCTGTGATAAAAATTACTAATATTATCGTAAATACAGGAAAGCATTTCAAATTGCATCCAATAAATGGGCTATTGTTAAGGTTTTAGCATTATATAAATTACACCTAAAATTGTAAATATTTACATTGTTCTTGAATTCTGATTAAATATTTCGGACCGCTCTCTTTGTCTTAGCTTTAATCAGCATTTACGATGAAATAGGAATGCCGACTGGGTTGTTTACAAAAAATACAGACATAAAAAAATAGTTATGCCGACAATGATGTCATTGAAAGTTTGGAAATAAATTAAACTGAATCTGTGTTTTCTTATTTTATGCATGATTGAATTATAAACGCTGATTGTCTCATTCTTTTGCTTTCCGAGTGAAACGCATAGCTTCAAGCTTTCTGTTTGTATCACCGACTCAAACAACAAACCCTGTGATCGTCATTATTCATTGGCAAAAACAGGCCTAATTATCTATTACAATGTAGATCTGTGGGTATTACTACATTCCACAGTGTGTAACGTTTCCTACCTGATTGATGGTAGTTACTATCTGGCCCCAAGACGACTCACCAGCTTAATGTACCTTTATCTTAATGAGCTTTGGTCTTTTCAGTCCATGGGAAACTCGATAGAATAACTTCAACAAGTGACCTAGTGGTATCTCAAATAATTTGTGTTTGAGCTCGAGACTCATAAGGAACGATCAGCTACAGCCAGTTGAAAAGTTCCAGACAGAATGAAAGACATGCCACGGATTCAGCTGTTGTTAGCCAGCATCAAGCGGATAGCATCATATTAACCTTAAGGCGTCGGCGAAACATGCTTACTACCTGCCGAAATTTTAGCTAATATTGAATATTTCGGCTGAATGGAATCAGTCAGTCAATAAATCCAACAGTTATGTGCGATTGAATCTAATTGACCAAGCTGACAATCGGTGTATTGAGTATATAGTATCGACGTTGACCAAATGAAAGGCCTCATCTGAAGCTGGCAATGATGTAGGCGGTGTATTACTACTGTTCCCTTGGGTTCCGTGTGGAACATTGGGCTTCAACAGACCATCTACACTCTATCTTCTCATCTGCTGTCCTCTTTTTCTGACCCTGAGATTGTCCATAGTCTATCATCTCTTCTTTACACGATCTCATCCATGTCATCCTCGGAATCCCAACTCATTTCCCATTTGAGTTCCACTTGACAGATAGTCTGGCACGCGATGTGATTTGATGGTTTCTTCGGAGTGAGTCCTATCTATCTCCATCTTCTTCGAAATATTTTTTGAGCAGTAGTTTCTTGGTTGGTTCATCGCCTGTCAGAGTTTCTTGTGGCTAAATCATTCTGGCTAACCATCTGATCTTCAGTGTGGAGCCAGCGAAGGGAGCAGCTGGTGATAAAAGGTTGCTGGAACCTGTTGGAAATACTTTCCGTTACTCTACTGTCAAGCTTTTTCGACTCACACAGAAGAACTGACTGACTTGACATTGGTGCTGAAAATCCGGATTTTGTCCTCTGTGCAGAGTGTGGGTGGTATACGTCTTCCTAGCCATTCGAATAAGGCATTTTTGTGTTAGTCACTTCTTTCAGAATACATAAGTCTTTCCTCTAAGTGTGAGTCGAAACTACAAATACACTTCTTAGACGTTTGTCCATAGAATTGTACGTGGGAAACTTTGGTCCCTATTTTAAATTACCTCTACTCAGTTAATATCAATGAACGTCGGAATAGTTGACATAAAAAAATGATGTCGGTTTAGGAATCATTGAGAGCTAAAAAGCGACAGGCAGACATTTAGCCCTAAATCAGGTCTTTTCAGCAGTGTTCACTAACAACCTCAATAGGGATCGAACGTAAGCATATCCAGCTAATGAGTAGCTGAAGTTCAACTACGAAGTTTACACTCCCTTATTCAAAAATAATGCTACACTGCCAAGATACTAAACTGTAACTTGCTGCTATTTTTTTGTAATTTCAAACATGACATAGAAAAAGTCATCCTCAAATGCCTTCCTTTCAAAAGCCCCTATAACTTCGTGTTATCTGTAAACTGAGTGAGTGTAAATGTCTCCCAGTATTGCTAAGCGGTAATAAATCGCTTTTCTAATTCACAAAAAATTGTCTAAACTCAGTGAAAATGAAAAGCATTTCCCTATTTTCTATCTTTCTCACCAGCTGAAAAAAAGTGGGTGATGTCAAGTTAAACTTTATGTTATTTTCTGTTTGTAGAGTTGTCTTGTAATGCAACGGGAAAAAAAGGATACACTTTGCCAATTCCGATGAAATATCACCGTGGAACTATTCTTGCATACTTATGACAAACTTATTTTGACATAAATCTAAGTGTCGCATTTTTTTCGTTTGGATTTTTTTACTTTGCATTTAGAGAATTTCAGTAATATATGTGATCCCTGAGAGAAAAAAAGATACAATTTATGTCCGCATGTCTGTTAAGTGATCTGTATGCTAATGAGTTTATCCCGAGAATTATTCAGCGAAAAAATTAACTAATCCTCATTGCTCACTCCCCATTAACTGAAGCATTATTACTATTATGAATAGCTTGAGTTCTTAATGGAACATACGGCTTCAACAAAACATCTCAACTTTATTCTACTTTCCGCTCTCCTCTCCAGATGGCTAGCTCCATGGGTGGCTATAACGTCCTACAACTTATACGATCTCCTCCATGTCACTCCCTCACTGACGATCCACTAGTCGATTCCCACTGGAATTCGACTCCAGCGATGGCCTCCACTGAGTGCGATGTCATTTGACGGCCTCCACAACGTATGACTCATTAATCCATTTCCACTTTCTCCTACATATTTGTTGAGCAATCGGCTATTGGTCGGTTTGTTGCCAGCCAGAGTTTCTTCTTGCTAATTCTTTCTGGCCGGTCGTTTGATCTTCTGTAAGGAGCCAGCGATAAAGTTTGCAACTGCTTGTTGGATACCCTTTTTGTGATGCGCAGTGCAAACTTCTCATCGGTATAGAAGATCTGACTGACTTCAGAATTCAAATCTTGTTCTTTATGCTTGCTGACTAAGTGAGTGGAGAAGATTTCCAAACTAGTTTCAGGTTGATGAAGACGCACCTTGCCTTTCCCATCCTCTCTGGATGACTCGCCTGTGGTTGAGAGCGTGCTTCCTGGCCAGATAAGTGAAGGTAGGAAGTGAGCTCTGTCACACCTTTATTGAACCACTATGACAAGTTTTTCCAATGCCAAAAATTAGGTTCCTAGATTAAAGGCCAATATAACTGGCTCCACAGGAGCATTTAAATCGATAGATACAATTAGAAGTGGCCAGCTAGCTTAGGTACTTCATCTTTGCGTTGAGGAATCACAACTGGTGGTCGTGTGGAAAATACAAGTTCCAGCTTACCGGCATTAAGTGTTCTTTGAATCGATCTTCTCAATCTGTTGGCTATTATCTCATTTGGTATAAATCCCCTTTGAATTGTAGTCGTAAAAATAGAAAAGAATTTTGTTAACAGATAGAGAAAAATTCTTCTCCACTTTCCTGGCTATGTATTTGGTGATGAACTTTCAGGGTAGCTGTTTTCGATTAACATGTTGCATGGAACTTTAAGTTCATCTATACTCGCATCTTCTGAACAAATAGCTATAGCCATATAGCTGAGGGTCTTTATCAAATTTCATTTATACCGAAGAGGAAGGAAGCTATGAAAATGTGTATATATTGACCGGTCGAATTACTCTTCTTATGCTCATTCGTTTCTATGCCACTATCTGGTCTTCTGGTCAGTAAGACGTCTAAAAATGCAGTTTTACTTTGACATTCTTCTTCACACATGAATTCATTAGCTGAGTGTACTTCACTATTATGTTGTTGAACAAAAAACGTTCAGTGAATTACCTTCCTTTCCTTTTATTTATTACTTTTGCCTTGCTCAACCCTGTTGTTTGATTGTACGCAACGACTGTGTCAGAAGGTGACATGCATAAGATCATTTGAGGAAGAAGTTCTATAGCTATCTGGAAATGTCTACAAAAAAAAGAATGCTATGGCGATGCACTGCGGAATCGCTAGGTTCTATCAGTAAAGCCAGTAATAGACTGTAGCAATTAATAATCTAATGACTGCTTGCATATCAGTGGTTGGGTTTCTTTCCAGTGTAGCTAACCCAGTGGGGGATATTGTTCTATATACATCTGAATGCCTACATTCTGATAATCTGACTAACCTTGCAATCTACTTTTTCAACTAATATATTTGACCTCACAGTCATTAGATGGTATTTGATAAATTACATTCTTTAGTCGAACCAAGTCAGTAGGATCCTGAAGCCAATAAAAGTTAGCAGATTCATCAAATGCCACCCTAATTTCAGTTTCATTACGAGCCCTGTACAAAGGTTCCAGTGATGCTTCCTTAATATGCTATTACTGTGCAGACCTTACTGATCACCTTATGGTTTAAACTGTTATTGCTCTCTTTTTTCCTGATAGTGTTTTTCAATTTTTTTTCAATGAATCCTAGTAAGTACTTATTTAGGAATAGTAGTAGTATTTTCTTCCGTTTTCCTTTGACTTCATTATTAAAATTTTCTCACTTACTGGATCTGGCGACTTATTTATTCTCAGTGGGGGAGCCAAGAGTCTTACCAATGAGATATAGACAATTGTATACATTCAGCGAATAATTTCTTCTAGCAAACTTCGGGATCACAGCCCTTGCTTGCTTTTGAAATATACACTGAATCAGTGTGTTTCACATGTGTCACGATGATCACTGGCTATAAAATCTTATTTTAATAAGAAAATATAACCTATTTGTTGATGATGACTAACACTCGAGTCCTGGAGGTGTATTTCGTCCTGTTTGAGACTCGTCACCAGATGTTCTTGCATTCTGAGTGAATGGCGATGTTTTCTCTGGGAGTGGAACCATGTGCCAATTGTTTCAAATATCACAACGTTATCCGCAAGATCAGTTGGGCTACGAGAGCCACCTGTCAAAGTAGATGTTCTTCTGCCTTGTTTAATGAAACTTTTGTTCTTCAAAGGGGCTGTTCTCTTTTCTCTTCTTTCTCCCTTCTTCTTAGGTGAGTTGTCTTTTTCGGAAGAAATCAGCTTCCTTAAATACGTCCTGATCCGACTGTTCCAAACTTTATTGCTTTCTGTGGTTTAAGCTAAACGGTCTTATGCTAAATCCCTCTAAATGTCAGATAGTTAACTCTAACTTCATGCATGAAGCTGATTGACACTGTGCGTCGGTGGCACAGCAGTTATGACTCTCGCCGAAAATGTACATGGTCCGGGGTTCGATCCCCTACCGACACACACCTGATAACTATGGTTGGCCTGCAAAATGTGGGCTACCGATATCACATGCTGAAAACTACATACCTTTACCAAACAGTTCGGTGCGGAATCAAGCTGTCATCGAAAAAATTTAACAAAATGATACTTGTAGCATAGGCGGCACTGAATCAGATAGAAATTAAGTTAAGCATTAATTAATTACCTTGGAATAGTTCTATCCTCTCACTTTTCCTGACCGGTCATCCAATATCTTGTCGATTTCTAAGTCAATGTTACGTCTAACCTTTTAACATTAAGAGGTTCAGAGAATCAAGAATCACCTAACACTCTACATTTACAATCTGTTAACCCTTGCATCTTACCGATTGTTCTTTATTTCTCCCTCTCAATCATTCCTGGAATAATAATCATAAACGACTATGTCATATTGCAAAGGGTACTGAAGGTTGTCACTGGGGCAAAAAGTGTGCCGCTTCCAAGTCAGCCAGGTAAATACTTTCATATGCTCGTACAAGCAAGTTCAAAGGCTCATCGATACTCTATTTGGCCCACTCACGTTCTATATAATAGAGATAGTGTTAGGCCTGAAACCAAAGACTTCCTGTGGAATTACCAAAATAAATGGCTCCTTGATCTTCGCCTGTTTGTAATTCATGGTAATACTACTTCAAATAACTTATAACTTTAGCTACTGACGATATCATAATCATTTTACACTTTTGCTGTTTTCAAGTAAATTAGATGTAATAACTTTGTACCGAATAGTGGGAATTCCACACGCTATATCTTAAGTATTGTTTCGGGATAAAGCCGATTACTATTATTATTATTATCATTATTCAAACTCGGAACTAACTGAACACCATTCACTCCTATGCATATCAACATTAAACATGTTGATAAAGGTTAACATAACTGAAAATTATCTTGGGAAAATTAATTATTAAGTTCATGTATAAGGGCAAAAATGCAGCAGTTAATTATAGTAAACGATATTTCACCCTAACAGAAATACTCTTATGATAAATTGTAATAACTAACGTGTGAAAAAAAAACAAGAGATTATCAAAACCAAACTATATCAGTATTCCTATGGCTTAAGAATTTATTACATCATAACAGCCATGATATTTCTGATCAAGTTCATCAAGTTAGGCAATCCAGCATTCATTGATCTATAGCCTTCTAAATTCGAATGCCATTTAGCCAAAAAAATTCCTGGGAACACAGGGAAATTGGAATACAAGAAGTTTACTTCAAATTATGCATTAGATTAGGTCATATGTGTGATCCATAAGATAATTTATCATGGCTATAAAAACCAGCAGCTGACCTTCTTTTGTTTCCATTTTAAACAAAACTAGGATATTCAAGAGTTAGTATGTAGGGATTAAATTTGATTTTACGAGTTTGACCACGGATTGATATCAGTTAGAGAACCAGCAATAAAGTACTGGACAGCTGTTGCATCCTAGATTGGTAACCATCGGTAGTACGCACCCACCACAAGGGTTTCGAACCCAGGACCTTCCGGTTACAAGGCCATCTCTTGGTGATCACGCTAAATCACGAATTGGTAGAAGTTAGAATTCATGAGCTGGTCATTGAATCCGGTCCGAATGGCTGAATGGTATACGAAGTTGCCTTGTAACCGAAAGGTCCTGGGTTTGAAGACCCTGTGGTGGGTGCGTACTGCCGTATTGTGATCTGAACTTGGGAAATGGATCAATACGTTCTACTGCATAGCTGTCCGACACCTCTCTGAGGCACACGTACTCACAAAACGGCCCAGAGACACCAAAAACATCGTTTTTTCATGATTGGAATCTAGTTGTGGTTCTATTGTTCTATTCAACAATAATAAAAATATCAAAAACTCAAAATCAAATCAACAGTGCTGTAAGGCAGCAAGACATTTAAGGGAACGTTAAGAGTACAAAACGAGTATCTAGAGTCAAGCAGAATATTCCCAACAAGGTGGGATGACGAATTCTCTCTCTCCACAAGAATCACACGTTAGCGCATCTCACAGACAACCCAAGGTAAGAATCACCATCATTCACTCAAACAAAATCTCATCATAAAACAACAATTTTTGCGTTACACTAACTAGCTACACTCCACGATATCAACTCTCCGACTATGGGATTGTGCAACACCGACTGGACTTTAATCAACATACACTTAGAACTAGACAGTTATACGAGGTATCATTCTAAGACCGATTGACATAAAATTGTTGATTCCAGCACTGAATTCCAGTTAGAATTAAATACTGTCTTGAATCATTACAAAGTGTTTGTCAGTTAGAACCTTTGTAAAATTGTGCTGTGGCACCACATCATCACCTTACTCTGTCCCTTCCTGTCATTTTCACTTGGCACTGCACCTGCGCACAACCTTTCATTTCTTCTTTACATCAACTCCTTCAAATTACCCTGAGACGTCAAAGCTGTCGCTTCCTTTTCGTTTGGGTTCAACTTGAGGGCCTCATTGGCATATGACTGGTACTTCATAGTCAACCTAACTTAAGGCCAATCTACCTTCAGTCTCTTTTTCATGTTGTTATCTGGGCATCGGATTGTTTTATGGTTTGTTAAACAGTTATACTCTGCTTTTTAGTTGGCCATCTAAACTTCAACATGCTGCGAAAACATCTGTTACTGAGAGTCGCCACTGTCTGTTTGGGAATGCCCTTTCGGACTCCTGGGTGAAAGTGTGTGAATTCTTTAGCAGCACTATTTTCATTTTATTATTGTTCCGATTGGAACATAGATCTTTAACAGCACATCTCCATTTCAGCCTGTTATCTGCAGTCCTCTTTTCCTGGCTCAACGACTGCTCATAGGCTTTCATCTCCTACTCGCACGATCTTTTCCATGTCACCCTTGGACGCTCGGCTTGTCGTTTCCCAATAGTGTCCAACTAGGGTGATGGCCTGGCACGTTTATTTAGCGCGTGTCCATCTCCATGTTCTTTGGGATATTTGTTGAGCAATAGGTTCATGATTGACTCGTTCGCAGAGTTTATTGTTTCTTATTCTTTCTCGATGAACTTTTGATCTTCTGTATGGAATCAGAAAAGGCAGCTTTTGACAAAATTCTGAAGCTGTCTATCAGGAAGGCTTCTCATGATGCACAGTGTAAGTTTCTGACCCACATAGAAGAACTGACTGACTTACTGACTTAACATGAATGTTGAAAATCCAAACTGATTTTGTCAGTCATGCTGAGTGAAGTATATTTCCAAATTAATTTCAGAGTGACGAAGGTCTACCTCTCCTTTCTGATCCTGCTTAGTTTTGACATCCTTAAAGTAGACTGTTCAAGAACTTATGATTCAAATTCTGTCTAAATCACCGACAGATAATGACAACAGACGCGTTGATTACTGTGGAGTGATAGAGTGATGAAGACGAGCTGATTGTTTTATGTAAACAAAATTCTTTAATCAGGTCCTAAGACTTCTGATGTTGCTTGGCTGATATTCTAGAATGAAAACAGAGCCGTTGAATATTGTTATGGTGAGTGCTACTGATAAGATTTATCAGTAGTATAAAAAGATACATTCATTGGCGTAAAAACACCAAATAGCTAGGAGATACATTTGATTTCAGAGAAGGCAAATGATACAGAGTTGTGGAGATACATAGGAGACGTGAAAGGAACACAAAGAAACATAATATTAAGGAGCACAACAAGCAAATCTGTGTAAATGAAGCGTTGAAGATAAGGCATACATAATTCGGGTATATAGAGATACCGATTGCCATCGTATCGGAGGTATGCCAAATTAATTGTTTTAAAGAAATAAGGGATTGTAATAGTGCTCGCCTACAGTGTACTGTTCAAGAGAACGGTTGGTACTTTATCATCACTAACTATTAGTGATATGATTCGATTACTCATAAATCGTGGGAAATACCCATCAAAGCATGAGTGAGAAAACAACAAATAAATAAAGCAAACTGTGAAGCCATTGTGGATAAACTGATATGATTATGAGGTGTAATAAGTTGTGCTCGAAACGTCGTCCTCCAGTTATTGAGACTGTATCACCTGTCTAAAATGAAATTAATAGGGATTTTGAGAATATGGATAGGGAAGCGAAGCACACCCTGAATATGTGAGTCATGTAATCTATACTTCTTTACTCTTGGCTGATACCAACTCTTTATGTACTGGTACCAACAGACTGAGTACTTTCAGTAATAATTAGTGTTTTTTGGATTCGACACAGACTAGTGTCATGGGTCAAGTCCTTTCACTGGTGTGAAGTCAATTCTGTGAAATCGTGGGGAAAAAACCTTCCGAACATTAAAGAGAAAAGAACGAGAAGTCCGACAAAGTTCTCTTGTTTTGGCGATTTCGTTCTCAAAATCAGCTGTACAATCGCATTTAGTTACATAGACTGACATGGCTACAGTTATTCTTTAATTCCGTATCATAGTCAGGGAGATTAAGGTCGATAATATTTTGAAACTTGACATGAAAGTTCCATGGTGTGAATGTAGATTCCAAGGGGCTTAGAAACAAAATTACACAGGTCTAGAAAATAGTTGAGTTATATGTAAAATAGTGCAAACGAGATGAGTATAGAAACGAATTGAGATAGCGGTTTTTTATTACTCAAATAATAATTGTAAACTAGATATTAAAGTTCGAGGGTATGAATATAAATTACCAGGGGCTTAGAAACAAAATTACACAGGATTAGAAAATATTTTATGACCAATAAAGGCGTGAATGGGATGAGCATGGGAATAAATTAAAATAATAATAATGCTTTATATTTGAAAATGAAAAAACCATACCTAAGGAAATAAACCGAACTAGATCCATGGTAAGTGTAGAGGTTGGACTAGTTTCATTTGAACACACAGTTCCAGCTTTTCGATGTATATGGCAAGGCTCTTACAGTACAAAGAAGTCAGAAACACACTGACTGCCTTTGGTAGATTTTTGTTTACTTTGTAAATGACTCTGAATGATGAGTCAGTTGAAAATGGTGTGACAAGTGTTGACGAAGTGTTCAATTATGGAGCTTCTGATTGAACCAGTGCCTTGCTCCTTTTTGCAGCCATGCTCGTTAATGTTCTCTAACACGTTTTGGTAGGACCTGTGAACTGATATATTCACACTGAAGCGGTCACATGCTGGAGTCTATCCTTCACATTGCTTCGAAGCAGTAGGTGGCTGGATAATACCAATCTTAGAGCTGCTGCAGGAAAGGTCTTCTTTAGAGAATTTGGAGATTCGTCTTAAGTATTAATCACATGCACTTTCTTCAGATGAATTTCACCAGTGGTATGATTTAACATAGATATATGTACGCCTACGACCTTTATCAACAGCTGTCTGCTTTCTATACTCAAGATCAGATGGCCGAAAAGAATCACCAACACGAAACTATAGGAACAAACAAAACAAGAACCAATCGCCAAACAACAAATATGCAGGAGAAAGTGGAGATGGATTGGACACTCGCTGAGGAAGCCGCTGGATGACATCGCGCGTCAGGCCAACGCTCGAGTGGAACCCGAAAGGGAAGCAGCGAGTGAGATATGCAAGAGTGACATGGAGGAGGTCGTGTGAAGAGGAGCTGAAACAGTATGGACCAACATGTTTGCAGGTGAAAAGTACAGCAGAAGACAGAAGCAAGTGGAGGTGTGCAGTTAAAGCCCTATGTTCCGATAGGAACCCAAGGGAATAATAATAATAAATAATAATATGAACGCCACTTTCAATTAATTCTTATCACGACAGTGTATTTGTTTCATTGCATTACGTCTACTTAGGAAATAAGGTCAATAAAACAGAAAAGTGTTAGTTACGATATATTCCTGTCTCTTTCAATATTCCTCTTATCATTGTCCAACCACCCGCCTCCCCCAACCCGCTAACCCTACTCTACATAAGTCATTCTATGAATGAGCACAACCATCAGTCAATTTGTATATATACCTCTCCTCAAAAGAGAAAAGAGAATTTCAGTTATGATAAATCAGTTACACACACACATTTTCTATCGATATACAAAGCATAAACAAATAAATCTTTGTTGACCTTGAACGAATTTCAACATGACCTTGTTTAAATCGAAACTATTTAGCCCTATTTTTTTGAAACATTTAAACAATAAATACGCGCATATTTAAATGTCATTTAACATAAAAAATATATATTTATTATTAGAA
Source organism: Trichobilharzia szidati (assembly GCA_944472155.2). Taxonomy (NCBI): domain Eukaryota; kingdom Metazoa; phylum Platyhelminthes; class Trematoda; order Strigeidida; family Schistosomatidae; genus Trichobilharzia; species Trichobilharzia szidati. The sequence continues at coordinate 120,522,934 of OX235274.1, read as the reverse complement.
TGACTTCAATTAAATTCAGTTTTCTGTTTTATCAATCTTGACAATACAGACCTAATAATTTAAGGTCAATACTGTCTTCTTCTTATCCTTCTTCTTCGCCTCCTCTCCCTCTTCTCCTCCACCTTTTCCTCGTCTTTCATCATTTAAAAAATTATACTACATTTTTTACATCAAAAACATTTACCCCGCATAGGTAATATTCAAAGCGAGATGTTATCATAACCATTTTCACTACTTTTTTGAAAGAAACAAGAACAATTAATGAGTATTAAATGATTGCTATCACTGTTAACACATTTAAACAATTAACCTTATTCCCTCCCCCCTAACTGAAAAATAAGTTTCCAAAAAAATATATATAAATATATAAAATTATCGCCACTAATTTTATTCGTGAATATGAAATCAGAAATAATTCAGGGAATAAATATATAAGTATATTGTTTTTCTTTGTTATAACCTTGAGAATATAACGCGCCAAAACTAAAATTTAAATTTTCCCGCGCGTAATTTAAAATCTATAAATGATGACTTAAGAATAATGTTAAAGCATACCTCGTAAATTCACCAGTTTCAGGGAGTATATCTGACTAAACTGTGTCATAGTGAATTTTTTTTCGATTGTCAGATCTAGGAAGCAGGTTTCGGAAGAGTTAAACATGTGGAAGTATCATCTTTATGGTTTCATGCTTCTCTTTTCTGTATGGCTGCTTAGTAGCACTTTTGAGGTAATTTTGAGTTTTTTATTATGTTACTGTTGAACAGAGCCACATATTCTGGTGACACATAATCCTCTTTTCTCTGTCTTTGGATAGTTTTGTGACTCACGCAAGTTGCGGACAGCTATACAGTAGAACTCAGAGATCAGTTTCCTGGATTCAAACCACAAGAAGCTAGTTTTGTTCGTAACAATGCTAGTAATATATGGCGTGTGACATTAAAAATGCTTCGTCTTTCCACTTGTATTTTAGTAGTGCAAATTCAAACTGGTGTATTTTAAGGGTAAACGTTATCAGTTTACACCTAAATGCATTAACAATTTTCAATAACTTTTGATGAGATAGGTGAATAAATAGGTGAACGCAAGCTGTTTCCGTTTTCATTCAATATTCTTACATACCACTTGCATAACTATTACTTCTTATCTTAAAAGAAGTACATTAATATTCAGTCATCTCTAGGTTGTAATCCAGCTGTAATCCAATAATTTCTTTTACCTGTCATCAAAAAATCTCAGTGCTCACTAACTTCCAACGATCCTTTATCTGATTTATCGGTTTTTGACGACGCTTACTTTGAGACCGATCAAATCACTATGATTCTAACATTTTGAAAATATAAGTTGTACATTGAGATTGCATAAATTTGCATTTGTTACGTACATTACCAAGGAGTTGGACGGATTTCCAGACTCAGTATTAATTGACTTCAGGACATTTGAATACCAGGGAGTACTGTAGGGATGTTTCGTTCGCACCTTATGACCACACTAGGGATGAAATTAGCTGGCGGCTGAGCTATGTGAATCGCTAGTTTGGCTATTAGACCCCTGATGGTGGGGTCGTTGGTGCGTACACCTGAGGATTTCTTGAACAATGAAGAAATACCTATCTAGTACTCAGAGGTTTTCAATAGTTCCCTAACTGAAATCAGTACATAGTCAAGTTCGGAAACGAAATATTTTAATTTGATAACTGCTCAAACTATGCGTAGGCGAGGTTATTCTTGTTAGACAGAATTCAGAGTGAAGGGTTGTTAAACCACATAGTGAAGCAGTATTATTCATTGGATGACAAAGTGAGCCATCTAAGAGTAGCTATAAAGCTGAATAATTACTGTGATAAATCAATCAGGAAGTGTGTGTGAAAATGTAAAAAGAAAATTATTATTAAGAATGTTGGTAATACTGATAGTGATAATAATAGTAATGTCGAAATTCATGACAAACATGCACAGAAGACGACAACAGTAAGGAATTTAAAACACACCTGTAATACTTCCATAGAAGGAAGGAACCTCTGAATTCTTAACAAGGCAGGAGTAAAGTGACATTCAGACTCATAAGCTCGTCTGGACACAAAACAATTTAGTTTATCTAATACATCCTGCAAGGATTGTCACGTGAAATTCCCGTGGGGTCAATCAGACTAGCAAGGCCTAAAATTCTAACAAAATCTAGATTAATTTTCAATAGTTGGTTTGTAAAGATTGAATTTGTTTTTACGAGTTTGACCACGGATTGATATCAGTTAGAGAACCACTGGAGTACTAGACAGCTGTTTCATCAGCCTAGTTTGGGAATCATCGTCAGTACGCACCCACTTCCAGGGTTTGAACCCAGGACTTACGGGATGCAAGGCAAGCCACTGGAACTCGATTCATTGGCCAACCCATGAATTCTAACTTCTACGAATTCATGATTTAGCGCTACCACCAACCAGTGTCATCATTGGGGAATCCATCCATCAGATTAATTAATCTGATGCTCGCTAGTGACCTGCTACAGGACAGAGTTTCCTGTAGTTCCAGTGAAAAGTCGTGACCATTGAGGTCCAACCAGTAAAGTGTAAGGATGGATTTCCCACCGATGACATTGGTTGGTGGTCGCGCTAAATCATGAAATTGGTAGAAGTTAGAATTCATGGGTTGGCCATTGAATCGGGTCCCAGTGGCTGAATGGCATACGAGATTGCCTTGTATCCCATAGGTCCTGGGTTCGAACCCTGGCAGTTGGTGCGTACTGACGATGATTCCCAAACTAGGCTGGTGAAACAGCTGTCCAGTACTCCAGTTCTGGTTTCCAATGGTTCTCTAACTGATATCACTCCGTGATCAAACTCCTAAAAGCTAAATCTAGATTAGTTGACCCTATAGCACTAAATGCGATTGCACACAACCATACAGTACGATGGGATATTAGGACAGTTCTAAAATCTAATATAACAGGGCAGAGGAAGAGACTGATAACGTAGACCCTATTTATCGAATCAACGAGAAATATATGCAGTAGAAATGATTCAACATCTGTTCATCCTCCTGGACATCTGGAAAACTCTACTACCCCTACAATAAATAGGAAGGAATGAAGACAACTGTGAAACGGAGGTTTCGAAGTTGGTTAGTTCTAATTGATGATATGGTTATGAAGAATAATGTATACATTGTGTTGGAAACTTTTTCGTCATCTAGTAAACAATAATACGGTTTCACAACGTGTGTATCAGATATCTGATCAACAAAATTAATATGGAATAACTTGCACCTACTGTAACGCACACTGAACTATAATTTTTTCTATTTCAAATCACACGTTTTAGACGTTGATTGACAAAAATTACAAAAAAGTTCTTGAAAAAAATGAGGAGAAAATAACAAATATTCATTTTTGTTTAAATTTTTTGGTAGGTAACAAATTTATTTACACATATAACAAGTTAGCATCACCATAAATATGACGCATAATTTGCAGTTTAATCGTTCTTATTCATATTTTCTCACAAAACACGACTTAATTTTTCAGAAACAAACAGGTGTGTGCTGTAGGCTGAATCGCCATTGAAAAATATTTTCAATTGAAACAATTAATTGATGAGTTTGTTTACACATGAATGCGTGCGTATATATGCATATAAACAAGTACATGGTTTAACTTGAAAACAATCCAAACTTGGCATCCAACGCTTCAAAACTGATCTGATGCTCATTAGTGATCGACTTGAGATTGACTTCGCCTGGAGTGAAAAGTCGAGTCCACTGGGTTAGAGATGATATCAGTTTAAAATAATATTAGTAATAATAATAATAATTTGCTTTATTCCAAAACAGTACTTATGGTACAGTATGAAATTCTCAGCATTCGGTGCAGTATTATTAAATCTAACTTACTCAGCAACGTGAAAAACACATAGAACACGGGTGGTCGAAATAAGGTATCATTTTACTTGTTTGTACGAACATATAATCTTTAATAATAAATTCTAGTGCTAGTGGAAGGTGGCGTGAAGAGTTGTAAATAGACAGTCAGATGTTGACAGTCAGACAATAAGAATTTAGACGATTTCTCACATGAGTTCAGACGTCTGTCAATCACAGTAGTGAAGAACAAGATGACTTAGTGGCGGCACATACGATGAAAACATTTAATATCCTTCACAATGTTACATAGTCCCCTTCGAGTAGTACAGGAATGACTATAGGCAGGCAGCAATAAACGACAATTGGTAAGGTGCAAGAGTTTAAAAATGGTGAAAGTAGACATTGACGTATCCATGATTGTTTCGATTCCTTAATGTTATAAGTCAGACCTAAGATTTTCTTGGAAATTGATAGGTTATAGGATGACCAGCCAGGAACTGTGGGAGGATAGAACTATTCTTGATTTTTGTATGCCTGACTTTGTTTCTATGTCAGTGTCATCTATGCCACAAGCCTCTTAAGAACAAATAAATTGATCTACATCATCTTCATACGTGAAGGTGAAGCCATTTCAGTGTGGGTTCATTTCGCTTGGCCGACTGGCATATGTTCGACACAAGGCTATTCAGTTTGAAGCAGTTAGATAGGAAGGTAACTAGCTGCTGGTAGTAGTTTCAAATGTCGGAAACTACCGAAAGTCTGAATGCATTGATCAGTTTATGTATTCCCTCCCATTGATAAAATGGTCAAAGGATTTGCTTCATAATTCTCAATTAATGTATTCCATCTCAGGCGAATGGTTCATGGGTGATTAATGTTGAAGAGCCCCAAACTAGAACAAAACAACTGTACAGTACTCTCTCTCTTGTTATCAGTGGCTCTGTAACTCATGTCATTCAGTTCCTAATCTAACTTGATACCAGCCATAGTTTTGTACATTTAGGTTCTCAGAGTCTTTATTGACCGAAGGTGAGTACTTGAAATTGCACACATTCATTAGTGTAACATGATGTCAGTGAATTCCATCATTACATGAAGCGAATTTATGCGATTTGTAAATGTCAAATAATTGATGCACAGTCTTGAGAAAAAACGTGTAATGATTACACAGTTAGTTGGGGGATTTCATTTTGAGCTGACATCAATTAGATAACCATTAGAAAACCAGCTTTAAGTACTAGACAGCTATTTCATCAGCCTCGTTAGGGATTCTTCAGCAATACACACCCATTACCACAGTTCGAACCCAGGACCTACTGGTTACAAGGAGAGCTAGCTTGTAGAACATTAAGCCCCTGGGACCCGATCCAATGACCAGTCCATGAATTTGAACTTCTGCCAATTCATGACATAGTGCGACCACTTCTCAATGTCTTCTTCAACTATTTACTACCCCACACTACCAAAATCAATAATTGAAAATCAATCTGATGCTCACTAGCGGCTGGCCCTATTCAGGTAGGCATCTACCTGGGGTTCTAGTGGGTAGGTGTGACCAGTAGGATGAAGCAGGTTGAAGGTGAGGCAGTAACTCATCAGAGAGGACATTGCGAAGTGGTCGCATTATGTCATGAATCGGCAGAAGTTAGATTTCATGGCCATCGGATCAGGTCCCAGTGGCTTAAACATCTACGAGCTAGCTCGCCTTGTAACCAGAAGGCCCTGTGTTCGAACCGTAGTGGTGGATGCTTACTAATGAAGGGTCCCAAGCTCAGCTGCCTAGTACTCCCTACTGGTTTTCCAATGGTTCTCCTCCAACTAACTGTGCAATTATTGCAAGTTTTTCCCCAAGACTGTATATCATTAATTTAACATTTACAAATCACATATTGATTTTTGACCTTCACTACTTGCCTTTGTCTTTGTTTAATCTTTAATTGTAATACTTCTCTTTGTGGTTGTGTGTACATTGACCATGTGTTGTTTAACGAGACGAGTCTGTTTGAGCCAGTAATGAAGGTGATTCTGACCTGTGATTGTCTACGAGAAGCGTTGGTGTGTGATACTTGTGGATAGAGCTTTTGAGCCTACCTCGTTGGGGGAATATTCTCCTTGCTTCTAAGGTACTTTCTTTTACAGTTGAACCTTAGTTAACTAATTTTGTCTTACAGTACTTGTTTTGTATTTAGAAACCTACATCGCCAGTAAAGCTGCTGCCTCCCAGCACTGTGGAGTTAAATTTGAGTTTGATGTTATTATTGTTTAATAGAACCACTAAAATTCTGAAGATTAATCGTCTTTTCCCTGCGTTTGGAAGGTTTTGTGATAGTGTCGGCTATACAGTAAAAATCAGAGATCATTTTCTTGCATTCCAACCATAACCGAATAAATTTGCTCGTTACAAAGACGATTAGAATGAAACCAAAAAAATAAGGTTGCTCTGAAGAAGAGATATAAATATTCTTTGCAAACCAGAAAACTGATATTTATATTTTCATAAATATTGCTTAAATTCAAATGATTCGGACATTTACAGTCAATTTTTTTTGTGATACATTTAAACAAATCGACAGTATCCAGTGTGGCATGACAAAATTGTTCCGTCTGCAGACATAGTTAAGACGTTAAAAAAAAAAACAACTTTATGTTGTAATCACGCAAACTTTTCAAAAGTGTAAACGGTGACATAAGTATGACAATACTGTTTTAAAAAAAAGACAACGTTCCTTTTCAAAGTCAAGTTTGAAATATGAACTTATCATTGAAGGTCACGAAAACTTTGAAATCTACTCAACTCTTTTTTGTGTTTGCAAAAAGAATCTATAATTCTAGATGAAATTTTGAAAATTATTATTATTATTGACACAATTGTCATTAAATGATCAATATGATTAGAAGGTTGATTTTACTTTGCATAAGACAAACATGTGTTCACTAGTTCATTGAAACTTTAACATTGAACAAATAAAAGGAAATGCTCAGTTCTAATTTATTTGTGTATTTTTTTGAATTAGGACAGCTACATTGAATATTGAATATATTCAGTACATAGAGGTTATGTCAACCCTTTAATTCTTTATTTTCCTTAGTGAAGCCTACTCAGATTAAATTATTTCTCTGGAAGATGAACTGGTCAGCAGTTTCGTCCTACTTTGTGACTGTTCATCAGTACATACCCACCGCCAGGGTTTGAACCCAGGACCTTTTGGTTACGCGACAATTCAGCCATTGAAAATCGACTCTAACTTCTGCCAGTCGGTGATTTTAGCACGACCGCAAACCAGTGTCAACGGTGAGTATTTGTTGGGATTATACATGAAGGATTTCAGCGGCTGAATGGTCTACAACTTTGCCATATAACCGGAAGGTCCTGGACTCAAACCCTGGGGAACACATACTGCCTATGAGTCCAAAACTAGGATGAAATAGCTACTCAGTACACCCTGATGGTTTTCAATAGTCCCATGAATGATACCAATTCATGAGCAAGCGTTTCCTCATACTGAGTTATTCAAAGGTGAGTTTGAAAATCCTCCGCCTTAAGACAGGACTCGACCTTCAATTCCTAGTTTACTAGACCAGCACTCTGATTAATGAACACCTAATTTCCCTTGCTTCAAACTTGTCTCTTTGATACCTTATAATTGATGTGAATAATAGGCTAGAAAACGAACAGAGTGAGTTGGTCGTGCTAGACTCTAGAATAAAACGAAAACAAGATGGTGGATGGTTAGATACTAGCATTTATGGGAAACCGACACACACTCGAATAAAAACTTAGACTTTAATTCATCCCATCTGAAATCGGTAAAGGAAGATGGGTTTAGTAAAATGTCTACATAATCCGGCCAGGAGCCTAACTAGTAAATGAGAAGATTTAAATAACGAAATCAAGCAATTAAAAGAAGTATTAGTGTAACAACAGATGACAAGGGCCAGGCAACAGATCGTTTATTAAGGAAATCAAAGCATATTTATATATTTTCATGTACATTATTATAGTTAAGTTAAGCAAATTAACACAGTCTTCTGATTGATTGTTTCTCACTTAAAGTTAATCTTTCATCTCTTTGTGACTGTTTCTTGAATGTCAGATCATGTGTATGTTAACTGTATCCGTCTAGGCAAAGTCTGCTGTGGTCGGTTTTGAATCAGTTTTCGTTCATATTTTATCACGAAAAATCTTGAGAACGTAAACATTGACGTAAATTACTGTCTACCAATATGGCTCATAGACAGCTCTCACCACATTAGTAGTGAATATCCATCAACCAGAATTTATTCAAAACATATGAAGAATCATGGAAAAACTAACATTAACAATAAAAATAACGAAAATGATATAGAATTCAAAGCCTCTGCAGTACTGCACTATAAAGAAGGAACATCAGAGGCCTTATGTAGGATTCTCAGTCAGGCTGGAACTCGTCAGGGTGGCATTTAAAGCAACCAGCTGACGTTCTTGGAGATAAACTTTATCGGCTTAAGGATTCAATAGATCCAATTAGGAAAAATACCACATACTATGTAATGGCTGTGAGGTCAATGACATATAGGTCCAACTAGTAGATCTGGATCAACTAGATTATTGGAACATAAAAATAAAGCTAGATCTAGAATGACTGACCTCACCAAGTTAAATAATCTGGAAAAAACACAGCTGAGCCATCGCACTGCAATCATCACTTGCATGTAATCACACATTAGGTTGGATAGGACAGGGCGAAAGTGTTGAAGGAAATCAACTTCGTTAAATAGACTGCTGATGATCTGAATGTCTCGTTGCCAATTACGTCCTGATATGACTGTTCCATAATTAGTAGATTTTGTAGGACACCAAGTCAGTGATCCAAGCTAAATCCTTTCAAGTTAAATTCCTCTTAACGTCAAACTGTTAACTTCACCTTCATGCATAGACGTGATCTATCAGAACTGACTCGTTCTTTAGACGCTTGAAGCATAGACAAAACTGATACTGGGAACTAAGCCAAGCATAAAATATCTTGGAACACTTCTATCTTCCCACCATTCTGCGTTTTTCATAGAGGTTATGTCAACCTTTTAATTCGTCATTTTCCTAACTGAGACCTACTCAGATTAAATTATTTCTCTGGATAATGAGGGTGGCTGAAGTTTCGTCCTACTCTGTGACTGTTCATCAGCAAATGCCCACAGCCAGAGTTTGAACTCAGGACCTTTCAGTTACAAGGCAAGCCCATAAACGATTTATCCACTGAAACCCGACTCTAACTTCAACCAAATAGTTATTTTAGTGTGACCACAAACCAGTGACATCGGCGAGTATTTTTTGGGATTCATTAGCCACTGAATAGCATCCCAATGGCTGAATGGTATACGAATTTGCCATGTAATCGGAAGGTTCTGGATTTGAACTCCGGTGAACACGTACTACCAATGAGTTCAAAACCCTGTTGTTTTTCAATGGTTCTCTAAATGATATCAATCCGTGGTCAAACCCAAAATAAATCAAATCTTTATGAACTAACTCATGAAAATGAGTAAATGTTTTCGCATACTGGGCCATTCAAAGGCGAGCTTGAAAATCCTCTGCCTGAAGACAGGACTCGACTTTCATTTCCTAGTCTACTAGATGACTGCTCTTATCACTGAGCACATTTCTTCACTCGCGTCGAATTTGTCTCTTTGATACCTTATGAGTTGGTGTGGATAATAGGTTGAAAAACGAACAGGGCGAGTTGGCGGTGGTAGACTGTAGAATAAAACGAAAACAAGATGCTTGGTTAGGTAATAGCAATTATCGGAAACTGACACACACTCAAATAAATACTAAGACTGGTTACTAGATTCCATCATGAGCTGAAATTGGTTAAAGTATTTGTCCTCACACCCTGACTGCTGCACCCTACTGGTCACGACTTCCCACTAGAAACCCAGGTAACTACCTAACTGAATAGGGCCAGTCACCAGTGAGCATCTCATTGATATTCAAGTTTAGTTTGTAGGGACTGGTTGATTGGTTACAGGATTTGATCATGAGCTGACATTGGGTAGAGAACCACTGGAAAACCTGGGGGTACTGGACAGCTGTTTCGCCCTAGCTTGAGACTCTTCATCAGTACGCACACGAAGGGGTTCGAACCCAGGACCTCAAGGTTACAAGGCGAACTCGTGAGCCATTAAGCCACTGGGACTCGATCCAATGGCCGAAGGTCGGGTGTGAGGACAAATACTTGACGAAGACACTGGCTAGCGGTTGCGCTATATCATGAATCGGCATAAGTTAGAATTCATGGGTCATTGGATCGGGTCCCAGTGGCCTAATGGTTCACAAGCTTGCCTTGTAACCAGAAGGGCCTGGGCTCGAAACCTGTTGGATGCGTACTTCTGAAGAGTCTCAAACTAGGATGGAACAGCTGTCCAGTACTCCCTACTGGTTTTTCAATGATTTTCTAACTGATGTCAGCTCATGATGAAATCGTGTGACCAATCAACCATATCCCTACAAAACAATACTTAAATACTTAGACTATAATTCATCCCATCCAGATTCAACAATGATAGGTTTAGTTAAATGTCTATGTAATCCGTCCAGGAGCCTAACTAGTAAGCCAGAATATTTAAATGATGAAATGAAACTATTAATCGAAGTACTAATAGTGAATAACCACTCGCCAGAATTTATTCAAAAATAAATGAAGAACCATAGAAAAACTAACATTACCAATAAAAATAATGAAAATGATATAGATTTCAAAGCCTCTGCAGTACTGCACTATAAAGAAGGAACATCAGAGGCCTTATGTAGGATTCTCAGTCAGGCTGGAACTAGTCAGGGTGGGATTTAAAGCAACCAGCCGACGCTCTTAGAGATAAACTTTGTCGGCTTAAGGATCCAATAGATCCAGTTAGGAAAAATACTGTCATTTACCACATACTATGTAATGACTGTGAGGTCAATGACATATAGGTCCAACTAGTAGATCTGGATCAACTAGATTATTGGAACATAAAAATAAAGCTAGATCTAGAATAACTGACCTCGCCAAGTTAAATAATCTAGAAAAAACACAGATTAGCCATCGCACTGCAATCACTTGCATGTAATCACACATTAGGTTGGATAGGACAGGGCGAAAGTATTCAAAGGTAACATAGTTATGTGGAGAAAGAGATGGGTTAATCCCTGTAGCTTTGTTTATCGATTCATCACCTCACATGTGCAGTCGGAATGACGCAACGACGCCTATATTGGAGATATGGAAATCGAAAAAAAAACAACAAAGGGAAGTTGGAGAGACAGAAAGAGAGAAAATATCTATAAGACAAATTGTGAAACCGTGAGACTAAAATTGATACGATTATAAGTGGCAATAATTTATGCTCGAAACCTTGTCACCCAGTTGTTAATACTATATCATAGTTGTGTGATATTTGAAATAAACTTATCTAATATGGAATTACAACAGTGCTCAAGTCCTACAGTTACACTGATTCCCCTTAATAATGACGGATAGATTAATGGAGAGTAGATATTGAATACTATTATATTACCTATAATTGTAACTTTTTAAGTGTGATGAATGATTTATTGAGAGACAGATCAGATTATGGAATAAATAAAACTGATGAAACTTGAAGGATTCGTCGAAAGCATAGAAAGTAATAAAAAGCAGCTGAAAACCAGCACGGAGTACTGGACAGCCATCTTGTCCTAGTTTGAGAATCTTCGTCAGGACGCACCCAGAACCGTCCAGTTACAAGGTCAGCTCTAAGACCATTCACCCACTGATATCTGATTCAGTGGTCGGTGAATTTCAACTTATTCGTATTAACAATGTCACAGGTGGTTGACTGTCACATTGCCAAACTTGGTGTGCCCCTCTGGCTGAAACTCTTCATTAAGACTCCAAGAAAATAGGAACTGAGCAATACATCGCTATTTCACTTTTTTCTCTGTGGCGTTTTCTAGCTACCCGCATGATTCCTCCATAGGCTTTCATCTCCTCAATGTCACCCTCGATAGTGCAACTCACTTGGGCATACATTGCTTGTTCACTGAGTTTTCAAATCCCTCAAAATGATAATCAAGCAAAGAGTGTGGTCAAAAGAGACGTCTTTAAAGAATTACATGTTAGGTATAATGTGTTTTCCAACCGTTTTACGTGTGTATGGGGAGGGGTCTGCACGTTTGCGTGTATTATATGATTCTTTGATCGATTATACATTAACAACCACACTGGTAATCTTTTGGAACTTTTGAGCCAACAAAATAGCCTATTCCATTTCAACAAATGCGCCTTCAAAATCCAATTTTTCATTTTTCATGGTTTAATCAGCTGAGAAAAAATGTCCTCAAATTGTTTTATTTTCAATTATACATTTTTATTTTTAAAAATAGAAACCTTTCAGCCTATCCTGATAAATCATTTTTAGGAGAAAATAGCATGTTGGATGCTAGCGACTAATGAAGTGTACAAGCATAAGTGACTGTCTTAGAATTAGTTAGCCCTGAAAGCTATAGATTTCTTGGCTAGGGTGGTAATCAAAAAATTCTTAATATTCCATTTTGTATGAAACTATTTTTTGGAATAATGTGGTTATTACTCTAGATTACATGTATAATGTAACAATTTATTTGGTGAAACATACTTTTGAACCACTAGCCCCCTTCCCTCCACCTTGCCTAAAGTTTGTTTAAAAGGTACTTTGATGCCATAAAATGTATCGGCTTTTAAGAAATCTACTTGTCCGAATTGTAGGAACACCTTTGCAATATTTTAATTTATGAGAATATGCTCTGTGTTAAAAAAAACATTTGGGACAATTATTTATTAGGAATGAATTATCAAATAGGTAAACTGATAATGATGTTCATTGTGACAATATAACGTTTGCTATTTGAAATTATATATCCATTGCTTAGCTGATCGGTTATGATGAGAAAGGCTGATAAAGCATACTGTGTAGGCAACACTATATGTCTGGAAACAAAATATGAATACACTGACAGTGACATCCCTGACACAAACCAAGTCCCAGAGCTGTTATCTGGTTGCATTCTTATTTCTAGAACAGAACGAAGTATGTGAAGACAAATCTTCCTCTGCCTCACTTACTGAAGTCGGAGTGTCTCAAGTTGCTGTTCTGTCCCTTCTTCTTGTTTCAAATCTTCTTACATGACTTAACTCTTTCGAAAGAAGTCAACTTCGTTAAATACGCTGATGATGATCTGAATGTCTCGTTGCCAATTACGTCCCGATATGACTGTTCCAAAATTAGTAGATTTTGTCGGACATCAACTCAGTGATCCAAGCTAAATCGTTTGAAGTTAAATCCCTCTTAGTGTCAGACTGTTAACTTCACCTTCATGCAAAGACGTGATCTATCAGAACTGATCCGTTCATAAGATGCTTGCAGCATAGACTGCACTGATACAGAAACCAAGTCAAGCATAAAATATCTTGGAACAGTTCTATCCTCCCACTATTCTTCGTTTGTCATCCCATATCTTGTCGATTTCTAAGAACATATTCTGTCTAACCTTCTACATTAGGAAGTTAAGGCAGTCACGTATCAATCAAAATCTACCTTTACAATCTGTTAACTCTTGCTTCTTACCTATTGTCGTTTATTTCTCCACCCCCACCCACAGTCATTCCTGGACTTCTCGAAAAGGACTATGTCACATTGTGAAGGATACTGAAGGTTGTCAGTAGGGCTAGCGGTGCTCCACTGAGTCAGCTCGTTCTTTACTACTATGGTCGAACTCATGTGAGAAACGGTCTAAATCCATATTGTCTGACTGGCAACATTTAACTATCTATTCTCAACCCTTCACGTCACCTTGCATCCAATCAGATTGGTAGGACTAAGAGACATTACAAGGGATTTTGTGTTTGTACAGCCAAGTACACTTTTTTAACGATACTATGCTTTTCCCACTCATGTTCTATGTAATGGAGATAGCTCTAATCATGAAACTTGCGACTGACTGTGTGTAATAAACTAACAAAATGGCACTCATATCTTCCCCTAGTTGTAAGTTATGGTAACATTAAACGAATTATCTAATAATTTTAGTTACTAACATTATCATCGTCATTGTATACGTTTTGTACATTTTCGAATTTATTGTCAATGCTAATACCAAAAAGCTGCTATTATCAACTTTGGTTACCTATACTCCGTATTATATATATATATATATGGTTTTTGTTGTTCCTGGGTAAATTAAATAGAATATAGTACCAAATTCTGAGAATTTCAAACTGTACCATTAGTACTGTATTGGAATAAAGCAAATAAATATTTTTATTATTTAAATACTCTGCCGACATTTCAATGAGTTCAGTTAGAGTACTACAGAAAACCAAATGGTATGCAACAGCTGTTTCGACTTACTTTAGAACACTTCAGTAGCCCGAACCCAAGACCTTCAGCTTAAAAGGCGAACCATTTAAGCATTTAGCCAAGGAGGTGGGATCTTATTGCGAATGAACTCTAACTTCTGCCACTTCTCAGTGTGTGTAAAGCCACAGCTAGCTAATGTAAAAGGTGAGTATCCTTCTTCAGTGGTCGTCAATGGTTGTCTAACTGAAGTCATTTCGTGATCAGTCTTGTTGAAGTCAACCAAATCCCTGAATACTAATACTTGAATATAAATCTAACGATTACTAATGTGACTGACTACATGGTCAAGTTGTCTGCAGTTCTACTATTTATATCACAAAGCGCCAGAAGTTATAAGTGATGTGCCATTGGGTTCCGTCCCAGGCGCTGAATGATATATAGACTGGTGTCCTGAGGTTCCTGGAGTTTGACCAGTGATGGGCACGTACTGCCAAAGAATCCTAAACTAGAACAAAACAGTTCTCTACTGTTTTAAAGGCCTTTTTAACTGAAGTTACTTCGTATGACTCGTGAAGAGACACTTAACGTCTGTATCTTCATGTTATACGCAAAAGTACATGACTCACATCACACACTGTGTACATCCCTTCTTATCTGGCTAGCGATCAGAAGGGAAATTTTTCACGCTTTTAAGCGTGGTTTGAGGGATTTAATTCATCATAAAGATTGTCCATTAAAACAAACACGTGACAGTTCTTTTCCCCTCTCGTTTGTAGCTGTTTAAGGAGTTCACTTACCCAACCGGTTACCGTTAAGTTCTTAGCAGCTTACATTGCATTTCAGATGTCGTGTGTAAATTTAGTGGACTATTATAGTATGTAGTTTTTACCTATTTGAAATATTATACAACCCTTATATAGCATAGTTAGTGAATGAGTGAGTGAGCTCACATTCGAATTAGCATATCTGACAGTATATAAAATTGATGAATGAACAATTCAAAAATGTGTGATTTAGTCATACTTTAGTAAAACAAAAATTCTGAAATGAGTGTATATATATATATTGTTCAAGATTCAATTTTTTAAATGAAAAGCAACTGATCACTTGAATGTGATTGCTTTTTTTGCAAAACTCACTCACCCGAAATATGAGAAGGAAGTATAACGTGAATCCTGTGAATAGTTTACAATTTCCTCAAATAAGTAACAACATATTTATTCATGTACATATTTATATATATAATATTTGTATATTGGCAAGTTAAACAATGAAACTTAATGCCTGGATAGTATTCATCATTTGCAAATCATACAGATCGAAGGGTACACTCATCATTGTTTTCAGATCATAAATAACAATCGATAGAACATGCCATGCAGTAGGATGGCACATATCACTGACGCATATTGTGGTGTGGTGTGTTTTGGTGGCGCAGGGGTAGAATGCTCGCTAGCTACTCAGGCGGTGCACCTGGTGTTCGATCCCCGGCCGACACAATCCCGCAACTGGCTGAGCTAGAAATAAGTCAGGCAAAGAGGGAAGATTAGGCGTCAGGCTAGTGGCGGCACTCCGTGAGAATAAAACCACTGCCCTCGAAACTTCAAAGCTCTAGCTTGAAGCCCTATGTTCCAATGGGAACGTAAAGGAATAAAAAATGTTGTGGTGTGTGCTACTGGCACAATTAATAAGTAGTATATGGATGCAGATAAAAATGTTTGCTAATAATCTTCAACAATATCTAATAGCGGAGAGATGAACTTAATGACGAATAGAACAAATGACCAATGCTTGTCAGACAACATAGAAAATAAGAAAGGAAGACAAAGTAGCACAACACTGAAAGCATGTGCAAATTGTGATTCTAATACGTATATTCCATATACCTTCCGAATGGAACATAGGGCTTCAAGCTAGAGTTCTGAATTTTCGGTAGCAGTGGTTTTATTTCCACAGGTTTGGGTTGCAAGTGTAACGCCTACCTCCCTCTCTCCTTTAGCGTCCTTCATAGCGGCTTAGTGACGTTTAGGAGTGTGTCGGCTGGTGATTGAACTGAGGACCACCTGCGGGGCTGGCGAGCATTTTACCGCTGAACCACCAGGTCCTAATAATATGGTGCACATATTATGACTGTTTTTATATCGAGTTGCCAATAGATAATTCACTTACCAAATACTCTCGTCTTCCTTTTATGTTTTCCGTGTTATTTCACAGACGTCATTCATTAAATTCATCCTTCCTCTATTCGATATTCTTGCAGATGATGTACATATTACTATCTCTGTTTGTGTACTACTTATAAATCTTGTCAGTAATACGTACCTTAATATGAGTAGTTGAATGTCACTTATGTCAGACAGTATCGCTTGCTGGACAGTTAATAGGCACCTAAACACCAGAGAACCGTCACATTCGTTTTGATGTGAACTCACTAGCTGTGTAACAGGCTAGATTCTACTAAGAAAGCCAGCCAAACTGTGAATACTTACACTGACGACATTATTTAATTGTCTGACCTCTTTCAGTCGGCGTATATCGAGGGTGAGCTATGTTTCCTAGCGAGTGGAACAGATGCACAGATCTGGATGGGAAGTACTGGTGGTCGACTCCTTATATCCAAAAGTAATTGGCTTTCAGCTAAATGTCGTACATTTCTCAAAGGAGTCAAAGAAGAAATATTATAAGGGATTAGTTTGAGCTTCAGATATGACAGAGCTATGTCACGCGATCTACTGTCAGCTACTATTTTACTTGAAGATCCTGGACCAGGTGAATGTATTGTGCAATAAATCCCGTTGAAAATTCTCTACATTATACAAACAGTGTCCAGAATAAAGCTCTTATTATTAAAAGTAGTAGTAGCAGTAGTTTACACCATACTGATTGATTCAGTTGAGTAATATTTCAGCATTATAATAGAATCAGCTTACCTCCAGACATGTAGACGGCTTGCATCACTCAACATTTTGAAGCGACCAAATATCTGTGGTGTACACATTGGTAGCATGTTCTTGATCTAATCTCTGATAGTATTCTTAGATACATAATGATGAGGAGTCTTAAACCAGGACGAAGCAGTTGGTTACCACACCTTAGCCTTCCGTGATTCCCTTACTCATTTCACTTCCCGACGAAATTTGCCTTCAGGTCAGTTGCAACCTTTGAAAATCGGGTATTTATTTTTGTTGCTAAATGGTTGGAGGCAATCTGTAGGAAAACCTTGGGCTTAGGCTCCGTGCTTGTCGCCATTCTCCAGTAAGCGAGGCATATCTGTAACCTTGAAAGAACTCATGTCGCTTCTGGAATTGGAACCCGTGTCACCTAGTACTACAGTCAGAGACGTTACCACTAAGCTATTCGGGCTAGTGGTTTAAATTCGTTTTGATATATTACAAAGGGGGTGTGAAACATAAGTGAAAAATTAGTCACTATGCAATATAGTGTATCTCAGGATGTTTCGAGTCTGGGTTAACTGTAATGTAGACAGTTACGAATTCACATACAAGTCAAGAGACGATTGGAAACCAGTGGCCAATGGATAGTCAGTTCACCCTAGTCCCGGACGTTTCATCTGAGAATCCTCATGAATCCAGCAGCGAGCCAACCCAGAACCTGTAAAAGTTACGTGACGAAACCCGTTGTGCAATCGGGCACTTGGGTCGAAATTCAGTGACCTGAGATTTCCAACTTCATAGTACCTACTACCGATGAGTCTCATACTGGTACAAAACATCTGTCTAGCGCTCTCAGGCCTTTCTAATGATTCTCTAAAACTATTAAGCGACATAACATACGTATCAGTATAGCTTATGGGTAAATATAGAAATTTTCAATAATAGTTTAGGTAGGTAATAAATAAAACCCTGAGTTTTATGTGTTTGCCTTTTCTATTAATTATTGATTTGAATGCATTCATGCACAAACAATCTCTGAAGAGTATTCACTGTTCAAATTCTTATTACAAGTGCATAAATGGAATCATCAACTGACTGTCATGAAGGATTTATGCGTTTATTGACATATATATACGCAGGTAGGTACGCTCGTTCACACACACACACACACCTGTGCATACACAACACAATATACCCGAAATTTCTTATTGTTACTCAATGAGAATCGATACAGAGTATTTGATCATGAGGTGAACATTGAATTGATTAATGGGTGTATTAATCAGTAGTAAATTAGTAGTTAATAATAGAAATTTAAAGATTGAACTTTGAAAATGAAGAAAAAAACATTTAATTAGTTAAATAATACTATGGTTATTCAATGGGTTCAATGTAATCAATTTTTGGCAGTATTTTTGAAAAAAACGAAAACACACAAATATAAATATGTAAATGCCTAACGAAATAATACATTTTTAGTCGCCTTTCAATCAATCATATTGTATTAAGATTTAGCCTGCACTCAAATCTGAAGATTTATGCATAGAAGTTTTATTATTATTAAATAATTTCTGAAGAACACTGCGAATATGTCTGAAGGGTCAACGAGTTGGTCTTGTAGTTTGAAGGGTGTTTTGGTTTGAATTTTAGTGGGTTTCTGAGGCGACATGCGACGGAATACTCTTATACTAGAATCAAACAGCTAGCTGTCTAGTGCTCCTCGGCTTAGAGTGATTTGTGATGAAATCACTGGGGAAAACACAGTAACATTTCCTGGTTACTTTTAATGTGATTGGTTGGATCAGTGTGTGTGTGAACAGAATTGTGTTCGAAAAGCATTCCTTAAAATTAACCTGATAGACATAATAAGAAAGGTTTGCAATAAAAAAAATATTGTAAATGAGACAAAGGGAAAAAGAAACTTGGATAATTAACAATAATTACAGAGGATTTGTTGACCTGATACATAATTCATGATAGACACTTAGCTCTGACGTATTTCTTTTAGACACAAACACCAGGTCCTCTAATACCGATTGTTCTGGCCGCGGGTAATAGTACTATCCAATTTGAATGGTTGGATCTTTGTAACAAACCAATATTAGTTAGACAGATCATTTAAAAACCAATCAGAATCACTGGAAGGCCGTTTCGACCTTTTTGGGGACTCATCATCAGTAGGTACTCTCGAGACCCCACAAAGGACCGAACCCGGGACCTTCAGGTTACGAAATTAATTTGATGACCCTTAAATTTAAACTCTATCAATTTGTGATAAAGCTGTGCCCTCACCAAGGCCTTCAAGGAGAATCCACTTCATCTTTAAAGTGGTGAACCCCACTGATCACGACTTGTCACTAAGCTTGGAAAATACAGCTCAGTAGCCATCCGTGAACTTGCAATCATAATTATTATTAGAGAATTTGCGGAGAATTTAGATAAGTTTCAGCTGTTAGAGCGATCGCTGAAGACCACTAGGAAGTGCTGGACAACTTTGTCATCCTATACTGATAGCATTTCAAGGTGAATGAATTCCAACCTAAGTGGATGGATGTGCAATGAGCTCAATGTCGTAACCTTAAAGTCAAGAGTTCGATTCTTGGCGGTGGCACCGTGGCTGCTTACCGATGAGGAGCCCTAGGAGAGGAAGAAATGAGTGTCTAGTGTTCCTAGTTTGTTTTCAGTTATCTCTCAGAGGTAACATCTCTGACTATATCACTGGGTGACGCGGGTTTGAATCTTAGAAGGGACATGAGTTCCTTCAAGGTTGCAGATGAGCCTTGCTGATGAGTGCCAACTGGCGCGAATCACAGATCCAAGGCTTCCTACCGATTGCCTCCAACCATCTAATTCTAACTATACATTTTTTGATTATATATATTTATATGTATACGAACACACCATTGAATTATTTCATCGCATATTCTTATTGACCAAACACTTTACAACAATTTAAATGAGATACTCAATAATACACTAACTATTATTAGTCCACCTTGTGCATTCTACGGCGATATACTTCATGGAATGACTCTAATTATTTGCAAAAAATGCTGCTAAAATTAGATGAAGTATAATTGGTGATCCAGTAGAAGAATTATATATGTCCAAAACAAGTTCACTTTTAACAGTTTGAAAAAATTTGGGCATTGGGTATATGATATTCATCACAATAAAATAGGTTATTGTATTTCCCAATGAATGAAAAACAAAACGATATTGTTGTTTTTACTGACGTTTCGCTATTTAATGCTGCTGCTAATAGCTTTATCAAAGTATTATTAAACCGGAATTTACAAAATCTCAGCATATATATATATAAAGAGTTAAGAGGTGAGAAAATAGACTACTTAGGTCAAGTTAAAAGGATATATTGAAAGTCAAAATAACAATGAAGATCACCAAACCAAATAACAAAGGTAATAGTACACACACACACTGCTAACCTAACCCTTACAAACCAAACTATAGAAAATTAATCTGATACACGCTAGTGACTTGCTACAGGATGGAGTTTCCTGGAGTTCTAGTGAGAAGTCGTGACCAGGGAGGTAGGTCCATGCAGATGTCACGTGTGAGGATGGATGTCCCAATGACGACATCGGTTGGGGTTGCGTTAAATTACGAATTGGTAGAAGTTAGAATTCATGGGTTGGCCATTGAATCGGGTCCAAGTTGCTGAATGGTATACGAGATTGTCTTGTTTCCCATTGGTCCTGGGTTCGAACCCTGGCAGTGGGTGCGTACTGATGATGATTCCCAAACTAGACTGATGAAACAGCTGTCCAGTACTCTAGTACTGGTTTTTTCAATGGTTCTCTAACTGATATCAATCCGTGATCAACTCGTAAATACAAAAACCTTTATTACAGTAGAGGAATTTATTGAAAATAACTGCCCATTGTAATTATCCTTATTCCATATTAATTTGTCTATATTTTCTATAGGATATTTAGCCCCACAAAATAGGGAATTATACCAAAATAGTTGTTAAAACATTGTTTACAGGAGAATTGTACTCATTTTAATTGAATAATGACGTAGATGTTTGGAGTGTTCTTTTTACCTTTCAAATACGTGTTGTTTTCCCTATTGCATCTAAATAAAACCGAAATCTGTTTTGTTTCTGAATGTTTTTTTGTTTTTGGTAACTTGATTCATCAAAAGTGAAATAATTCTTTTTTGTATTTTACCAGTGGACTAACAGTTTCACAGTGAGTACAATTCATCGTAAACACTTTGTGAAATGTCGTGTAGACAGAAAACATTTACTTCAGTGGACTAAGCATTTGCGTAATCAGTGCTTTACTATGAAATAAAATAAAACAATTTGAACCTCAAGCTTTCGAATTAAGTTTAGTATACATTATTATTCCCTTGCATTCTGAGTGGAACATAGGGCTTCAACAACACATCTCCGCTATATTCTGTTTTCTGCCGTCCTCTTCATCTGGGTCCACGATTGACCAAACTCTTTCTTATCTTTCTCACACGATTTCCTCCATATCAGCCTAAAACCGGCAGCCCACTCGTCGCTTCCCATTGGGATTCCACTAGAAGAACTGGTGCGCGATGTCATTCGGCGGCCTCCTCAATGTATTACCCATCCACCTCCATTTTCTCCTACATATTTGTTGAGCAGTCGTCTCTTTGTTGGTTCGTCATCAGCCAGAGTTTCTTTTTGCTAACTCTTTCTGGCCATTTGATCTTCAGTATGGGGCCAACGACGGTGGCAGCTGTTGATAAAAGTCTGCAGTGGCCTGTTGGAAATCCTTTTTGTGACACGCAGTGCAAGTTTCTGACCCTTATAGAAGAACAGACTTCACATTGATGTTGAAACTGCGAATCTTGTTGTTTATGCTGGCTGAGTCAGTCAAGAAGATTTGCGAACTGATTTCAGGTTGATGAGGGCATGACTGGCCTTGACATATTCGTCCGTCCCGCTGGTCTGTAGTTGAAACGATGCTTCCCAGATAAGTGAAGTGATTGTTGTTGCTGTTGGTTGGTTATCTTCATCACCTCCATCTTCTCTGTGTTCACCTGTAGTCCTATTTTCGCCAGTTTGTTGGTTTTCGTTTTCAAATCTTCAAGTTTGTATGACATTGGACATATATCATCATCATGGTACATATACTACTGTGAATAATTTAAGTAGTTCAGTATAAAGTGGGCAAAACTTATTTTCATTAAGAACACCTATTCAACAAAAATTTATCATAATAGAATACTTGTGAAACAACTTTATAAAATGTCATTCATGACCGATCTAACCTGATTTCCGAGCTTACTGCTAGCCAGTAAACTGAGTGACGTTTGTGACGCTTCAGCTCTCAAGTGGAACCGAATAACTTACGTGTTTGACAAGCATTCTGTCATATATAGACTGTGCAAATACTATTTAACGTTCAACTTTACGTAACTATCCAAAATCCAGCTAGTCCACTTTTACAGAGTGCTTTCTAGCACATGAATTTTAGCATTTTAGTAAGTCTGAAATATCTCTTCCTATCTCTCTGTATTTATGTAATCACAAATGATTCACTCGCATAATCCTTCGAATCAGTTGATTCTCTGCAAATACAGGAGACATAAGCTAGCAAACAGACCTTTATTCGCAGCTTCCCTTTAAACCTCTGAAGTTTTATTTAGGGGTTTATGTGTACAGTCCAACTGACAAAAAAAGTAACTCGTTATTTTCTGTTAGTTACAAAGTATAATCAAAGTTTTCAAGTATTGATATTTGTAAGGATCTTGTTTGATTGTTTGTAGGATTCCATCATGAGCTGACATCTTTTAGAGAATAACTTGAAAACCTTGGAATATCGGACAGCTGATTCGTCGTAGTTTGGGACTGCTCAGCATTACTCACCCATTACCACGGTTCTAGCCCAGGAACTTCTGGTTACAAGGCGAGCTAGCTCGTAGACCGTTAAGCCACTGGGGCCCAATCCAGTGACCAGCCCATGAAATCTAACTTCTGCCAAAATCATGACATAGCGTGACCATTTCGCAATGTCCTCTTTGATGAGTTACTGCCTCCCTTTTCATCGTGAGCTGACAGCAGTTAGAGAACCATTGGATGAGAAATAACAATGACAAACCTTAAATAATCGAGAAAGTTGCCTGTTGTTTGGATAGACGACATACAGTCATTTCGAAATAATTGATGGAAAACAAGAACTCGAAGGACTGAAAATTGGTTGCAGAACATAACAGGATAATACAGAATTCATTACACGACAAATCGGGAAAATAAAAATGATATTATAATCATGCTAGTAAAAGAGGCTGGGCAATAAGATTCCTAAAAATTTCTAGATCTTCAGGGGAATGAAGATGCAGGTGAAATTCTTTCAAACGGCTTGACCTTACTTTATTTACATGACTCTAAATAAAGTCTTTTCGGATGCCGTACTACAAGATGTAATAATATGATTAGGAAGTGAGCCGTTTACTGTACAACATCCTTGTGGGTGTTCGTGGATCATAGGCCTTCAAGTTAACGTGTTAAAGTTTCGGCAGCAGTGGTCTTATTTTTACGAGGTGAGGCTGCCAGCCTCATGCATAACCTTCATTCTTCCTCAAGTCTTCTACCAACTTAGTGAGGTTAAGGAGTGATTCGGCTAGCAATCGAACCCCGGGCCACGTGTGTGGTTCACGAAAGTTTTACCGCTGAAGCATCAATGCATACGAAGGGGATGAGGCGTAGAGTTACAGTGAAGAATGTTCTTTGAACTGATTTGAAGAGGAGTTAAGAAAAGAGATCTCTTTGTTGACGTATATGTTCTTAATTCTCATCAAAGTAAGATGTTTCATATCTTGAGGAAATCGAAGACAATAAAGGAGCTCAAATGTGTTCTGTAGTTTTCTGGTGAAGTAAATTCAAGAATTGCCTTTCTCATAGATTACATGACAAATCATAAGTATAATAAGTATTTCTGGAAAGTCCTTCGAAAAGAAATTATATCTATTGGAGTCAGACTATGAATCCGCCTTATGTTCTTCACTCACATGTTCTCACTGCGCATCTGAAGTAGGATGAAATACGCATCCAAAAACTCATTGGTACTCCTTGCTAAATAAATGACATTCATCCAAGATCTTCCACACTGTGCTATTTAAATAATCTTATTGAATGTGTACTGTGCAGTAAAAGTCTGACATGACAAATACCTTTTTGATTAAGGCTGATTTGATGTATTTCTTGTAACTAATGTTGTATACTATGCGTCGGTGGTAGGATTCTCGCCAACTTTGCCCATGTATTCATTTCTATCCATAGCCAACAAACACCATCATCTTGCCTACTTCTCCACGCCATAGTAAACCCAGCAAACAGGGAAGGTTGGGTTGGAGGCTTGCATTCTTACTTCGTGAAAACAACACCATCCCTGCTGAAACACCAAAGATTGACGGCATGTGTTCCACCCAAAACGAAAGGAATGAAGAAAGGAGAGAAAGGCACAAAAGATTTCACGATCAAGTAACCGCCAGATAGTTTTATGGCTCAATTACATCACACCAACTACCGATATATACTCCAATGGACACGTCTAACACAGCAAAGTTGTTCAACCTCAAGATGGCCGGTGAGATTTTACATCACACTGTATAATTTACCGACATAAACAACACCATTCAAAGATTTCTATCTTAGGACTCATCATCAGTATGCACCCACCACCAGCGTGGGTTAAGAGGTGACCTCGTAGACTATTAAGCCACTGGAACCCGACCTAATGGTCCATGAATTCAAACTTCTGGCAATTCGCCAGCCAACGTCATGGATGAATAACTGTCCTCTTGCCCGACCTCTCTGGGTACGACTTCTCCCTGCCACCCCAGGTACTCCCTGTATAGAGTCAGACGCAAGTGAGCATCAGACTAATTGTCAAGTCTTGATTTGCAGGAATTTGATTGCTTGTATGTATGATCATTGGTACGAGTCCCAGTGTCTGAGTTGTCTACGACCTCACCTCGTAACCACAGGGTTCAAACCCTGGTTTTCCAGTGATCCTCTAAGTGATGTTAGCTCGTGGTAATTCCCGTAACCAGTCGAATCCTTTCAAACCAATACTTGATAAATATCAAATTCTCTTTTCCCTTCTTGTTCACACGATGAAACAGACTTCTTAATCCGTCTTTTTCCTATACATATTTTATGTACAACAGAGAAATAAGAGATTAGTGTTCAGATTTTGATGAATAACCTCAATTTTTTTTTAAAAATCTGATGGTCAATCTATTGACATGAGAATCTTTAATATATCTGACAGCATAATTATCGTTTCATCTTATCTAGGATGGTATTTTCTAAGTTACAAGTTTAAGGTCAAAAGAAATTCATGTGATGAGACGTATACTGATGACATTTATGTTTAATTTATCTGAAAAGTTTTCAACTCAGGGAATTTTTTCTAAAAATTTATGTCTTTTTTTCTCCATTATGGATAAAATTTTGTTTCGATAAAATCACACAGTGTTTGTTATACAGTAATATTCAACGATGACCACGTTTCGAGCACAAATTATTGCTGCTCATAATCATATTAAGGCACTACTCACACAACTTTCTCGCTTCAGGACTTAATCATCGGCTGACATTGGTTACAGAACCATTGGAAAACTTGGGAGAACTGGACAGCTTTTTCGTCCTAGTTTGGGACTCTTCAGTAGTACGCACCCACCGGGGTTCAAACTCAGGACCTTTTGGTTGCGTACTGGTGAAGAGTCCTAAACTAGGATGAAACAGCTGTATAGTTCTTCCAGGTTTTCCACTGGTCGTGCAACTGATTTCAGCTCATGATGAAATCCTCCAACCAAACAGTAAAATCTTCACAAACCAATACTAGAAAATGTATTGGTTCATTTATATACATGAGTAGAAATTCATGAACAGACATTTGAATAGAATCAATATAAGATAAGGTACATTCGGAAATAATATTAGTGTTATCAATAAAATACAATCAGACGGGAAATAAGATGTTTTTATAGTAAAATAAATAAGTAACTTGTTAAAATGTTATAATGTGAATTGAATACATTTTAAAATTATTTATTATCCTCCTCTGATGTGACTGGTGGTAATAATATCTTCCATATCTCTGGTATTAGTGATGATGAGTCACTTCTATTGCATGTGATTTGTTGGGTGTAGAGTCGATGAACCAAGCAGGATTCAGCAATCAATCTCTCTAGCTCTGCACCTACCTATATTACTCTTTAGGATCTCGACTCTGTCCCGCACACTCTATTGTATGGTTGTGTGTTAACGCATTCATGCAGTGCGATTGCTGGGTTTTTTCTAAATCACTTATCTTTATGGGATCAATCATTCTAACCTTAGCTAAATCCTACTGTTCTGATAATCTCACTACTTCTGATCTAATAGTTTGATCTATGTAGTTGACCTCGATCACAGTCATTGCAAGGTATTTTGTAAAGTATATTATTCCGTTTTATTTGGTTCACCGAGGCCTTTAGCCCACAGACCTGGTCTCTGAGTGGGCTATTTTTCGCCCCAATTATCGCCAACGCGTCAAACTAAATAACTCCCCTTTTAAACATTTATTTTCATTTCATTATTTGAGCGGTTATATTGTTGGCTGGCTAACTTTAACAGAGACATTTTATCGGGATAATTCGACACTTAGAATGAAGAAAAGACTGGCAGTCTGCCTGGTGCTATTTGAGAACCACTCAGTAACCCAAATCAGTCACTGCATTGTTACATACCACTAGATTTGCCTAATTTCCCCTTGACATTACCCAACAGACTTAAAATAGTTGTATTTTAGAGTTATTGCACACACTAAAACGACCGAAACCGACTCTCTGAGCGCAGGGGATCGATCTCTGCGTCCTACTAAATAGCTATCTGAAACTTCCTTGAGAGACGCACAATCACAAAACACTCCAATGACAGAAAAAAAAGACGATTATTCTTCGATAAATGTGTGGTTTTATTAAAACAATAATGGCACCGAAAACCCTGAACTTTGGCCTTTATTTTATCCTTTTTAAGAATAATGTAAAGACTGCTTTTACTTCACCTTGAACCTTAATTGAAGGCTGTTTTGTCGGCCCTAATCAATTTACTTATAAACGGTAGTAGGTGTTCTTATATCATAATATTGTCTCTTATTTAGACAGAGGCAACAAATATGTTCGGTGTGCCTTCCTAGATTGCACATTTACCTTAGACTCTTTATCTAGACCTCTTTTGTTAAACAACATTACTGACACACAAGCAGAGTGCTGAAATAACAACTGGTTGCATTCCTGTTTTTCTGACAGGAAGCAGTACGTTGTTTACAATGAGAAGTCCTCCGTTGCTCTAATTACCCTGGCCGGTGTTCCTTAGATAGCTGATCTTTCTTCTTTTCTGTTTTCCTTCTTCTTACATGACTTGCCCCATTCTGATGAAGCCAATTTTGTTAAGTATGCCGATGATCTGACTGTTTCTATGGTGACAGTTACTTCTCAGTCAAACTGTTCCAAAATGAATAACTCGTCAAATGGTCTTAAGCTTAATCCCTCCAAATATCAGGTGGTTAATTTCACTTTCAGACACAAGAGAGACTTATATGAACTGGTTAGTTCTAGCACGGTTCCAATATCGTAGAGATAACACTGAAGTTGAAACCAAATCGAATGTTGAATACCTTGGATTGTGTATTTATTTCCTGTGATCCTGATTTCTGGCCTTCACACAACAATGTTAGTTTCCAGAAAGATATTTCGCTTGACGTTCTATTTAAGGCAGTTAAGACGATCTGTAATCATTCCATTTTTAGTGATACCGTTTGTTAATTCTTGTATTCTGCCTACACTTCTTAATCTTACCCGGGCTACTTAAGAAAGACTTGGTTATGCTGCGTAGGGCTTTAAAAGCCGTCAGAAGGGCGAGTGGGATGTCGCTAAGGCAACTCGTTAATACTATTGTAGATAGACACTTCGATTCTAGTAAATACTATCCTGTAAGACTATGGACATCCTCTCCACACTCAACTCTCTGCTTGCATCTCACCGGGTAGAACTAGAAGCAACCATAGAAAACTATATGCTTAGACGACTGAGTACAAAACCTCTACGATGTCTTATTTAGCACACAGTTTATGTCATGAAAAAAGTATTTAGACAGAAAATTACCGACTAACTGAGGAACTCTAAGTAAACGGCATTTTCGTTTTGTTCTCATTGTTACATTGTCGTTAATATTTTCACTTAATTTAATTTCGTATTCATTTTTTATTGAACACTATTAATAATAATGTAAATTATTATTAATGTAAATGCCGTATTTTGATTATTGCCCGTGAAATGAGAAAATTAGATACAATATTGTATTGCATTGCTGAAAATTCCATACTTGTACCGAAAGTACTGTTTCGGAATAAAACTATTATTATTATTATAAAACTACCTCGCTAGCGCTGTTAGGCAGATGTACAGGCAGACGTACATTCGAAGTAGAAAGCAAGTTATATATTATTATTGTATCCTTTATTTCCTAGAGGAACATTAGGATTCAGCCGTGCGTCTCCATTACGTTCGGTCCTCTTCTAGAGTCTTCACCTGGCTCCAAGTCTGCTCACACGTTCTCATCTCCTCTTCACATGACCCTCTCCAAGTCACCCTTGCACTGACGACCAACTCGCCGCTTCCCTTACGGGTTCCACTCGAGCAATGGCTTGTCTAGTGATGTCACTTGATGGTTTCCTCAGAATATGATCAATCCGTTTCCATTTCCTCCTGCCTATTTGTTTCACAATCGGTTCCTGGTTGGTTTGCTCCCAGAGATCTCTGTTGCTGATAAACTCTGGCCATCTGATCTTGAGTACTGAGTTAAGGCAGCTGTTCATTAAGATCTGTAGTTTGTTTGAGATGCTCTTTATGACGTGCCAAGTCTCCGATCCGTATGGTAGCACTGACAACACATTGGAGTTGAAAATCCTGATCTTATTTTCATTTTTATGCTGAGTGCTGTTGACCTCCACACAGACAAATTCAATAATAAGCTTCAACAATTAGCAACCAATGAGAGTTGAGCTATCATTAACAATGGGAAATACAAGGACTGCAGTGAGTCTGTAGTGGAAACATCATTTGGGAAATCCTTCCTTCCAAAGTATCTAATCGCAATATTTATACTTATTTGGATGTTTCAGCTAACTTTGTAATTGTTATCCGTTTTACTTGTAGACGGTGCGTCATAGTTCTGACATTTCCAGTATCATATATTCACCTAATCCTCATTATTTGTTTTCGTCCCTGTTTAATCTCTAATTTTATTACTTCTCTTTATGGCTTCGTAATACACTGGGCACGTCATAAAGAGCATCTCAAACAAACTACAGATCTTAATGAACAGCTGCCTTAACTCAATACTCAAGATCAGATGGCCAGAGTTTATCAGCAACAGAGATCTCTGGGAGCAAACCAACCAGGAACCGATTGTGAAACAAATAGGCAGGAGGAAATGGAAACGGATTGATCATATTCTGAGGAAACCATCAAGTGACATCACTAGACAAGCCATTGCTCGAGTGGAACCCGTAAGGGAAGCGGCGAGTTGGTCGTCAGTGCAAGGGTGACTTGGAGAGGGTCATGTGAAGAGGAGATGAGAACGTGTGAGCAGACTTGGAGCCAGGTGAAGACTCTAGGAGAGAACCGAACGCAATGGGGACGCACGGCTGAAGCCCTATGTTGCCCTAGGAACTAAAGGAAACAATAATAACAATAACAGTGAATTTGTTATTTATCAAGGTTTCTGAGAAACTCAAGTCTTCTGACTATTTTTCGAGACAGTAAAGTCTCTTTTGTTAATGGTCCCTTTTATCTTTTCGTTTTCACGTTCTGGCTCTGGTGTTTTTGTGAGAAGGGAGGGGGCTGACACTATAATTAGCGATTATTAGATCACTTTTATTTCGGGTATTTGATTCGAAAACGCATAAACGCATCCATTATGAAACTGAGTACCTTTGGATTTAGAAACGAGCAACTTCCCACTCACTAGATAAATGAAGAAAAAATGGCCAATACTATCAGAAGTTAAATCCCCCTTCACCTCGGTGCTTCAGGTAAACATCTACCCGTCAGTCATACATTATACTGTGGTAGTGTGATACAGACAGTGGGTTCCAATGGAATGTTAACGTCCGAATACTATTCGCACATTTCAGTTTTACATTAGCAACACAATACAGATATGTATTTGACGCTTCTATTTCATGTCGTTAATGTAAACCAAAATCACACACTAAGTGATCTGTTAGCGAATACAAACTATATAGATATAAAAAATGAACCTTGACAAGTCGAGTAACATTTAATTACGTTACATCATTTAAACAAACTGTTGAACATTGATAATGGCAGAAATATATTGTCAGTTGAAAAATATTATCAGGAGTTTGTTTGTAAGGATTGATATCAGTTAGAGAACCATTGGAAACCAGCAAGAAAAGCTGTCTCGTCCTGGTTTAGGACTCATTAGCAGTACACACCAAATGGGTTTAGAACTCAGTGATCAAACTTAACACAAATTCAAATCCCTACAAATAAACTCATGAAAAATTATTCTGATTTTCCTTAGTGACTACTAGCTGCAGAATAAACCTGCCTGGAGCTCTGGTGAGAAGTCGTAGCCAGTAGGGTCCATCTGATTGGCAGCGAGGACAAATATTCTCCAACGATGACATCTTCATGCATTCATTCCCCTTGATGAATTTAAATAAAGCAAGAACAACACTGGTTTGTGCAGAATAATATGGTATCATCATTTATTTCGTCGGCTTCTCATCAGCTGCTTACAGCCTAAATAAATTGTGAGGTTTACGTACAGAAAAGTTTTAACATACTTGCAAATTTGACATGTTGTCAGTTGATAGAAAGTTTCACAGTAAGTGAACAGTGCTCAGAAAATTACGCTTATATAGTTTTTACACAGGCAGTTCAAGTTTAAACAAAATAGATGTATGCATACAATGGTAAAGGAGTTACGTAATAAAGACGAGAGGTATGCCCTTCTTTCTGTCCTTCCAATGTAACTGCTCCCGCAGATGCATGTAAATTTGTATATGCAGTTGGAGTTCACATGAGAGGGATATCTATCGATTTTTTATTGCACCAAAGAGCAAGTTGTTTGATAGACGGGAACGAGCTTGGCTGCATACCTACGATTTTCTGAACATGTACCAAAAAGCTTACGTCTAAAGGGAACACATTCTTTAAACAGTGCCATCGCCAGGCATCTCCTCGACACGGGCCATGAGGTGGAAATCGAGAAATCCTTCAAAATTATCAATAGACAAAGGAGCTCCATTCTCCTCAAGTTTGCCGAAGCAATTTCCATCAAACGCTTCAAACCAGATTTATGTGTTCAGAAAGAAGCAGTTATCAGTCTTTCCTTGCCATGGTAACTGGATGTCATTATTCTCTAATCTGATTACGTAATCTTTGTCTTTAACCTCACCCCTCTTTTTCAAAATCTGTAATTTTGTTTATCTCTCGTTTCTAAGATTTGAGTTGAACTGAGTACATTGTTACCTAATTTATTAGTCACTCTGCATCTTACGCATCTGTCATCTTTATTATGTAACTCCTTTACCATTGTATGCATACGTCTATTTTGTTTAAACTTGAACTGCCTGTGTAAAAACTATATAAGCGTAATTTTCTGAGCACTGTTCACTTACTGTGAAACTTTCTATCAACTGACAACATGTCAAATTTGCAAGTATGTTAAAACTTTTCTGTACGTAAACCTCACAATTTATTTAGGCTGTAAGCAGCTGATGAGAAGCCGACGAAATAAATGATGATACCATATTATTCTGCACAAACCAGTGTTGTTCTTGCTTTATTTAAAAACGATGACATCGACTGGCGCCAGTCGCACTAAAATCACCACAAATTGGTGTAGAGGATGGAATTCATGGGTTGACTATCGAGTCGAGTTCCATCGGTTGAATGACTTACAAAATTAACTTGTGACTGACAGGTCCTTGATTCTAAGCCTGGCAGTGGCTAGGTACTACCTAGGAGTTCGAAAATAGGAGGAAACAGTTAGCTGTCCAGTTCTCCTTTCCTCTAACTGATATCAATCCGTGATCAAATCGTAGAAATTAATAAAAGGACGGTTGCAGCGAAGAAACTTTTCTTCTCAACGAAGTCATCAACTAGGCAGCCGTACATTCGTGTGTTGATAGTAAGTGTATGGGAAAGTTCCAGAATTATTCCTGTTCATCGGTTAAATTAATAAGATTACAAAATATAATAAACGAGGGGATAGGATATAGAATATAATCAGATAGATAGGTAGTAGTACTATTCTAAAAATACTTCAGGTCAAAGGTCAAATTAGCCAAATCGAGGAGTGTAATAATCAGAAAGGTCTGATAGAAAAAACATAGTAAGATCATAATTACTGCAAAACTTGACTTACTAAGGACATAGTAATAACAAAATACGAAGGGTAATCAGTATCGGTAGGACTGAATTTTTATGATGGCCACGCTAAGGACAACGAATGGGCGCATTTTTTTGGATACGCATAGCGTGGGCTTGACTTTTTAATTGCCAGTGCCTCAGCTATTCCTAGATGCATTGATTTCTAAAATTTCTAGAATGGTATTACTACCTATCTATATTACTTTATTCTATATCCGGTCCCCCTTGAGCTTTTGAGTATCGGCAGCAGTGATATCTATTTTTACAGGATAGGATTGCTAGCCTCATTTCCAACCTTCCCTCTTTACCAGTCTTATAACTGGCTTAGTGAAGTAAAGGAGTTCGTTTACCCCGAACCACGTGTGACGTGGTCGGCGAGCATTCTACCGCTGTGCCACCTACGCACTCTTGTTTAATACACTTTCATTTAATTTAGGTAGGGAATGATTTTACAACTTTTTCACACATCTACTATAAATACACGAATGTACAGCTGTCTAGTTGATGACTTCGTCGAATAGAGGAGAATTTTTTTCACTGCATTTCGAATAAAATTAGTTAATTTGTACTTCTGAATCCCTTCATTGTTAAATAAACGATCCCCTTTCTATTTGAATAATGCAAAACCTACTTCCCTCATTCTATTCATATGACTTCTTTTCGTTTTTAAAATATTTGAGAAGAGAGTATCTTAAGTAAATTGAAAGAATTGATTGAATGAAATCTGTTGAAATAATATGATTTCATGCAGACAGATGCCTGTTCATCATTAATAGCTAGAATAATACAATCAAGATGTTTTAAAAGACAAAATAGTAATAATAATAACGTTTCGTGTTCTCAACTTTCATTGTCTATGATTATATTTCAAATAGAAGCTCCTTTTATTGATAGTTATGTAAACAGTTGCATTCATTTATACTCCTGACGTATAACTTTTTCTCTAACCATCATGTTTTTGTAAAGTAAGACTGAAGACTTTCACTCTAATTGAATGAATTGAATTTCACTGAGTTAAATATAAATCTAATGAATTATTTTCTTTTAAAATTAGTTAACGAATTACTTGATGATACACATATTACTAATGAATAATATAAGTAGTTGAAAAGCATTCGTGTCAATCAGATTAGATTGATAGCTAAATTGAAGAGGCCTAAACTATGAGCAAAGACCGTTTCACTTGTTTGGAACTGTTATTGTCAGACTTCTACTGGGTATGAATCAGCTAAACCTGGTCCTACACTGTTGATGAGGTCGTTGAGTCACCCAGTCACAGAGATGTGAAACAGTTATCTAGGACTGCAGTTGCATCAGATCCTAGTGTTAAGGGATTTGATGAGACTTCATTTCTGCTCATTAGGTACTCATTTTGAAATATCCTGACAACAATAATCCTAGTTTTATTTTTATTCTTATCGGACAAACTGAAGGTACACATACATAAAAAATGAGTGTAATTCAAACAAATAGTATACATTGGACACTTGATTAAATTTTGTTTAAACACGCTTTTTCTGCATTGTTGTACACATTTTTTGGTATATAATGAGGATTAATAGTCTCTTATTTATACAAAACCTTTTGGTGCACTCTTCAGTCAAAAAACACTCAAAATACGTGCAGACACACACAGGTGCAGAGTGAAATTGATTTTGGGTGTAACTAGTTTATTACACTTCTCGCACCTAACAATAATAGTAGTAATAATAATGGTGAAGACATTTAACACAGTCAAGTCTACTCATCTGTCACTAGGCTTCTTTGTTTCTTTCTTTTTAGTGTACTTGTAATTCTCACCTGATAATTGTAAATATCTTCAGGTTACAAGTCAAGAAAATCGTGTTTCACTGTGTGTGTGTATATGTGTGCGTATGTGTATTTGAGTCTACAGATTCGAATCTTCACTATCTAGAAAGTTCACACATTTGTGAAATAGGAAAAATTTAGGCAGAACTATTTTCATTATATCTTTGTGATAATTGAACGGGACACTTTAAGTGACTTAACAAATATCCTTTGTGAACCTTGCTAAGAATGACTGTCTGTCGAAGTTATTGTGTATCTCCCATTGGCTGATTGAAATCAGACCGAAATATTCCGCTTTTTGTTGACATTTCGCCATTAGGGACAGATACTTTGACAGTGTAGGAAGGTTATCATTATTATTGTTCCTATGGGTTTCGAGCCGAACATACGGCTACAACAGCACACTTGCACTTCAACTTATTTTCTGTCGTTCTCCTTAGCTGGTCACATGATCTCCTGCACGTCCCTCTGGGCCGCATAGCAAGCTTATCGCTGCCTCCTCTGCGTATGTCCAATCCATCTCCATTTTCTTCTACATATTTGTTGATTGATAGGTTCTTGGTTGATTAATTTCCGGAGTTTCTTAGTGTTAAATCTTTCTAACAGGTATGTCATCTTCAGTATGGAACTAGCGAAGCAGGCAGTTGTTGATAAAAGTCTGCAGCAATCTGCTGTAAATGCTGTTCCTGACGCCCAGTGCAAGTTTCTGACCCATAAGGAGGAAAATCTGGATCTTGTTTTCAGTGCTAAATGAAGCAGATGGTTAAGCTGATCTCAGAGTGACGAATACGTTTTGCCTTTTGACTCTGGATGACTTTGACATCCTTATCAGTGCCGTCACCTGTAGTTGAAAAATTTCCTCACTGCTAGATAATTCAAGAAAGTGACCTCTTTCTGATTTCTCCCGTTAATAGCGATTGGCGCTTGCTGTTGGTTGGTGGATTGTCTTCATCCCCACTATCCTATCTATATTCACTCGAAATCCTGTCTCTGTCGCCTGCCTCTTCTAATAGTTTGTTGGCTTTCTCTCGTAAGTCTTCGAGTTTCTCTGACATTAGAAATAAGTAATCTGCGAAATCCAGATCTTCTAGAGTCTTATCATTGGTCTAACTTATTCTTGTCTTCTCGCTCCCCACGTAGGGTGTGCCGTATGATCTATTATACCGCAATCAGGAACATCAACGGTGGTAGTAGGAAACCTTGTTTTACTCTTGCGTTCACTTCGAACGCCTCACTGAGTTTTCCGTTGTGGATCACCCGACATGTGGCATTGTCATTTAGCCAGCTGTTGAGTGAGGTTGATAAAGATTTGGAGCACTTTACTATGTAGTGTTGAATTTGATTTTAAATTATTTCACGGTCAACACTGTCAAAAGTCATTTCAAAGTCAATAAAGCTGAGATAGAAGTGCGACTGCTATCCCGTGCTTTTTTCGATGATGTTGCATAGAGTTACGGTTTTTTGAGCTTACGATTTACTTCTCCTAAATTCAGTTTGTTATGGGTGTAGTTCTGCATCCAGTACAAAGATATTATACCGTTTAAAATATGTAAGGTGTAATCAATCACCGATATTTGCATTCTGTTTCTCATCTTGATGAGTATAATATGGAGAGTGATATTGAGGTTGGGCATAGAGTGCTAGGTAAGGAAAAAATTCAGTTAATGAAGTTATGAGGCTACAAAGGTTGAGATAGCCAGGACACATGTTCCGCATGCCAAGCCACTGCCTTCCTGTGAAAGCACTGTTAGCTAACTTACGATTAAGGGTTATGAAACCGATACTTGGCATCAAACCATAAAGTCTCTGTGATTAATTTTAGACTGCCAGATTGAGTCCCTCAAGACGACAAAAACTGACATATGAAATCTGTTGGCAACATGGCTATAAGTCGTTCGCAGTGGAGCGGATTCATTCACTCTTTATGAACTCTCAGATACACTAAATCCTACCGTTTTTCACGCATTTTTTTCTCTGTACATTTCTGTTCGTTATAGTTCCCTTAAATTTCTTCTTTCTCTGTTCTCTCTACCTTCGTGTGTTATTTCGATTGTGGTGACCTGAACTGCTGCAGGGTTCTGTGCCGAAATTTAATCAATCAGCCGTTTTTGGTGTATAGTGGCTAACAGAAGAATCCAGAATTCACATTCCATCCTGTTTTTAGGTCTAAAATGTTAGATGTACCTACATCCAGAATGAATGATTTTGTTCCCAATGATACTAAGATCCAGTGCATTCAGTTGATGAGTCTCAGAGAGGAGGAAGTTCTGGATTCTACTTTTAGCTACGAGGGATCAAATATAGGCGAATGTCATTCACATATCGACTGAAAAATGATGAGTGCTGAAAAGTCATCTCATGCTGTTTGTTGTCTACCCATGAAAACATACTCAAAATCCTGCCAGGGATCGAATACAGAATAACCGCGTTTTGAAGAGATAACATTACCATTAAAAGCACGCCTTCATATATTTTTCAGTTTTCGATACATTCGGACAACGGCTGATAGTTACCTATCCCTGTGGTTAAGATTTCTTATCCGAACTTCGACAAATCCATGTGTAAGATTTCTAATGATGAGTATTGAATCAGCATCAATCTCTACTTCACATCATAACTGTTTCGATCTTCAAAGTGGACCCTTGGTGTCACACACTCAAAACTCACCTAATTAAACGTAAGCGCTATGCAATGCTGCCTACTGACAATCAGTCCCTTATGTAACAACGATGTGTGACGAATAGATATTTTGTATTGATTTCCAGCTGTATGAATTATCATAAAATACTCAACGATATGTTAGGTTACATCATTAGTCACACAAAGCTATGATTTAACAGTCACTTACTTAACAGGTTGTAGGGTACGCGTCAACCAGGGCACTTAAGCATCTTTAAAAAAGTAACATTATACTGAAAAACATTTCAAAGAAGTAGTAGTAGTAGAAGTAAAGTGTTTAGTGAGTTTCCACTCAAAGTCGAAGCTTAATCACTGATACACTGTGACATCAGATCATGAAAATTACATAGTATCTGACAGACATTTCTGAAGTATCTCTTCCATGATATTATTGATTTCTAGAGACAAGGTGTGATGAGTTTTCACCTCGAAATGCATAATTTGCACGCCAATAACGAATTTACTATTCATTTAAATGTTTCGGATTGCCATATGTGACCTGCTTGAAAATATAAGTGGCAATGAAAAAAACTTCACGATATCAGTATATACTACTAATTAACTGATATAAGTAGTTGGCTTAGTGAACGAGCTAGAATTCAGGTAATTTGAGCTGAGGCTAACCGGGTTTGATGTACCACTGATGAGGTCAGCCCCATACGAATGAAACACCCTTTCGGTGTTTAAATCATTTCTATATCACTGGTTAGCATGACTACTTCATTTGACTGGTGTCAAACTACTCATATAGATAAGTAGTATATACCATCATGCATGGAAAAGCCTTCACAAAATATGTTTGCGAATCAAACAACACAGTCATTCTACTTAACAAGCGTATGTTCAATTAAAATGGCTTTTCTCCTTGTTTTAAGTATACATAAATATCTAATCCGTTTAACTTCAAGTTTTGGTTTTAGGTCAGGGATTTATAGGCTACTTTTCATATTTTTTTAATTCTTATGAAATTTTCTAATCAAGATAACAGAGTAACTGAAATCAGGTCAATCTTAAACTGTCTTTTGTATATATCTGCGTCAGTTTAGATTACTTTCTCTATAAGTAAATATGGCGACAATTTTAAATGTGAATTGCCGCTTTTATTGATTCGGCTGGATTTTGTTTAAGTACGTGCTTGTTATTATTATTATTCCCTTGGGTTCCAAGTGGGACGTAGGACTTCAACAGCACATCTTCACTCTGGCATATTCTCTTCAGTCCTCTTCGGCTGGAAAAACGATTTCCCAACGTCTCTAGTAGCAGCACCTAACACTTGCGACAAGATCGAGAATTTTCAACACTAATGGGAAGTCGGTACCAAAAGCATTTCCAGTAGGCTGCAGTCTATAAACAACAACTACTTTAATTCTATACTAAAAATCTGATGACCATTAGGGAAGAAGGATGCAGAAGCGGTGAGAAACTCTTTCACTTCACCGAATCCCTGAATTCCCTACACTTCATAAAAGCTTACATGAAGGTTGAGAAAGAAAGGATAAAGAAGACATGATGAATGGAAGCATGTGGAAGAACATGCAGAATAACGAAGACTTAATAGATCTAGGAGACAACAAAGAGTGAATGCATCTGTGTTACTTAGGGAAACTTTGAGTTATGTTACCAATAGTCTTGGAACTAATCTATAGGACTTATTGCGTATAGGTTGAATGCTGAATTGAATGAGTTCAATCTGTATTACCGATGATATTCTCAGTTATGGCGGACTGAATTATGCAACACCTTGTGAGTGAGGAGCAAGAAGACGGGAATATGTTGGATCGATAAGAATACTCTAGAAGATCTGGATTTCACGGGCGATTTATGTCTAATATCAGAGAAACTGGAAGACTTAAAGGCGAATAACAACAAACGGCCAGAAGAAGTTGTGTATTGAATGCGGAACCTCAAGTGAATATAGACAGGTTGGAGGGGATAAATATAACGAACCAACCAACTGCAACAAGGAGGTGATATTTAGAAGCAGTCACTTCCTTCAGGTATCTCAGCAGCATTGTTCCAACTGTGGGTGTCAGCTCCGATGAGGTTGTCAAAGGCAGGCAGGATCAGAAAGGCGAGACAGACATTCGTCACTCTGAAATCAGTTTGGAAATCTCCCGCACACAGTATTCAAGAACAAGATTCGTATTTTCAACACCAATGTCAAGTCAGCAGATTCTTCCATATGAGTGAAAAACTTGCAGTGGGCATCGCGTAAAGCACATCTAACTGGCTACAGTGTGATTTTATTGACACCTACATCTACTCCATGGCGAAGATCAAATGGTCGACAAGAACAATATTGAATCAAGAACTTTTTGACTAGCCAAAACACTGGAGAAGATGGAGATGGATGAGACACATTCTGAGGAGACCATCGAATGACATCACGCGCCAGGCAACCATACAAGCGGAATTCAAATGGGAAATGACCAATTTGGCTTGGGTCTGAGTGTGACATGGAGGACATCGTGTGATGAAGAGATAAGAGACTATGGGCAGTCATGGATCCAGCTGAGGAGGATTACAGAGGACATGAGGAAATGGAGATATGCTTTTGAAGTCCTATGTTCCACTTGGAACCTAAAGGGAATAATGCTAATTAATAATAATAATAACAATATTAGGCTTTCAGATTTGTTAATTCATAGTCATATGGATGATTTTTCGGTTTGTTGGTCCTGGATAGTTGTTTCATCCTAGTTTTGGACCCTGCAGCAACAGAAAAAGCACCAATGACCAGAAAGTCCCAAACTGGGATGAAAAATCCATCCAGTACTTCCCTAACTGATGCCATTTCGTGACGACATGTCATTTATCCTCACGTGTATTTTTGTTTCTTTTCATTTGTCTTTCAAACAGGTGTTTCGTCCGCACTAGTCTTCATCAACTGGTTATCCTCTAGTCAAATAGCAAACAAACCAACAGAACAGTGACGAGACATTCTTCAAATACACACTTTTTGATATCAATAATAATAATAATAACAATATTAACCAACAAACATGAATGGATTCAATGATACTCTACGCATGAATTGTACAGTACGTTATCTATTGAATGAATCCTTTATCGACCCGATCTCAGTAGATGATCGTTATCCTAAATGTGAGCTGTATAAAAAATTTATGCCAACTATTCTATATATTTCAAGAACATTTATACTAATATGGTTAATAAGTGGTCTATTCGGCAACTTTGTCTCCTTTCTTATCTGGACATCAAAAGAACAAAGGCGTAAGAACAGTTCAGCGATTTATCTAGCTGCTTTGGCTTTAACCGATTTTATATTAATTCTCTTGTTAATTAATTATGATCTAGAAACTAGTTGGTGTATCCGTGGTATATCTACAATTAATGGCATATGTCAAATTTATCAATGTTTGTTTATATTTACACAGTTCTATTCCATCGTTCTTGTATTCGGTTTCACGCTAGAACGCTACTTGGCTGTTTGCTTCCCATTTAAACGACTTAAACTGTGTACAACTAAACGAGCATTAATCGCCGTTGTTATCTTAAGTTTATTTGTTATTGGGCCAATGTTATTCCAGATAGTGTTGTGGAATTATGAGAATGGTGAGTGTCAAATGCGTATGGATATTGCACTAGACAGGCGTATTCAAACGTTGATATCTGTACAAGAAATAGTCTTTTCACTGGTTATCCCGTTGGCTACACTCGTCTTTAATATCCTGGTTCTCTGCGAAATGAGAAGGCTGTTAAAGTCAAGTAATCTGCTGAAGATTACGAAACATCATTCTTGTAGTAGTAATAGCAATAACACCACCACAACTACAACAACAGCTATGAATACTGCTCGTAACACTATGATGAATGATAATGATTACAAAAATTTAATTCATAAAAGATTCCGTTTGAAAAGTCTGTTTAAACCACGTAAATCTACACAAAGCACTACTGACCAGTTGTATCTTAATGATAATAGTAATAATAGTACACGGAATTCAGCCAGTCGTAATGATGATTCTACCGGTACACCAAATTTTAGTCCATCAAGAACATCAAATTTCAATGTTAACAACAACAACAACGCTAACACTAATCCCCCGCCGTTAGGAGATTCCCTCTCCAAAGAATCATCTCAATTCGTCTCAGCTACGCTAATGTTAATTATCTTATCTTTTTATTTAATTGCATGTACTGTACCCGCAGGAATTGTATATCTTGTCCAATTTCAATTACCACATGCAGATGAATGCCTAAATGATGAGGGTGTACTGAATTCCCTTGAGTGGAATAGTATATTTCAACAATTATCTGCTAAAAAAATTGTCGATGCATTATGTGCATCACATTATGCATGTAATTTTTTCATTTATTTTCTCACATGTACCGGATTTCGGAAACAAGCCTTAAATATGATATTCAAGTGTCGTTTTAAACAGTCAAGATATTCACAATCAGATTTTGCGACAGAAACATTGATTTTATCTAGGCGTACAGCACCGAGAACGCTACGGCCTATTTCAGATAATGATATGATGATGGGTATGGAAACAAATCATAAAGCATTGCTGATTTATAATAATAATTCAAATTAAATGAACCGCGGGTAATTCATTGTTGATGTGTTTAAAACAGATAAACAAACTATACGTGAAAGATTCAATGAAATATTGTTCAATGTTTGTTAATTGTTTTATTGGTTTGTTTGTTCAATTTTTGATTATTATTATTTTTTACACATAACCATAAGTATAGTTATCGTTTCATATATGAAGACAGAAAAAATGTAATTTCCAGTGGTGCACATCATTCGTGTATACGAGACTGTATGTCTATGCCTCTTTTAGTTATCTCTCCTTATAAGCGCTTACCTACCGGCTCTTGTGATCATTGTCATTATGTTTGCCTGCCAACACATTCTCAATTTTGACATCAATCTAATTACTGTCATCATCCTTATTAGTAATAATAATAATAATGTGTTCATCGTGAAGTTATTACCTTTTATCGGCTTGTGCTTACCCTTTTTCCCTATTTTGTCTTTCATTCTGTTTGTGCGTGTGCGTGTGCGTGTGTGTTTCTGCGAACTTTGCATCTCTGTGTTCGTTCAGTGTACAAAACAAAATAACAGCAAATTTTCTTTCTCTCTCTCTTGGAGTCTTATTTTTTCTTTTTCTCCTTCTTCTTGTTCACTCATGTACAATAATCATAATTGTCTATCAATTTTTAATTAAAAATAATACTATGCTATGATTTGTATCGTATTTCTTCTTTTTCTTTGGGTACTTTGACTACTTATAAGTAGCTAAACTAGGTGATATTAGAAAAGTTGGCAAAGGTAAATTTTAGCACCGCTACCGACCAATCAGAGAATGACCTTAAACGCGCTAATCACATGAAGGAGGCAATTTTGTTTAAGGGAAACATATATTATAATGAAGGTTTTTGTATTTCCCAATGAATGAAAAACAAAACGATATTGTTGTGTCTACTGACGTTTCGCTATTTAATGCTGCTGTTAATAGCTTTATCAAAGTATTAATAAACCAGAATTTACAAAATCTCAGCATATATATAACAAAGAGTTAAGAGGTGAGAAAATAGACTACTTAGGTCAAGTTAAAGGGACATATTGAAAGTCAAAATAACAATGAAGATCACTAAACCAAATAACAAAGGTATTTGACACATCTGTTATGGTATCAAAACTAAGTTTACTAACTTGATCATCGTTCGTCAGTCTGGGGTCAAGTTGGTCAATTGGTAAAGATAACAAAACCATTATATGTAGATTGTTGGATTTGATCAGTGTATAAAATTATAAAACCAGTGTGTGTTTGCATAGTGAACTTGCATATCACATTCGTGTTGATTTTGTCACTTCATGTGGGAGGCGGGGAAGGTGTTGTAACCAGGTCAGATTCTGTTTTAGTCCATCATTCCTATTCAGGCAATTCGGATTCCACTTGATATGAAGTGCTTCTGATATTAGACGTTCTTTGTGATTTCTGAGGTTTTTCTGGATTATTTCAGTATTGTCAAAATCAATTTTGTGGCCTGATTCTATAGCGTGTAGACAAGCTTTGGCTTGCTGATGATTTTTCAAGTTTTTCTAGTTCAACCAGATTTCTCGGCGGTCGAACAGATGTGGCTCTATGGTGTTCATTTCTTCTGATTTTGATTTCTCGAGATGTTTGTTCGATGTATATCGCATCACATTCCAAGCATTTTATTTTATAGACACAATTAGATAGAGAATCTTTAGGGATCTGGTCTTTTATGTGGTTTTGTTATCTTAACCAATTGGCCAACATGACAATGAAAAATGCCCCCAGACAGACGAACGATGATCAAGTTAGTAAACTTTATTTTGATATCATAACAGATGTATCAAATACCTTTGTTATTTGGTTTAGTGATCTTCATTGTTATTTTGACTTTCAATATGTCCCTTTAACTTGACCTAAGTAGTCTATTTTCTCACCTCTTAACACTTTGTTATATATATGCTGAGATTTTGTAAATTCTGGTTTATTAATACTTTGATAAAGCTATTAACAGCAGCGTTAAATAGCGAAACGTCAGTAGACTCAACAATACCGTTTTGTTTTCCATTCATTGGGATATACAAAACCTTTATTATAATGAATATCATATACCCAATGCCCAAATTTTTTCAAACTGTTAAAAATGAACTTGGAAACATATATTTATGAAAAAAATGCATGAAAATGTGGCATGGGATACCTTTTTCTGACATATGGTAAAAATAACTCCCAGTTGAGCATAGGAGTATCAATTGAAAAGTTACGCCACACCCTATATATATATATATTCATAGGATGGATAGAACTTGAAAAGGGTGTGCAATTTTAAGATTAGTAGACAAATCGAATAAAATTTGATAGCATAGAATATAACGTTGTAAAAAAGAAGAATTGATTAAGAATGACAAGTGGAACAAGTGAAATAATACCGGGGACAGTTCAAAGTGAGAATAGTAATAGTAACAATTGACGTAATAAAGGAAGAGTATACAAATTGAATAGACAAAATGAAAAAATGGAAAAATTGGTAGAGCCGAAATATGATTAGGGATTACCATACTTTAGTATAGAGGGATAATGACCATAAAGTATGGTAATCCCTAATCATATTTTGGCTCTACCAATTTTTCATTTTTTTCATTTTGTCTATTCATTTTGTATACTTTTCCTATTACGTCAATTGTTACTATTACTGTTCTCACTTTGAACTGTCCCCGGTATTATTTCACTTGTTCCACTTGTCATTCTTAATCAATTCTTCTTTTTTGCAACGTTATATTCTATGCTATTAAATTTCACACAATATTACGTAACGTTTTTATTTTATTCGACTTGTCTACCCTTTCCAAGTTCTATCCATCCTATGAATTATTCTATATATGACATTAATTGTTTTGCCACTTGACATATATACATTCATCTAAATAACCATTAATGACATCCTTTTGAGAACCATTAATGGCCCTAATCTTGCTTTTTTTAACCTTCCCCTAAAGCCTTCTGTAGGATTGATGTGTATCCCTATAATGGGATCCACAAAATCATTAGGATGGTTCACTATGTGGTGAATATATCTAAGGAATGACAGGGAGTTATAACCTTTCCATTCATCTAAGTATACGATGATACCCAGTCCTCCTAATAACAAAGTAATTCTCTTTATTTTCCATAACGCGATATATCTGCAGTGCTGGTACCACTGAACTGTAGGATAGGAGACTATTTTCTCTATTTTAGGAGCTACACCTGTCACAGGCTGTTTTAAAATCTTGGTTAAGGAAATATAGGACCAAGCTAAAAATGTTCTTGCGAAATATCAAAATCATTAGCTTACCTTCCCTGACATTTGGCTCGAATCAAGCAGAATAGAACCTTCAATTTACGTGGATGAAACTCATTGGACCATTCAAGGTCATTCGCTGATTGGTAGTTAGTGGTGCTGAA
Source organism: Trichobilharzia szidati (assembly GCA_944472155.2). Classification (NCBI taxonomy): domain Eukaryota; kingdom Metazoa; phylum Platyhelminthes; class Trematoda; order Strigeidida; family Schistosomatidae; genus Trichobilharzia; species Trichobilharzia szidati. Next base: position 120,477,951 of record OX235274.1, on the reverse strand, counting down.
AGTTTAATTTGGCTGATAATTAATAGTAACTGAATGACTATTTGGAGCATGATGAAATCAAGAAATCGAACTAATAAAGAAATATTTATTATTATTTATTATTGTTCCCTTGGGTTCCTAGTGGAACATCGGGCTTCAGCTGCACGTCTCTACTAGTTTCCGTCTTCTGCCATACTTTTCACCTGCATCCATATAAGTCCATACTGTTTCAGCTCCTCTTCACACGATATCCTCCATGTCACTCTTGAACGTCCCACTCGACGCTTCCCTTTTGGGTTCCACTCGAGCGATGGCCTGACGCGCGATGTCACCCAGCGGCCTCCTCAGCGAGTGTCCAATCCATCTCCACTTTCTCCTGCGTATTTGTTGCGCGATTCGTTCTTGTTTTCTTTGTTCCCATAGTTTCTTGTTTCTTGTGGTTCTTTCTGGGCATCTGATCTTCAGTATAGAGCGAAGAAAGCTGTTGATAAAGGTCTTCAACCTGTTGGAAATATTCTTTGTGACCCGCCAAGTTTCTGATCCGTATAGAAGAACTGACTGTCTTGATGTTTGTATTGAAAATCCGAATTTTGTTGTTGATGCTGAGTTGAGTGACGAAGATTTCCAAATTGGTTTCAGGTTTCTCGCCTTCCTGATTCTCGATTTGACATCCTCATCCGTTCCTCCTGTAGTTGAGACAATGCTCCCTAGATAAGTGAATGAAGTAACCTCTTTCAAATCCCTCCCGTTGATGGTGATTGGCGCTGGATGTTGTTGCTGTTGTTGTTGTTGGTTGGTTGGTTATTTTCATAACCTCCGTCTTGTCTATGTTCACCTGGAGTCCTGTCTTCTCTGGCTGCTTCTTCGACCAGTTTGTCGGTTTTCGCTTGTAAGTTTTCGATTTTGTGTGATATCAAACATAAATCATCCAGGTCTTCTAGTTTCTTCACGTCGGTCCAGGATATCCCTGTCTTCTCGTTTCCCACTGTCTGACGCATAATCCAGTCCACCACAATTAGGAATATCATTGGTGATAATAATCACCCTTGTCTGACTCCTGTGTTTACTCCAAACGCCTCGCTGAGTTTTCCGTTGTGGATCACTTGACATGTGCCGTTGTCGAGAAATATTACCAGTGAATAACTAAATTCCCACCGGAATTTATTCAGAAATGCATGAAGACCCATAGAAAAAGTGAGATTAATAATGAAAATGACAGAAATAACAAAAGAGATATATTAGAATTCAAAGTCTCTGTAGTACTGCCGTATGAAGAAGGAACGTCGAAGGCCTTACATAGGATTTTCAATAAGACTGGAATTATGGTAGCATTTAAAACAACCGACCAACCAATCAACCAACTCTCTCAGAGATAAATTTTATCAGCCCAAGGATTTAATAGATCCAGTTGAGATAAAAATACTATAATTTACCAAATACCATGTAATGATCGAAAGTGAACTCAGATACATAGGTCAAACTAGTAGATCGGGGTGGAGGGAGAAGTTAATCACTGAAATCGAAATGTTGTAACACCTATTTCGGATATATGAAAAACCGCAATGAAAAACGAGCGTGGGTGGAAGTACATAAAGCAGGTTACGAAACTGTTTACACATATTAACATGATTATTATTATTATTGTTTCCTTTAGTGCCTAGAGGAACATAGGGCTTCAGCCGCACGTCTTCATTGAGTTTGGTTCTCTGCCAACGTCTTCCCCTGCTTCCACGTCTGCCCACATGCTCTCATCTCCTCTTCACGTCACCTCCTCCATGTCAGCACACCCTCACACTGACGACCAAATCGCCGCCTCCCATTCGGGTTCCACTGGAGCGATGGCCTGGAGTGTGATGTGACTTACTTGATGGTTTGTTTTCTCAGAGTATGGCCAATCCACCACCATTTCTTCCTGTATATTTGTTGCACGATCGGTTCCTGATTGGTTCACTCATCACCAGAGATCCCTGTTGTTGATCCCTGTATGTTGATTAAAGTCTGTAGTTTGTTCGAAGTGCCCTTCGTGACGTGCCAAGTCTCTGATCCTTATAGTAGCACTGAATTCACTTCGCAGTTGAAAATCCGGATCTTATTTTTGATACTGAGTGCTGTTGACCTCCACATAGACTTAAGGGAAATGAAAGCTTGCCTTGCTTTCCCAATCTTCGCTCTGATATCCTCCTCAGTTCCGCCCGTAGTTGAAACGATGCTTCTCAGGTAGGTAAGTAGGCAGGTAGGTACAGGTAAAGGAGGTTGCTTCTTTCAGATTTCTCCCATTTAGTATCCTCAGTAGTAGCAGAGATATTTATGGACAGTTAGGAACGTTTAATCTTGCTATTTAGCTTTGGTGGAGACATTTGGATGAAACATTCACTAATGTGTTGAAATCTTAACATGTTTCCAAATGTTTTTCACACATATAAACTTAATATTAATTGGAATGCAATTCACTTCTGGGTAAGAAAACGAACAGTGTAAGTTAGCCATGCTAGACTGTACAATAAGACGAAAACAAGGTGGTGGCTGGTTAGATACTAGCATTTATAGAAAAACCGGCACACTCTCGATTAAATACTTAGACAATAATTCATCCCATCCAGAATCGATAAAGATAGGTTTAGTTAAACCTCTGTATAATTGTCCCAGGAGCCTAACTAGTGAGCCAGCAGATTTAAACTATGAAATCATTCAAATAAAGAAAATATTACTAGTGAATAACTAACTACGCACCAGAATTTATTCAGAAATGTATGGAGAACTACAGAAAAAATAAGATAAGTAGTAAAAATACAGAAAAGAATATCGAATGCAGAGCCTCTGTAGTGCTCTCGTATAAAGAGGGAACATCAGAATCCTCACGTAGGACTCTCGATGATGTTGGATTTCGGGTGGCATTTAAGCCAGACAACAAATTTTTTCACCGATAAAATTTGTCAGCTTAAGGACCAAAAAGATCCAATTAAAAAATAATACAGTGTATCAAATAACATGCAATGACTGTGAGTTCAATTACACACAGGTCCAACAAGCAGATCAGGAGCAATTACATTACTGGAGCATACAAATTTAGCTAGCTAGACTTGGAATGACTTGCTCTGCTAAGTTTACTGACCTAGGAAAAGGCTTGTCCACTGCACTGCATTCACTTGCCTGTAATCACAAAATAGGATGGGACAGGGCGAGAGTACCAAAACGTAATGCAGTTGGTTGGGGAGAGAGATGGGATAATCACCGGATCGTTGTTTACCAAGGTATGGAAGGTTGTAGCAAACAACTAGTGGAAGATGGAGAGAGGGAAAGATATACATATATATAAGGCAGCTTTTTAAACCAAGTGACTAAACTGATATGATTATGAGCAATAATTTATGCTTGAAACATCATCCAGCTATTATTGATGTGTTACCATGTGATATTTAAAATAAACGTTTTTAATATGAGATTATATTCTACCACAGTGGCCAGGTTGTAGAGTTATGTGTGTATGTAGAGTTATGTAATAAAACGAAATTACAATTATTGTGACATCTCATCACTTTTGTTACTACCCACTTATATCAACATCCAATTCATCTGAACTTACTAAGTGTATTTTCATTTGGACAAATTTAATGTACACACACATACAAAACAACCATATATATATTTGCGATTGTACAGCCATGAAAATGAATTCACCAGCGAAAAGAGACTCTTCGCTGAACTGCTGGTCTTGTGTTATTGGATTGTTGTTATTGTAATTGAGTATTTGGTCTGTGTCAGTTTACTTTCTATAAACTTGAGTTTCTAATTCCCCAGTGGTTGTTCTCTTGATTAAGACGTCCAAAAATGGGATTTTGGATTCCTTTCCTCTTATGAAGTATGCGCTGAAAATGTTGCCTAGTCGGAGGCAATGAAAACTTTGCAAATAAACCATCCAGCTAAGAGAACACATCTACATCAAAAACTAATTCAACAAGTAAATGTATAATCAGACTGTCCGAAAAGTATCGTGCAAATTCGTCGTCCCATTTTTCAAAAGATCTCCCTCTTCTAATAACACGATGCAACTATATTTCTTTCTTTAACGGTGACAGATATACCATAGAAAAAACATTTCGGTAATATGTTTTACTACTTATAAGTAGCTAAGGAAGCCTAACGAAAACCCATGAGTCATCTGTATTCAGGTAGTAATTAATTAAACAAAACAATTCGTTCAAAAAAGAGGGTCTTTCCGGTGAGTTCATTTCCTTCAGTTATATGGTCATGCTGATATACATTTTGGTGCCGAAAAAGGTAAGTTGTGATAATCACAGTTATTAGAGTTAACCAATACACAAAAGGAGTTGAATAAGGGTGTTAGTCACCTAATAAGGTAAATAATTTAATGAATGAGTTGTAATCACAATTAGCATCAAAGTGAAGGAAAATGTTATATTATGCAACACTTAGACAGTTATAAAGATTTAAATAACAGACAAAAATCAAATTGGTGAAAAAAACAAGGTCATTACTATGACAACAGAGGAAGTTGAAGAACTATCTTTAGCACCCAGAACTCTATCTGAATGGCGAGAGTTTCATGAGTATAGAGGAGAGCAAGCAATATTGTCTCTGATGGGTTGTTCTTAGGTTTTTGGATCAATCTAAAGGGGGAATTTGTCGAGATAAAATGAACAATATCAACAAGATGTTCAATTATTGTAGCCGTTACAGAGCCACTGCTGGCATTCTGAAACCATGTAAGATAGTATTCTTGATTTGAAAGATGTTATACACGTCGAACAACCTTTCTGGCAGGCTATTTGATCTTCGCTGTCGAAAAAAGGTAGAAGACGTTATTAAAAGTCCACAGCAACTTGTCGGCAATGCTATTCGTGACGAGTGCTCCAAGTATGACTGTTCCTGAACTCGATAGCACTAATTGTAGATCCCTGTCCAACAAAATGGATTATCTTCAATCCCTAATGTATTCTAATGTTTATCGAAATGCTGGCATTTTAGCAATACAAGAGACTTGGCTGCACCAGCATTATGATGATAATCTAGTTTCACTAAATGGATATAAAGTTTTTCGCCAAGATAGAAAAAGTTCGAAGAAAAAATGTGGAGGAAGGGTAGCCACTTTTATAAACACAAGTTGGTCTACATCAAATCACGTTTGCTTCAATTATTCTAATGACAATATAGACTGCATAACCGTCAGGTGTCGCCCAAAACACTTAAGTAAATATTCTTATATATACATAACAAATATTTACATAACACCCAATTTTAGCCTTTCTAATATAGTTATGTTTGCAGATGAATTTACTGAATTCGCTGCTCCTGCATTCGGAAACTCGTTGTCTATAGTCTGTGGTGATTTTAATTCATGTGATCACAGCTTTCTTACTTCACTTGGTCATGAGAATCTAGTCAAGTTTAATACACGTCTGGACAAATCACTAGACCTGGTTTTCATAAACGCCCGTGATGTATATGAAACCCGAAGGAGAGCTCCTTTGCTAAACTCTGACCACTGCATTATTCGTATTTTACCGAAAGTGTACGGCAAGTTACAACAAAAATTGTTTAGTCATTTAACAAAGAAGATACATGAACGTTCATATTCCCATGACAACATTCTAGCACTAAGAAGCATGTTGTATGATACCAACTGGGAACTATTTACTGACGATAAGTTGGATGCTACTGCCTCTAATATAACCGATTATCTGAAGTTTTGTTTGGATATTTGCTGTCCATATGAAACACTGTTTTCGAGATTTGACAGAATCTCTTTTTTGCAGCTGAAAAAACTTAGAAGACAAAAAGAGAAGTTGTATAAGAATTGTGATAATACTGGTGTCCGTAAAATAAACACCCTTATAAAAATTGAAATAGAAAGGTTGAACAGAATATATAATCAAAAATTTTTATCATGTAAAAATCCTTCAAACATTTGGAAACTTTTCAATAAACTTACAAGTAAAAAACAAATGTCTGTTGATGCTTATTCTGATATTAATGCTTTAAACAAATCATTTGTCATGAAACAAATTAATATGCCTGTACCTGATGTACCTAGTCAAGAAAATGGTCATTTCCGGGTTTTAAAGAAAAGGATTTACTATTATGTTTGAAATCTTTAAATCCAACACACAGCCTTTGTCCAGATGGTGTACCAGGCATTCTTCTTCAAAAGTGTGCAGACATCTTGTGTCATCCTCTTAATCAAATCTTTAATGCATCATTTAACAGGGTAACGGTACCTGCTGACTGGCAAGAAATCAAGGTTGTACCTGTACAGAAATCATCTTCTGGAGCAGGTATAAAGTTTAGACCGGTCGCTATAACATCTCTTTTTTTAAAACTATGCAGAAACTTCTTTTGAATATTCTTAAACCTTCTTTAAAAGCCTTCAGTGACCCTAAGCAGTTTGCTTATAAGTGTGGAAGAAGTACATTAGATGCAGCCATTGTACTACACCACAATATTGTTTCCTGCCTTGATAAGGGTGCTAAGTTCGTTCGAACAGCTTTTTTTAGACTATACTGCAGCTTTCGACTCTGTTCCTAGGACACTTTTATTAGGAAAGATGATTTCAGCACAAACAGAGTCCTGGGCAACTAGATGGCTGTCTTCTTATTTTAAGGATAGGAAACAGCATACTGTTTTGGCTGGAAAGCGCTCCACTTCTCAGCTAACTGAAAGTGGTGTGCCTCAAGGTGCAGTACTTTTTCCATTTCTTTTCTCTTTCTTTTTGCATGACCTTCCGAACTCACCCAAAGTTAACTTCATTAAGTATGCTGATGATCTGACCGTTTCTGTCCCTGTAGTTTCCACATCGGACTGTTCCCATATGAATGGCTTCTTAGCTGAAGTTAAGGATTGGTCTGGCTAAAATGGTCTTAAACTAAATCCAACTAAATGTAATACTGTTGATTTCAGCTTGAGAAGTGCAAGAGACATGCATGGATTGATCCAATCTCATGATTGTTGTAATATTGATGGTACCATGATAGAGAGTAAGTCAAGTGTTTCTTATCTTGACATTAGTTTCTCTTCAAACCTTTGCTGGTCCTCTCATATTCTTATAATTTCTAAGAAAGCTTTCCGTCTGACTTATTACATAAAGAAGTTGAGGCACTCAGGTATAACCCCATCTCTTCTCATACAATTTATTAATTCATGTGTTTTGCCCATCATTCTTTATTGTTCTCCATTATTCTTCGCTGGGCTACTCAAGAAAGACCATGTAATACTACGGAGAACATTGAAGGCTGTAAGTAGGGTCAGTGCTATCCCTTTGACTCAACTAACCGACACTGTTGTCAATAGGCATATGAATTCTTGTAAACACTTAGCTAAAGTTATCTTGTCTGGTAGTGAACATCCTCGTTATTCACAATTGTTTCCTTGTATCTCTTCGGGTAAGACCAGAAGAAATTTCATAAACATTTATGCTCGTACTACAAAATATAAAAATTCAACCGTACCATATTTGGCACGAGTATTGTGTGAAGAGACAAATATCAGAAAAGAACTTTTACAACTTTTAAATCATTAACTAAACTATAAAATGTAATGATGCATATTAATGCATGCGTTATTTGTTATATTATTTATTTATTATACACTATGACCTAGCAATGGTGTGATTTTGTTGGGGTTTTGATTTTTTTCCTATTAACTATCAATATTTTAACATTTAATACATTTATATAATTATAAAAAGAGCTAAACCATTGCAATATGTAAAAGAAACGCTGAAAATTCCATGCTGTAAATTGTTATTGTTGTGGAATAAAGTGATTATTATTATTATTATAACCATATAGAATGAATAGCTTCATATTGGTGTTGGAAATCTGGATTCTGGTCCTCATGCTGAATGTGGTAGATCGCTACACTGATTTCAGAATAATGAACAGGAACAGGTGAGCTGATGCATGCACTCAGAAAGGGTAAGCTACGAGATCTTGTCTTTCACGCTTCTGCAGACCAGTGGACAACTGAAGAAAACAACTCTTGGCATTGATGAAAAGAATGTTCCTCCTAAAGATGGTCAAGTTCTTCTCCCAAAGGAAATCAGGTGGAGTCTTCCCTGAAATTAAGATTCGGGTAAGGTTGTTTTGGTCCTGTATGAATTATCGGTCTAACATTCCTGTGAATGGATGCTGGTGTGTATCCATCTTGCAAGTAAAGTGTCAAGGTATATAACTAAATTTCGTTTTCAATCAGTTGACGCCCACCTGTAGAAATTTGTCAGTTGACCATTCCATGTGACTTTTCTATTAACAAACCTTATTAAGGTTCCATCGACTCTTCTTGTTAGCTCAATGTAAAAAAAGAGCATCTCATATTGCTTTATCATTTCGTGGGTGAATTTTATTGCTGGATGGGTGTCCTTAAATACCTGTATCATTTGATTAGGGATATAACTGCGTTTACAAGGGTTTAAATTATCGTCCGCATATCATGTACAGAGCTGAAATTTGTCAGCAACTGACCTAAATGGAAATTGATCAAGGCTTGCCATGAAACAATCTGCTAGCAATGAACCCAAAGGACAGCGCAGTGCGACTTCATCTTTTTGTCTGTACATGATGTCAGTGAAAGCGAATTCTGCATGAATAGTACATATCAACAGTTGTTCTATCAAATACTCTATTGGTAGTCCAATGTTTGGCTGGTTTTCATCTATATATCTGCATATAAAACAGACAGTTTTTTAAGTGGATCGTTGAAATAAAACGATTCATTGTCAATAGACAGCAGACTCTTGTTGGCAACGTTCATATCTTGTAAGCAGTCGATGAACTGAAGTGTTGCGAAGCGAGTACAAGAGTATATATGTTTTCATACAGACTCTAGAGTATCAGCTAACCATTTCACAATTAAGCTCTCAGGGGAACCTGATACATCTACAGCTGAACGCAGTGGAAGACCGGATTTGTATCCTTGGTAAACTGTAAAGCCTTGATATTATTGAACTGATTGGCCAGATGTGATGATAAATATCGTAGTTAATTAACTGATCGGCCTTCATTTATTTCGAAACACCCGTGAGTTGTTTTTCAGTCAATTCCGTTATATTTCTTCCAAAAAGAGTTTGAGAAACTCAAATCCAGACACGACTTTGTCTGTGTCCTCAGCGTACAACTAATCCACCTCCATTTCCTACAACATATTTGTCTGGAGATAGGTTCCTTGTTGCAATACTTTTCTGACTGGCCATTTGATCTTCGTTATCGAAAGAAGGAGGGAGATGCTGACCAAAGTCTGCCGCAGCCTGTCGGGGATGCTTTTCGTGACGAGTACACTAAATCTCAGAACCATATAAAAGCACTAACCTGAAATCATTGTTGAAAATCTAGATCTTGGTCCTAATGCTGAATGTGGAAGATCGCTACACTGATTTCAGAGTGATAAAGGTTTGCCTTGCATTTCTGACCCTACCTTCGACATCTTCAGTCGTACCGCCTACAGGCGAAATGAAATTTGACTGAAATTCTATGGCGTGTTCAATGATGATGCGTAAAGTTGAAATGTGGTCAGCGCAAGATTTGCTTTTCCTAATTCCAGCTTTTTCCAGGCGCTATTTCCCAGGATAACGCGTCCTAATATTTTCCTTGGTATGGATACGAACATGATTCTGTAACAGTTTTTGTAAAACCTTAAGTCACTCTTCTCTGGGGAAGGGGTTGACAGAGTAGTCAATCTTCCAGTCAGCAGGTGCTTTTCAGTTATTTTACTGTGACCATATCCTCTGACGTCAGTGGGTCTGTTCTGCTTGACATAGCTTTCAGTCCCTCCTATTTTTCCATACATCCAGGTTCAGTGTTGCGTGAATTCCCATCACATGTGTTGTTTATTGATATGATGTTATGTGGAGGAATGACATATCCGTTGCTATAACTGACGTTTGCATACAATCCAACATTAGTATTGACCAACCAAAACATATGACAGGAAGTTCGCCACTACATTCCATGATGTAATGAAAGTTTTTATTAAAGACATGGTAAAGTAGATTCATATAGAGAAAGTTAAGAAGTCATGCGGATAAATCTGTGAACAATAAAATGTCCTCGAAATGGCACATAATCATTAGTAACGAATCACTGTGTTACTTCTAATAAATTTGTTTAATTTGGCGAGAAGGGAAGACTGTAATATCAGCTACAGTTGCACCCAAGCACATCTCGTCGTTTCCCATTCGGATTTCACTCGAGGCATTGCTTGGTGTGCGAAGTCACTGGACGGTCTCCTCAAAGTGTGCCTAATCTATTTTCATTTGTTTATGCATATTTTCTGGGCTATAGTTTCCTGGCCGATCTTTCTTGGAGCTTCTTGTTACTATTTCTATTCAATCACCGAAAATACCCATTGAGTCATGGAGAAAAGAAAAGACAAATTCAGCGAAGAAAATTTTCTTTACCGACGAAATCATCTTCAGAGGCTGTACAGTGGTATTTATACTTAACAAAAAATATATAGTGGTCTATTATTGAGTAAAAGGGGGTGACATAATTGATATAATTACTAAGAAGTGGCTTTAGACGTGAAAATTAAAAGTTGTAAATTACCGGGTACTCAATAGCACAAAGTTAGAAATTTGATAAGGTTAAAATTACTATTGAGTCAGAAATGAGTGTCAATTTAACAAGTGTGAAGAGGGTGTGAAAATGTACGAAAGGAACACAAGAGAGTGATAATAGTGAATTAATTATTAAAGCAAAAGCAAACTAAAAGTAAACTTTAAAAATTAAAAAGATAAGTTAAATTTTTTCACAGGGAACGACTAGAAGAGATTAAGACAAAGGTAGAATAAGAGACTGGACAAACTTTTTATATACAGAGTTCGGGGTTGTATTGACGAATTGCCAGCGCCTCTGCCATGCACAGAAGCCGGAACCTGACGCCCTTTGTACTATTTGGTCTCTCCTTGTAAATGACCTTGAAAGACGACTCTGGCGGAGCTACATGGCCTGAGTTCACCAAATGCTCGAGAATTGAGCTAGTAATTGTCTTACACCGTCCCTTTGCTAACCATGTCGGATAATGTTCAGAGATGCGTTTGAAAAATGTGCGCTTTGTGCGGTCAATATAACTGCTCCACACGAGCAGGGGAATTTATAAACACACATTGTGGTGGCCCAAAAGCGGCAGTTTATCCTTCACACATCCATTGATGATTTGTCGGCTGTAGAAATTGATACGTAGCTCAGCCATAAATAAGGCTTTCATCAGTGATCTGCATAAGCGATTCTTCGGGATCTCAGCTGCGTTATCACCTTTAAATTCAACACTCATAAATAGCAGTTTCTTCGGCACCGTCTGGGTTCTTTCAGGCTTTTCCCTTAACTTCATGTTTTTCTCGATAAATCTTGGAGGATATCCATTCTCTATGACGACTTGTCTGAGTCGCCCAAGTTCCCCCTCGATTGTATCACTGAAACATATCTTCCATATTCTTGAGGACAAAGAATGGATCAGATTTCTCTTTCTTCTCAAAGGGACCCAACTATGGAAATTTTTGTACTGACCATTCCTTGTTGGTTTCCTGTGGATCAACCTTTGAAGAGAACCATCAGATCTCCTTTTTAGAAGAACATCCAAAAAATGGAATTCCGAGTTCATTTCTGATTCCGACGTGAAGTTGATGGCATGATGTCAGCTGCTGAACTCTTTCGTTATCAATTCGATGTTGGTATTGTCGTCACATATGATGAAAGTATCATCCATGCATCTTCGGTACAAATGAAAACTATCGATAGTGGACCGTAAAATACTGTTCTCCAGGCCTGCCAACAAGCAGTCTGCAAGTAAAGGACCCAATGATGACTCCTTCACTACTTCTTTCTGGCTTACCATCTGATCTTCACTATGGAGCAAGAGAAGGCAGCTGACTGTTGGGAATGCTTTTCGTGAGGCCCAGTGCAAGTTTCTGATCCATATAGAAGAACTAACTGACTTGATATTGATGGTGAAAATCCGAATTCTGTTAATAATGCCGATTTCAGAGTGATGAAGATGAACATTGACTTTCCGATTCTCGTTTTGGCATCTTCATCGGTTCTACCTGTAGTTGAAACGTTGACACGTAGATAAGTGAAGGAAATGATCTCTTTCTTTCAAATTTCTCCCGCTGATATTGATTGGTGCTTGTTGTTGTTGACTGGTTATCTTCATCCCTTCCATGTACTTTATGTTCATCTGAATTCCTGTCTTCGATGCTTCCTCTGTCGGTTTGTTAGTTTTCGCTTATAAGTCTTCAAGTTTGTGTGATACTAGAGATAAATCACCCACGAAATCAAGAGCATACAGAGTCTTCACATTAGTCGAACATATTCCTGTCTTCCCACTCCCCACTCACAGTGTACCGCATAATCCAGTTCACCACAGTCATAAATATCGCCAGTAATAGTAGGTAGACAGCATTGTCTTGCGTCATCCTGTCTTCATTTAAACGGCTTTTCTGACTTTTCCATTGTGGATCATCTGATAAGTGGCATTGTCATTTATCTATTGAATAAGGTTGATAAAGGTGTGGGGTACACCAAAGGGTTTAAGTAGTTTCCAAATTACTTTGTGGTTAACACTGTCGAAGGCCCTTTCAATATCGATGAAAGTGACTAGACGTTTAACCAATATTTACGTTCAGCTACTGCAATTATATTTCAGTAGTCAGAATGACTGCCCCATGTGGATCTCTTCATCAGTTTGGTTTTAATCGGGCTAAGAATAAATAAAAGACATTCGCTGTTGAGACTTGTAATGTTATTCATTACGGTAAGAGTGTTCTGGGGACAACAGCGTCTGTCACTGGGATTAAAAGTGTACACTCAGCGAACAAGTAACAAATAGAACGAAACGCTCATCCTAGTTTCCACTGCTAGATACCAAGAACTAATCTCCAGATGCCGTCTAAAAATTGCGACATGTCAACATAGTTGTAGCACTTTACCTCATTGTTTCATGAAGGACTAAAGCAACCCTTGTACCGTCTGGTTTTACTTTTTATACCATTTCAAAAGACGACTCCGGTGAAGGGAGATGTATGGCTTGAGTTCATCAGTGGCCGGATAATTGCACCTACGACTAACTGTTAATTTCCTCTTGTGATAATCGGTCAGGATAATGTTCTAAGATGCGTTCGGAAAATATGTACTTTCTACAACCAATAAAAATATTTCCCAACAGGAGTAGGTAAATTTCAAAAGCCATGTAGTACTTTAGAGCTATTCTGTCGTATGTCGGTACTCTCAAGCACCGGAGATTAAACGCAGGGCCTACAGGCTACAAGGTAGGCTCGTTGACTATTCAGCCACCAAGACAAAATTTAACAGAAGTCAGCACTCATGATCAAAACTGAAACCAGTCATCAAATAACTGCAAATCAATATTCGAAAACCAGTCTAATGTTCACTAGTGAGAAGTGGTGATCAGTGTGGTCAACGCCGTCGGTGATAGGGACAAATACTCACCCATGATATTGGTTGGTGTTGGTTCTTTGAATCATGAACTGACGAAAGTTAGAGTTCCCAAGACATAGACTTCCCAACGATCGAGTAGATGATTCCTTAATGGACTCTCCATGCAACATGAAAGTCCTTGACTCGATCCCTTTATGGTTCATCGACGAATACTTCTGAAGAATCCCATACTAGGAGAAGTCAGCTATTCAGTACTCTGTCTCTCTCTTTGTTTTTCAGTGGTTCTCTAACTGACACTAGCCCATGTTCGAAACTAAGACCAATCAAATCCCTGCAAAGCAACACTTATAAACATACAGAACGAATTAGCAGTAAATTCGGAGCAATATCAATAAATAACATTCAATGTGTGATTATAAATTTGCACACTGTTTAAGAAAATTAAGAAACACTATTTTAGATTATAGATTAGAAGCGGGAGACTTTCTAATGCATAGTGTAGGACTCGTACAAATGACTATAATTACAATGGGGATAGACTGTCAATAAAAAAACCTTGTAGACTTTCAGAGTAAAACGGGTGAAAATAATATTTTTCGTCTAAAACACAAATATATCTGAAAGAGTCTGTTACGGAAGTGAATTACTTGCCTGAAATATTCATAATTAGATGAAAACGAACATATGTGCGTCAGTTTTTCCCCATTAAAAGTGCCAGTGTGTTTTCCACTTATTTCAAAGTATGTAATATACATTTACATGAATCATTGTTCATTTCCAAGTCTGACCACCGACTGATATCAGTTGCAGGACTAGGGAGTGTTAGACAACTGTTTCGTCCCAATCAGTGACTCATCGTCAGCACACATTCACTGCAAGGGGCTCGAAACCAGGGACTTCTGGTTACAAGTCAAGGTAATAGACAATTTAATCACAAGTATCCGACTCACTGACCAACACATGTATTCTGACTTCTACCAGTTCGTGATTTTAGCGCCTCTGGCACCAGCCAATATCACTGGTAAGCATTTATCAATACTCCCGACTGGGTGAACCACACCGGTCGTGAGGATTTCTCACTATAATTCCAGGAAAATTCCTCCTGTAGCCAGTTAGTGGCGAACATCAGATTAATTTCCAAAAACGAATAATTCCAATATTGAGTCATAAGAAAAGGACGTAAACAGTGATGAGGATTTTCTTTTCGACGATTCATCCTCATAAGATAATAAAAAAGAAGCAGAGTTATTGTAAGAACGTTATTCTGGCCACGATAGAGCGAGTGAATGTTTGTAGCGCTTTTGAATGCAGAGATGTGGTTTCAGATCTCAAATAGATAATGCTTCAGCTATGTACAGATGGCGTATGCGAAGTCCGTTTGTACGATATTGAGGGACTCGGTGTAGCACTGTGATGCATTCATGCGGTGGTCCTCGATGGACAGTGTTGACAAGGTGTTCGAGGATGGAGCTGCTACTGTTCTTCTTTTTTCCTCTGGCTAGTCAAGTTGGACGGTGTTCCAGAATAAGTTTGAGGGCTTGGCGTTGTGTAAGGCCGATGTACTTTGCTTCACACGAAGAAGTAAATTGATAAATACACAGTGAGGTGGCCGAAAGAGGTATCTTAAAATTAACGTTAGGATGTCTGCTGGAGTCTGTTTGTAGGGATTTGATTTGGTTTTGAGTTTGATATGGGTTGATGATGTCGGTTACAGAACCATTGGAAACCATCAGGGAGCACTGGACAGCTAGCTGTTTCATCCTAGTTTGGGAGATATCGTCAATACCCACGCTACGTATCAGAATAATGTCAAGATACACATTGACGATCTTTAGAGTATGACGAAAATATACAGACTGTGACAATCAAATATGCACAGTTAGTTAACAAACATCCAAAACATTTGTAAAAATTTATATTTGTAAAATCTCAGCGAAATTGAAGTAAGTAATTCCAACGTTTCGTTTGGCAAACTGGTCCGAACTTCTTCAGGAAACTAACCGAAATTAAAATAACAGAGGTTTATATATAAAAGTGACATCTCTTATTTTTAAAAACTTTGTCCAGTCATATGAGTCATAAAACAGGCATCAACATGTATGATATAAAAAGAATTGTATGAGCTGTGATCAAAATTTGCCCTCAGACTGACAAATATTGGCCTACTTTTGTTAAACACTTTAAACAAAGTGTACTTTTCATTATAATAAAGGTTTCTTTTGTATTTCCCCAATGAATGAAAAACAAAACCTTATTGTTTGTACTGACGTTTCGCTATTTAATGCTAATAGCTTTATCAAAGTATTATTAAACCGGAATTTACAAAATCCACTCAGCATATATATAACAAAGAGTTAAGAGGTGAGAAAATAGACGAGTTAGGTCAAGTTAAAAGGACATACTGAAAGTCAAAATAACAATGAAGATCACTAAACCAAATAACAAAGGTATTTGGTACATCTGTTATGGTATCAAAACAGAGTTTACTAACTTGATCATCGTTCGTCTGTCTGGGGTCATTTTTCGTTTCCAAGTTGGTCAATTGGTAAAGATGACAAAACCAGGTGTAGATTGTTGGATTTGATCAGTGTTTAAAATTATAAAGGCAGTATGTGTTTACATAGTGAACTTGCATATCACATTCGTCTTGATTTTGTCGCTTCAGGGGGAGGGGAGGGAGGTGTTGTAACCAGGTCAGATTCTGTTTTACTCCGTCATTCCTATTTAGACAATTTGAATTCCACTTGATATGAAGTGCTTCTGACATTAGACGTTCTTTGTGATTTCTGAAGTTTTTCTGGATTATTTTAATATTGTCAATATCAATTTTGTGGCCTGATTCTATAACGTGTAGACGAGCTATGGCTTGCTGATGAATTTTCAAGTTTTCTAGTTCACTAACTGGATTTCTCGGTAGTCGAACAGATGTGGCTCTACGATGTTCATTTCTTCTGATTTTGATTTCTGGAGATGTTTGTTCGATGTATATCGCATCACATTCCAAGCAAGCATTTTATTTTATTGACACAATTAGATAAAGAATCTTTAGGGATTTGGTCTTTTATATGGACAAGGTTGTTTCGTAGTATGTCTGATATTTTGAAGAAAACTCTAATGTCGAGCTGATTGAGTACTCTTCTGATATCATCTTACGTCTCTGCTCTATATGGAATGACGAGTGTACTTTTATTCAGAATTTTTAGTGATTACGTTTGACTAAAAATTCATGGTCGTAGATAACTAAATATGAAAATGTATGTGTATATGCAGTAAACAGTGGTGTGTGTATGTGTGCATGGGGAAACAGCTGTAAAACATTTGTAAGCCTCTCCATAAGAAGATGCATCTGACAATGAATCAACCGACAACCTAATGGTCAAAAAATACGCATACGAAAATCGAGATGAATTGCCCTTGCACTTAGGACACCTTAATTTTTGTTACAAGTGGAAACCGAATGGTAGGTGAAGCAGGTGACATAAGAAGGAGATCATATAAGGGTAGCCAAGTAGTTAGCTGGATTTCATGCCAGATATATGACTGCAACGGAAATGTGCCAGTGAAACCAGAACAAGATCCTGATTTTTAACACTAATGTTGAATCAGTCAGTGCATCAAGGAAAGTATTTCCAGCAGGTTACTGCAGATTTTTTTCAGAGTTCTATCCGCCTTTGTTTCCTCAATACTAAAAATCAGATGGCCAGTAAGAGAAGGCTAAGCAACAAGGAATAAATCAGCCAGGAATCTGTTGCCCAAAAAATATGCAGAAGTAAGTAGAGATAGATGGGACATATGACCAAGACACTGTGGAGTGACATCACGCACCAGGCTAACTCTCCAAAGGCGACGCAAATATGAAACGAAGAGTTGGGTGTTTCTCAGAAAGTGACATGTAGAAGGAGGAGATGGTCATTTGTGGAGCCGAAAACACGGGGAAATGGAGATGTGCTGTTGCAGCCGTTTATTCCATTCGGAGGGCAAAAGATTACTATTAATAATGAATGGAAATCCTAATTCATAAGTAATTTGTTATGACCAAATACACTATGAAGATTAGGGAAAATATCAGCGAGAGAGAAGATTTCTGAATTTGTTTACATAACTAGCTTGGATCATCTCTCTATTTCTGTATTCACTTTACTAATAATCTTTCTATAAAAAGTATGTTAAGCTTATCAATTATATTAGTTAATTACTTTATGAATTATGTGACAGATAAAGCAACCGACTTCACCTTTGTAATAAGAGATTAGCAGATCAAGTAATAACAGTGATAGTAATAATAGTATTAATCCCTCTTTATTATAAACAGAATAACATTAAAATATTAATTCACGAAGCAAGCAGAATGAGTAATCTCCATAGATGAAAACCAAATATTCGCAGTGTAAAACGATATCATTCTATTTGAAAACATGTCCAGTGAAGAGACTCCTTTCCACGCATTTATCATTAAGCGGTACAATCGTATATATATTTTTTCCTTCACATTCCCCAATGGAACATAGGGCTTCAAGCTTGTGGCTTGAAGTTTCTGTAGCAGTGTTTATTTTACATGATGGGGTTGCTAGCCTCATGCCCAACCTTTCTTCTTCACCAGCATTATTTCTGGCTTAGCGAGGCAAAGGAGTGCATCGGCCAGGGATCGATACCCGGACCATGTGCATGGTCGGCGAGCGTCCTAACCGCTATGCCACCGACACACAATATATATATATAATGGTAGTAGTAGGAGATGCAATTAAAATATTTGTGATTCTAATCATGCTTATATATCAAGCGTTAAGTGACACAACAAATAATGTCGTACATTTATAGAAGATACGTAGACGACACTTTCGTTATCCTATGATAAGAACGTAATTCTTTTGATGTGGTTGTGTTCTCTGAGCTGGATAGTTCATTTGCAAATACACCTCAATTTGCTGGAGTGAGCTTTTAGATTTCTCCATGAGTTTACTAGTCATCTCTCCTGGTAACCTGACCTTGGACGTGATTGGTTGTTTTGTGTGTTTTCACACCCTCTAGACTACTTGTATTGAAACTGATTGTTTCCTAGAATTGAACTTTGACCCTTTGTGTGAGGTTTCCTTCTTATCGATTGATAAATTTTATCTATGTCAATGTGCCTACTGATTGACAATTCACTGGTATACCAGGCAGCCTTCTAAACATTCTCTAGCATTCTTGGTGTTTCCTTTGTCTAATATTTGAACGTTGGTTGTCCAAGTCGAATTGATGTCTGTGGTTGTCTGTATGTAGTGATATGAATGACGCAGTGGATGTCATGACTGTTGACGGCTAGTTTATGTCCATAGATATGAAGATGAAGGGGGCGTCCACTTTGGCCAATGTATTGTTTTTCTCAGTTGTTACAATTTGTTTTGTAGATGATGTTGGTTTTATCTTCTTTCGTTGTTGAGTCTTTTAGTTGACATAGAAGCGTGTGAAGCCTGGTATTCCAGTGAATCATCAATCAATAAACAGATGGAGATAGACAAAATTTACCAACCGATAAGAAAGAAACCTCACACACAAAGGTTCAAAGTTCAAGTCAAAGAAACAATCACTTCCAATACAAGTAGCCTTAAGTGGGTGTGAAAACACGCAAAAACAACCAATGACGTTCAAATTCAGGTCACTAGAAGAGATGAGTAATAAACTCGTGGAGAAATCTAAAAGCTCACTCCAGCAAATTGAAGTGTATGCGCTGAAGATGTTGCCTACTAGGGGGTGAGGGCAATGAAAGCTTCGCAAATTAACTATCCAGCTCAGAGAACACAACCACATCAAAATCATCCACCTGAGCTACAAATCTTCTTCATCATATCTAGACGTAATTCTTCATGATATCTCGTTTGCATTCAACAACTGTGATCCCTCTTTGCCTCAATTCACCATAGAAAAAGAATCTGAACTAAGCATTTCTTTTCTTCATGTGTGCCTTATTAGACGCAATGACGGATTTCTCCAAAGATTTGTCCACCGGAAAAGTACATGCAATCGACAACCAACTAATTTTCATAGTTGGCTGCCTACCTCCATGAAAAGGAACCTAATTCATTCACTCTGTTTTAGAATAATAAACATTTGTAATTTTGATTGCAATGACTCAAAACTTGACTTCCTAAAAGCCACACTGGCAGAAAACGGTTACCCAAACCAATTTATTGACAATAACACGAAATATAATCAGTTCAAACTGACTCTATTCCAAAGAAAACCGTATTCATGAATTTGGAATTCAAAGGAGGTCAGGCTTCAGAAATGCTGAGACGCCATCTCTTTAAATCAGTTAGTATGACGTTTTTTGCATCAAAATTAAGAATGACTTTCATCACGCATCTGAACCATAAGAATTACAATAATTAGTATATTACCACACCACATGCTATATAATCCAATACAAATTGGATAAGTACCATGCTGATGTCACCTGCAGCTGCGTTTACAAATTTTTCAGTTTTTTCTGAGCATATCTCAGTGAAACTTATGCCCGAAAAGGAAGCAGATATTCGTAAAGTGTGCAATAACCAAACATCTTGTGGCTACGGATCATTTCGTCAAGATTTCTAAATGCTTCAAATTACTAAACATACAAAGGACAACAAATTTACTATGATTTACCTTCCCCTTCTTGGAAACTTTGATATCTTGTTACTAACATCTGTTAGTTAATTGGTCTTGTGATGACTTTTAACCTATTAATTTTCATTCCCTCTATAACTAAAACTGATTAACTGAAATAACCACATGATTTGTAGAAAAGTTTGATGTAAAACAAACTATCGAGAAGACGGAGGTGATAAAGATAACCAACCAAAACCAACAACCAGCAACAAATTATCAACAATAGGAGAGATTTAACAGAGGCTACCTCCTTCACTTATCTAGGCAGCCAGCATCGTTTCAACTACAGGCAGCCGGAACAGATGACGATGTTAAAGTCAGAATTGGAAGGGCAAGATATGCCTTCATCAACCTAAAACCAGTGTGGAAATCTTCTGCACTCAGTCAGCATTTCCAACACAAATGTAAAGTCATTCAGTTCTTCTATACGGGTCAGAAACTTGCACCGCACACACGTCACGAAAAGGATTTCCAACAGGCCACTGCAAATTTTCATCAACAGCTGCCCACTTCTCTGGCTCCATAGTGAAAATCAAATGGCTGGTCAGAAAGAATTAGTAAGAAGAAACTCTGACAACTCTGGAAACTTACCAACCAAGAGCCGATTGCCCAAAAAATATGTAGGAGAAAATGGAAATGGATTGATCGGGCATACATTGAGGAAACCGTGGAATGAAATCGAGCACAATGCAGGCTATTGCTCGAGTGGAATCCCAATGGGAAGTGATGACTGGGTCGTCAGTGTGAGGGTGACATGGAGGAGATCGTGTGAAAGGGAAGAGGAGACGAGAGGTTATGAGCAATCATGGACCCAGCTGAAGAGGACTGCAGAAAAAAGAGCAAAGTGGAGATGTGTTGTTGAAGCTCTATGTTCCACTCGGAACCCAAGGGGATAATAATTATATAATAATCGTAATAATGTGTGGTATCTAAAGGTTTAGGTTCAGTAATCGTGCGAAGATTAAGTGATGCATTGAGGGTGTGTTGATCACGCATATTCACCTTTCGACATATTCCGGAACAATGGATATATTCACTGGCATCCAATAGTTACCATATATTTTGACCTTGAAGTTAGCATTGGATTCCGTCGATCGAAAGGTGTGTCTACTATGGCGAGATCTGGCCGTGAAGGGATTGCTGAGAAAAAATGCATCACATTAATCAAGCCATGCAATCTGCTGGAACTCATGCAGCTGTTCAAGAGCTTACTGAGGGTTGTCATCTTATCAAGTGATCAACAACCAGTGGTGTCTCTCACGTCAGCGATATTCACTATCCCCATTTCTTTTTAATTCCATTAGTCATCACAAATTTATACAATTATATTTACCACAATTATTATATAATAAATTATTGTAATAATAATTATAATAATAACTAAGTCAAAAGGAAAAATATAGAACTGTACAAATCAAAATATTATTGTTCAACGAATTGATCATTGAATGCCTATTTGAAAGATATACAAATTTATATACATTCTTTTTTAAATGTCATCGAAATAATATTGTATGCTCATATATGTAAATAAGTAGTATATGTACACGTAACAAAATTAAAAATAAACATCAAAGACAACACAACACAAATGTGTGCGTTTATTCTCTCTTCTTCTTCTTCTTTTTTTTTTCATTTTGAACGCAGTTCAATGTTTCAATTCATCCATCTCATTCATCGATTGTTTTAATCTCACTTAAAGAAAATCATAGTC